>OZ017740.1:218758794-219043794 GCA_963969285.1 Odontomyia ornata | reverse complement strand
ATCAAACGTAGCCGATATGAGTATGAAATGAAAGTTTTCATGGGAGCTTTTCAAAACAGTTCTTAAACTGTCAGTTTTTGCTACAGTGGGGCACAGGGGGGAAATACATACATCCTCCCTCGCGAATGGACATCTGAAATAATTATCAAGGGAGATATTTATGAGTATAACAATAACAAAATCCTCAGAAGTCTAAATTCTTTCAACTTTGTTAATAATAGTATGATCTTCGAATTTCATAGTTTCTCCAATAAAATCGTCATTGACATGCTTCTTGACTTTATTCAATCTGGTGACTGCATTTTGAAAATTGAATACAAAACCCTTCTGACATGAGCGTAGGTCTGTTTACCCAACTTGTTTAATTTGTATTAGCGACATCAGTCTTACTCTAAACGATGTAGATTTTATGATGTTTGCGGGTGATGCAAAATTTTCGGTAGTATCTTGTTGTCATTATGTGAAGACACTACAATCAAATTTAGATCATTTTCTAGATGATACGCCATCAAGTTTTCTACCACAAAACACCAGGTCAAATAATGGTTTCAAGCTTCGAACATTCAAAATGAATGACAGTCATTCCTCGTCCATTGAACAACTTAAATGTATTGGAAATCAATTATCTTTGTCAACAAGTCAATTTTTTTAATATATACCGTAACACAATCAAAAGTGTTATTCCCTATTTTGATAATTGTAATTTAAATTGTACTTGGGATATGTACCATTTTTAAAAGAGTTATTTTTATTTTTTGAAGTGTTGGAAAAATATATTTACGACTATCAATAGTAAAACAGCTTTACAAAGTAAATGTGATTTCGTGGGACAGGGAGATTATAAATCAATTAAATTTAAAAAGCCCTGTTGGCACCATCAACCGGGAAGGCAAATTTATCGTACTTTTAAACCAAATAAACATTTTTGCGGCTGCTATTTTGAAAGTCAAACAATGTTAAAGGGAAATGTTCTATTGTGTAATTTCTTCCAATTTAAGCCATTTCGAAATTTCCATGAAAAATATTGATTATTCCTGTTCCTACAAAAAAGCGAATTGCGCTTATTTCCTGAACTTTGCGGGCCACCATTTTGAATTTATGCTTTTAATTTTTTTTTTAATTGATGTTTCTCAGGGTCTCATCAATCGCTGTGCCAAATCCCGTTCAAATCGGAGTTTTACTCTAGGCAGGGCAAAAGCGATCAATTTTTAGTGAAAATGGCAGCTAAAAATATTGCGTTTGAAATTTTCCACTTTTAGGGTTTTGTAAAATTATTTTACAAAACCCTACTAAAATCGCGTCCTGTCCGTCTTTCTGTCCGTCCGTCCGTGTGTCACAGCAGTTTTTCTCGGAAACTACTTAAGCTAGAAACATCAAATTTTGTGTGTAGGTGTAAAGTGGTACTCTCTTTAAAGATCAATTACAAAAAAAATTTTATAAGGTATTTAAGGGAGGTCTCCCCACATAGGGGAGTGACCCCCGAAAAAAAATTTCATTGAAGGTAGCCGATATGGGTATCAAATGAAAGGTCTTGATAAGAACTTTTCAAAACAGGTCTTAGTTTGGCAAAGTTTGCTTCGAGGGGCGCACAGGGAGGGGAAATACACGAAAAATTTGTGTCCCCCCCCTCGCGATTGGACCCTTGTGATCCAAAAAATCTGAAAAAAATCAGGAATGTAGGCCTTGGTAAGTACAACAACAACAAATATGTGAGAAGTCGCAATTCACTCAACTTTGTTAGTAATAGTATGATTTATCGATTTTATGTTTTCTTGAATAAAACCTTAACGGTATCCTTAAATTCAATTAAATTCAGGACATCGATGACTGTTTATAAGATTAATCTATCCTGAAAGTTTCATAAAGATTCAATCATATTTAGCGAAGTCATAGCGGTTTGAATTTTCCTGTATTACTGTGGAACAATATGCACTGCATGTATTACTATGGCAACATATGGCTATGGAACAACATGCGCTTTTTACCAACTCAGACACTACAGTTTTGCTAGGATTTGCATGAAAATTTCAGGAATGATAGGTGACATGTATATCTTTGAGAATCGGTTCAGCTAGTGGTATCAGTAATCGTAAAACAAAATAGTGGCTGTTTTAAATGCGAAGATTGAATAATTTTGAGTTATTTTTTCCCAACTTCAACGTTTAGAGTGCATGCTTTGAACACTTGATTCAATTTAATGAATAACTGAAGATGAGTACCTACAATTAATGCTCATAAGTGAAACAAGTCAAGGAGGCGGGAGATAGCTCCTAGCAAAAGGGCTTTGTAATCATTCTAGGATTCGGAAAAATTGGCCATTAATCGATGATAATAGTACAGGAGAGTGGCCCCCGAAAAAAAAAAATTCATCAAACGTAGCCGATATGAGTATGAAATGAAAGTTTTCATGGGAGTTTTTCAAAACAGTTCTTAAACTGTCAGTTTTTGCTTCAGTGGGGCACAGGGGGGAAAGACATGTAAAATGTGTTTCTTCCGTCGCGAATGGACATCTGAAATAATTATCAAGGGAGATATTTATGAGTATAACAATAACAAAAACCTCAGGAGTCGAAATTCGTTCAATTTTGTTAATAATAGTACGATCTTCGTATTTCATATTTTCTCCAATAAAATCGTCTTTGACATGTTTCTTGATTTGATTCGATCTGGTGACTGCATTTTGTAAATTGAATACAAAACCCTTCTGACATGAGCGTAGGTCTGTTTACCCAACTTGTTTTCTTTATTTTCTTGTTTTCTCTACATAGATTTTAGAATGTTAATGAAAAAATAATCAATTTTTTGATGAACTAATTTCACATTAATACGCTGTTTCGCCTATTTGTTTTCTGTTGAAACTGTATTATGTATAAAGTTCGTTTGGTATTGCGTTAGCTCCGTTACACTAATTTATGTTTATTTTTTCGATTTCAGAAATTCGTTTTATTACTTTTGTTGGTAGCAACAATAATGTTTCCAAACATAAAATTGACGGTTCCAGGCTGGGTTCTCAGGTTGACAGGGGAGGTGTTTAGTGAATAGTCCAGTCGCGCATAGGAGTGCCACACTCTGTGCATAAATAGCATTCACCTCCCTACCACAAAAAAAAAACAAAAATAAAAAACAGTTTTTTTACCTTACTCTACTAAATTTTTTCTTTCGCATTTGTTAAGGCTTTCTATGGTTTTCAATTTCAAAGAAAAAATCCTTCATCTGTTTCATTTTCCTGATTAAATTTTCATAGACTATAACGAAAAGCTTGCTAAATAAGCTTCTGGTTATGTACTTTGCAATTAATATGTCAACAGGTTAGTAGGGAAATTTTGTTAGTATATGAAGCTCTAAATGCTCTATTGTTTCGGGAACAACCCAATTAAATTGTACATGGGGAATGTAAGATCAATGCGATTGTTTTCGTTCGGGAATTTTTAGCTTTGCAAGAGAATAGCTTTTTATCGATGTGGCTTGCCAGTCGTTGTTGCTGCTTCATTGTTAAAGCTTTAATTGGTTTTATGCAACGTGGGGTAATGAGTGTGGGAGCTAAGTTTTTCTCTTAATATGGATCGTTAATATTGTTAGTGGGAAACAAAGATTGATAATTTTCATGAAGGTGCTTAATGAGGTTGGAAGATAAGATGATAAGGAGAAGAGCTTTGTCTCTCCAATTACGAATGAGAAAATTTGTGTTATTTCTTTTTTTTTTGTTTTCATAGCTTTCACATGCGCCAATTGCTCAGAAGTCTATGCTATGTACATTATACTCGTACATGCTAATTTGTGGTTGGCGGGTAATTGTAATGATGATTATTTGTTTCTATTAGGTTAGCTTTATGTAGTTTGTCGTGGGTAGGGCTTACTGTGGGATTATGTAGATTTTAAGATAAATGCGTTTAATCGTTATTTGATTGATTTAAATTGTCTATTGCACACTCGCGTATTCATATGAGATAGTACAAAGGGAAATTCATTTGAATTATTACGCTCTGTCTTATAATTATGTGTAAATAGCTGCAGATTATTGATAAATCGAAGACTACGTATTATTTTGAAATTTTTTATTTAATTTACAAACGTTGGGTGTGTTATAATGAATGTTATTGAGGAAATCAAATTAGAAGGAAAGATCTTAAGCTTGAAATTTATGATATACTTTGAATCATTTCAGCAAACTGTTTAGTTTAGAATATTTTACGAGAAAGAGAATTATAAAAGATGGTCGAAACAAAACTACATATCACTATATTTTGGACATGGAAGCATATAGTTTGGCCTTCATTTAAGACCCTATATGTTCCGTCGGATTTCTCGCTAGTGAGTGTCTGTTTGGTTTAGCGTAACGCTTTCCCAGATTTTGCTGGAAGACAGTACAGTGCCGTATGATCTCGAGGATGCGTGTAAAGTGGTAGGGTGGGAATTGGGTGAGTGTTAAGCAGAAATATTATGTTGAAAATATCTTGCGAGAAAGAGTCGTAACAAAACTATCACTATATGTTGAGCATGGAAGCATATAGTTTCGGCCTTCATTTAAGACCCTATATGTTCCGTCGAATTTCTCCCTAGTGAGTGTCTGTTGAGTTTAACGTAACGTTGTTCCCGACTTTGCTGGGGGACAGTACAGTGCCGTGCGAGGTCACTTCATTAGCCGTTCGTTAAAATTGTTGATCTCTATCTCGAGGATACGTGTAATATGGAAGGGTGGGAAACGGCTGGGTTTTAAATTTTTTGCGTTATCCACAGGAGTTTAAATGGTGAGTTATTTAGTAGTTAGCAGTTAGAATTCATTTATTGAGCGAGGAAACGTAGTGGCTAGTGGAAGCGTGGGTGCAAACCATTTAAGTTCAACAGCACAGAGGCTCCGAGTGGCTGGTATATCGACTTAATATTAAATGTAGCGTGTCAGCCGACAGTTGAAGTCGGGCAGCTCAGAGGTTTTTATTTATTTCTATAGTTACTTACAACTAAAAATAGCGTGTCCGCTGACAACTAGGGTCCACGGCTCAGAGGCTATTGTTGATTTCCTTACCAACTTGTAATTAAAAATAGCGTGCCCATTGACAGCTTCAGACGATGGCTCAGAGGCTATTCTGAGTTTCATTTGTGCCTTATAACTAAAAATAGCGTGACCGCTGACAACTAGGGTCCACGGCTCAGAGGCTATTGTCGGTTTTCTTACCGACTTGTAATTAAAAATAGCGTGTCCACCGACAGCTTCGGTCGACGGCTCAGAGGCTATTTTTTTACTTAGACTAAAGACTGATTGGCTGCCGAAAGTTTTGTTTTGAAGGGACCACCTTTGTGGCTGCCGACAGTGGGTTTTTGGGGCACCACTCAACTTGTTGGGTTTTCCTATTAATTTATTAAGCTTGCCAGGGTTTATCGGCTTGACTACCACTAGTTTCCTTTTTATTACTGCTAATACTTTGAGATTGCGAATTGAGTGCTGAATTCATATTTCGTCATACACGGGAAAAAAGAAACGGGACTTGAAAGAGATAATTGGTTCAAGGGTAAATTTGTTTGCATTGAGTTGGCCTATAGTGTATTGGGTTATAATAATAAAAGGTCATTCGTTTCACAGTTCCTACAATTGGATTATTTCAGTGAAGCTCGAAATTATTTTAGTTTCTTGTTTAGCATTTGTATTGAAAAATTTTCGCTGTATGTAAATTTTTAAATGCGTTTCACGGGGTTTGTTTATTTTGTTTGTACTTGAATTTAATCGCATTAGAAATTATTGCTCAAATGTCCAATCGTCAATCAAATGCGTATTTTAATATGCAATCAATTTGTGAAACATAAGTGGGCAGCGACTAGAGATTTTACTAATCGCTTAATCTCATTAAATGCTGTAAGAAAATTATTCAAATTATTCATTCAATTTAAAAGATAATACCTGATTATTTATGGAGCGGCGCGTTATTGTTATTATTATTGTTTCAACTGGTTGAGCGATCAATGGTGTTTTGTTGACATAACGATGTAGACGCGTTCGTTTACTTTTTATTTATGTTTTCATTATGCATGCTTGTGTTTAATGTTTACTTTTACTGTTGATTGTTTTGCATGTAAGTCAATTGAAACTTTATATCTTTCAAAAGTTGTACTTTAAATTATGTTTGAATCGTTTAGATGTTTATTTGAATCATTTTAAAATAGACAAGATTAGATTTTGGAATGTGATTGAATATCTCTGCGTAAATTATTGGATATGAATATTATATTTTTGTCATTTAGATTGATCAATGTGATTGATTTTTATAAAGTTGAAAATACTGATCTAGTTTCATTGAGAGTGTCAGTAGCAGTGGTATCAGACAGGAATTGAGTGGTTTCGGATATCGGCTGGGTGGCAAAGTTTTACAGCACATTTAATTTTGCTGCACAATGCGCTGCATTGTGGTGTTTGCAAAACCGATATCTTACCGACTGCGCCAATTTGTTGCAAAATATCAGTATACCTAATTTATACCAGCACGCAGTGGGAGTTTGATATGTTATGTATCCTATGTATACGTCAAGGCTCCCCGGCTGCAGAGAGGAATCTTACTGTAATACCACTTACATGCTACTGGTCAATACAATATTTTAGACATGAATTTTTCTAAGGTGATTAATTAATTAAAGAACTAGTTAATGCGATTTACATATGTCTGCATATTTAAATTTAGAGTATTAATTGAACAGTTAATTTCACGATTTATATTTTCTTTAATTATGTTTTAAACTTGAAAAAAAACCATTCAATGAAACTTTAACTGTTGCTCGGGCTGACGCCTTGAGCACGCAGCTATATTGACGAATCAATTGATTATAATTCAACTGCTAGCCCCGGGCGCAAAGCCTTGGGACGCCAATACTCGGGCTAACGCTTTGAGTATGCAGTCAGATTGATAAATCAATCAACTGTTAGTTCGACTGCAGGCCCCGGGCATAACTGCCTGGGCGCTTATAATCAGGCGGATGCCTTGAGTATGCAGTTGAGCGTATCCCGAATTCGCTTATCCCGGGCTAAGTGCCTTGGGATATAATAAGCTCGAGCATACGCCTTGAGCCAGCGAGTGGAGAAATACTTCTCGATTTTCCTGCTTCAATAATTTTCTTTAATACTGTAATCATGCTGACTTTATTGCTTACCAACTAAAATAATGAAGACAATTTACCAATTTAAATGATCAAAGTTCAGTTTGTTTTTTGTTTAATGTGTTTAATGCCATCTCTCTGTGACTGGTGCAACCACAAAGCTAACGCTTTCGCTTGGTTTGCAATGCGTGTAACCAATTCGTTCCACTAGGCGGTACGTTCGATTGCGAAGTCTTGTGTGCATATGTGTGATACTTAATACGAGTATGAATACACACCCACTTCTGCTAATCCACGATATGACGGCGCGCCCGCAGATGCTTTGATTACAATCCGTAGCTTTTCGTATATGTATGTTGTCATTTGCAGTACACAGAGAGGAACGACGGAACGCGAACCGAGCAATATTTGGACTGCGGCTCCCGTAACAATTCCATCGTTTACTCCGATACACGAAACTTTTACAAGCACTTTCGCAACAATAAAGCGAATTATTTTCAACAATTGAATCTTAACACCATTATGGACGGATCCGACGAAACTTCAGCTTTTACGCTGAACATCTATTCCACATGCAATTTTCACTTTGATAATTACGAACCTTAACTTCAAAACACAATTAATTACTTCAACACGAAGCTTTAAGGATAACTTGGGTTCATTTAAATCCGTATGAATAAAACTCAGAAAAAAAGTGCATAAATATTTACAATGCAAGCGAGTTTCATTTGCATATTATCGGAATTGAATGACCGGCGTCAAATCTGTTTCAACAGAGAACATTTTTAAATTCGCGTCTCCCATATACTATTTATAGCAGGCACGATTCACACAACATTCGGAATAATGTTTTCATTTACGAAACGCACCGAAAATCTGGTTGGACACAGAAAACATCACGTATATTATACCCGGACACATAATTGTTTCCTCGACTGCAGTTTACTTATCTAAATAATAAAAAATACTCGATGAAGCGTTCACGTTTTAACTCACGGCTGGCGGATGTGATGGTTTGGACCTAGTTGCTTTGCACAGTAGCGCCGAGGTGAAACTCGTGTGTGAACGGCTCCAATTCAACTATCATACCGTCTCCGTCCCGGTAAAACCTTGGCAGGCCTCGTAGTACGCTCGAAGTTTGCACCATTGGGTTGGTGGTGTAGGTTCGGTTGAGACGGACTCCCGATTAGCGCTGGTCTGGCTCTGAGCACTTGTCCCCATAAGGGCTTGTGCCAACCCTCGCATGGCCTCCCTGCTCTGCAAAGATAACCATGGGACCAAAAAGGCGATTACACACACGAACGGAGATAGCGGCTTCGAGGGGGGACCCAATAAAATGGAGCAAACAAATGAAACCACAAGCAAACAGGACGCTAGCACGGAGAACCCTTTCAGGCAAAAACCGCTGTTGGCAAGAACACCGATTAAACAAGTCATCGATTGCGGGGGGAGGCAGCAAACCCCAGAAACACTGTCAAAGTCAACATCACAGGTTAAATCATCGGAGACTGACGACATACGGACTAACGAACGAAAGAAGGCAGAGTGCGTTGTGCAACCTGGCATCATTGCGGCCTTTGGGCGCAGTAGAAGGACTATGCGCTCCCCGGAGCGACCAGTGCAAGACGTTCATAGTCCGGATCAAGCTGCGACACCAACGGAGGCCAGTGTAAGACTGGGGGAGTGAGAAGTTTTGCCGTTGGCCGACGCCACTTCAAACGCGACCCAAGCGATAGAAGCAAGAGGGCTAGGAAACGGGGCCCTCTCCCAAGAGGTGGCGCCAAATAACACAACCGCCCTTGACCGCGCCGAAGAGGAGCGGCTTACTCGGAAAGCGGGGAATATCGTCAAACAACTGAGGGCTGCCTGCGAAGTGCAGAAAAACATAGGCAAGAGTGTCAAGAATGGCATTCTTGAACTGGAGGAGCTTTTTGGCCCCATAACGCACTACAGGCGGAGGTGGCTTGCAACCGAAAAGCACCAAAAAGATACGCTCTCCCTCGAGGCATCAGTGGGTCCTAGCAGCAGCAAAAGAATGGCCGGTAGCCCAATTGAAGGCGACTGTGAGAAAAGGAGGAAGGACGAGACCATAAACGAAGTTGACACTCCAGGCGAGGAGTTTCATGTGGTGCGAAACAAGGCAGCGAAAAAAGCGGCCAAAAAGCTACTCCTAGAAAAAACAGACAAAGAGCTCAACCACAAAAAGGACAAAGAACCCCCCGATATACTGCAGAAAACAAAAAGCAAACCGCGACGCAAACCCTTGCGAGAGGCACTGCTTATTAAATCCACTAAGGGCCGAACCTACGCAGATGTCCTCCGTGAAATTAAAGGAGCGGTCAAGCCAGACGACACCAAAACTGCCATCAAAGCAGTTCGACCAACCCGGACCGGTGGCTTGCTGGTGGAATTCGGGCCAGAGGCCACAAACAAAGATGCATTCCGTGACGCGGTTCAAAAGGTTCTTGGAGATGCGGCAACGGTTGCCTCGCTCGAACCAATGGCCACCCTGGAAATCAGGGACCTCGACTGCGTCACGGACAAAGCTGAAGTAGAGGATGCCATTAGGAGGGAGTTCCCCAGCTTAAGTGAAGTCAAGGCAAGATTGACACGTGAAAACCTCAAACATGAGCCGGAGACAGGGAGATGCCGGGTTTTCAAGGAGGCCCTAGCTAAAGCCAAATCGATACTCAAATGATCCGTATCCTGCAGGTCAATTTGCATCGAAGCACAAACGCCCAGGACCTACTTGAGCAGTTTGCGAGGGATAAGAAAGCTGACCTCCTGTTGCTGAGCGAGCAACATCATAACAAGGACTCGCAAGCGTGGTACCCTGACAAAACTGGTACCTCGGCCATCTGGGTTCGAGACAGCGCCCGCCTTCAGGTGCAGGGCCATGGACGCGGGGATGGTTTTGTATGGGTGCGGTGTTCAAGGATAACAAACTTCAGTGTTTATCTGACGCCTAACGAGGCAATGCGATCCTTTCGAACAAAACTCGATGCCCTGGAGGACGCTGTCTCGAACACAGAGGGCCACATGCTGGTCGGGGGAGACTTCAACGCTAGAGCCATCGAATGGGGTATACCACAATCCGACCCAAGGGGAAAGCAAATCTTGGACATGGCGACCAGAACAGCGCTTTTTGTCCGAAATACTGGTAACACCCCTACTTTCCGCCGCTGGGGTTGCGTAGGAACCATACCCGATGTGACACTCGCTTCGGAGTCCCTGGTACCTAGAGTACACAACTGGCGAGTACTAGAGGACTACTCGGCTAGTGATCACCAGTATATAGCTGTTGAGATTCACGACGGTGCCACTCTGCGTGCATATGCCCAAACTTCAATCCTCGGATGGAGGACTGGGAGGATCGACGTCGAGAAGTTCACTGACGCGCTTACGGCAGACGCTCCGTTGCTGGGAGCTCCGCCAGGGAGTGGAGGGCCTACAGCCAAGGACTTAGTGAACTCAACTATGAGTACCATCATAGCTGCTTGCGAGTCTTCCATGCCCCGTCGGAGACCCCGACATGGTAAGCCTCCAGTATACTGGTGGTCAAACGAGATCACCGAACAAAGAAGCGAGTGTCACAAACTTCGGCGAGAGGCCCAGCGGGCGCGAACACGGGAGGAGGAAGACACTAGGCTAGCAGCATACAGGTCCGGCAGGAAATATCTTCGCAGGCTTATTAACAAGAGCAAGGCCCGATGCTGGCAAGACCTCGTGGACGAGGTAAATAGGGATCCGTGGGGCCTTGGCTACAAGCTGGTCATGGGGAAACTTGGGGCTCTACGGAAGCCTTGTATACATGACGCGGAAAAGATGGACGCGATAGTGCGGGGATTCTTCCCCGCCCATCCCGTCCGTGTTGACGCTGTCCATGGTGAAACAGCAGTCGAGTGCCCACTCTTCACACAGCTGGAACTGGAGGAGGCAGTCCTCTCCCTGAAAGCGAGGAAGGCTCCAGGTCCAGATGGTGTTCCAGCTGAGGTCTTGCAGCTCGTCTATCACCATTTTCCTGACTTGCTGCTCAGCACATTCAACGCTTGCCTACGGGACGGGGTTTTCCCTGTACGATGGAAGGTGGCGAGGCTCGTGCTGGTCAGCAAGGGGAAGGGAAATCCCGAATCGCCGTCTGCATACCGCCCGTTATGCATGCTAGACACGGCTGGGAAAGTGCTAGAGAAACTCATCAAGGGAAGACTCACTGACGTGATTCGTGCTGCCGGGGACCTATCTCCTCGGCAGTACGGCTTTAGAGCAGGACGTTCTACCATCGATGCGATTGCAGAGGTGGTGAACGCGGTCCAAAAGGCAGAGGCATATAGTCGCACCAAGCGACGGATCGTCCTGTTAGTGACACTCGACGTCAGGAATGCCTTCAACTCCGCTAGATGGGTGGATATTCTGGATACGCTGGAAAACTCTTTTCAAGTTCCAGAATATCTAATGCGGCTTTTGAGGAACTACCTAAAGGACCGAAGCCTGCTCTACGACACGACACAGGGCCAACGAAGGATGGAAATTACATCGGGTGTTGCCCAGGGATCTATCCTTGGTCCGGACCTGTGGAACGTGGCTTACGACGGGCTACTGAGACTTGAGATGCCAGATGAGTCGCGCTTGGTCGGCTATGCGGATGATGTTGCGGCTCTGGTCGCCAGACGCACAGTTGAACAAGCGCAACTTAGGCTAGGTATGCTAATGCGCCGAGTGAGGGACTGGATGACTGCTCGCGGGTTCAGTTTAGCACTGGGGATAACCGAAGTGGTCATCTTGACAAAAAAGAGAATACCTAGAGTAAGGATGATCAGTATTGGAGATATACAGATCGAATCGAAGCCAGCGGTGAAGTACCTGGGGCTACTGATCGACTCGAAAATGAGTTTCTCTGAACAAATCAGGGTAACGGCTGAGAAGGCTGCTTCGGGAATATCGGCCCTGAGTCGACTTATGGCCAACGTAGGGGGACCCAGCCCATCAAGAAGACGCCTCTTGATGAGTGCTGTAGGGTCAGTGCTACTGTACGGAGCAGAGGTATGGGGCGACGCTCTCAGCAAGGAGGTATACCGAAAACGATTGGCACAGGTACAGAGAAGAGGAGCACTGAGAATTGCATCTTCGTATCCAACAGTCTCCGACTCGGCGGTGAGAGTGATTGCAGGCGTGATACCTGTCGCCCTCCTTGCTAGAGAGCGCCGCGCTATTTACCTGCGCCGAAACGAGGATGCGAGGGAGATCGTTGTCCGTGAGGAGAGACAACGCTCGCTCAACGATTGGCAGCAGTCTTGGAGGAATTGCACGAAAGGAAGGTGGACTGCGCGCCTCATCCCGGATGTGAGACCGTGGCTAAATCGAAGGCATGGTGAGACTGACTTCTATCTGACCCAGCTTTTGAGCGGGCACGGGTGTTTTCAGTCTTACCTGCACAAGATCGGCAAGTCACGGTCTCCCGATTGTCGGTTTTGCCCAGGAGAGGAGGACAATGCCTGTCACACATTTTTTGCGTGTACCAAATGGGCCAGGCTGCGAAGGGAACTCTACAGGGAGACGGGAGAGCTCACCCCGGATAATATAGTTGCGGTGATGCTCGAATCGGTTGACAAATGGAACCAGGTGGCACATTATGCTCGGGCAGTCCTCAAATATAAAAGGGACTCACAGCAGCGGGAGGCACTGGGGCTGGAGGATCGCTCTTCTGGCAATTCCTCTTCCCCCCTCCCCTCCCACTAGGAAAGGGACTCCCCAGCTTGAAGGCGCCCCACGGCGTAACATAACGAGACCTGGCCCGAAGTAATGTGTCAAACGGTTCCAGGCTAGGTTCTCAGATTGACAGGGGAGGTGTTTAGTGGGTAGTCCAAAGGTATCCTCCATGGGAGTCCCACACTGCCAGACTCGGCGGGCATAAATGCCTTCACCTCCCTACCACACAAAAAAAAATAAAAAAAAAAATATAGCAGGCACGATTCACACAACATTCGGAATAATGTTTTCATTTACGAAACGCACCGAAAATCTGGATGGACACAGAAAACATCACGTATATTATACCCGGACACATAATTGTTTCCTCGACTGCAGTTTACTTATCTAAATAATAAAAAATACTCGATGAAGCGTTCACGTTTTAACTCACGTTTACACGTCAAATACTTTATTTTGGAAATCACTTATACAAACTACCCGAAACAAGCGATTTCATTGAAAATTCAGAAAAATTACGATCTTTGTTTGAAATTTTTGCAAGAATTGTCAACTGACTGTTTTCCGTCAGCTAAAACATTATATCCGAAATCACGGGTGTCACAATTGTTGATTTAGATCGAAAACGATTTAAATGTGGCGCACTTCCTAGTTTGTTAGTAAATTTTATGGAAAAGAAAGAAGTTTGTTGAACAATATTTGAAGGCATTGTTTACAATTGTCTTTTTGGTGCTTTTCGGTTGCAAGCCACCTCCGCCTGCAGTGCGTTATGCGGCCAAAAAGCTCCTAGCAGCAGCAAAAGAATGGCCGGTAGCCCAATTGAAGGCGACCGTGAGAAAAGGAGGAAGGATGAGACCATAAACGAAGTTGACACTCCAGGCGAGGAGTTTCATGTGGTGCGAAACAAGGCAGCGAAAAAAGCGGCCAAAAAGCTACTCCTAGAAAAAACAGACAAAGAGCTCAACCACGAAAAGAACAAAGAACCCCCCGATATACCGCAGAAAACAAAAAGCAAACCGCGGCGCAAACTCTTGTGAGAGGCACTGCTTATTAAACCCACTAAGGGCCGAACCTACGCAGATGTCCTCCGTGAAATTAAAGGAGCGGTCAAGCCAGACGACACCAAAACTGCCATCAAAGCAGTTCGACCAACCCGGACCGGTGGCTTGCTGGTGGAATTCGGGCCAGAGGCCACAAACAAAGATGCATTCCGTGACGCGGTTCAAAAGGTTCTTGGAGATGCGGCAACGGTTGCCTCGCTCGAACCAATGGCCACCCTGGAAATCAGGGACCTCGACTGCGTCACGGACAAAGCTGAAGTAGAGGATGCCATTAGGAGGGAGTTCCCCAGCTTAAGTGAAGTCAAGGCAAGATTGACGCGTGAAAACCCAAGGGGGCAACGCATGGCTATTGTCGAACTAGCTGATAAAGACGCCCAGCAAATCCTGGCGAAGGGCAAAATTAAGATAGGTTGGGTGATCTGCAGGATACGGAGAAGAGCGATCCCTATCCGCTGCTTCAGATGCTTCGAATACGGATACACCGCGTATGGCTGTAGGGGACCCGACAGGAGATCTCTGTGCTACAAATGTGGTGAAACGGGGCACAAAAGGAAGGAGTGCACGAACGAGGCAAAATGCATTCTTTGCAAGGATGCTAAGCTAGCACCCGGCGACCTCAAACATGAGCCGGGGACAGGGAGATGCTGGGTTTTCAAGGAGGCCCTAACTAAAGCCAAATCGATACTCAAATGATCCGTATCCTGCAGGTCAATTTGCACCGAAGCACAAACACCCAGGACCTACTTGAGCAGTTTGCGAGGGAAAAGAAAGCTGACCTCCTGTTGCTGAGCGAGCAACATCATAACAAGGACTCGCAAGCGTGATACCCTGACAAATCTGGTACCTCGGCCATCTGGGTTCGAGACAGCGCCCGCCTTCAGGAGCAGGGCCATGGACGCGGGGATGGTTTTGTGTGGGTGCGGTGTTCAGGGATAACATATTTCAGTGTTTATCTGACGCCTAACGAGGCAATGCGATCTTTTCGAACCAAACTCGATGCCCTGGAGGACGCTGTCTCGAACACAGAGGGCCACATGCTGGTCGGGGGAGACTTCAACGCTAGAGCCATTGAATGGGGTATGCCACAATCCGACCCAAGGGGAAAGCAAATCTTGGACATGGCGGCCAGAACAGCGCTTTTTGTCCTAAATACTGGTAACACCCCTACTTTCCGCCGATGGGGTTGCGTAGGAACCATACCCGATGTGACACTCGCTTCGGAGTCCCTGGTACCCAGAGTACACAACTGGCGAGTACTAGAGGACTACTCGGCTAGTGATCACCAGTATATAGCGGTTGAGATTCACGACGGTGCCACTCTGCGTGCATATGCCCAAACTTCAATCCTCGGATGGAGGACTGGGAGGATGGACGTTGAGAGGTTTGCAGACGCGGTTACGGCAGGCGCACCGTTGCTGGGAGCTCCGCCAGGGAGTGGAGGGCCTACAACCAAGGACTTGGTGAACTCAACTATGAGTACCATCATAGCTGCTTACGAGTCTTCCATGCCCCGTCGGAGACCCCGACATGGTAAGCCTCCAGTATACTGGTGGTCAAACGAGATCGCCGAACAAAGAAGCGCGTGTCACAAACTTCGGCGAGAGGCCCAGCGGGCGCGAACACGGGAGGAGGCAGACACTAGGCTAGCAGCATACAGGTCCGGCAGGAAATATCTTCGCAGGCTTATTAACAAGAGCAAGGCCCGATGCTGGCAAGACCTCGTGGACGAGGTAAAAAGGGATCCGTGGGGCCTTGGCTACAAGCTGGTCATGGGGAAACTTGGTGCTCTACGGAAGCCTTGTATACATGACGCGGAAAAGATGGACACGATAGTGCGGGGACTCTTCCCCGCCCATCCCGTCCGTGTTGACGCTGTCCATGGCGAAACAGCAGTCGAGTGCCCACTCTTCACACAGCTGGAACTGGAGGAGGCAGTCCTCTCCCTGAAAGCGAGGAAGGCTCCAGGTCCAGATGGTGTTCCAGCTGAGGTTTTGCAGCTCGTCTATCACCATTGTCCTGACTTGCTGCTCAGCACATTCAACGCTTGCCTACGGGACGGGGTTTTCCCGGTACGATGGAAGGTGGCGAGGCTCGTGCTGGTCAGCAAGGGGAAGGGACATCCCGAATCGCCGTCTGCATAACGCCCGTTATGCATGCTCGACACGGCTGGGAAATTGCTCGAGAAACTCATCAAGGGAAGACTCACTGACGCGATTCGTGCTGCTGGGGACCTATCTCCTCGGCAGTACGGCTTTAGAGCAGGACGTTCTACCATTGATGCGATTGCAGAGGTGGTGAACGCGGTCCAAAAGGCAGAGGCATATAGTCGCACCAAGCGACGGATCGTCCTGTTGGTGACTCTCGACGTCAGGAATGCCTTCAACTCCGCTAGATGGGTGGATATTCTGGACACGCTAGAAAACTCTTTTCAAGTTCCAGAATATCTAATGCGGCTTTTGAGGAACTACCTAAAGGACCGAAGCCTGCTCTACGACACGACACAGGGCCAACGAAGGATGGAAATTACATCGGGTGTTGCCCAGGGATCTATCCTTGGTCCGGACCTGTGGAACGTGTCTTACGACGCGCTACTGAGACTTGAGATGCCAGATGAGTCGCGCTTGGTCGGCTATGCGGATGATGTTGCGGCTCTGGTCGCCGGACGCACCGTTGAACAAGCGCAACTTAGGCTAGGTATGCTAATGCGCCGAGTGAGGGACTGGATGACTGCTCGCGGGCTCAGTTTAGCACTGGGGAAAACCGAAGTGGTCATCTTGACAAAAAAGAGAATCCCTAGAGTAAGGATGATCAGTATTGGAGATATACAGGTCGAATCGAAGCCAGCGGTGAAGTACCTGGGGCTACTGATCGACTCGAAGATGAATTTCTCTGAACAAATCAGGGCAACGGCTGAGAAGGCTGCTTCGGGAATATCGGCCCTGAGTCGACTTATGGCCAACGTAGGGGGACCCAGCCCATCAAGAAGACGCCTCTTGATGAGTGCTGTAGGGTCAGTGCTACTGTACGGAGCAGAGGTATGGGGCGACGCTCTCAGCAAAGAGGTATACCGAAAACGATTGGCACAGGTACAGAGAAGAGGAGCACTGAGAATTGCATCTTCGTATCCAACAGTCTCCGACTCGGCGGTAAGAGTGATTGCGGGCGTGATACCTGTCGCCCTCCTTGTTAGAGAGCGCCGCGCTATTTACCTGCGCCGAAACGAGGATGCGAGGGAGATGGTTGTCCGCGAGGAGAGACAACGCTCGCTCAACGATTGGCAGCAGTCTTGGAGGAATTGCACGAAGGGAAGGTGGACTGCGCGCCTCATCCCGGATGTGAGACCGTGGCTAAATCGAAGGCATGGTGAGACTGACTTCTATCTGACCCAGCTTTTGAGCGGGCACGGGTGTTTTCAGTCTTACCTGCACAAGATCGGCAAGTCACGGTCTCCCGATTGTCGGTTTTGCCCAGGAGAGGAGGACAATGCCTGTCACACATTTTTTGCGTGTACCAAATGGGCCAGGCTGCGAAGGGAACTCTACAGGGAGACGGGAGAGCTCACCCCGGATAATATAGTTGCGGTGATGCTCGAATCGGTTGACAAATGGAACCAGGTGGCACATTATGCTCGGGCAGTCCTAAAATATAAAAGGGACTCACAACAGCCGGAGGCACTGGGGCTGGGGGATCGCTCTACTGGCAATTCCTCTTCCCCTCTCCCCTCCCGCTAGGAAAGGGACTCCCCAGCTTGAAGGCGCCCCACGGCGTAACAAAACGAGACCTGGCCCGAAGTAATGTGTCAAACGGTTCCAGGCTAGGTTCTCAGATTGACAGGGGAGGTGTTTAGTGGGTAGTCCAAAGGTATCCTCCATGGGAGTCCCACACTGCCAGACTCGGCGGGCATAAATGCCTTCACCTCCCTACCACAAAAAAAAAAAATTGTTTACAATTGTAAGATCATTAGAGAGAAAAGTAAAAATAACGAACTTTTTTAGCTGTTTCAAAATTAATTTCGAACAATGATAGCATTTGGACAATCATGCATAAGCCATTCGTGAAAGTCCAAAAGTTTTCGAAAATTGGAGTATACTTACAGGAAATATTTGTTCGTATTAAGCATGTATTAAGAGACTTCAATATTTTATATGGGAAATGAAAGCTCGCCGTGTCCAGTGTATATCTATATAATCGCTATGATGTTAGCTCAGATTCAATGGTCTTGGCTTTTAGCCGAACAATCTTTGCTTCCCCACTGTTTCACTCACACGTAGAATTTATCGAAGACAACAACCATGGTGAGATTAGAATCACTATTCCTAGCAAGATTCTAGTCAACTTCAGGGTTTGTCTTGGCGTGAAATTCAAATCAAATCGGAATCAGAAGAACATATTTGCTGGATCGCTGCTTGAAAGAAAAAAAATTGATGCAACTCCGTGAATTCTACCCTAATCGCTCATACTGAACCACAGGTGAGGCAATTAAAATTGGTTTCTGAAGGCGTTAAGGAATACTGGTTGACACGAATGGAAGTTGCCCAAATCTTTGATATTTAATGACTAGTTACCTTTTGTGAAAATTTTTGGCTGAAAAGATGGTATTCCAGACACAATACAACGATAAATATGTAAATTTTGGGGTCGAAGTCAAACGTTTTGCCTGCTGTAGATAACTTGAACCAAGATGTTATAACTAAGGATTTTGTTTTCCAGGGTTCTTCGAACCGAAAGTGGAACCAGCAGTAGGCCTCTAGCGCCCTTATGCACCACTTTTGGCGTGCAGCCTCGGTGGTTCTAGCTTTTAGCTAGTCTGAAATGTTATTTAAAACTAATTCCAGCTGGTATTTCGATGGGGGAAACATTTAGCGCTCTGCTCCTGGACTATGAGCATGCCGCCATCTCTCCACTTTGTATTTTGTGCAGGGGAGGTGGACGACAGCTACCACATCTTCTTTGGCTACAAAATGTGGAAGAGGCAACGTCGTGACCTCTTCATTGAACTTGGATGCTTTGATCGCTTGATAAACGGAACCAAGTGGCGCTTGATCTTTGTGCAGTCTTGAGAGATCAAAATGGCTTACCAGTGTATCGGAAGGCATGGTAGCATTCCGGATGGAAAGGAGACTGCTGTAACACGACGGCAATACACGTAAAGGAAAACAAGGAATTGTGTGAAGCAATGTGTCAAATAGGTGAATCTCTGTGATATAGCTGACTACATAACGGGCATTCCTGCCTTAAGGCGGCTTCAGTTAAATTTCGTTTACGCACGCAAGTGAATTTTGCTTGAAGTAAACATGCAGTCCTGAATTTTGTATTGAACGTACCCACCCACTGATGGAGATGGAAAGATAGCCGTATTTTGCTGTCAAATGTTCTAGTCAGTTTGATGTGAGATGACAACTGAGATGTTCAAAATACAAGAAGAAAGTTTTCAGTATTGGAAAATATCAAACCAGAAAATTTATAGGCGAGTAAATAAAGGCGTTTTTAATGCAATAGCTTACCGCCTGTATTTTTGCTGCTAACTACTTATAGCCACCACCCGCCTAATGACAGTCTTGCCGGTTGGAGGCAACATTTTTAATTCTTGTTGCGCCGAGTGAGGGACTGGATGACTGCTCGCGGGCTCAGTTTAGCACTGCAGAAAACCGAAGTGGTCATCTTGACAAAAAAGAGAATCACTTGAGTAAGGATGATCAGTATTGGAGATATACAGATCGAATCGAAGCCAGCGGTGAAGTACCTGGGGCTACTGATTGACTCGAAAATGAGTTTCTCTGAACAAATCAGGGCAACGGCTGAGAAGGCTGCTTCGGGAATATCGGCCCTGAGTCGACTTATGGCCAACGTAGGGGGACCCAGCCCATCAAGAAGACGCCTCTTGATGAGTGCTGTAGGGTCAGTGTTAATGTACGGAGCAGAGGTATGGGGCAACGCTCTCAGCAAGGAGGTATACCGAAAACGTTTGGCACAGGTACAGAGAAGAGGAGCACTGAGAATTGCATCTTCGTATCCAACAGTCTCCGACTCGGCGGTGAGAGTGATTGCAGGCGTGATACCTGTCGTCCTCCTTGTTAGAGAGCGCCGCGCTATTTACCTGCGCCGAAACGAGGATACGAGGGAGATCGTTGTCCGCGAGGAGAGACAACGCTCGCTCAACGATTGGCAGCAGTCTTGGAGGAATTGCACGAAAGGAAGGTGGACTGCGCGCCTCATCCCGGATGTGAGACCGTGGCTAAATCGAAGGCATGGTGAGGCTGACTTCTATTTGACCCAGCTTTTGAGCGGGCACGGGTGTTTTCAGTCTTACCTGCACAAGATCGGCAAGTCACGGTCTCCCGATTGTCGGTTTTGCCCAGGAGAGGAGGACAATGCCTGTCACACATTTTTTGCGTGTACAAATGGGCCAGGCTGCGAAGGGAACTCTACAGGGAGACGGGAGAGCTCACCCCGGATAATATAGTTGCGGTGATGCTCGAATCGGTTGACAAATGGAACCAGGTGGCACATTATGCTCGGGCAGTCCTCAAATATAAAAGGGACTCACAGCAGCGGGAGGCACTGGGGCTGGAGGATCGCTCTTCTGGCAATTCCTCTTCCCCCCTCCCCTCCCACTAGGAAAGGGACTCCCCAGCTTGAAGGCGCCCCACGGCGTAACAAAACGAGACCTGGCCCGAAGTAATGTGTCAAACGGTTCCAGGCTAGGTTCTCAGATTGACAGGGGAGGTGTTTAGTGGGTAGTCCAAAGGTATCCTCCATGGGAGTCCCACACTGCCAGACTCGGCGGGCATAAATGCCTTCACCTCCCTACCACAAAAAAAATAAAAAAAAAAATTTATAGCAGGCACGATTCACACAACATTCGGAATAATGTTTTCATTTACGAAACGCACCGAAAATCTGGATGGACACAGAAAACATCACGTATATTATACCCGGACACATAATTGTTTCCTCGACTGCAGTTTACTTATCTAAATAATAAAAAATACTCGATGAAGCGTTCACGTTTTAACTCACGTTTACACGTCAAATACTTTATTTTGGAAATCACTTATACAAACTACCCGAAACAAGCGATTTCATTGAAAATTCAGAAAAATTACGATCTTTGTTTGAAATTTTTGCAAGAATTGTCAACTGACTGTTTTCCGTCAGCTAAAACATTATATCCGAAATCACGGGTGTCACAATTGTTGATTTAGATCGAAAACGATTTAAATGTGGCGCACTTCCTAGTTTGTTAGTAAATTTTATGGAAAAGAAAGAAGTTTGTTGAACAATATTTGAAGGCATTGTTTACAATTGTAAGATCATTAGAGAGAAAAGTAAAAATAACGAACTTTTTAGCTGTTTCAAAATTAATTTCGAACAATGATAGCATTTGGACAATCATGCATAAGCCATTCGTGAAAGTCCAAAAGTTTTCGAAAATTGGAGTATACGTAAAGGAAATTTTTGTTCGTATTAAGCATGTATTAAGAGACTTCAATATTTTATATGGGAAATGAAAGCTCGCCGTGTCCAGTGTATATCTATATAATCGCTATGATGTTAGCTCAGATTCAATGGTCTTGGCTTTTAGCCGAACAATTCTCGGTTCCCCACTGTTTCACTCACACGTAGAATTTATCGAAGACAACAACCATGGTGAGATTAGAATCACGATGCCTAGCAAGATTCTAGTTAACTTCAGGGTTTGTCTTGGCGTGAAGTTCAAATCAAATCGGAATCAGAAGAACATATTTGCTGGATCGCTGCTTGAAAGAAAAAAAATTGATGCAACTCCGTGAATTCTACCCTAATCGCTCATACTGAACCACAGCTGAGGCAATTAAAATTGGTTTCTGAAGGCGTTAAGGAATACTGGTTGACACGAATGGAAGTTGCCCAAATCTTTGATATTTAATGACTAGTTACCTTTTGTGAAAATTTTTGGCTGAAAAGATGGTATTCCAGACACAATACAACGATAAATATGTAAATTTTGGGGTCGAAATCAAACGTTTTGCCTGCTGTAGATAACTTGAACCAAGATGTTATAACTAAGGATTTTGTTTTCCAGGGTTCTTCGAACCGAAAGTGGAACCAGCAGTAGGCCTCTAGCGCCCTTATGCACCACTTTTGGCGTGCAGCCTCGGTGGTTCTAGCTTTTAGCTAGTCTGAAATGTTATTTAAAACTAATTCCAGCTGGTATTTCGATGGGGGAAACATTTAGCGCTCTGCTCCTGGACTATGAGCATGCCGCCATCTCTCCACTTTGTATTTTGTGCAGGGGAGGTGGACGACAGCTACCACATCTTCTTTGGCTACAAAATGTGGAAGAGGCAACGTCGTGACCTCTTCATTGAACTTGGATGCTTTGATCGCTTGATAAACGGAACCAAGTGGCGCTTGATCTTTGTGCAGTCTTGAGAGATCAAAATGGCTTACCAGTGTATCGGAAGGCATGGTAGCATTCCGGATGGAAAGGAGACTGCTGTAACACGACGGCAATACACGTAAAGGAAAACAAGGAATTGTGTGAAGCAATGTGTCAAATAGGTGAATCTCTGTGATATAGCTGACTACATAACGGGCATTCCTGCCTTAAGGCGGCTTCAGTTAAATTTCGTTTACGCACGCAAGTGAATTTTGCTTGAAGTAAACATGCAGTCCTGAATTTTGTATTGAACGTACCCACCCACTGATGGAGATGGAAAGATAGCCGTATTTTGCTGTCAAATGTTCTAGTCAGTTTGATGTGAGATGACAACTGAGATGTTCGAAAATACAAGAAGAAAGTTTTCAGTATTGGAAAATATCAAACCAGAAAATTTATAGGCGAGTAAATAAAGGCGTTTTTAATGCAATAGCTTACCGCCTGTATTTTTGCTGCTAACTACTTATAGCCACCACCCGCCTAATGACAGTCTTGCCGGTTGGAGGCAACATTTTTAATTCTTGTTTGTTGCCATTTTGTACACAGATATGGCATCGAATATGAATTCAAGAAGTGATTATTGCTGTACAAAAAAATTGACATCCAAAATGACGACTGATGAAATATTTGAGCTTTTAGAATACATATTTGTCAATGAAGACACCACCGATGATTAAGAGGATGAATTGGGATCTGATCTTGAAGATAACTACCTGGAATTGTCTTGGTTGGCACAACAAATGGATGAATGTATTGAGTTGTTAAATGTATTTCTTGATGATGAAGTAGCTGAGATATCCCAGAATTTGAAGCGGATGCTGATATTCCTGGAAATAATACTGGTAGCTTTAATGGAACTGCGCATGAACTTACGGCACAATCAAAAGAGTTTAAATCAATATTATGGCACAAAAGGCACTTACCACTACATAAAAATGAAGTGGTATCCCGTGAAGCTGCAAAGCAAGTTTTAACGATTCGGAAACACCTTACCAATGTTGCACATACTTTTTTATCTCGGAGCTTTTTGACCAAATTGTAGAACAGACAAGCTTATACGCTGAGCAGCATGACATTCAGATAGCATTCTCAGTGGCAGCTTCAGATATCCGTAAATACATTTGCACATGAATATCATGTCAATATATCGGCACCCAAGTGCTGCAGAGTATTGGGGTCGTTATTCTTTAGGACCGATTCACACAGAAGGGATATCCAAGGAATTATATGCGATTGGAAAATATCTCCACATTAACGACAAGTCTAAAGAAAAAATACTGGGCCAACCTGGATTCGTTATCATTATACAAAGTTTCACCTTTGGTGGAACATTTCAACGCACGATTTGCAACACTGCCTAAATTACCTCGATTGTGTGTAAATGAGCAAATGTGCGCAACCAAAATAGTTTCTACTTTTGCGACCGTTTATGGCAGCAAATCCCCATAGGTCAAACTTTTCATGTTCTGTGATACCAGCGGATCCTCCAATGGTTTTGAAATCGATACCGGTGCTGGTAGCAACATTATTTTCCCTAATATGCCAGATTTAGTTCCAGCGGCTAATGTTGTCGTATGTTTGTCGTAAACCATCCCTAACTTCATTAACCACGTACTTTATTTCGACAATTTTTATACCACATTGCCATTGCTAATTCATCTCAGAAGTAGAGGAATTTACTCATTAGGAACAATTTGCTCTGGTCGTATTCCAAATTGTAAGCTATTTAGCGATAAGAGCTATCAAAATTAAAGAAAGGGGTCTCTGTTGAATACGTTGGAAATGCACATGGCGTAGATTTAACGACTGTTTTATGGAAGGACAATAAAACCATCCGCTTGGCTTCAATATATGTCGGGATAATCGCGTTCAAGAGCACAAAGGATATACAGTCATCCAAACCAAATCGATTTGATCAGTTACAAAAAAAAATGTAGAAATTGATTGCCCTACCATTATACGTGACAATAACAACCACATTGGTGGAGTCAATCTGGTCTACTTGGAAGGTACCACATCCGTTTAAAGACTTGTGAATGGACATTATGATTATTTTACCACTTTATCGATGTAGAAATGGTAAACGCGTATTTATTACATAAGCTCATTTACGCCACCTCACCCTCATTGCCAAATTTTAGAGCTAAAGTAGCTTCTGTGCTTTGTGTAAATGAAACCCCATAAAACGACCCGGTAGACCATCACTCTTTTCACAACAAGCTGAAATGCTAGAGGTAAAACCGAGTAACAAAACAACCAACCAGAGCCAGATATTTGATTTGATGGTTTGAATCACATGCCGGATTTTTTTGATAGGATTGGTAAGCGAATATGCATAAATAAGAGTTGCAAATCTGAAACCCAGGTTTTTCGTTGTAAATGTAACTTGAATCTGTGTCTATCGTCCACAAAAAAATGTTTCCGAGAATTCCATACTAAATAAAATTGATAAATATTACTTTTGTTATAAATAAATTTCTTTCACGTTTGTACATTTTTCTTATATATGTGTTTTTTTCGTAACCAGGAAGACCCGCCTTAAGACGAGGTGACTATTTTAGTACCTAGAACCTAGGGTACTGAAAAAAAGTGCACAGAGAGAAAAATGGGTAATGAAATTGACAATTTACTGTAATGAACTTAGGTAAATATGGAAAAATTTATTGAATTGTAGAAATCATTACATCTGCTATGTAAAGTACAAGAATTTTGTTGAATTTTACAAATAAGTGGTTATTTTTCAGAGAGATGAAATTCATTACAAAATAATACCTTCATTTCATTACGCAAATGTATAATTATTTTCATTATTTCAACCATCGAATAGAGTATGTCTGGTGAACCTGTTATGATATTCATTGGATAATGATGAACTTAACTGCAATTGTAGTGAAGCCCTTTTCTGGGTAGTTAATTTCACTTCACTTGTACTAAAATGCAATTAATTTTCTCACATTTTTGTCAAAACTTCGGTTGACACCGTTTGATTAGAAGGTGTCCCTCATCTAGTTGTGTTTAAAGTTATTGCATTGTTTGAAGCGCGAGTGCTAGTGTTAAAAGATTTACAACGTTTGATTAAAAGTGGCGGTTTATTTAATCGAAAGTGAATACTTATTGTGCTATTTGCAGTGCGAGTGTTAGTTTTAATTGGAAACATACTAGTTAAAATTGTGGACAGGCATTTTCGCATCAGATTTCTTCCATTTGCTAAACAGAAAAATTCGGTAAAATTGTATTTGAGTTGAAATGGAATCTGCAAACGATTTAAATGAACGCGAAGAAATTTGTGTCAAACAAACCCTTGGTTGCTTATGTTCGGTATTGTCTCCAGGGTTAGAATGTACCTGCAATGGTCAGATGATACTTGTTCATACAAATCAGCAGCATTTATTAAATGAGCTGAAGCCTGTGGCGCCAGAGGAATTACAGCCAGCAAAGGTTTCCGAACCGTTACAGCTTTGCACAAGCAAATCAAGAGGGCTATCATTTCAAAATGATATAATTACTGACTGCGTTCTCGATAGCCCGAATGAAGCAATATGTTTATTGAAAAATTGGGGTCTCGATGATCTTGTATCTATTTTTACAGGTAAAAAATATATCCATTTGCAATTTTCATCAAAACGTATATAGCTACCTTTTAGAAAAAAAAATTAATTTGGAATGTTTCAAATACATAACTACAAGTGATATAGATAATCTAATACGTTGCTTGTCAGATAGAATCATATTTAAAGGTAAACTAGCGGAATGGCGAGCCCAAATGGTAAATTTTATATTTGTTTATTTAACTGCAACAAAAAACTGAAAACATAGGGACTAAGAACCGTTTCAATTGCTGAAAATATTTCACTGAGCAAAGGAGTGGATGATTAGAACGACTCCCAGTTCATCAACGGGATCGCCATCGCCAGTAGCACGGGATGCTTTCTCTCATTGTGTCACACAACAATGCATTGTAGAAAATTTGGTATGTGATGAGTGATTTAACATTCAGCATGTAGACTTAGCTTTTTTTAGGAAATAAAAGAAATTCTATTGTCTTCATCTATCACAAAGCAGATTCTTCTTGAGTACAACAGCATTAAGAAGCCCTTTAATGATTCAAAAAGGAAGAAAATTATTGGTTGCATTGTTGATTACTTTGTCTACAACGGCATTCACATGGGCACTAAGGAGTGTGACATTATAGCTCAGAAAATTATTTCTTACTTTCCTCTCGAATCAAAAGTTAGTTCAATAGATATAAAATACGTAACTTGGGGAATTAATTGCTTCTTTTACTTTTATGATAGAAAAGTTATTTTATAAAATTTGAAAAAGGAGGTAGATCTCGAGGAGCTTTATATGCTGCATACAACAATAAACTAAAATATGAGTGTAGAAAAAGAAAATTAAATCTTTCATCTTTCACGTCACAAACAAAAACTTCTGAAGAAAATTCGCTATTATTTTCATCAGATACAGATTCAAATAAAAACAGTCTTATAATTTTTTAAATACATTAGAACTCGAGCAGAACTAAAAGGTATATACTTTTTCTTTAGTTTCTCAGAGCAAAGTGTGGCTAAAATATAACTCTACACCTTGGACGATCGTGGAAGAGAAATGGGAACAAACGTTTGATATGAGACGGAAGGACATTTTATCGAAACCGCCCAATGAGATATTCAATGAATGGCCCTTACTAACACAATCTGAAGGACTAAGATTGGTGATAAAACTTTGAAGCTTACATTAAAATATATTCTAAGATTATATTGTTTATAGGTGGACTTGGACTTTATTTCTTTATTTGGTGAAGAAAAATCTCTCAGCCTCCGTTCGAAGTGGAAAGACTTTACAGCTAAATTTGCAGTTATTTTAAAAGAAGATAAGCTTCCGCACAAGGCTGCAGAGGATCTTTAAAGACAATTGGAAAATAAGCACATTACATTGGGTTAGTTTATTTTTCTTGTTTGAACTACATTAGTTTTTTCATAAATTGTACATAAAATTTTCAGATGGGAAAAATTTAATAGTCTTCAAACTATTGCACTACAAGCTCCAAGCGGGAAGAAAGCTGCCAGTAAATGAAACAAAAAATAAAAAAGTGACAACTTTTTCCATCCAAGACGCTCTGGACAGTACTTTGTTGGAGGCAATAAACCAAGGTGACATTTAAATACATCATGAAAGACTTAAGGAGAAGTGTATAATTATGAATACTAGCATATAGCCAGCAGTTGAGGGTCAAAACTATTATGTTGTATTTGACAATATTTATCATAAAGCTGCAAAATTTTTAGCCGCTTTGGATGCGATGTTTAAATTGTTTTTTGTATTGAACATCAAATATTCGACTATAAGCTATAATGTATGGGACTTCATCAAAAATTATTTTTATTGCATTGATTTAAATAGCACAAAGTCTTCATCTAAGACATTTTCTTTGATAAATCAGCTCACTACGCCAGTCGTAAATTAGCCAAAATGATTAATTGTTTTTCTTGCGCTTCTAGTTTTCATTATTTAAATGAATACATGCTCCACTTAAAACGGTATCACCGATTTCATTCTATTTCCAAATATTCATGTAATCAAATGCATTGTCGCCAGTCTTTTTCCGATATCTATGCATTAAGAAAACATCTGAGATCTGTTCACAAACAACCAATCGAAAAACGACTGCCAAATATTATTGTGCATTCTGAAACCCATAACAATATTTCAAAACCTATTCCTCGTGTCTCACAGCAAAATTTAGTCAAAAATGAATGTTTTAAAACAAAATTGTTGGTAACAAATGATGGCAGAATTGCTGAAACACAAACTAAAGCAGGAACTTTAGAAAGTCACTCTAAATCTTCTGAGTGTTTAGATCTTTTCAATTCAAATATCCTTAAATTTGTTTTATACATGATGAATGAAGATACATTTCCAAGGAAAGCTGTATTTGATATTGTTTGCAATATTCAAAACTATATTTTCATTCCAATTATAAGCATTATTCATAACCAAACACATACATTACATGTTTTACAGCAACTAGAACAGTTTTTAGGGTTTTGTAAAATAATTTTACAAAACCCTACTAGTTTCGCGACCAGTCTGTACGTCTGTCCGTCTGTTCGTCCGTCCGTCCGTCCGTCCGTCCGTGTGTCGCAGCAGTTTTTCTCGGAAACTACTTAAGCTAGAAATATCAAATTTTGTGTGTAGGTGTAAAGTGGTAATCTCTTCAAAGTTCAACTACAAAAAAATTTTATAAGGTATTTAAGGGGGGTCTCCCCATATAGGGGAGTGACCCCCCGAAAAAAAATTTCATTTAAGGTAGCCGATATGGGTATCAAATGAAAGGTCTTGATGAGAACTTCTCAAAACAGGTCTTAGTTTGGCAAAGTTTGCTTCGAGGGGCGCACAGGGAGGGGAAATACACGAAAAATTTGTGTCCCCCCCCCTCGCGATTGGACACCTGTGATCCGAAAAATCTGAAAAAAATCAGGAATGTAGGCCTTGGTGAGTACAACAACAACAAATACGTGAGAAGTCGCAATTCACTCAACTTTGTTAGTAATAGTATGATTTATTGATTTTATGTTTTCTTTAATAAAATCTGAATAGTACCCTTAAATTCACTGAAATTCAGTACGTAGATGTCTATTTATAAGATTGATCTATCCTGAAAGTTTCATAAAGATTGAATCATATTTAGCGAAGTTATAGCGGTTTGAATTTTCCTGTATTACTATGGAACAATATGCGCTGCATTTATTACCATGGCAACATATGGCTATGGAACAACATGCGCCTTTTACCGACTCAGACACTACAGTTTTTCTATGATTTGCATGAAAATTTCAGGAATGATAGGTGTCATGTATATCTTTGAGAATCGGTTCAGTTAGTGGTATCAGTAATCGTAAAACAAAATAGTGGCTGTTTTAAATGCGAAGATTCAATAATTTTGAGTTATTTTTTCCCAACTTCAACGTTTAAGGTGCATGCTTTGAACACTTGATTCAATTGAATGAATGACTGAAGATGAGTACCTACAATTAATGCTCATAAGTGAAAGAAGTCAAGGAGGTGGGAGAGAGCTCCTAGTAAAAGGGTTTTGTAACCATTGTAGGATTCGAAAAAATTGGCCATTGATCGATGATAACAGTACAGGAGAGTGGCCCCTGAAAAAAAATTCACCAAACGTAGCCGATTTGAGTATGAAATAAAAGTTTTCATGGGAGCTTTTCAAAACAGTTGTTGAACTGCCAGTTTTTGCTTTAGTGGGGACATAGGGGGAGGGGGGGGGGTGGTTGTAAATACATGAAAAATGTGTTTTCTCCGTCGCGGATGGACATCTGAAATAATTATCAAGGGAGATATTTATGGGTATAACAATACCAAAAACCTCAGAAGTCGAAATTCGTTCAACTTTGTTAATAATAGTATGAGCTTCATATTTCATACTTTCTCCAATAAAATCGTCTTTGACATGTTTCTTGATTTGATTCGATCTGCGTGACTGCAGTTTGTAAATTGAATACAAAACCCTTCTGACATGAGCGTCGGTCTGTTTACCCAACTTGTTTGCTACTGCATTCGATGCATTTAATAATGAGTATAAATTAATCAAAAGACTAGAAAGTTTAGATTTATTCAAAATGCCAAAAAATATTCCATTGCCCTCAGAAGTCCAGAGTAAGGTGCAAAGAGGTATTCCAATTTTAGACTATGTAAAAGCTAAAGCTAGTATTATGGGCGTACCTCATCTGATTAAGAAGTTCTTTGAAATGCCTAACATGTTAAGCAACACTATAGATAATATAGAAAAGTATACAAAAAGGGAAAATATTGAAAACTTTGCATCAGGCTCCCTATGGAAAACTATTTACGGTGATTTTAAAAATGAGGGCAAAATCGCTATACCATACTTTCTATACTACGATGATTTTAATCCTGATAACGTTTTGGGTTCTCATTCCGGAGAAAACTCAATATCAGCCTTTTACTTAAACTTTCCTTGCATTTCACAGCACCTGATATCTTCTTTAAAAAATATTTTACACGCTATGCTTCTAAAATCTAAATTCATTAAAAAGTATCAGCACGACGATGTATGCTACAGTTTGTTTAAAATTCTTTTAGATCTTGAAACTAATGGCTTAAGTCTAAAAGTTGGCGATACAGAACATCAAATTTATTTTATTTTAGGCCTTATAATTGGGGACAATTTAGGACTTAATACAATTCTAGGATTTTCACGATCATTTTCTGCTTTACATTTTCGTAGAATCTGCAAATGTTCCAAAGAAGAGACCCATGTTGCTTTTTATGAGGTAACAGGAAAACTGGGGACATTTGATAATTACGAGTCAGATTTATTATTAAACAATTCAAGACTTACCGGTATAAGTGAAGCATGTATTTTCAATAACTTGCCTTCTTTTCATGTCGTTTCTAACATATCAGTTGACATTATGCATGATCTCTTTGAAGGAATATTTAAAAATGATTTGAAATTGATTATTTTATATTTCATTGAAAAAATCAAGATTTTTTCTTTAGATGATTTAAACAATAGAAAACAAGGATTTGACTATGGTGAAATTGATTCAAAAAATATGTCACTTCCTTTAAAACTAGAAGCTTTGAAATCTCGCAATATTCGCATGTCGGCTACTGAAATGTGGTGTTTTATGCATTTTTTCCCATTCATGATTGGCGATTTTGTTCCAGAAAAAGACTCAGTATGGGCCTTTTTCTTAAATTTGCAGAAGCTGTTAGATTTTTATTTAAGATCTAATTTCAGTTCGAATGAATTAAAAGAACTTGAGGAAATAATTGCTTTACATAACCAAGCCTATAGAATAAATTTTGAAGAACCTTTGAAACCTAAAGTACACTTTTTAACACATTATGTTACTGTTATTAAAAAAGTTGGACCGTCAAAAATGTTTTGGTCTTTAAGAAATGAAGGCAAGCATAAGGAGCTAAAGAAATATGCATATTCCATAACTTCATGAGTTAATCTTTCGCATTCTTTAGCCATCAAGTATTCATTCAAGTTTGCTTATTTCATTTACGAAAATAAAGAAATTCAATATACCCATATAATAAAAGGAGAACAAGTTGGTGTCTCACAGAAATTGTATTTTAATAAACTTGCAGTTTTTAATTTACCCACAAAGCTTACAATTGCATCAAGTGGTATTTATAAAGAGACTCCATACAAACAAAATTATTTTGTATTAAAAACGAAAAATTCTTTTGTTGTCAACAAAATTTATGAAATGATATTCTACGAAGAAAATCTACTTTTGGTCTGTGAACAATTTAATTTAGATTTTCACGAGCATTTGAATTGTTTCATCCTAGGAGATAAGTTACAATCATTTGATATTTGTCATATTGATAACTTTCATTATTATCCTTGTTTGCCTCACAAGTTACCTAATGGTCTTCTAGCTTTAAGATTCAAGATGATCTGATTTGAACTATTTTTCTGTAGCCCAAAACATTAAACAAGTGTATAACAACAAGAAAATTTAAATGGAGTAGCATTTGATTTATTAATTTCGATGTGCGTAAAAATTGTTTTAGAAATAAAAGCTTATACAAAAAACAAACAAAATAGTTTTTTTATTTCCGTATGTATATATTTTTTTCATTCGCAAAAGAATGCATGACACTTCACCATTAAGTTTGATTACATGTTCAATGAAATTTTTGATTACGAACTAGTTAAAATTTCATTATTTTACAGTGGAACTCATGCAAATTTTTAATGATATGAGTAATGATATTCACTCGGTTATGGTTTCTATTTAATGACATTACAATAAATACATTTACCTACAGTGCTGTGAATGTGAATAGTAGAATTAACAGCAGTGTAATCAACCAAAAATTAACTATAGGAGCAATCGATTTGATTACATATTTCAAGTGTTTTCATTACATATTTTTCTCTATGTGGGTTTTTCAAGTTAAAATATGTTTATATGCACAAAAAAACACCCTTTAAATAAATTTTCTTGTTATATAAAAATTGGCTTGTTTTCCACCAATTTACTTGGAATCTTACTTTTCTCTTTTATAATATTGGCTATAGTTATGCGATCATAGAATAATTTTATTGAAGTCTTACTGTTCGTTTCGTTTTTATTTACAGAAACATGCTATTGATGCACAGGTGCGCGAAGCAAAATATCAGGTGAGATTAAAAGCGTCAGAATAATAAGCTCATCTATAGGTGGCTCTCTTTAATAATAATAATTTAAGAAAATTAATTTTAAGCCATCAGTTCATTGAATTTAAAACAAATGACTTAGAAAACACTTCCAAATCCATTTTGTTGTCAACTAAAGGAAAATATAACTTCACAAAGACAATGGGAAAATCACAGTGGTTTGCCTAATAGTCACGGAGCTCAACAATTTTGTCAGCCGAGAAATTAAATCCTATTTTCGTAAAATTAATGTGCAAAATATGCAAACATTATGACCAGAAGTAATTAGTGCTCAGTTTACTATAAATATTTATAAGGAAGTCTGGAACGTCATACTTTAGTATCTAGCAGTAACCAAATGCACGAACAACTCGCGAACTCTATTTTTCTTGATAAAGCTGCTTTATGATGTAAACGATCTAACAAAATGTCTAGTATAGGACCCACAAGTTATTATGATGTGTGTTTTTAAAATTTGTATTTTCAATAACATGAAATATAAGCTCAGGAGTCAATTTATCGTAAAGTTCCGTTACCTTAGACGAGGTTTGATATCCTAAAAAGAAATATTTACTCGCGGATTTTGCAGGGTCTCAAATTATCTGTTCATCTGTCCATAGTTAGTTATTGCGGAGAGTATCATATATATATATATATATATATATATATATATATATATATATATATATATATATATATATATATATATATATATATATATATATATATATCTATATATATATATATATATATACATATATATCATCATCATCATTGTCAGCTTATCAACCATGTATACGGATCATGGTGTAGCCTCCCCTACGTATTGGCTTCTCATTTCCCTCCACTTTTGTCTGTTTTTAGCTATACGTGTCCAGGTAATGCCAGCTAGCTTTCTTATGTCATGGTCCCACCTAAGTTTCGGGCGCTGTCTTGGTCTTTTGACTCCCCTTGGGTACCAATTCATAACTTTTGTGGTCCATCTATTGTCTGATATTCTTGCCAAATGTCCAGCCCATCGCCATTTGAGACTTCTGATTCTATTGATCACATCCGTTACCTGTGTTTTTGCTCTTATCCAGGTTAGTCTTTTTCTGTCTCTTCTTGTGATACCCAACATGCATCTTTCCATTGCCCTTTGGGCAACATGAAGTTTTCTTATGGTGTCTGTGGTCAGAGTCCATGTTTCACAACCATAGGTCATGACTGGCAGAATGCATTCATCAAAGGCTTTCTTTTTCAGGTGGACTTTCATTTTTGACTTGAAGATTATGGAGTTTTTTCCAAACGCACTCCACGCTAGTTTAATTCGTCTGTTTATTTCGGGTAGTAGCGATCCTGAGTTGTTTATTGCTTGGCCTAGATACACATATTCGTCTACCACTTCTAAATCAGTGTTATTAATTGATATTTTATCCTGGCCTCTCGTTATGAATTCAATGTACATAACCTTTGTTTTATTGAGGTTCATTCTCAGTCCTGCTGTCTCACTAGCTGCACTTAAGTCTTTGAGTAGCGTTTGTAGTTCATCCTGGGTTTGGGCGATGAGGACTATGTCATCAGCAAATCGTAGGTTATTTAGCCGTTCTCCATCTATGATTAAGCCTTTATTATCCCATTCTAGGCCTCGAAAGATTTCCTCCAGGGTGGCGTTGAAGAGTCTTGGTGATATAGTATCCCCCTGTCTAACACCTCTTTGTGTGGGAAACTCTGGTGTATCCTCGAACACTTTGACCTTCGCTTTGGCGTTCTTGTAGATGTTGGCTAGTGTTTCTACATAAGGTTTCTCAATACCTTGGCTTATAAGCGCTCTTATTATGGCGTCGGGATATATTGAGTCGAAGGCTTTCTCGAGGTCAATGTACGCCAGGGCGAGAGGAAGTTCATACTCTTTCGCTTTGCTCATGATCTCTCTTAGTGTATGGATATGGTCTATAGTGCTGAAGCTACTCCTGAAGCCAGCCTGTTCTCGTGGCTGTTCTGCATCTAGGGCTGACTGTATTCTGTTATTGATGATTTTGGTGAATACTTTATAGAACACAGGGAGAAGACTTATCGGTCTATAGTTTCTAATGTCTTCTCTACTGCCCTTCTTGTGGATCAGAATTATGTTGGCGCTGTTCCACTGGTCAGGAATTTGTCTGGTTCTGATGCACTTTGTGAATACGTTGGCCAGAATATTCCATGTTTTTCTGCCCGCATATTTCAGTAATTCCGCTGTGATGCCGTCATTGCCGGCTGCTTTACCATTTTTCATTTGTTTCAGCGCCAGTTCCACTTCATCAATGAGAACTTCTGGTACCTCTTCCTCAAGTGCTGCTGTTGTAGTTGCTGCTCTCTGGCTTGCTTCCGGGGCTTTATAGAGTTCTTGATAGAAGCTGGTGATAATCTCTAATATTCTTTTCCTGTCGGTTATTCTTTCGTTTTCGTGATGCATAGCAATCACCTGTTTTCTACCAATCAGTAATGCTCGTTTTGCCTTCTTGAGGCTTTTGTTATTCTCGATGGCACTCTCTACTAGTTTCTCGTTATAGTTCCTCACATCTTCTGTTATTTTCTTTCTAATTGTTTTGCAGGTTTCAGTGTACTCAATCCTTTGGATGTTCGAGGATAGCTTCATTTCCCTGCGTTTTCTAAGTAGAGCCTTTGTTTCATTTGAGAGCTTGTGGTATTTATTATCGACGCTTGGTCCACCTACTTCTTTGGCGCATTTCAGGATTGCGTCTGCGAGAAACATTGCGTCCTTATTGCGCATTTCGGAGTCTAGCATTTCTTGGTAGAGATCGGCGTTGTCCCTGATGTTGTCTATGTTAATACCTGATTTAGCTGGTTTTCTAACTAATCTAAGCCTTTCAGTTTTTAGGTCTAGGGTAATCTTTGCTCTAGCCAGACGATGATCGCTTCCTGTCCTGAAGTTATTTATTATTGAAACATCCTTAACTGTTCTTATTTTGTCGGTTAAGATCAGGTCAATTTCATTCTTTGTGATTGCGTTTGGGGCTTGCCAAGTCCATTTTCTATTTCGGCCTTTCTTGAAGAACGAGTTTGCTATATAGAGGCTATGTTGGTGGGCGAATTGGACCAGTCTTTCTCCTCTGTCGTTCCTTGTGCCCAAACCGAATTTTCCTACCAGGATTTCATCGTCTTTCTTCCCCCCTATAATAGCATTGAAGTCGCCTATTAGATAATTGAAGTGGCTGCTGTTGTTGTCCCAAGCCTGATTTATTTCATTATAGAACTCTTCAATTTCTTCGTCAGTGTGGCTGGTTGTTGGTGCATAGACTTGTATGATTTGCGCTGTGTATCTCTGAGAGAGCTTGAGTGTTAGGCTGGCTACTCGATCTGAGATACCTGTGACGTTAACTATCCTATCTGCCCATTTCTTGTTGATTAGGAACCCTACTCCGCTGGTTCTACCTAGTTGGGTCCCATGGTGATATAGGATGTTGCCCGATTCTAGTACAATCATGTTTTCTTCTTTACGTCTGGTTTCGCTCGGACCAATGATGTCCCATTTAATTTTAGTTGTTTCCTCTTCTAGTTCAATTAGCCTTGCCTGGCTTGATAGTGATATATATATATATATATATATATATATATATATATATATATATATATATATATATATATATATATATATATATATATATATATATATATATATATATATATATATATATATACTCGTATATATATATATATATATATATATATATATATATATATATATATATATATATATATATATATATATATATATATATATATACTCGTATATATATATATATATATATATATATATATATCTATATATATATATATATATATATATATATATATATATATATAAATGGGATATAACGAAAATTGTGACCACGCTAGAGGTTGCAATTTTGCTCCGATTTTCACCAAATTTTCAGAAAAGGTGTATTGGTTTAATATCTTGGTTAAGTTCGTAAACCAGCTATATCGGCCGGGCAAAAACAAAATGGCGGCTATTTTAGACGAAAAATCGTGATTTCTGTTCTGACCAAAGTATTGCTCCGATTTGAATGAAATTTGGTACAAAGGTTCACTGATGCAAGTGATGAATCTCACAATAAAAAATCCAAAGTCGGTATGGCAGAAACAAAATGGCGGCCGCTCAAAAGTCGAAAACGTGCAAAATTTTGTTGTTGTAATAGTGGTCAAAGCTCTAAACAGATTTTCATGAAATTCGACAGTTAGATGGAAATTATAAGTATCTAAAGAATTACGTGAAAAACTGGAGGTTAGGTCACAAAAAACAAAATGGCGGCCAGTTAAAACTCAAAACATTTTGATTCGACAAAAACGAAACTTTATATCAAGATAGGCATTACTTAGATCTACCGACTTTGATATTTTGATGATCATGCATGTGCAAATTTCAAAATGGCGGTGGTTTAAAAATGCGTTTTTTCAGGTTTTTGTGGCGCTCTAGCGGTCACATTTTTCGGCGAATTTTGATGACGCTTGAGATGACGGATCTCTGCACTACGCTCTTGTATTATGCAGAAAATTATTAAAATTGAACGAAATATAAAAAAGTCGAAAATTTAAAACCCAATATTTTCAGCTGCCATTTTCACTAAAAATTGAATTATTTTTGCCCTGTCTTGAGTGAAACTCCGATTTGAATGAGATTTGGCACATTGATTGATGAGGTTCTAGCCCATAAAGATTTAAAATAGTCCTAAATCAAATGCATGCAGTCAAAATGGCGAACCCCAAAGGTCAGAAATGAAATAATGAATTTTTTAATGGAAACGTTTTGAATGACTTGTCTTGAAAGTATTTATAAATCAGACTATTTTTAAATATTGTGAAATATTTTTAGCAATCCCCTTAAAAATTATAAAATCGCGACTTGTCGGTCTGTCCGTCCGTCCGTTTGTTCGCGCGTCACAAGTTTTCTCGCAAACCACATGAGCTAGAATGAGGAAATTATCCACGTAGGTCAAAAGTGGTGCCTCTTGAAATTTGTAGTGCAAGAAAATATTTTAAAGTGTTTAAGGGGTTTCCCCATACAGGGGGGTGACATAAACATTTTTTTTTATTTCTGTAGCCGTCTAGCAGCCATGTTTCTCAACAGATTCCGATAAAACTTGAAATTATAAGTCATTAAGGCAAGTTAATTTAATTATGTAAATCGGATGACAAATAAAAAATTCGAAAATTTACAGCTTAATATTTTTGGCAGCCGTTTTCAATGAAAATTCAAAATGACGGCCCCAAGTGTTTCAGAAAAGAATCGAAAATCACAATGGCAATGCAAGTGCTGATTAGACTTTTATGGAATTTAAGCTATTTAAGCCAAAAAGTTATCACCTTTGTGTGGTAACCACTGTGAAATGTATAAACCGCAAATGTGAGAAGGGCGAACCCATTCTAATTATGTTTATAACAATTTCTCACCCGCCGATTTTCAATATGTGATCCATACGTGGCAACTCAGTTTAATTAGCAAAATATTTGCGCCTCTATGAAGGGTCTCCAAATGCAAACGGCGACAGATTCTTTTTGTTAATAAATACCCATGTAGTGCTACAGGAATTCCAGTAAGAAGTCCAGTAGTAGGCAAGCCAAATTCCTTTTCGAAACTTTACGCTACATACGAGAAACTTACCTTTCCGGCTGGTGCTGCCAACGGGGATTTTTAACATTCAATAAGCCACACATTTTGAATCAAAACGATTTCTTCATATACATATGTTACTAGTATATCACTGATTTGAGGTATTGTAATTTTACTTTAAGATGATATAAAGACCCGTGGTCATTTCGGTTCATTTATTTTACAAAATTTTCATTTTTAAACAAGTTTTATGACGATCGTAGATCTTAAGTATCCCCTAGATGATCAATATTATGGATTTATATACATTGATCAATATATGTATATGGTATTTTAAAAAATATTGAGCCTTTTTGTCACTAGATGGTGTTTGTTGTAATATATTGAACAATAACAATCAGAGTGTTATTCCCGTTTTTAATTTTTGTGTGGACAGTTTTGTATTTCGTCATTTGTGTCAAAAGTTGTATTCATTTAAAAATGAGTGAAATTTCTAAAAAAATTCGTTATATTTTACAATATCACTACGATTAAGGTGAGAATGCATCGCAGGTTCGTGATAAAATTGGTGGTGTCTGCGGTCAACATACTTTATCAAAAGTCACAGCCAAGAGATGGTCGCTCGTTCTGGAAATTTTGATGTCACTCAGGTCGACCAATCACTGAAAAAGTCGGAGAAATCGACAGCCATGACATTGCTACGGAACTGAATATCCATCTCCAAACAGCTTTGAACCATTTGCGTAGGCTGGATACACAAAGAAGCTCGACGTTTGGGTGTCGCATATATTAACACAAAAAAATTTGATCGACCGAATTTCCATTTGTGAAATGCTAATGAAACGCAACGAAATCGATCCATTTTTGAAGCAATTCATTACGGGCGATGAAAAGTGGTTAAGGTTGGAGAATTTCGCTCGAAAAAGATCACGGTCAAAAAAAAGGTGAATCATCACAAACGACAGGATGGTGTCAATCCTAAGGTTATGCTGTGTGTATGGTGGGATTGGAAGGGAATTGTTTATCATGAGCTGCTAGAACCTGGCTAGATACTCAATTCAGCTCTGTGCTGTCAGCAATTAACCAGACTGCAACAAGCAATTCAAAAAAACCGGCCAGTATTAATCAATAGAAAGGGCGTTGTCTTCGATCATGACAATGCCAGACGACACACATTTTTGATGACCCGGCAAAAATTGAAAGTGCTTGGCTGGGAAGTTATCATGCATCCACCGTATAGTCCACTCTTAACACAGCCTGAACTGGAGGAGGTAGCCCTCTCATTGAAAGCGAGGAAAGCTCCAGGTCCAGATGCTGTTCCGGCTCAGGTGTTGCGGCTTGTCTATCACAATTGTCCTGACTGCTGCTCAGCACATTCAACGCTTGCCTACGGGACGGGGTTTTCCCAGCACGATGGAAGGTGGCGAGGCTCGTGCTGATCAGCAATAGGAAGAGAAATCCCGAATCGCCGTCTGCATACCGCCCGTTATGCATGCTAGACATGGCTGGAAAAGTGCTAGAGCAACTCATCAATAGAAGACTCACTGATGTCATTCGTGCTGCTCTGGGTATCTATCTCCTCGGCAGTACGGATTTAGAGCAGGACGTTCTACTATCTATGTGATTGCAGAGGTGGTTAGAGCGGTTCAAAAGGTAGAGGAACATAGTCGCACCAAGCGACGGATCGTCCTGTTGGTGACACTCGACGTCAGGAACGCCTTCAACTCCGCTAGATGGGTGGATATTTTGCATACGCTGGAAAACCCTTTTCAAGTTCCAGGATATCTCATGCGGCTTTTGAGGAACCAAAACTCGCTCTACGACACAACACAGGGCCACCGAAAGACGGCGGTTACATCAAGTGTTACCCAGAAATCCATCCTTGGTCCAGAACTGTGGAACGTGTCTTACGACGGGCTTTTGAGACTGGAGATGCCAGATGAGTTACGCTTGATCGGCTATGCGGATGATGTTGTGGATTTGGTCACTGGACGTTGAACAAGCGCAACTTAGGCTAGGTATGTTAATGCACCGAGTGATAGACTGGATTACAGCTCACGGACTCAGTCTAGCACCAGAGAAAACCGCAGTGGAAACGAAATCGATCCATTTTTGAAGCAATTCATTACGGGCGATGAAAAGTGGTTAAGGTTGGACAATTTCGCTCGAAAAAATCATGGTCAAAAAAAGGTGAATCATCACAAACGACAGGATGGTGTCAATCCTAAGGTTAGGCTGTGTGTATGGTGGGATTGGAAGGGAATTGTTTATCATGAGCTGCTAGAACCTGGCTAGATACTCAATTCAGCTCTGTGCTGTCAGCAATTAACCAGACTGCAACAAGCAATTCAAAAAAACCGGCCAGTATTAATCAATAGAAAGGGCGTTGTCTTCGATCATGACAATGCCAGACGACACACATTTTTGATGACCCGGCAAAAATTGAAAGTGCTTGGCTGGGAAGTTATCATGCATCCACCGTATAGTCCAGACCTTGCACCAACAACTACCATTTGTTTCGGTCTCTGCTAAACTTCCTTAACGAAAAGAAATTCACTTCAAAAAGGGACGGTGAAAATCACTTGGCCAAGCTTTTCGCCAATATAGCTCAGAAGTTCTACACACATGGAATAATGGCTATACCCAAAAAATCGCAGAAGGTCATATATAATAAGGGATGATATGTACTTAAATAAAATCCACTTTAAATAAAAGAAATATTCAATCGAAAAATGAAAAAAAAAAGGCTCAAAGCTTTTGAGAATATCCAATATATTGAAACGGAGGAAAGAAAGGCTATTCCGAAAAGCGGGAGATATTCTGAAAAGAATACAATCTGCATACGACTTGCCAAAACTCCGCAAAGCAGTAAAGATTAGGCTCCTTGAAGTAGAGGAGCTAATAGACCACATCGGGCAATATTGAAGAAGCTGGTTAAAGGCCGAAGACGAGCAGAAAGCTAAACACGCGCCGGGGGCGAAATCTATAGGCGACATGCAGATGCTCCATCTTTAAAAATCAATAAAAGAATGGCGTCTAGCCCAATTGAAGGAGATCGGGATAAAAGAAGAAAGGAAGAGGCACTTGATGGGTGTGGAGCACCGGATCATGGGTTCCAGAAAATGTTTACAAAAGGAACAAAGAAAGCAGCAAAGACACTCCTTTAGAAAGTGCCAGAAAGTAGTAAACCTCGTACGGAAGCCCAACAAGAAAAAAGACCTGATGCAAAACACGAGAGAAAGCAGCCCCGACGAAGACCCCGGCAACAGGCACGGCTCGTAAAACCCCAAGATAGCCGATCCTACGCGGAGGTTCTGTGGGACATCTGGGGAAACGTAAGGCCCGAAGACACCAATACTACCATTAAAGCAGTACGATCAACGCGGTTGGGCCACATACTGGTCGAATTTGGAACAGAGGCCGGCAAAAAAGAAGCATTCTGCGACGCAGTAAAGAAAGTCCTTGGCAAAAGCGCAACTACAGCCTCGCTCGAACCGATGGCAACGATCGAAATACGAGACACTGACTGCGGATCTGGCTGAGGTAGTTCCCTAGCGTGCGAAGGATCAAAGCGAGACTGACACCAGAAAACAACAGGGGACAACGCATGGCCATAGTTGATTTGACCAAAAAGGACGCCGAACAATTCCTGAACAAGGCCAAAGTATAAATAGGATGGGTTGTCTGTAGGATACGGTGAAGAGCAATGCCTCTTCAATGTTCCAAATGCCTTGGGTATGGTCACACAACACAAGTATGCAAAGGACCCGATAGGAGTTCCCTCTGTTACAAATGCGGTGAAATGGGACATAAAAGAAAAGAGTGTACGAAGGAGGCAATATGTATTCTTTACAAGGATGCTGATTCAAGATCTGATTTTGGACGCGTTTTGGGATCAGGAAAATGCCGGGTGTTCCAGAAAGCCCTAGCCAAGGCAAAATCAGAACTTCGATGACCCGCATCCTGCAGCTAAACCTACACCACAGTTCAACTGCCCAAAATCTGCTTGAGCAGTTTGCGCAGGACATGAAAGCCGACTTTTTTCTACTGACTGAACAGCACCATGATAAAAGTCCTGCATTATGTTATCCTGACGGTGCTGCCGCCTCCTTGGTTCGAAACAGTTATTCCCAAGTGGAGAGTTGTGGATGGGGGGATGGTTTCGTTTAGGTTCGGTGCTCTGGGATCATCTTTCCAAGCAAAGCTCAATACTCTGAAGGGCGCTGCCTCCAACACAGAGGGCAATGTGGTCGTTGGGGGGGGACTTCAATGCTAAAGCAATCAAATGGGGCATGCTTTAAAAAGACCCGCGGGGAAAGTGAATTCTGGAAATGGTGGCCGGGATGGCGCTCGTCGTACTAAACACCGGAAATACACTGACTTTCCGCCGTATTGGATGTGAGGGAACCATACCGGAAGTGACATTCACCTCGGAGTCCTTAGTACCGAGGATACACAACTGGAAAGTATTAGAGGACTACTCAACCAGTGATCATCAGTGCATTCTGCTTGAGATCCGTGATGTTATCTCCCGACGTCCATGCTTTCGGCTTTCTACAACAGGATGAAACATCGGAAGGATGGACCTCGAGAGGTTTATCGAGGTGCTTACAGCAGGTGAGCCGCTGCAGGGAGCTTCGGAGGGGATGGAAGCGTCAGCAACCCAAGACGAGGTGAACTCAACTATGAACATCATTACGACTGCTTGCAATGCTTCTGTGCCCCCTAAAAACCATGGCACGGCAAATCCCCAGTAAACCAGCGGCCAATTGAAATCGCTGAAAAACGAAGGGAGTGTCACAAGCTTCGGCGTGAGGCTCAACGGGTACGGAACGGTAACGAGGCATGCAACTGGGTGGCAGCTTATAAGTCGGCTAGAAAATGCCTTCGCAAATTGATCAACAATAGCGAAGCTCACTGCTGGTAGAGCGTACTGAACAATGTGAACAAGGATCCGTGGGGCCTTGGCTACAAGCAAGTCATGCGGAAACTTGGCGCCCTACGGAAGCCTTGTATACATGATGCGGAGAAGATGGACGGGATTGTGCGAGGACTCTTCCCAGCGCATCCCGTGCGTGTTAACGCTGTCCATGGTGAAAAAGCACTCGAGTGTCCACTCTTCACACAGCCTGAACTGGAGGAGGCAGCCCTCTCATTGAAAGCGAGGAAAGCTCCAGGTCCAGATGCTGTTCCGGCTCAGGTGTTGCGGCTTGTCTATCACAATTGTCCTGACTGCTGCTCAGCACATTCAACGCTTGCCTACGGGACGGGGTTTTCCCAGCACGATGGAAGGTGGCGAGGCTCGTGCTGATCAGCAATAGGAAGAGAAATTCCGAATCGCCGTCTGCATACCGCCCGTTATGCATGCTAGACATGGGTGGAAAAGTGCTAGAGCAACTCATCAATAGAAGACTCACTGATGTCATTCGTGCTGCTCTGGGTATCTATCTCCTCGGCAGTACGGATTTAGAGCAGGACGTTCTACTATCGATGTGATTGCAGAGGTGGTTACAGCGGTTCAAAAGGTAGAGGAACATAGTCGCACCAAGCGACGGATCGTCCTGTTGGTGACACTCGACGTCAGGAACGCCTTCAACTCCGCTAGATGGGTGGATATTCTGCATACGCTGGAAAACCCTTTTCAAGTTCCAGGATATCTCATGCGGCTTTTGAGGAACCAAAACTCGCTCTACGACACAACACAGGGCCACCGAAAGACGGCGGTTACATCAAGTGTTACCCAGAAATCCATCCTTGGCCCAGAACTGTGGAACGTGTCTTACGACGGGCTTTTGAGACTGGAGATGCCAGATGAGTTACGCTTGATCGGCTATGCGGATGATGTTGTGGCTTTGGTCACTGGACGTTGAACAAGCGCAACTTAGGCTAGGTATGTTAATGCACAGAGTGATAGACTGGATTACAGCTCACGGACTCAGTCTAGCACTGGAGAAAACCGCAGTGGTCATCTTGATAAAAAAGAGAATCCCTTGAGTGAGGATGATCAGTATTGGAGACTTACAAATTTGTGAAGTTGCTGAGGCTACTGATCGACTCGAAGATGAGTTTCTCTGAGCGATCCGGGGCAAGGGCTGAGAAGGCTGCTTTAAGAGTATTGGCCCTGAGTCGACTTATGGCCTACGTAGAAGGCGCCTTTTGATGGGTGATGTAGGCTCAAGGCTACTGTACGGAGCAGAGGTATGGGGAGACGCTCTCAGTAAAAAGGTTTACCGAAAATGTTTGGCAGAGGTACTGAGAAGAGGAGCGCTGAGGATTTCATCTTCATATCCGATAGTCTTTGATTGGGCCGTAAAAGTTATTATAGGCGTGATACCTGTCGGTCTCCTTGCTAGATAGCGCCGCTCTATTTATCTGCGTCCAATTGAGGATGAGAAGGAGATGGTTGTCCGTGAAGAGAGACAGAGCTCGTTCAACGATTGGGGGAGACTTGGGGCAGAGGGAGATGGTTTTCCGTGAAGAGAAACAGAGCTCGGTCAAGGATTGGGGGCAGACTTGGGTAAATTACACGAAGGGAAGGTGGACTGCCAGCCTCATCCCGGATGTGAGACCGTGGCTAAATCGAAGGCATGGTGAGACTGACTTCTATCTCACCCAGCTTTTGAGTGGGCATAGATGTTTTCAGTCTTACCTGCACCAGATTGGTAAGTCATGGTCCCCCGATTGTCGGTATTGCTCAGGAGAGGAAGATGATGCCTGCCACACATTTTTTGTGTGCATGAACTGGAACAGGCTGCGAAGGACCGTCTACAGTGAGACGGAAGTGTTCACCCCGGATAATATAGTCGCGGTGATGCTCGAATCGGCTGACAAATGCAAGGCTGGGGGTCGCTTATCTGGCACTTCCTCTTCTCTTCTCCCCTTCCGCTAGAAGAGCGTTCCCCCCGCTTGAAGGTGTCTCACGGCGTAACAAAACGAGACCTGGCCCGAAGTAATATGTCAAACAGTTCCAGGCTAGGGTCTCAGGTTGGCAAGGGAGGTGTATAGTGGGAAATCCGGTCACGTTTTTGTGAACATGAGAGCCCCATTCTCATTGTGTAAATGGGCATTCACCTCCCTACCACAAAAAAATATATATATATTGATGGATGATCGCTTAGAAAAGCTTCAAACATATTGAAGCATATTGCTAGAAATTTATATTGAATATTTGTTATTGATCACTGCATATTAACCAATAATATTGTCCATCTCGGGGGTGATTTAGTGTAAGTTATCACATTCGGGCACTGCGTTTTTTATACAATGGCCTTCGATTCACTGTATACTGGATTGGAAGAGTGCATATGCTTATACGAAATTGAGTGAAGCTCTGAATGGAAGGCGGTGTCTAGAATATAATTGGAGAACTAGGTAGAGTCTTTATACTTTTTCAAGAGATCGCATAAAATTTACGCTTAAAGTTGAATTTGCTGAGCTGAAAGTATGCAAATAGAAGAAAGAATTGAAGATGAGACCATGCAAAATGAAGGTTTTTGTCCTTAAAACATGAAGCTTAAGCGATAGTTTTCCTTTGATACACAATTTTTCTGTTCCTTGAATATGATTTAATAATTAGTATAAATATAAGGAATAAAATAATGAAAATGATTGCAGGTGTTTTCGGCAAACTCTATTGATCATGTTTTTTTCTAAAATAAAGTGATTTCCAATAAGAGGTGCTGTTTCGAATAGCCTGCTATTTTGGTAGATGTCACTTTAGAACCTGTCATTCTTTGACATGTGACAAGTAAAAACTACGCCATTAATGAAAATAGAACGATACACGCTTCAACAATCCATCAAAATGATTGAAATTCACCATAAAAATGGTGAAAATTTGGCAGAGATGGTTCGCAAAACTCGAACAATTTTGGGTCGTCGTGAAGCACCTTGTCGGACCGCAATACAGAAATCGGTGGAAAAATTCGAGCTATTGAGACAACTTAGTGATGTAAAGAATAAAACCCGCGCACCTCACTCAAGAACAGCCGAGAATATTGCTGCTGTAGCCGAAAGTGTTGAAGAAAACCCAGGTTTGTCCATTACTTGTCGTTCTTTGGAATTAGGCATTCCAAAAACATCATTACACCGCATTTTGCATAAAGATTTGGGTCTTAAGGCTTATGAAGTTCAGTTAATACAAGAACTCAAGCCTGTCAATCATCAACAATTTCGTGTCTTTGCTGATTGGGTCCCCTTTTTGTGTTAGGGAGGTGAATGCTATTTATGCACAGAGTGTGGGACTCCCATGCGCGAGTAAACTACCCACTAAACACCTCCCCTGTCAACCTGAAAACCCAGCCTGGAACCGTTTCACACATTACTTCGGGCCAGGTCTCATTTTGTTACGCCGTGGGATGCCTTCAAGCTGGGGAGTCCCTTCCCTAGCGGGAGGGGTGAGAGGAAAAAGGAATGCCAGAAGTGCGATCCCCCAGCTGCTGTGAGCCCCTTTTATATTTTAGGACTGCCCAAGCATAATGTGCCACCTGGTTCCATTTGTCAACCGATTCAAGTATCACCGCAACTATAGTATCCGGGGTGAGCCCTCTCGTCTCCCTGTAGAGTTCCCTTTGCAGCTTGACACATTTGGTACACGCGAAAAATGTGTGACAGGCATTGTCCTCCTCTGTTGTGCAAAACCGACAATCGAGGGACCGTGACTAACCCATCTTATGCAGGTAAGACTGAAAACACCCATGCCCGCTCAAAAGCTGAAGCAGATAGAAGTCAATCTCACCATGCCTTCGATTTAGACACGGTCTCACATTCGGGATGAGGCGCGCAGTCCACCTTCTCTTCGTGCAAGTCACCCAAGACTGCTACCAATCGTTGAGCAAGCGCTGTCTCTCCTCGCAGACAACCATCTCGCTCACATCCTCGTTTCGGCGGAGGTAAATGACGCGGCGCTCTCTAACAAGGAGGACGACAGGTATCATGCCTGCAATAACTCTCACCGCCGAGTCAGAGACTGTTGGATACGAAGATGCAATTCTCAGTGCTCCTCTTCTCTGTACCTGTGCCAAACGTTTTCGGTATACCTCCTTGCTGAGAGCGTCGCCCCATACCTCTGCTCCATACTGTGGCACTGACCCTACAGCACTCATCAAGAGGCGTCTTCTTGATGGGCTGGGTCCCCCCACGTTGGCCATAAGTCGACCTAGAGCCGATGCTCCCGAAGCAGCCTTCTCAGCCGTTCTCCTGATTGGCTCAGAGAAACTCATCTTCGAGTCGATCAGTAGCCCCAGGTACTTCACCGCTGACTTCGATTCGATTCGGAAGTCACCAATACTGACCATCCTTACTCTAGGGATTCTCTTTTTTGTCAAGATGACCACTTCGATTTTCTCCAGTGCTAAACTGAGCCAGCGAGCAGTCATCCAGTCCCTCACTCGGCGCATTAGCATACCTAGCCTAAGTTGCGCTAGTTCAACGGTGTGTCCAGCGTCCAGAGCCCCGGATGTAATTTCCAGCCTTCCTGTGTCGTGTCGTAGAGCAGGCTTCGGTCCTTTAGGTAGTTCCTCAAAAGCCGCAATAGATTTTCTGGAACTTGAAAAGAGTTTTCCAGCGTATCCAGAATATCTACCCATCTAGCGGAGTTGAAGGCATTCCTGACGTCGAGTGTCACCAACAGGACGATCCGTCACTTGGTGCGACTATATGCCTTTGCCCTTTGGAACGCGTTTACCACCTCTGCAATCGCATCAATGACAGAACGTCTTGCCCTAAAGCCGTATTGCTTAGGGGATAGTTCCCCAGCAGCACGAATCGCGTCAGTGAGTCTTCCCTTGATGAGTTTCTCTAGCACTTTCCCAGCCGTGTCTAGCATGCATAACGGGCGGTATGCAGACGGCGATTCGGGATTTCCCTTCCCCTTGCTGATCAGCACGAGCCTCGCCACCTTCCATCGTACCGGGAAAACTCCGTCCCGTAGGCAAGCGTTGAATGTGCTGAGCAGCAGTCAGGACAATGGTGATAGACAAGCTGCAACACCTCAGCTGGAACACCATCTGGACCTGGAGGCTTCCTAGTTTTGAATGAGAGGACTGCCTCCTGCAGTTCCATCTGTGTGAAGAGTGGGCACTCGACTGCTTTTTCACCATGGACAGCGTCAACACGCACGGGATGGGTGGGGAAGAGTCCCCACACTATCGCGTCCACTTTGCCCTCTGCGTTCGAGACAGCGCCCTCCAAAGCATTAAGCTTGGCTTGGAAAGATGATATCGATTCGTTCGGCGTTAGGTACACACTAAAGAAGGTGGTCCCTGAGCACCGAACCCACACGAAACCATCCCCCCATCCACAACTCTCCGCTTGAAAGTCACTGTTCCGAACCCAGATGGCGGCAGTTCTAGTTTCATCAGAATACCATAATGCAGAACTTTTATTATGGTGTTGCTCACTCAGCAGCAAGAAGTCGGCTTTCATGTCACTCGCAAACTGCTCAAGCAGATTTTGGGCGGTTGAACTGCGGTGTTGGTTTAGCTGCAGGATGTGGGTCATCGGAGTTCTGATAAAGCCTTGGCTAGGGCTTCCTGGGACACCCGGCATTTTCCTGATCTCAAGGCGTGTCCAAAATCATGATTTGGATCAGCATCCTTGCAAAGAATACAGTGTGCCTCCTTCGTACACTCTTTTCTTTTATGTCCCATTTCACCACAATTCGTAACAGAGGGAACTCCTATCGTGTCCTTTGCATACTTGTGTGGTGTGACCATAACCAAGGCATTTGGAACATCGAAGAAGCGTTGCTCTTTGCCGTATCCAACGGACAACCCACCCTATTCGTACTTTGCCCTTGTTCAGGAATTGTTCCGCGTCCTTGAAATCCATGAAAATGATCCGGAATTCCATCAAAACATCATCTTGAGTGATGAGATCCATTTCCACCTCCTAGGCTTCGTCAACAAGCAAAATTGTGGCATCTGGGGCCCGGAAAATCTAGAATTTATTGTTGAAAAGCCTCTCGATCCTCAACGTGCGACTGTTTGTTGCGGTTTATGGTCCGGCGGAGTCATTGGACCTTAGTTTTTCGAAAATGAGGCTGGAGCAACAGTTACGGTGAACAGATTGCGCTATCGAGGGATGATTAATGATTTTTTATTGCCGGGATTGGATGGTTTTGATCTAGATAACATTTACTTTCAACAAGATGGTGCTAACTTGGAAATTTTCCGGACAGTGTTTTGTCTCGAAGAGGCGATCACAATTGGCCACCGAAATCTTGTGATTTAACAGCTTGCGACTTCTTCCTTTGGGGCCACGTGGAAGAGAAGGTCTACGCCGATAGCCCAGCGTCGATTCAAGACCTCAAAGATGGAATTCGTGAGGCTATTGAGGACATAGGGCAGCCACTTTTCGATTGGGTTATGGAAAATTTCATGAAAGGGATATGGTCCCGTAGGCGTAGTCGTTGTGGTACTTTGCCTGATGTTATTTTTCACTATTAACGGCATACCTTTAAGGTAAATTTCTCGAGAGAAATTTACCTATTGCAGAGAGTATCGCATATATAAATATTATATATATATATATATATATATATATATATATATATATATATATATATATATGGGATATATATATATATATATATATATATATATATATATATATATACACATATATCTATATGTATATATATATATATATATATATATATATATATATATATATGGGATATATATATATATATATATATATATATATATATATATATATATATATATATCTATACATGTATATATATATATATATATATATATATATATATATATATATATATATATATATATATATATATATATATATATATATATATATATATATATATATATACAGTGGCTCACAGCTTATTTGATGCAGTAACATTTTCAAAGCTAAAAGCACTATAACTTCTGTATTAGAAAAGGTATTGAAAAAATTTAAACTGCAATAAATTAAATAAAAGCCCTTTTTTGAAAATAACAATTTAATTTATTTCAACAATTGATTCTTAAATAACTAAATAGCAAAAACAAAATTAAAGGCGAAATTTTATGTCACAGCTTAATTGATGCAGTCCACGTTTTCCTTAAATTTATCCATGTAGAGGATTTCCAGTTCAACACTAATATTTTGTATGGTTTCCTTTTTGGCTCAAGGCAGCTTTGAGTCTATTTGGAACAGATTCAACCAGCTTTCCTGTCATTTCTGGCGTTATTTTACTCCATTCTTCTAAAAGAGCTTTCTTTAAATCAATTTTGTTGTAAATTGCGTGGTTACGAATTTTTTTCTCCAGAAAAGCCCATAAATTCTCAATTACATTTAAGTCGGGTGACTGTGCCGGGGGAGCCATCAAATTAGGACAATTCCAAATAAGCCAAGATTGCACGATTTCTGACTTATGTTTAGGGTCATTATCTTGGTAGAATCTGAATTCACGCCGGATTCGGAGTTCGTCAGCACTTTGCAGGAGATTTTCCTTTAGGATATTACCGTACATGATCTTGTCCATGTTTCCTTCAATAAAGGCTAGCTTCCCAACTCCGGCTGCTGACATACAGGCCCAAACCATTACGCTGCCACCGCCGTGCTTAACAGTCTCATGTAAATTTGCTTTTTTGAGCTCTGTATTTGGCTTTCTCCAAACGTACGCCATTCCATCTGAGCCAAATATGTTGAATTTGGACTCGTCAGCGAAAATCACGGTTTTCCAAAAGCCCAAATCCTTTGAAATATGCTCCGTAGCAAAGTTCAGGCGGCTTTGTCGATTTTTGATACTGATGAACGGCTTCTTTCGTGCAACTCGGCCATTAAAATTATGCTTTCTTAGCACACGACGTATGGTTTCAGCACTGCATTCTTTACCAATTCCAGTAAACACTTCGTTTGCCAATTTAGGAGCTGATAACTCAGGGTTTTGCATTATTTTCCGGACGATCCACCGTTCATCAGACTCATTCAAAATTTTATTTGGTGCATTTCTACCCTTATTTTCCAACCTTTTTTCATTGGTAAACCTTTCAATTATATGCTGAACTGTTGATGAACTTAAATTGACAACTTCGCTGATTTTGCAATGAGATTCACCATTTCTAAAATGATGAATGACTAATTCCCGCTGTTCAAGTGTTGTCCTACGGCCCATTTTAAATATTACACAATTTATCCACTTTTAAACTATCAAGGTCAAATAACTTTTTTAAAAATAAAATAAGAAACGCACTAAGTACAATATATCCAAAAAAAATCCGGTGAAAATCGTGCACTTTTAATGCTAGGATACAAAGAACTAACTGCATCAAATAAGCTGTGAGCTATCCTATGCAAATGATTTTGCTTCATTACTGCTAACGGGACATTTGAAACATTTTTTCTTACTTTCTTTTGTGCTTCGAATTTCAGTTATACTAACTGTAAAATCTGCATCAAAATATTTGTAAATTTTTATTTATCTGCATAAGGGCAACAGTTTGTTTAATATTTATTGAAGTGCATCAAATAAGCTGTGAGCCACTGTATATATATACACGTTTATATATATATATATGTATATATATACATATATATATATATATATATATATATATATATATATATATATATATATTTATATCTATATATATATATATATATATATATATGTGTATATATATATATATATATATATATATCTATATATATATATATATATATATATATATATATATATATATATATATATATATATATATATATATTTATATCTATATATATATATATATATATGTATATATATATGTATATATATATATATATATATATATATATATATATATATATATATATATATATATATATATCTATATATATATATGTATAAATGTGTATATATATATATATATATATATATATATATATATGTATAGATATATATATATATATATATATATATATATATATATATATATATATATATATATATGTATAGATATATATATATATATATATATATATATATATATATATATCCCATATATATATATATATATATATATATATATATACATACATATATATATATATATGTATATATATATATATATATATATATATGTAGATATATATATATATATATATATATATATATATATATATATATATATAAATATATATATATATATATATATATATATATATATATATATATATATATATATATATATATATATATATATATATATATCGAGTGATATTTTCGTGATCATGCTTGAGCAAATTTCAAAATAGCGGCGGTTTAAAAATGCGTTTTTTTTTAGGTTTTTGTGGTGCTCTAGCGGTCACATTTTCCAGCAGATTTAGATGACACTTGAGATTATGGATCTCTGTACTATGTTCTTGTATTATGCAGAAAATTATTAAAATTGAATGAAAAATAAAACAGTCGAAAATTTAAAACCCAATATTTTCAGCTGCCATTTTCACTAAAAATTGAATTATTTTTGCCCTGTCTAGAGTGAAACTCCGATTTGAATGAGATTTGGCACATTAATTGATGAGATCCTAGCACACAAAGATTTAAAATAGTTCAAAATCAAATGCATGCACTCAAAATGGCGGCCCCTGAAGGTCAGGAGGAAAGCGCAATTCGCTATTTTAGCAGCAAATGAAATAATGAATTTTTTCATGGAAACGTTTTAAATGACTTATCTTGAACGTATTTATAAATCAGACTATTTTTTAAATATGGTAAAATATTTTTAACAATACCCTACAAAATTATAAAATCGCGACTTGTCTGTCTGTCTGTCCGTCCGTCCGTTTTTTTTTTTTTTTTTTGTGGTAGGGAGGTGAAGGCATTTATGCCCGCCGAGTCTGGCAGTGTGGGACTCCCATGGAGGATACCTTTGGACTACCCACTAAACACCTCCCCTGTCAATCTGAGAACCTAGCCTGGAACCGTTTGACACATTACTTCGGGCCAGGTCTCGTTTTGTTACGCCGTGGGGCGCTTTCAAGCTGGGGAGTCCCTTTCCTAGCGGGAGGGGAGGGGGGAAGAGGAATTGCTAGAAGAGCAATTCCTCTTCCCCCCTCCGTTTAATCGTGCGTCACAAGTTTTCTCGCAAACCACATGAGCTAGAATGAGGAAATTTTCCACGTAGGTCAAAAGTGGTGCCTCTTGAAATTTGTAGTGTAAGAAAATATTTTAAAGTGTTTAAGGGGGTCTCCCGATACAGGGGGGGACATAAACATTTTTTTTATTTCTGTAGCCCTCTAGCAGCCAAGTTTCTCAACAGATTCCGATAAAACTTGAAATTATAATTTATTAAGGCAAGTTAATTTAATTTAATTGTGCAAATTGGATGACAAATAAAAAATTCGAAAATTTACAGCTCAATATTTTTGGCAGCCGTTTTCAATAAAAATTCAAAATGACGGCCCCTGGTGGTTCAGAAAAGAATCGAAAATGTATATATTAATGGCAATGCAAGTGCTGATTAAACTTTTATCGAAATCTTTTGAAATTAACTATTTGAGCTATTTAAGCCGACAAGTTATCACCTTTGTGTGATAACCACTGTGAAATGTATAAACAATAAATGTGAGAAGGGCGACACGTCTATAAATATGTTTATAACAATTTATTACCCGCCGATTTTCAATATGTGATCCATACGTGTGAAACTCAACTTAATGAGCAGAATATTTGCGCCTCTATGGAGGTTCTTCAAATACGAACGGTGGCAGATCCTTTCTGTAAATAAATACCCATGTGGTGCTACACAAATTCCAGTAAGAAGTCCAGAAGTAGGCAAGCCAAATTCTTTTTCAGAACCTTACGCTACATACGAGGAATTCACCTTTCGGGCTGATGCTACCACCGGGGATTTTTTCTTTCTAATGAAATAAACATTCGATCATTGATATTAAAAATGCCATTTTTCTTTTAATATTAAAATAACACCTCTCATTGGAAAACCCTGTATAAAACAGTCTTTTTCATGACAGCAGTTTACGTTTTAAGAAACGTATAATCAAATAATGTTTTGTAGGGTTTTGTAATTAATTTTACAAAACCCTACTAGTTTCACGACCAGTCTGTCCGTCTGTCCGTCTGTCCGTCCGTCCGTCTGTCCGTCCGTCCATGTGTCACAGCAGTTTTTCTCGGAAACTACTTAAGCTAGAAACATCAAATTTTGTGTGTAGGTGTAAAGTGGTGATCTCTTCAAACTTCAACTACAAAAAAATTTTATAAGGTATTTAAGGGGAGTCTCCCCATATAGGAGAGTGACCCCCCGAAAAAAAATTTCATTGAAGGTAGCCGATATTGGTATCAAATGAAAGGTCTTGATAAGAATCTTTCAAAACAGATCTAAGTTTGGCAAAGTTTGCTTCGAGGGGCGCACAGGGAGGGGAAATATACGAAAAATTTGTGTCCCCCCCCCTCGCGATTGGACACCTGTGATCCGAAAAATCTGAAAAAAATCAGGAATGTAGGCCTTGGTGAGGACAATAACAACAAATACGTGTGTAGTCGTAATTCACTCAACTTTGTTAGTAATAGTATGATTTATGGATTTTATGTTTTCTTGAATAAAATTTTAACGGTACCCGTAGTAGATACGTAGATGTGTATTTATAAGATTGATCTATCCTGAAAGTTTCATAAAGATTCAATAATATTTAGCGAAGTCATAGCAGTTTGAATTTCCCTGTATTACTATGGAACAATATGCGCTGCATTTATTACTATGGCAACATATGGCTATGGAACAACATGCGCATTTGACCGACTCAGACACTACAGTTTTGCTAGGATTTGCATGAAAATTTCAGGAATGATAGGTGTCATGTATATCTTTGAGAATCGGTTCAGCTAGTGGTATCAGTAATCGTAAAACAAAATAGTGGCTGTTTTAAATGCGAAGATTGAATAATTTTGAGTTATTTTTTCCCAACTTCAACGTTTAAGGTGCATGCTTTGAACACTTGATTCAATTTAAGGAATGACTGAATATGAGTACCTACAATTAATGCTCCTGAGTGAAACAAGTCAAGGAGGTGGGAGAGAGCTCCTAGCAAAAGGGCTTTGTAACCATTCTAGGATTCGAATAAATTGGCCACTAATCGATGATAACAGTACAGGAGAGTGGCCCCTGAAAAAAAAATCATCAAACGTAGCCGATATGAGTATGAAATGAAAGTTTTCATGGGAGCTTTTCAAAACAGTTCTTAAACTGTTAGTTTTTGCTTCAGTGGGGGCACAGGGAGGAAATACATGAAAAATATGTATCCTCCGTTGCGGATGGACATCTGAAATATTTATCAAGGGAGATATTCATGAGTATAACAATACCAAAAACCTCAGAAATTGAAATTCGTTCGTTCGTTCGATATAAGTAGGTGCTATGCGACGCCCTCTTCAAAGTGTCACCATGAAAAGAAATTTATAAGGCCTTTAAGGGGGGTCTCCCCATATTGGGGAGTTGCCTCCGAAAAAAAAGATTTCATCGCATGTAGGCAATATGGATATCAAATGAAAGGTCTTAATTAGAACTTTTCAAAACTGGTCTTAAACCAACAAGTTTTGCTTCGAGGGATGCAGGGGAAGGGGAAATATACGAAAACCGACGACACCTTTGACCCGAAAAACCTGAAAAAAATCACAAAGGTGTGACTTTAGGAGTACAAAGGCAAAAAATACCTCAGAAGTCGAAATTCGATCAACTTGGTTAATAAAAGCACATTTTATAAATGTGGGACCCTTGAATTTCCCAAAACCTACAATTTACGCTTATTAAAAACAATTGTATGTGTTTTAAAAATTTCACTATAATTGAACAATAAACAGCTAAGTTACAGCCGATTGAATATTTAACAATTACAACAGCATTAACACGTAATACTAGGGAGATACATAGACACTACAAATATGTAGGAATTTCGATAAAAATTTTAGAAATGGTTTGTAATCTTGATGTGTTATCATGACTAATCAAGCAGTGAGGTCAAAACACTTGAAACAAAATGGTGGCGAGTTTAAAATCATAATGACCATAATAATTTTTCGAACTCAATTTATGGAATCTGTATGATAGTCAAGTTTTGATATGCAGAATATATTGTTTGATTTGCTAATCGTTTCACAATATCATTCTGGCAGGAGCACTCTCCTGCTACTTCAACTTGTTTCAAATCCAGATGCGTTTTATTGATTCAATCATTACAAATTTTATAAGAACATAAAGCAAATTTTAAAGCATTAAACTACTCAAAAACTTAATTGTCCTTATGACACTCTAAATTTAAACAATATTCAATGAAAAAGCTAGTCGAATAATAATATCAAATATAATCAAATGAAAATTACTAAAAATTATCAATTAAATGTAATATGACAAAACTAATCAGTTCTAATAATGCATCGTTCCTTCAAATTCTGTTGAAACCAGTTTTCTGACAAGGTGAACCGCAGTTGCATAAGCACATTTTGTTAATTTCAGTTCTATTAGTTTCAAGACTGATGCACAGGGCAGGGGGAATGCCGGTCAACAAGAGCACTCTTTGAGGCTAGCATTCTTTGGGGAGTTCCGCCCCCACGTACCCGAGGAAATTCCGGCAGGGGGAATGCCGGTCGACAAGGGCACTCTTGGAGGCTAGGATTTTGGGGAGCACCGCCCCCACGGGCCCGAGGATACGGGGGGCGCCATGAGGTTCCCTCCTGGGATGACAGGTAACGACTCTGATTGGATTTGGACTACGCTTTGGACAACGAACTGGAATTGACGCTTTGGGTTGGCGAATGTGATGGTTTGGACCTAGTTGTTTTGCACAGTAGCGCCGAGGTGAAACTCGGGTGTGAATGGCTCCAATTCAACTATCATACCGTCTCCGTCCCGGTAAAACCTTGGCAGGCCTTGAAGTACGTTCGAAGTTCGTACCATTGGGTTGGTGGTGTACGTTCGGTTGAGACGGACTCCCGATTAGCGCTGGTCTGGCTCTGAGGACTTGTCCCCGTAAGGGCTTATGCTAAGCCTCGCATGGCCTCCCTGCTCTGCAAAGATAACCATGGGACCAAAAAGTCGACTACACACACGAACGGAGATAGTGGCTCTGAGGGGGGACCCAACAAAACTGGAGCAAACAAAATCAAAAGACCAAAAACATCCAAAACAAGTTGAGCAAACAGACCTACGCTCATGTCAGAAGGGTTTTGTATTCAATTTACAAAATGCAGTCTCCAGATCGAATCAAATCAAGAAACATGTCAAAGACGATTTTATTGGAGAAAATATGAAATACGAAGATCATACTATTATTAACAAAGTTGAACGAATTTCGACTCCTGAGATTTTTGTTATTGTCATACTCATAAATATCTCCCTTGATAATTATATCAGATGTCCATTTGCGACGGAGGAAACACATTTTACATGTATTTCCCCCCTGTGCCCCTACTGAAGCAAAAACTGACAGTTTAAGAACTGTTTTGAAAAGCTCCCATGAAAACTTTCATTTCATACTCATATCGGCTACGTTTGATGATTTTTTTTTTCGGGGGCCTCTCTCCTGTACTGTTATCATCGATTAGTGGCCATTTTTTTCGAATCCAAGAGTGGTTACAAAGCCCTTTTGCTAGGAACTATCTCCCGCTTCCTTGACTTGTTTCACATATGAGTATTAATTGTAGACTCATCTTCAGTTATTCATTAAATTGAAGTTGGGAAAAATAACTCAAAATCATTCAATCTTCGCATCTAAAACAGCCACTATTTTGTTTTACGATTACTAATACCACTAGCTGAACCGATTCTCAAAGATATACATGACACCTATCATTCCTGAAATTTTCATGCAAATCCTAGCAAAACTGTAGTGTCTGAGTTGGTAAAAAGCGCATGTTGTTCCATAGCCATATGTTGCCATAGTAATAAATGCAGCGCATATTGTTCCATAGTAATACAGGAAAATTCAAACCGCTATGACTTCGCTAAATATGATTGAATCTTTATGAAACTTTCAGGATAGATTAATCCTATAAACAGTCATCTATGTACTGAATTTCATTGAATTTAAGGGTACCGTTAAGATTTTATTTAAGAAAACATAAAATCGATAAATCAGACTATTACTAACAAAGTTGAGTGAATTGCGACTACTCACGTATTTGTTGTTGTTGTACTTACCAAGGCCTACATTCCTGATTTTTTCAAGATTTTTTTGATCACACCAATCGCGAGGGGGGGGGGGACACAAATTTTTCGTGTATTTCCCCTCCCTGTGGGCCCCTCGAAGCGAACTTTGCCAAACCAAAGTTCTTGTCAAGACCTTTCATTCAATGAATTTTTTTCTACCTTCAATGAATTTTTTTTTTTCGGGGGTCACTCCCCTAAATGGGGAGACCCCCCTTAAATACCTTATAAAATTTTTTTTGTAGTTGAACTTTGAAGAGAGCACCACTTTACACCTAAATACAAAATTTGATGTTTCTAGCTTAAGTAGTTACCGAGAAAAACTGCTGTGACACACGGACGGACGGACAGAAAGACGGACAGGACGCGATTTTAGTAGGGTTTTGTAAAACTATTTTACAAAACCCTAAAAAGAAACAAAAAATTGCAGCGATGATGTTAACAGTGCATCGAAAGCGGTACTAACCACGACAAAAGCGGAGAATAACACAATGACAGTTAAGGCAGACGAAAAACGGAGAATAGCAGACAGTCTGGTTCAGACGGAGATTCCTGCGGCGTTCGGGCGCAGCAAAAAAATGATGCGAACGCCAGAGCGTCCTTTTAAGGAAAAGCGGGAAACTCTGCAGGACGCTTCAGGTGTTCGAGCCTCGGAAGAAGATAACATAAAGAGCACCAAAAATTCGACTGTCATTGCTGCGATCGTTACCGAAGCGACCGATGCAAAGGTCGCAAATCCCGACATTGCAACGAAAAATCCAGAAGCCAACGAGGAGATTACGGCACGAAAAGCAACGAGTGACCAGACACCGCGTGATTGCACCGCCAACATCGCAAATGTGGCGGGTAACCTCTCCCAAGGATGGTTGCAAGGTACAATTGCGGCCCAGCAATACGAAGGTGAAAGGCTACTCCGAAAAGCGGGAGATGTTCTGAAAAGAATTAAAGCTGCATGTGACTCCCCAAATATCAGCGAAGCAGCAGAGATGGGGCTCCTTAAACTAAAGGGGCTCCTAGATCGTATAGGGTACTACTGGTTAAGGGCCGAAGACGAACAGAAGGCTAAAGAGGCTCTTGCAGTGAAATCTAAAGGTGACATGCAGATAGCTCCACCATTAAAAGTCAATAAAAGAATGCCGTCTTGCCCAATCGAAGGAGATCGGGATAAAAGAAGGAAAGAAGAGGCACTTGATTGGCGTAGAGCACCAGATCAGGGGTTCCAGACAGTGCTTACAAAAGGAGCGAAGAAAGCCACTAAGAAACTCCTTCAAAAAAAGTCAGAAAGTAAAGTTCGCACGGACGCCCAATTAGAAAAAGGACCTGATGCAAAACAGGAGAGGCAGAAGCCCCGACGAACACCTCGGCAGCAGGCACTGCTTGTAAAGCCCCAAGGCGGCCGATCCTACGCGGAGGTACTGCGGGACATCAGGGGAAATGTAAGGCCCGAACACACGAATACTTCCGTTAAAGTAGTACGACCAACACTGGTCGAATTCTGAGCAGAGGCCGGCAATAAAGAAGCATTTTGCGACGCAGTAAAGAAAGTCCTCGGCAGAAGTGTAACTATATCCCCGCTCGAGCCGATGGCAACGATCGAAATACGAGACATTGACTGCGAGACGGATCTGGCCGAGGTAGAAGAGGCCATTTAAAGAGAGTTCCCTAGCGTGGGCAGAATCAAAGCGAGACTGACACCAGAAAACAACAGAGGACAACGCATGGCCATAGTTGACTTGACCGAAAAGGACGCCGAACAATTCCTGAACAAGGGCAATGTACGAATAGGGTGGGTTGTCTGTAGGATACGGCGAAGAGCAACGCCTCTTCAATGTTTCAAATGCCTTGGTTATGGTCAACCACACAAGTATGCAAAGGACCCGATAGGAGTTCCCTCTGTTACAAATGCGGTGAAATGGGACATAAAAGAAAAGAGTGCACGTAGGAGGCAACCTGTATTCTTTGCAAGGATGCTGATCCAAAACCTGATTTTGGACACGTCTTGGGATCAGGAAAATGCCGGGTGTTCCAGGAAGCCCTAGCCAAGGCAAAATCAGAACTCCGATGACCCACATCCTGCAGCTAAACCTACACCGCAGTTCAACTGCCCAAAATCTGCTTGCGCAGATTGCGAGTGACATGAAAGCCGACTTCTTGCTGCTAAGTGAACAACACCATAATAAAAGTTCTGCATTATGGTATTCTGATGAAACTGGAACTGCCACCATCTGGGTTCGGAACAGTGACTTTCAAGCGGAGAGTTGTGGACGGGGGATGGTTTTGTGTGGGTTCGGTGCCGAACGAATAGATATCATCTTTCCAAGCCAAGCTTAATGATTTGGAGGGCGCTGTCTCGAACGCAGAGGGCAAAGTGCTCGTTGGGGGCGACTTCAATGCTAAAGCAATCGAATGGGGTATGCCTCAGACGGATCCGCGGGGAAAACTAATCCTGGAAATGGCGGCCAGGACGGCCCAACTTTCCGCCGTATTGGCTGTGAGGGAACCATACCGGACGTGACATTGTCCTCGGAGTCCTTAGTACGGAGGGTACACAAGTGTAAAGTATTAGAGGACTACTCAGCCAGTGATCATCAGTGTATTCTGCTTGAGATTAGTGATGCTGTCTACCGACGTCCGTGCTCTCAGCCTTCTACAGCTGCATGGAACATCGGAAGAATGGACGTCGAGAGGTTTGTCGAGGTGCTCACAGCAGAAGAACTGGTAGCACAAGACGTGCTGAACTTTACTATGAGCATCATTACGACTGCTTGCTGCGCTTCTATGCCCCGTCGAGGACCCCAGCACGGCAAGCCCCAAGTGTACTGGTGGTCAAATTAAATCGCTGAAAAGCGAAGCGAGTGTCACAAGCTTCGACGTGCGGCTCAACGGGCGCGAAACGGTGACGAGGCATGCATCCGGGTGGCAGCATATTAGTTGGCCAGGAAATGCCTTCGCAAACTGATCAACAGTACCAAGGCTCGCTGCTGGCAAGACTTAGTGGACAACGTAAACAAGGATCGGTGGGGCCTTGGCTACAAGATGGTCATGCGGAAGTTTGGTGCCCTACGGACACGATAGTTAGGGGACTCTTCCCCACCTATTCCGTCCATGTTGACGCTGTCCATGGTGAAATAGCAGTTGATTTCCCGCTCTTCACACAGCTGGAGCTGGAGGAGGCAGTCCTCTCATTCAAAACTAGGAAGCCTCCAGATCCAGATGGTGTTCCAGCTGAGGTGTTGCGGCTCGTCTATCACCATTGTCCTGACTTGCTGCTCAGCACATTTAACGCTTGCCCACGGGACAGAGTTTTCTCGGTACGATGGAAGGTGGCGAGGCTCGTGCTGATCAGCAAGGGGAAGGGAAATCCCGAATCGCCGTCTGCATACCGCCCGTTATGCATGCTAGACACGGCTGGGAAAGTGCTAGAGAAACTCATCAAGGGACTGACGTGATTCGTGCTGCTGGGGAACTATCCCCTAGGCAATACGGCCTTAGAGCAGGGCGTTCTACCATTGATGCGATTGCAGAGATAGCGAACGTGGTCCAAAGGGCAGAGGAATATAGTCGCACTAAGTGACGGATCATTCTGTGGGTGACACTCGACGTCAGGAATGCCTTCAAATCCGCTAGATGGGTAGATATTCTGGATACGCTGGAAAACTCTTCTCAAGTTCCAGAATATCTAATGCGGCTTTTGAGGAACTACCTAAAGGACCGAAGCCTGCTCTACGACGCGACACAGGAAGGCTGGAAATTACATCGGGTGTTGCCCAGGGATCTATCCTTGGTCCGGACCTGTGGAACGTGTCTTACGACGGGCTACTGAGACTTGAGATGCCAGATGAGTCGCGCTTGGTTGGCTATGCGGATGATGTTGTGGCTCTGGTCGCTCGACACACCGTTGAACAAGCGCAACTTAGGCTAGGTATGCTAATGCGCCGCGCGAGGGACTGGATGACTGCTCGCGGGCTCAGTTTAGCACTGGAGAAAACCGAAGTGGTCATCTTGACAAAAAAGAGAATTCTTAGAGTAAGGACGATCAGTATTGGCGATTTACGAATCTAATCGAGGCCAGCAGTGAAGTACCTGGGGCTACTGATCGACTCAAAGATGAGTTTCTCTGAGCAAATCAGCACAACGGCTGACAAGGCTTCTTCGAGAATATCGGCTCTGAGTCGACTTATGGCCAACGTAGGGGGACCCAGCCCATCAAGAAGACGCCTCTTGATGTGTGCGATAGGGTCAGTGCTACTGTATGGAGCAGAGGTATGGGGCAACGCTCTCAGCAAGGAGGTATACCGAAAATGTTTCGCACAGGTACAGAGAAGAAGAGCACTAAGAATCACATCTTCGTACCCAACAGTCTCTGATGCGGCGGTGAGAGTTATTGTGGACGTGATACCTGTCGTCCTCCTTGTTAGAGAGCGCGGCGCTATTTTTACTCCACCGAAACGAGGATGCGAGGGAGATGGTTGTCCGCGAGGAGAGACAGCGCTCGCTCAACGATTGGCAGCAGTCTTGGGTGAATCGCACGAAGCGCGCCTGATCCCGGATGTGAAACCGTGGCTAAATCGAAGGCATGGTGAGACTCACTTCTATCTGGCCCAGCTTTTGAGTGGGCATGAGTGTTTTCAGTCTTACCTGCACAAGATCGGTTAGTCACGGTCCCCCGATTGTTGGTTTCGCACAGCAGAGGAGGACAATACCTGTCACACATTTTTTGCGTATACCAAATGGGTCAAGCTGCGAAGGGAACTCTACAGGGAGACGGGAGAGCTCACCCCAGATAATATAGTTGTAGTGATGCTCGAATCGATTGACAAATGGAACCAGGTGGCACATTATGCTCGGTCAGTCCTAAAATATGAAAGGGACTCGTAGCAGCCGAGGGCGCTGGGGGATCACTCTTCTGGCATTTCCTCTTCCCCTCTCCCCTCCCGCTAGGAAAGGGACTCCCCAGCTTGACGGCCCCCCACGGCGTAACATAACAAGACCTGGCCCGAAGTAATGTGTCAATCGGTTCCAGGCTGGGTTCTTAAGTTGACAGGGGAGGTGTTTGGTGGGTAGTCCAGTCGCGCATGGGAGTCCCACACTCTGTGCATTAATAGCATTCACCTCCCTACCACAAAAAAAAACAAAAAAAGGGACTGATGCACGAGTACTAGGAAATTAAAAGCTGAAGGAGAAATCAACCACAAACCATCAGATTCGACAAAGCAGATGGAAATATAATATTGTAAAATCTACTACAAGTTTATCCTTGGAAACCGGTTTGAAAAATTTCGCTAGTCCTGACACACTACAAAGCGGCAAACCAATAGAGCAAGTAACTTTATAAATTACTTCAAAACAGAACTTTTGCAGTGCACTGGTGTAGGCAATTTAAATGGTTGCAATCTTCAATCCAGGGAAATGCAGAGTCTAGCTACCCTTGCCAATAATTTCTACCTCATGGCAGTAAACAGAATTCATAAACTTCTTCAAGGTTTTAAATAACTCAAGGCTTGGACACAGAGAGGCCTCTAGCATTCGACACTCCAGAAGCCCCAAACAAGTTGACAGATGTCGGGGTGACAGACCTCTGTCCACGAACAGGCCTGGGACTTTGTGGCTTTCGGCAGCTAATGTCATTTATTGGTTGTCCTGTGTGCCTTAGGTTTATTCTGGGCTTGAGTCAATTTCGTATAAAGACGAACGAAATTTAGAATGTAAGACACGGCCGTATAAAGATTTTTTGATTGAATACCGACGATTTTGCAGCCCATTGCGTGTTAAAGACGATATGGAAACCAATGTGAAGTCAACTCAACATTTTCAGTGGTACACAAGTTCATTTGATTTTGTTTGAAAACCTGAATGTTTATTGCTAAAACTGTGGCGATAGAAATTCCAAATAATTAACGCCATACCATGCTAATTATCTTATGATGTGAATAGTTCAGAATCATGGATGGACTCACTGTTTTATATGTGCCGATATTTTGAATTCCAGAACATTCGTTATCACCCAAGCTATAGGCCGAGCTTATGTTTAAGATTAGATCTAGCAATTTTGCGGTAGCTCTTATTAGCTGATATTGAATAAATATTAGTGATTAAATAGGAGGGATACCCCCAATAATGTTAAATAATTAGATTTGATATCAAACATAAAAACAATTTTATTGTGTTTTAAAGATGTATTTAGCTGAAATCTTAAATTTCGTTGAAGTCTACATTTTTTTAGACTAATCAATATTTTATGTTCGAAATTGTAAAATGTTATATCTGGAAAACGATCTCAGTTGCACTATGTAGATAATTGGAATACAGAAAATTAGAATGAATCCAATGATCCCATATTCCAACATTTTTTCACCTTCCCTTCAATTTTTTGTTATTTCCATTTGATGCATATTATTTAAATATGCGTTTAGAAGTTTTTACAAAAATTTATTGGTCCACAAAAAATTTCTAGATTCAGTTTATAAAATACTTAACAAAAAACTAAATGGGACTAATAAAGATGTATTTGCTACACCATACAAATAAATTTATGACGCTGCAACACCACTTTAAAACACATATCCTAAAATATGAACTGGAATGAACATGTCAGAAACGCATAAAAATTTATTTTTAACTGGCTAATACATGCTATACATAATTGAAAGTATGAAATTCCCGTTGAAATATCGCTTTTACATGTTATGCAGCAAATGTTTGTTATTTAAGCAAGCAAATATAAAATTGATACAACAGAAAAACATCACAACTTTATTGTTCTGTATTCGGACAGTCATTTGGCACATCCCAAGGCTTCACGTCTGTAACCGATGAGAGGTCGGTAAAGATTCCCTCCGAACAATTTCAAACAAACGACAATGATAGATCATTACGGTTCTTTTGTGTGGTTAGGGTATGAATGTCATTTACATTCAGAGTGTGAGACTAACATCCTCGCAAGCGAATGGACTACCCACTAAATACCTCTCCTATCAACACCAGGACCTAACCTGGAACCGTTTGGCACGTCTCGCTCTGTTACACCATGAGACGCGTTTAAGCTGGAGAGGGAAGAAGAATTGCCAGAAAAGGAAACCCCTGCCCTAACGTCCCACGCTGCAGTGCGTTCCTTTTATCTGTTAGGACTGCCCGAGCATAATGTGCCGCATTGTTTCATTTATGAACCGATCCAAGTATGACCACAATTACACCATGTGGGATGACGTATGGCAGCTTGTCCTACATTTTTAACATGCATAAAATGAATGGTAGGCATTGTCTTCTTCTTTTAGCCAAAACCAACAATCGAGGGACTGTTATTTACCAATCTTGCGCAAGCAACATTGCGAAATCTCATTCCCACTCAAAAGCAGGGTCAGATACAGTCTGTTAAGTAAAAGCGTGTCCAGCATAGCTTGCGATCGGTAAGTGATATCGACTTTAATTTACTTCAATACGCCAAAAATTTAGTGGAAAGTATGCCTCGGAGGTGGTGATTGGACTCACTATTGAACTAAAAGCGTGTTACCTCAGAATATATTTAATGTATGTATAGGTCAAAAACTGTTGTTAAATAAACTATTTCACCTTAATCTGGGACCGTTTGACACATTACTTCGGCTCACGTCATGAGGCGCCTTCAAGCTGGGGCATCCCTCTTCTAGTGGCACGAGAGAGGGGAAGAGGGAGTGCCAGACAAGTGATCCTCCAGCCCCAACGCCTCCTATTGCTGTGAGTCCCTTTTTTCTTTTAGGACTGCCCGAACATAAATTGCCACCTGGTTCCATTTGTCGACCAATTCTAGCATCACCGCAACTTTATTATCCAACGTGAGCAGTCCCGTCTCCCTGTAGAGGTCCCCTCATAGCCTGTCTCATTTTGTGCACGCTAAAATGGGTGGCAGGCATTGTCTACCCTCCCTGGGCAAAACTGACAATCGAGGGAACGTGACTTACCAATCTTGTGCAGGTAAGACTGAAAACACCCATGCCCACTCAAAAGTTGGGTGAGATAGAAGTCAGTCTCACCATGCCTACGATTAAGTCACGGTCTCACATCAGGGATGAGGTGCGCAGGCCCCTTTGCTTCGTGCTATTCATCCAAGACTGCTGCCAATCGTTGACTGAGCGCTGTCTCTCCTCGTCGATAACTTTCTCCGTCGCATCCTCATTTTGATGCGGGTAAATAACGTGACGCTCTTTAGAAAGGAGGGCAACAGGTATTGCGCCCACAATAATTCTCAGTGCGTTTTCAGTACACCTCTTTACTGAGAGCTTCACCCAATATTTCTGCTCTATACAGTAGCACTGAGCCTACAGCACTCATCAAGAGGCGTCTTCTTGATGGGCTGGGTCCCTTTACGTTGGCCGTAAGTTAACTCAGAGCCAATACTCCCAAAACAGCCTTCTCAGCCGTTGCCTTGATTTGCTCAGAGAAACTCGCCTTTGAGTCGATCAGTAGCCCCAGATACTTCACCGCTGGATTCGATTCGATTAATATGTCGCCAGAACTGATCATCTTTACTCTGGCGATTCTCTTTTTTGTCAAGATGACCACTTCGGTTTCCTCCAGTGCTGAACTGAAGTTATCCAGTCTTTCACTCAGCGCATTAGCATACCAAGCTGAAGTTGTGCTAATTCAACTGTGTGTTCAGTAACCAGAGACGCAAACTTCATCTTCATAGCCGATCAAGTGCGACTCATCTGGCATCTTCAGTCTCAGAAGCCCATCGTAAGACACATTCCACAGGTCCGGACCAAGAATAGATCCCTGGGCAATAGCCAATGTAACTTTAATTGCCTTGTGTCCTGTTTAAAGCAGGCTTCGGTCCTTGAGGTGGTCCCTCAAAAGCCGCATTAGATATTCTGGAACTTGAAAATGGGTTGCCAGCGTATCCAGAATATCCACTCATCTAGCGGAGTTGATGGCGATCCTGAAGCTGAGTGTCACCAACATGATGATTCGTTGCTTGGCGTGACTATATGCCTCTACATTTTGAGCCACGCTCACCACCTCTGCTTTCGCATCAATAGTAAGGTGCCCTGCTCTAAAGCCGTACTGCTGAGGAGAAAGGTCCCCAGCAGCACGAATTGTTTCAGTGAGGATTCCCCTGATGAGTTTCTCTAGCACTTTCCCAGCAGTATCTAGCATGCATAACGGGCGGTATGCAGACGGTCTTCTGGGATTTTCCTTCCACATGCTGATCAGCACGAGCCTCAACACCTTCTTTCGTACCGAGAAAACCCCGTCCCGTAGAAAATCGTTGAACATGCTGAGCAGCAAGTTAGAACAATTGTGATATACAAGCTGCAATACCTTAGCTGAAACACCATCTGGACCTGAAGCTTTCCTCGCTTTCAGTAAAATGACTGCCTTTTCCAGTTCTAATTGTGTGAAGAGTGGACGCTCGAGTGCTGTTACACCATGAACAGTGTCAACATGGACGGGATAGGCGGGGAAGGGTGCCCACACTTTCTCGTCCATCTTTTCCGCATCATGTTTGCAAGGTTTCTGCCGAGCATCAAGCTTCCGCATAACCATTAGATATATTTAGAGCTTGCGGAGTTGAAGGTGTTTCTAACGTCAAGTGTCAGCAACAGAATGATCTAGTCTTAGTAGCTCATCGTAAGCAACATTCCACAGGTGTGGACCAAAGATGTAGCTTAAATTCTTCGTTGACTCTGCGTCGTGTCTAAAGCAGGCTTCAGTTCTTCAGCTTGTCCAATAAAAGCCACATTGAATTTTCTGGAACTTGAAAAGCATTTTCCATCGCGTGCGGAATATCCACTCATCTTGCGGAGTTGGAGGCATTGCAAACTTCAAGCGTCAGCAACAGGACGATCCACCACTAAATGGGACTACATGCCTCTGCCTTTTGGATTGCGCTCACCACCTCTGCAATCACGTCAATGGTTGAACGTACTACTCTAAAGCCGTACTAGTGAAGAGATATGTTCCATGCAGCACGAATCGCGTCAGTGACTCTTCCCTTGATTAGTTTTCCTATCACTTTCCCAGCAGTGTCTAACATGCATAAGGGGTGGTATGCAGACGGTGCTCTACCACCTTACATCATGCCTGGAAAATACCCTCCTAAAGGCAAGCTGTAGATATACTGAGCAGCAAGTCAGGGCAATTACGAGTATAATAAGCAAGTTGCAACATCTCCGCTACAACACCACCTATATATGGAGTCTCTCTGGCTTTCAACGAAAGGACTGCCTCTTCCAGTTCGAACTGTGTAAAAAATGTACACATGATTGCAGTTTCACCATAGGCAGTATCAATGTGGAAAGCATGGGCAAAGAAGAGTGCCCGCACTATCTGGTTCATCTTTTCCGCATCATGTGCGCAATGTTTCGGTAGAGCACCAAGCTTTCGCATAACTAGCTTGTAGCCAAGGCCCCACGGGTTGTTTGTTTGACTTGGGTAAATTGCACGAAGGGAAGGTGGACTGCCCGCCTCATCCCGGATGTGAGACCGTGGCTTAATCGAAGGTATGGTGAGACTGACTTCTATCTCACCCAGCTTTTGAGTGGGCATGGACGTTTACAGTCTTACCTGCACAAGATTGGTAAGTCACGGTCCTCCGATTGTCGGTATTGCCCAGGAGAGGAAGACAATGCCTGTCACACATTTTTTGCGTGCATGAAATGAAACAGGCTGCGAAGGACCGTCTACAGCGAGACGGAAGAGCTCACCCCGGATAATATAGTCGCGGTGATGCTCGAATCAGTTGACAAATGGAACCAGATGGCACATTATGTTCGGGCAGTTCTAAAAGATAAAAGGGACTCACAGCAGCCGGGGATGTTGGGGCTGGGGGTCACTTATCTGGCACTTCCTCTTCCCCTCTCCTATTCTGCTAGAAGAGCGTTCCCGCCGCTTGAAGGCGCCTCCCGGCGTAACAAAACAAGACCTGGCCCGAAGTAATATGTCAAATAGTTCCAGGCTAGGGTCTCAGGTTGGGAAGGGAGGTGTTTAGTGGGTAGTCCGGTCACGTTTTTGTGAACATGGGAGTCCCACACTCATTGCGTAAATGGTCATTCACCTCCTTAACACAAAAAAAATATCTATATATATTGATGGCTGATCGCTTAGAAGAGCTTCAAACATATTGAAGCATATTCCTAGAAATTTATATTGAAGTGAATTGATGGAAGCCTTCATTGATGCTTATATTGACATTTGTGTAGATATTGATCAATATTTGCATCAGTCTTGCTTCACGTATCGAAATATGACCACCTATATAATGAATAGATGCCTTAATGTAATGATTAGCATTTGAGTTCCCAAAATTGCTTTGGCCATCATTCATTGTTTTACAGTTTCATGCCTGATAAGCTCTAATAAATTATCAAAGGCTGGTTAATTCTCTAGCTGTGAGATTTAATAATAGTTCAGCAACCGTTCAGTTGTAAAGCAATCTCTCGGCTGGTGCCATTCTTTTCACAACTGTCCATTTCTTTTCTTCTTTCGCTTTCCCATATCACACGCCAAAGTTAAGATAAGAAAACCTAAGTCTCTATGGGACATCGCTGCATGATATTGGAAAAATAGGTAATAAAAATAAAAATGTGCAAAACAGAACGTGCCCTTCCCATGGACAACCAGCAGTCAAAAAATTTCTATGTAGTAATCGTATGGAAAGAGCCCGTATATTGGAGCTAGATTGAAGCGTATTGATGAGAACTGCAATATTAGTGATCACTGCACATTAACCAATAATATTGTCCATCTCGGGGGTAATTTAGTGTAAGTAATCACATTCGGGCACTGCGTTTTTTGATTCACTGTATACTGGATTGGAAGAGTGCATATGCTTATAGGAAATTGAGTGAAGCTCTGAATGGAAGGCGGTGTCTAGAATATAATTGGAGAACTAGGTAGAGCCTTCATACTTTTTCAAGAGATCGCATAAAATTTACGCTTAAAGTTGAATTTACTGAGCTGAAAGTATGCAAATAGAAGAAAGAATTGAAGATGAGACCATGCAAAATGAAGGTTTTTGTCCTTAAGAAATGAAGCTTAAGCGATAGTTTTCCTTTGATACACAATTTTTCTGTTCCTTGAATATGATATAATAATTAGTATACATATAATGAATAAAATAATGAAAATGATTGCAGGTGCTTTCGAAGAACTCAATTGATCATGTTTTTTTCTAAAATAAAGTGATTTCCAATAAGAGGTGTTATTTTGAATAGCCTGCTATTTTGGTAGATGTCACTTTAGAACCTGTCATTCTTTGACATTTGACAAATAAAAACTACGCCATTAATGAAAATGGAACGATACACGCTTCAACAATCCATCAAAATGATTGAAATTCACCATAAAAATGGTGAAAATTTGGCAGAGATGGTTCGCAAAACTCGAACAATTTTGGGTCGTTGTGAAGCACCTTGTCGGACCGCAATATAGAAACCGGTCGAAAAATTCGAGCTGTTGGGACAACTTAGTGATGTAAAGAATAAAACCCGCGCACTTCACTCAAGAACAGCCGAGAGTATTGCTGCTGTAGCCGAAAGTGTTGAAGAAAACCCAGGTTTGTCCATTACTTGTCGTTCTTTGGAATTAGGCATTTCAAAAACGTCATTACACCGTATTTTGCATAAAGTTTTGGGTCTTAAAGCTTATGAAGTTCAGTTAATACAAGAACTCAAGCCTGTCGATCATCAACAACGTCGTGTCTTTGCTGATTGGGTCCTTGAAATGCATGAAAATTATCCGGAATTCCATCGAAAAATCATCTTGAGTGATGAGATCCATTTCCACCTCCTAGGCTTCGTCAACAAGGCATCTGGGGCCCGGAAAATCTAAGACTTATTGTTGAAAAGCCTCTCGATCCTCAACGTGTGACTGTTTGTTGCGGTTTATGGTCCGGCGGAGTCATTGAACCTTAGTTTTTTGAAAATGAGGCTGGAGCAACAGTTACGGTGAATGGATTGCGCTATCGAGAGATGATTAATGATTTTTTATGGCCGGAATTGGATGGTATTGATCTAGATAACATTTACTATCAACAAGATGGCGCTACGTGCCACACAAGCAACGAAACCATTGATCTTTAACGGGAAAAGTTTCCGGACAGTGTTATCTCTCGAAGAGGCGATCACAATTGGCCACCGAGATCTTGTGATTTAACAGCTTGCGACTTCTTCCTTTGGGGCCACGTGGAAGAGAATTCGTGAGGCTATCGAGGACATAGGGCAGCCACTTTCCGATTTGGTTATGGAAAACTTCATGAAAGGGATATGGTCCTGTAGGCGTGGTCGTGGTGGTAATTTGCCTGATGTTATTTTTCACTATTAACGGCATACCTTTTAGGTAAATTTCTCGAGAGAAATTTACCTATTGCGGAGAGTATCATATATAGATATATATATATATATATATATATATATATATATATATATATATATATATATATATATATATATATATATATATATATATATATATATATATATATATATATATATATATATGTATATATATATATATATATATATATATATATATATATATATATCTATATATACATATATATATATATATATATATATATATATATACATATACATATATATATATATATATATATATATATATATATATATATATATATATATATATATATATTTATATGGGATATAACGAAATTTGTGACCACGCTAGAGGTTGCAATTTTGCTCCGATTTGCACCAAATTTCCAGGAAAGGTGTATTAGTTTAATATCTCGGTTAAGTTTGTGAACCAGCTATATCGGCCGGGCAAAAACAAAATGGCGGCCGTTTTAGACGAAAAATCGTGATTTCTGTTCTGACCAAAGTATGGCTCCGATTTGGATGAAATTTGGTACAAAGGTTCACTGATGTATGTGATGAATTTCACAAAAACAAATCAAAAGTCGGTACGGCAGAAACAAAATGGCGGTCACTCAAAGGTCGAAAAACGTGCAAAATTTGGTTGTTGTAATAGTGGTCAAAGCTTTAAACAGATTTTCATGAAATCCGGCAGTTAGATGGAAATTATAAGTATCCAAAGAATTACGTGAAAAACTGGAGGTCAGGACACAAAAAACAAAATGGCGGCCAGTTAAAACTCAAAACTTCAAAGGCAATTTTGATTCGGCAAATATGAAGCTTGGTTATTTAGATCTACCGACTTTGATATTTTGGTGATCATGCATGTGCAAATTTCAAAATAGCGGCGGTTTAAATATGCATTTTTTTCAGGTTTTTGTGGCGCTCTAGCAGTCACATTTTCCAGCTGATTTAGATGACACTTGAGATTATCGATCTCTGTACTATGTTCTTGTATTATGCAGAAAATTATTAAAATTGAATGAAAAATAAAACAGTCGAAAATTTAAAACCCAATATTTTCAGCTGCCATTTTTACAAAAAATTGAATTATTTTGCCCTGCCTAGAGTGAAACTCCGATTTGAATGAGATTTGGCACATTGATTGATGAGATCCTAGCACACAAAGATTTAAAATAGTCCAAAATCAAATGCATGCAGTCAAAATGGCGGCTCCCAAAGGTCAGGAGGAAAGCGCAATTCGCTATTTTAGTAGCAAATGAAATAATGAATCTTTTTCATGGAAACGTTTTAAATGATTTATCTTGAACGTATTTATAAATCAGAATATTTTTTAAATATGGTAAAATATTTTTATTATTACCCTAAAAAATTATAAAATCGCGACTTGTCTGTCTGTCCGTCCGTTTGTTCGTGCGTCACAAGTTTTCTTGCAAACCACATAAGCTAGAATGAGGAAATTTTCTACGTAGGTCAAAAGTGGTGCCTCTTGAAATTTGCAGTGTAAGAAAATATTTTAAAGTGTTTAAGGGGGTCTCCCGATACAGGGGGAGACATAAACATTGTTTTTATTTCTGTAGCCCTCTAGCAGCCAAGTTTCTCAACAGATTTCGATAAAACTTGAAATTATAAGTTACTAAGGCAAGTTAACCCTCTAACAGGCAAGGCGGGTTCTGTGAAATCTCGTTTATTCACGCAAATTAATTTTGTTTGGAGTGAACACGCAGCCCTGACTTTTGTTTTGAACGTACCCATGCACTGATATATATGGAAAGATAGCCGTGTTCCGTTTTCAAATGTTCTAGTCAGTTTGATGTGAGATGCCAAGTGAAGTGTACATAACGCAAGAGCATAGTTTTCAGTGTGGAAAATAAATAAAGGTGGCGTGTTTATTAAACTAGGAAATTTATAAGTGAGTAAATAAAAGTGTTTTTAATGAAATAGTTTGTAAACAAAACTTGCTTCGCCTTTATTTTTGCTGCTGACTACATACAACCACTGCACGCCTAAAGGCAGTCTTGCCTGTTGGAGGCGAAATTTTTAATTCTTGTTCATTGCCGTTTCGTACGCAGACATGGCATCAAATATGAATCGAGGAAATGGTTATTGCTCTTCCAAAAATTTTGACTTATCCAAAATGTCAGCTGATGAAGTATTTGAACTTTTGGAATCTATATCTGTCAATGAAGATACCACCGATGATGAAGATGATGAATTGGGATGTGATTTTGATGATGACCACATGGAATTGCCAGGCTTAGCACACCATATTGATGAGTGCATTGAGTTTCTGGATGTATCTGTTGATGATGAAGCAGCTGAGACATTCAATAACAATCATCAAATATCGATTTCAGCGGAAGGTATCAATGTGGAACCATCAACATCGGGTTCACTCACATCAACAGTAGTGTCTGCGATATCTTCATTTTCAACAGAACCATCCAAAACAGAATTATCCACCACCTTCCAACGACGTAAGAAACCGAGCAAATCACCTCGTAGTCCTCTCCCAGAATTTGAAAGGGATGCTGATATTCCTGACACCAATGCTGGTGGATATACTGGAACTGTGCATGACCTTACAGCACAATCAAAAGAGTGCAAATCGATTTTATGGCGCAAAAAGCATTTACAGCTACATAAAAATGAAGTGATGTTCCGTGGAAATGCAAATCTGCCATCAAGTTTTAACGATTTGGAAACACCTTACCAATGTTTCACGTACTTTTTACCCAGGAACTTTTTGAAGAAATTGTAGAACAGACAAACTTATACGCTCGGCAGCATGATATTCAAACAACATTTTCAGTCGCAGCTTCAGATATACGCAAATACATCGGCATATTAATATTCATGTCAATATATCGATACCCAAGTGCTGCAGAGTATTGGGGTCGTTATTCTTTTGAGCCGATTCGCACAGCAATGACATCCAAGCAGTTTTATGCGATTCGAAATTATCTACACTTTAACGACACGTCAAAAGAAAAAAAAACGGGGCTAACCTGGATTTGACCCATTATACAAAGTTTCACCTTTAGTTAAACATTTCAATGCACGATTTGAAACAGTCCCTAAATGACCTCGTTTGTGTGTAGATGAACAAATGTGCGCAACCAAAATGGTTTCTACTTTGCGACAGTTCATGCCAGCAAAACCCCATAGGTGGGGGTTCAAACTTTTCGTGCTCTGTGACACCAGCGGATTCTCCTATGGTTTTGAAATCTATACCGGAGCTGGTAGCAACACCATTTTGCCAAATATGCCAGATTTAGGTCCAGCAGCCAATTTTGTTGTACGTTTGTCGCAAACCATCCTGAACTTCGTCAACCACGTACTTTATTTCGACAATTTCTATACCACATTGCCGCTACTATTTTATCTCAGAAGCAGAGGAATTTACTCATTAGGGACAATTCACTCTGGTCGAATTCCTAATTTCAAGCTACCTAGCGATAAAGAGCTTGCAAAAGTAGAAAAAGGATTCTCTGTTGAATACGTTAGAAGTGCACATGGCGTAGATTTGACGACTGTTTTATGGAAGGACAATAAAAACGTCCGCTTAGTGTCTTCATATGTCGGAATACTCCCTTTCAAGAGCACAAAGGATATGCAGCCATCTAAGGCAACTCGGTTTGATTGAACTAAAAAAAATACGTAGAGATTGAATGCCCGACCATTATACGTGAGTATAACCACCACATGGGTGGAGTCGATCTGATGGATGGTCTGCTTGGAAGGTACCACATTCGTTTGAAGACCCGTAAATAGACTTTACGATTATTTTACCATTTCATCGATGTGGCAATGGTAAACGCGTATTTATTACATAAGCGCATTCACGGCACCTCACCCTCATTGCCAAATTTTAGAGCTAAAGTAGCTTCTGTGCTCTGCGCGAATGAAGCTCCGAAAAAAGGACCCGGCAGACTATCACTTACTTCACAACAAGATGAAATGCCAGAGGCAAAACCGAGCAACAAAACAAACACTCCAGAGCCAGATATTCGATTTGATGGTTTGAATCATATGCCAGATTTTCTTGACAGGAGCGGTAAGTGAATGTGCAAAAATAAGGGTTGCAAATCCGTAACCCAGGTTTTTTGCTGTAAATGCAACTTGAATTTGTGTCTATCGTCAACAAGAAAATGTTTCCGAGAATTTCATACTAAATAAAATTAATAAAGCTTACTTTTGTTAATGGCTTAAATAAATTTCTTTCACCTTTGTATGTTTTTCTTATATATGTATTTTTTTCGTAACAGGGCAGGTCCGCCTTAAGGTGGGGTGACTATTTTGGTACCTAGAGCCTAGGATATTGAAAAAATAGGTTTTTCTTCCCAAGTTAAAACATGTTAGTATGCACGAAATACACCCTTTAAAATTTTTTCTTGTTATAGAAAAATTGGCCTGTTAGAGGGTTAATTTAATTTAATTATGCGAATCGGATGACAAACGAAAAAGTTCGAAAATTTACAGCTTAATATTTTTAGCAGCCGTTTTCAATAAAAATTCAAAATGATGGCCCCTGGGGGTTCAGAAAAGAATCGAAAATGTATATATTAATGGCAATGCAAGTGCTGATTAAACTTTTGTGGAAATCTTTTGAAATTAACTATTTGAGCTATTTAAGCCAACAAGTTATCACCTTTGTGTGGTAACCACTGTGAAATGTATAAACAATAAATGTGAGAAGGGCGACACGAGTATAAATATGTTTATAACAATTTATTACCCGCCGATTTTCAATATGTGATCCATACGTGTGAAACTCAATGTAATGAGCAAAATATTTGCGCCTCTATGAAGGTTCTTCAAATACGAACGGTGGCAGATCCTTTCTGTAAATAAATACCCATGTGGTGCTACACAAATTCCAGTAAGAAGTCCAGAAATAGGCAAGCCAAATTCATTTTCAAAACGTTGCGCTACATACGAGGAATTTACCTTTCCGGCTGGTGCTGCCAACGGGGATTTTTTCTTTATAATGAAATAAACATTCGATCTTTGATATTGAAAATGCCATTTTTCTTTTAATATTAAAATAACACCTCTCATTGGAAAACCCTGTATAAAACAGTCTTTTTCATGACAGCAGTTTACGTTTTAAGAAAGGAATAATCAAATAATGTTTTTTATATCTTGAGATGAATACCTCAAAAAAGTAGCGTGTGAAATAATAAGAGTTGTATATCAGTTGCAATCTAGTAAAAAACTATGAAAACCCTTTTGAAATCAAATTGAAGGAGAGGGGGCATGAGGAGGTAACATCTGACCTTAAAACTACTATGCTGCACTTTTTTTTTGTGGTAGGGAGGTGAAGGCATTTATGCCCGCCGAGTCTGGCAGTGTGGGACTCCCATGGAGGATACCTTTGGACTACCCACTAAACACCTCCCCTGTCAGTCTGAGAACCTAGCCTGGAACCGTTTGACACATTACTTCGGGCCAGGTCTCGTTTTGTTACGCCGTGGGGTGCCTTCAAGCTGGGGAGTCCCTTTCCTAGCGGGAGGGGAGAGGGGAAGAGGAATTGCCAGAAGAGCGATCCCCCAGCCCCGCACCTCCGGCTGCTGTGAGTCCCTTTTATATTTGAGGACTGCCCGAGCATAATGTGCCACCTGGTTCCATTTGTCAACCGATTCGAGCATCACCGCAACTATATTATCCGGGGTGAGCTCTCCCGTCTCCCTGTAGAGTTCCCTTTGCAGCCTGGCCCATTTGGTACACGCAAAAAATGTGTGACAGGCATTGTCCTCCTCTCCTGGGCAAAACCGACAATCGGGAGACCGTGACTTGCCGATCTTGTGCAGGTAAGACTGAAAACACCCGTGCCCGCTCAAAAGCTGGGTCAGATAGAAGTCAGTCTCACCATGCCTTCGATTTAGCCACGGTCTCACATCCGGGATGAGGCGCGCAGTCCACCTTCCCTTCGTGCGATTCCCCCAAGACTGCTGCCAATCGTTGAGCGAGCGTTGTCTCTCCTCGCGGACAACCATCTCCCTCGCATCCTCGTTTTGGCGCATGTAAATAGCGCGGCGCTCTCTAGCAAGGAGGGCGACAGGTATCACGCCTGCAATCACTCTCACCGCCGAGTCGGAGACTGTTGGATACGAAGATGCAATTCTCAGTGCTCCTCTTCTCTGTACCTGTGCCAATCGTTTTCGGTATACCTCCTTGCTGAGAGCGTCGCCCCGTACCTCTGCTCCGTACATTAGCACTGACCCTACAGCACTCATCAAGAGGCGTCTTCTTGATGGGCTGGGTCCCCCTACGTTGGCCATAAGTCGACTCAAGGCCGATATTCCCGAAGCAGCCTTCTCAGCCGTTGCCCTGATTTGCTCAGAGAAACTCATCTTCGAATCGATCAGTAGCCCCAGGTACTTCACCGCTGGCTTCGATTCGTTCATCATCCTTACTCTAGGGATTCTCTTTTTTGTCAAGATGACCACTTCCGTTTTCTCCAGTGCTAAACTGAGCCCGCGAGCAGTCATCCAGTCCCTCACTCGGTGCATTAGCATACCTAGCCTAAGTTGCGCTTGTTCAACGGTGCGTCCGGCGACCAGAGCCGCAACATCATCCGCATAGCCGACCAAGCGCGACTCATCTGGCATCTCAAGTCTCAGTAGCCCGTCGTAAGACACGTTCCACAGGTCCGGACCAAGGATAGACCCCTGGGCAACACCCGATGTAATTTCCATCCTTCGTTGGCCCTGTGTCGTGTCGTAGAGCAGGCTTCGGTCCTTTAGGTAGTTCCTCAAAAGCCGCATTAGATATTCTGGAACTTGAAAAGAGTTTTCCAGCGTGTCCAGAATGTGCACCCATCTAGCGGAGTTGAAGGCATTCCTGACGTCGAGTGTCACCAACAGGACGATCCGGTGCTTGGTGCGACTATATGCCTCTGCCTTTTGGACCGCGTTCACCACCTCTGCAATCGCATCAATGGTAGAACGTCCTGCTCTAAAGCCGTACTGCTGAGGAGATAGGTCCCCAGCAGCACGAATCGCGTCAGTGAGTCTTCCCTTGATGAGTTTCTCTAGCACTTTCCCAGCCGTGTCTAGCATGCGTAACGGGCGGTATGCACTGGCAATTCGGGATTTCCCTTCCCCTTGCTGACCAGCACGAGCCTCGCCACCTTCCATCGTACCGGGAAAACCCCGTCCCGTAGGCAAGCGTTGAATGTGCTGAGCAGCAAGTCAGGACAATGGTGATAGACGAACTGCAAGACCTCAGCTGGAACACCATCTGGACCTGGAGCCTTCCTCGCTTTCAGGGAGAGGACTGCCTCCTCCAGTTCCAGCTGTGTGAAGAGTGGGCACTCGACTGCTGTTTCACCATGGACAGCGTCAACATGGACGGGATGGGCGGGGAAGAGTCCCCGCACTATCGCGTCCATCTTTTCCGCGTCATGTATACAAGGCTTCCGTAGGGCACCAAGTTTCCCCATGACCAGCTTGTAGCCAAGGCCCCACGGATCCCTATTTACATCGTCCACGAGGTCTTGCCAGCATCGGGCCTTGCTCTTGTTAATAAGCCTGCGAAGATATTTCCTGCCGGACCTGTATGCTGCTAGCTTAGTGTCTGCCTCCTCCCGTGTTCGCGCCCGCTTGGCCTCTCGCCGAAGTTTGTGACACTCGCTTCTTTGTTCCGCGATCTTGTTTGACCACCAGTATACTGGAGGCTTACCATGTCGGGGTCTCCGACGGGGCATGGAAGACTCGCAAGCAGCTATGATGGTACTCATAGTTGAGTTCACCAAGTCCTTGGCTGTAGGCCCTCCACTCCCTGGCGGAGCTCCCAGCAAAGGTGCGCCTGCCGTAAGCGAGTCTGCAAACCTCTCAACGTCCATCCTCCCAGTCCTCCATCCGGGGATTGAAGTTTGGGCATATGCACGCAGAGTGGCACCGTCGTGAATCTCAACAGCTATATACTGGTGATCACTAGCCGAGTAATCCTCTAGTACTCGCTAGTTGTGTACTCTGGGTACCAGGGACTCCGAAGCGAGTGTCACATTGGGTATGGTTCCTACGCAACCCCAGCGGCGGAAAGTAGGGGTGTTACCAGTATTTAGGACAAAAAGCGCTGTTCTGGCCACCATGTCCAAGATTTGCTTTCCCCTTGGGTCGGATTGTGGCATACCCCATTCAATGGCTCTAGCGTTGAAGTCTCCCCCGACCAGCATGTGGCCCTCTGTGTTCGAGACAGCGTCCTCCAGGGCATCGAGTATGGTTCGAAAAGATCGCATTGCCTCGTTAGGCGTCAGATAAACACTGAAATATGTTATCCCTGAACACCGCACCCACACAAAACCATCCCCGCGTCCATGGCCCTGCACCTGAAGGCGGGCGCTGTCTCGAACCCAGATGGCCGAGTTACCAGATTTGTCAGGGTACCACGCTTGCGAGTCCTTGTTACGATGTTGCTCGCTCAGCAACAGGAGGCCAGCTTTCTTATCCCTCGCAAACTGCTCAAGTAGGTCCTGGGCGTTTGTGCTTCGGTGCGAATTGACCTGCAGGATACGGATCATTTGAGTATCGATTTGGCTTTAGTTAGGGCCTCCTTGAAAACCCAGCATCTCCCTGTCCTCGGCTCATGTTTGAGGTCGCCGGGTGCTAGCTTAGCATCCTTGCAAAGAATGCATTTTGCCTCGTTCGTGCACTCCTTCTTTTTGTGCCCCGTTTCACCACATTTGTAGCACAGAGATCTCCTGTCGGGTCCCCTACAGCCATACGCGGTGTGTCCGTATTCGAAGCATCTGAAGCAGCGGATAGGGATCGCTCTTCTCCGTATCCTGCAGATCACCCAACCTATCTTAATTTTGCCCTTCGCCAGGATTTGCTGGGCGTCTTTATCAGCTAGTTCGACAATAGCCATGCGTTGCCCCCTTGTGTTTTCACGTGTCAATCTTGCCTTGACTTCACTTAAGCTGGGGAACTCCCTCCTAATGGCATCCTCTACTTCAGCTTTGTCCGTGACGCAGTCGAGGTCCCTGGTTTCCAGGGTGGCCATTGGTTCGAGCGAGGCAGCCGTTGCCGCATCTCCAAGAACCTTTTGAACCGCGTCATGGAATGCATCTTTGTTTTTGGCCTCTGGCCCGAATTCCACCAGCAAGCCACCGGTCCGGGTTGGTCGAACTGCTTTGATGGCAGTTTTGGTGTCGTCTGGCTTGACCGCTCCTTTAATTTCACGGAGGACATCTGCGTAGGTTCGGCCCTTAGTGGATTTAATAAGCAGTGCCTCTCGCAAGGGTTTGCGTCGCGGTTTGCTTTTTGTTTTCTGCAGTATATCGGGGGGTTCTTTGTTCTTTTCGTGGTTGAGCTCTTTGTCTGTTTTTTCTAGGAGTAGCTTTTTGGCCGCTTTTTTCGCTGCCTTGTTTCGCACCACATGAAACTCCTCGCCTGGAGTGTCAACTTTGTTTATGGTCTCGTCCTTCCTCCTTTTCTCACGGTCGCCTTCAATTGGGCTACTGGCCATTCTTTTGCTGCTGCTAGGACCCACTGATGCCTCGGGGGAGAGTGTGTCTTTTTGGTGCTTTTCGGTTGCCAGCCACCTCCGCCTGTAGTGCGTTATGCGGCCAAAAAGCTCCTTCAGTTCAAGAATGCCATTCTTGACACTCTTGCCTATGTTTTTCTGCACTTCGCAGGCAGCCCTCAGTTGTTTGACGATAGTCCCCGCTTTCCGAGTAAGCCGCTCCTCTTCGGCGCGGTCAAGGGCGATTGTGTTATTTGGCGCCACCTCTTGGGAGAGGCCCCCGTTTCCTAGCCCATTTGCTTCTATCGCTTGGGTCGCGTTTGAAGTGGCTTCAGCCAACGGCAAAACTTCTCCCTCCCCCAGTCTTACACTGGCCTCTGTTGGTGTCGCAGCTTGATCCGGATTGTGTACGGGGTGCGCATAGTCCTTCTACTGCGCCCAAAGGCCGCAATGATGCCAGGTTGCACAACGCGATCTGCCTTCTTTCGTTCGTTAGTCCGTCTGTGGTCTGTCTCCGATGATTTAACCTGTGATGTTGACTTTGACAGTGTTTCTGGAGTTTGCTGCCTCCCCCCACAATCGGTGACTTGTTTTATCGGTGTTCTGGCCAACAGCGGTTTTTGCCTGAAAGGGTTCTCCGTGCTAGCGTCCTGTTTGCTTGTGGTTTCAATTGTTGGATGTTTTTGATCTGTTGATTTTATTTGCTCCATTTTATTGGGTCCCCCCTCGGAGCCGCTATCTCCGTTCGTGTGTGTAGTCGCCTTTTTGGTCCCATGGTTATCTTTGCAGAGCAGGGAGGCCATGCAAGGGTTGGCACAAGCCCTTATGGGGACAAGTGCTCAGAGCCAGACCAGCGCTAATCGGGAGTCCGTCTCAACCGAACCTACACCACCAACCCAATGGTGCGAACTTCGAGCGTACTACAAGGCCTGCCAAGGTTTTACCGGGACGGAGACGGTATGATAGTTGAATTGGAGCCGTTCACACACGAGTTTCAACTCGGCGCTACTGTGCAAAGCAACTAGGTCCAAACCATCACATCCGCCAGCCCAAAGCGTCAATTCCAGTTCGTTGTCCAAAGCGTAGTCCAGATACAATAAGAGTCGTTACCTGTCATCCCAGGAGGGAACCTCATGGCACCCCCCATATCCTCGGGTCGATGGGGGTGGCGCTCCCCAAAGAATGCTAGCCTCCAAGAATGTTCTCGTCGACCGGCTTTCTCCCTGCGGGAATTTCCTCGGGTACGTGGGGGCGGAACTCCCCAAAGAATGCTAGCCTCCAAGAGTGGTCTTGTCGACCGGCATTCCCCTGCGGAGTTTCCTCGGGTACGTGGGGGCGGAACTCCCCAAAGAATGCTAGCCTCCAAGAGTGCTCTTGTCGACCGGCATCCCCCCTGCGGGGACAATGCTGCACCTTAAAAATCACTCTCACAAAAAAAAAACGATCGATTACCATTTGTACATTTATCATGAGATAAGAGAAAAGTAATTGATTACTTTCTTAGCAAATTTATCATCAATTATAGTATTTAGAAGCGTGATTTAGACAACTATGGAGATACGCGCTTGCGATAAGATAAAAGTGTAAAGTGCTGTGATGCAAAATCCCTACATTGTGTCATTTTGAGGGTGTTTTAAAATCATTTTACAATACCCTACTAAAATCGCGTTCTGTCTGTCCGTCCGTCCGTTCGTCCGTGTGTCACACCACTTTTTCTCGCAAACTACATAAGCTAGAAACATAAGATGTAAGTATGTGCAGAGCAACGCCCTCTTCAAAGTGTCACCATGAAAAGAAATTTATAAGGCCTTTAAGGGGGGTCTCCCCATATAGGGGAGTTGCCTCCGAAGAAAAAGTTTTCATCGCATGTAGGCAATATGGATGTCAAATGAAAAGTCTTAGTTAGAACTTTTCAAAACTGGTCTTAAACCAACAAGTTTTGCTTCGAGGGGTGCAGGGGAAGGGGGAATGTACGAAAACCAACGACACCTTTGACCCGAAAAACCTGAAAAAAATCACAAAGGTGTGACTTTAGGAGTACAAGGGCGAAAAATACCTCAGAAGTCGAAATTCGATCAACTTGGTTAATAATAGCACATATTATAAATTTTACATTTTTGCCTATAAAATCAAGATGGGACCCTTGAATTTTCCAAAACCTACAATTTACGCTTATTAAAAACAATTGTATGTGTTTTAAAAATTTCACAATAATTGAACAATAAACAGCTAAGTTACGGCCGATTGAATAGTTAACAATTACAACAACATTAACACGTAATACAAGGGAGATACATAGACACTACAAATATGTAGGAATTTTGATAAAAATTTTAGAAATGGTTTGTAATATTGATGTGTTATCATGACCAATCAAGCGGTGAGGTCAAAACACTTGAAACAAAATGGTGGCGAGTTTAAAATCATAATGACCATAATAATTTTTCGAACTCAATTTATGGAATCTGTATAATAGTCAAGTTTTGATATGCAGAATATATTGTTTGATTTGCTAATCATTTCACAATATCATTCTGGCAGGAGCACTCTCTTGCTACTTCAACTTGTTTCAAACCCGAATGCGTTTTATTGATTCAATCATTACAAATGTTATAAGAACATAAAGCAAATTCTAAAGCATTAAACTACTCCGACACAGGGCCAACGAAGGATGGAAATTACATCGGGTGTTCCCCAGGGATCTATCCTTGGTCCGGACCTGTGGAACGTATCTTACGACGGGCTACTGAGACTTGAGATGCCAGATGAGTCGCGCTTGGTCGGCTATGCGGAAGAAGTTGCGGCTCTGGTCGCTGGACGCACCGTTGAACAAGCGCAACTTAGGCTAGGTATGCTAATGCGCCGAGTGAGGGACTGGATGACTGCTCGCGGGCTCAGTTTAGCACTGCAGAAAACCGAAGTGATCATCTTGACAAAAAAGAGAATCCCTAGAGTCAGGATGATCAGTATTGGAGATATACAGATCGAATCGAAGCCAGCGGTGAAGTACCTGGGGCTACTGATCGACTCAAAGATGAGTTTCTCTGAGCAAATCAGGGCAACGGCTGAGAAGGCTGCTTCGGGAATATCGGCCCTGAGTCGACTTATGGCCAACGTAGGGGGACCCAGCCCATCAAGAAGACGCCTCTTGATGAGTGCTGTAGGGTCAGTGCTAATGTACGGAGCAGGGGTATGGGGCGACGCTCTCAGCAAGGAGGTATACCGAAAACGATTGGCACAGGTACAGAGAAGAGGAGCACTGAGAATTGCATCTTCGTATCCAACAGTCTCCGACTCGGCGGTGAGAGTGATTGCAGGCGTGATACCTGTCGCCCTCCTTGCTAGAGAGCGCCGCGCTATTTACATGCGCCAAAACGAGGATGCGAGGGAGATGGTTGTCCGCGAGGAGAGACAACGCTCGCTCAACGATTGGCAGCAGTCTTGGAGGAATTGCACGAAGGGAAGGTGGACTGCGCGCCTCATCCCGGATGTGAGACCGTGGCTTAATCGAAGGCATGGTGAGACTGACTTCTATCTGACCCAGCTTTTGAGCGGGCACGGGTGTTTTCAGTCTTAAAGATCGGCAAGTCACGGTCTCCCGATTATCGGTTTTGCCCAGGAGAGGAGGACAATGCCTGTCACACATTTTTTGCGTGTACCAAATGGGCCAGGCTGCGAAGGGAACTCTACAGGGAGACGGGAGAGCTCACCCCGGATAATATAGTTGCGGTGATGCTCGAATCGGTTGACAAATGGAACCAGGTGGCACATTATGCTCGGGCAGTCCTAAAATATAAAAGGGACTCACGGCAGCCGGAGGCACTGGGGCTGGGTGATCGCTCTTCTGGCAATTCCTCGTCCCCTCTCCCCTCCCGCTCGGAAAGGGACTCCCCAGCTTGAAGGCGCCCCACGGCGTAACAAAACGAGACCTGGCCCGAAGTAATGTGTCAAACGGTTCCAGGCTAGGTTCTCAGATTGACAGGGGAGGTGTTTAGTGGGTAGTCCAAAGGTATCCTACATGGGAGTCCCACACTGCCAGACTCGGCGGCCATAAATGCCTTCACCTCCCTACCACAAAAAAAAAAAAACTACTCAAAAGCTTAATTGTCCTTATGACACTCTAAATTGAAACAATATTCAATGAAAAAGCTAGTCAAATAATAATTTCAAATATAATCAAATGAAAATTACTAAAAATTATCAATTAAATGTAATAAGACAAAACTAATCAGCTAATGTCATTTATTGGTTGTCCTGTGTGCCTCAGATTCAGTTTATAAAATACTTAACAAAAAACTAAATGGGACTAATAAGGATGTATTTGCTACACCGTACAAATAAATTTATGACGCTGCAACACCACTTTAAAACACATATCCTAAAACATGAACTGGAATGAACATGTCAGAAACGCATAAAGATTTATTTTTAACTGGCTAATACATGCTATACATAATTGAAAGTATGAAATACCCGTTAAAATGTCGCTTTTACATGTTATGCAGCAAATGTTTGTTATTTAAGCAAGCAAATATAAAATTGATACAACAGAAAAACATCACAACTTTATTGTTCTGTATTCGGACAGTCATTTGGCACATCCCAAGGCTTCACGTCTGTAACCGATGAGAGGTCGGTAAAGATTCCCTCCGAACAATTTCAAACAAACGACAATGATAGATCATTACGGTTCTTTTGTGTGGTTAGGGTATGAATGTCATTTACATTCAGAGTGTGAGACTAACATCCTCGCAAGCGAATGGACTACCCACTAAATACCTCTCCTATCAACACCAGGACCTAACCTGGAACCGTTTGGCACGTCTCGCTCTGTTACACCATGAGACGCGTTTAAGCTGGAGAGGGAAGAAGAATTGCCAGAAAAGCAAGCCCCTGCCCTAACGTCCCACGCTGCAGTGCGTTCCTTTTATCTGTTAGGACTTCCCGAGCATAATGTGCCGCATTGTTTCATTTATGAACCGATCCAAGTATGACCACAATTACACCATGTGGGATGACGTATGGCAGCTTGTCCTACATTTTTAACATGCATAAAATGAATGATAGGCATTGTCTTCTTCTTTTGGGCAAAACCAACAAACGAGGGACTGTTATTTACCAATCTTGCGCAAGCAACATTGCAAAATCTCATTCCCACTCAAAAGCAGGGTCAGATACAGTCTGTTAAGTAAGAGCGTGTCCAGCATAGCTTGCGATCGGTAAGTGATATCGACTTCAATTTACTTCAATACGCCAAAAATTTAGTGGAAAGTATGCCTCGGAAGTGGTGATTGGACTCACTATTAAACTGAAAGCGTGTTACCTCAGAATGTATTTAATGTATGTATAGGTGAAAAACTGTTGTTAAATAAACTATTTCAAAATTATGCTGGACACGCTCTTACTTAGCAGACTTTAGAAGTCAATTTCCATATGCCTTCTATTTCGTCATGGTTTCACATCCAAGATTCGGTGCGCAGTCCACGTTTCCTTCGTCCAATTCAACCAAGAATGCTGCCAATCGTAGAGTGAGCGCTGCCTTTCCCCACGAACAACCATTTCATTCACGTCATACCTGCGATGCAAGAAAATGGCGTGATACACTCTAACTGGGAGGGCTACAGGTATCACGCCTGCAATAACTCCCACAACCGAATCAGAAACTGTCGGGTATGAAGATGCAATCCTCAGGGCGTCTCCTGCCTGTATCAAGAGTCTTTGACAAACCTCCTTACTGACAGTGTCACCCCATATTTCTGCTCCGTACAGTATCGCTGACATCAAGAGATATTTTCTCGGTGGGCTGGGTTCCCTTACGTTAGCCATAAGTCGACTCAGAGCCAATACGCTCGAAGCAGCCTGCTCAACTCGTTGCATTATTTGCTCAGAATCGATCTAAAGGTCCAGGTACATCACCGCTGACTGGAATTAGGGTAGTATATCACCAATATTTACGATTCTAATTCTAGGGATCCTCTTTTTTGTCAACATGACCACGTTTGTTTTTTTCAGTATTAGATTGAACCCACGAGCTGTCATCCAGTCTCTTAGTTGATCCATTAGTATACCTAGCTCAATATGCGCTTGTTCAACGGTACATCCAAGGGAAAGAGCTGCAACATTGTCCACCTAGCTAATCAAGCATGGTCTATGTAGCATCTTCATAGTCGATATAGCATCTTCATACATTTTACAGTTCTAGTTGAAGGAAAGATTCTTGGGTAATACCCGATGTAACTTCCAGTCTTCGTTGGCCTTGTGTCTGTCACAAAGCAAACTTCGTCCTCCAGGTAAACTCCCAGAAGCCACCTCAGATAAATGTATATATATATATATATATATATATATATATATATAGACATATATATATATATATATATGTACATATATATATATATATATATATATATATATATATATATATATATATATATATTATATATAAATGTACATATATATATATATATATATATATATATATATATATATATATATATATATATATTTATATATAAATGTACATATATATATATATATATATATATATATATATATATATATATATATATATATATATATATATATAAATTTTTTTGTGGTAAGGAGGTAAATGCCAATTATGACCTTAGTCTGGGACCGTTTGACACATTACTTCGGGCCAGGTCTCGTTTTGTCACGTCGTGAGGCACCTTCAAGCTGGGGCATCCCTCTTCTAGTGGCAGGAGAGAGGGGAAGAGGGAGTGCCAGACAAGCGATCCCCCCAGCCCCAACGCCCCCTGCTGCTGTGAGTCCCTTTTTTCTTTTAGGACTGCCCGAACATAAATTGCCACGTGGTTCCGTTTGTCGACCGATTCTAGGGTCACTGTAACTTTATTCTCCAACGTGAGCAGTCCCGTCTCCCTGTAGAGGTCCCCTCATAGCCTGACCCATTTGATGCATGCTAAAATGGGTGGCAGGCATTGTCTTCCCTCCCTGGGCAAAACTGACAATCGGGGAAACGTGACTTCCCAATCTTGTGCAGGTATGACTGAAAACACCCATGCCCACTCAAAAATTGGATGATGTAGAAGTCAGCCTCACCATGCCTTCGATTAAGCCACGGTTTCACATCCGGGATGAGGCGTGCAGCCCCCCTTTGCTTTGTGCAATTCATTCAAGACTGCTGCCAATCGTTGACTGAGCGCTGTCTCTCCTCGTGGACAACTATCTCCCTCGCATCCTCATTTTGATGCGGGTAAATAACGTGACGCTCTTTAGAAAGGAGGGCAACAGGTATTGCGCCCACAATAATTCTCAGTGCGTTTTCAGTACACCTCCTTACTGAGAGCTTCGACCCATATTTCTGCTCTATACAGTAGTACTGAGCCTACAGCACTCATCAAGAGGCATCTTCCTGATGGGCTGGGTCCCCCTGCGTTGGCCATAAGTTGGCTCAAAGCCGATACTCCCAAAACAGCCTTCTCAGCCGTTGCCCTGATTTGCCCAGAGAAACTCGCCTTTGAGTCGATCAGTAGCCCCAGATACTTCACCGCTGGATCCGATTCCAATACTGATCATCCTTACTCTGGAGATTCTCTTTTCTGTCAAGATGACCACTTCAGTTTTCTCCAGTGCTAAACTCAAGTCATCCAGTCTCTCACTCGGCGCATAAGCATACCAAGCTAAAGTTGCGCTTATTTAACGGTGTGTTCAGTAACCAGAGACGCAAACTTCATCTTCATAGCCGATCAAGCGTGACTCATCTGGCATCTCAAGTCTCAGAAGCCCATCGTAAGACACATTCCCAGGTCCGGACCAAGAGTAGATCCCTGGGCAATAGCCAATGTAAATTTAATCGCATTGTGTCCTGTCTAAAGCAGGCTTCGGTCCGTCAGGTAGTCCCTCAAAAGCCGCATTAGATATTCAGGAACTTGAAAATGGGTTGCCAGCGTATCCAGAATATCCACCCATCTAGCGGAGTTGATGGCGATCCTGAAGTTGAGTGTCACCAACATGATGATTCGTTGCTTGGCGCGACTATATGCCTCTACATTTTGAACCACGCTCACCACCTCTGCTTTTGCATCAATAGTAAGATGCCCTGCTCTAAAGCCGTACTGCTGAGGAGAAAGGTCCCCAGCAGCACGAATTGCTTCAGTGAGGATTCCCCTGATGAGTTTCTCTAGCACTTTCCCAGCAGTATCTAGCATGCATAACGGGCGGTATGCAGATGGCGATCTAGGAATTTTCTTCCACATGCTGATCAGCACGAGCCTCAACACCTTAGTTAGTGATTAGTTTTGAGTAGAATTTTTATAAATTTAGTGAGGCTTAGCTACATTAAGAATTTTAGGCAAACTTATTCTTTCATCTTAGGGATCTCCACACTTTAAAATTTATATACAATTTCTAATTAATTTTTATTGATTTGTTTGCTTGTCCGTCTGGAATTCATTAAATTATGTTATTCAAATTGCCTGCGTTCTCTATCTGCATTTTATTTATTCCGCAAGTTTCTTCAGTGTGTCCATCTGTTAATTTTTATTTAATTTATTGATGTTTAGAAGTGGTTATTCAGTATTTATTACATTTATCAATTGTTGCAAGTCTCGACGACAATAGACCCTACGCAGAGATTTCCGTCAAGGGTCGTAAATTGGCAGGCTTGTTTGATAGTGGAACCAATGTCTGTATCCTTGGAGCTTGACCCTTGGACCTACTGCTGGACTTGGGCTTGTGTATACATACTTATAGTACGAGATCATTATGATCCCCGGGGCTTGCATTGTTGAATTTGCAAGAAAACTGACCTTACAAAAATATTTCTATTGGTGTTGATTGTACCAAGATGTGATTCAGCACATTGTAGTAATCAAGCAGTCAACTATGCAAACTGCTCGAAAACCATAATAAGGCTGATCCAATTTAAATAGCAAATTAAAAAAAAATAATTATTCACATTTACAATTAAAAATTTGGACACGGCAACCCCTTTATAATGCAGCTTATGCACAAATTGTATTGCCCCGCAATGCAAACGACATTGAATGGATGAATGGACTCATCAGGAAACTCTGTTGTGACTGGAATCGTTCTGTAGCTGATCGCGGCAAGTAAAAAGATCTGCTTGGGTGGATCGGGGAGGTTTGTTACGGATCACCACACAGAGCGCACGCCGCGAGCACCGCAAGCGATGGATTGTACTTCGACAGCCAATGAACAAAAGGTCTAATTTCGGGAAGGAATTGTGTTTTTTGCTCGAAATCGCGAAAGTAATCAATTCAAGTTGATCGAGCGTTTATTCGCTCGTTTCGCACAATAATAATTTCGAATAAAATCTTGTTTGTTCCCCTGTAATGTGTTACAACAGTTGTAATGGGAAAAACGAGAAGTAGTTTTGTCGTGACTGGTTAAATGGCAAAATCACTAGAAGACGATAAATCGGCTAAAAGTGGTTCTAGATTCGACATAATCGCGTCTTGACGGAAAGGCAATCGACAGTTGTAATTTGCATTGCTATAGAAAATTCATTTGCTTGAAGCAACGTAATAATTTGTGTGCAGTTAAAATTGATAAGAACGAGCGCTTACGCCCGAAGTCGTAGTAACCCAACAAATAGTTAAAAGTTCGGAAAACGTAGAAGATAGGGAATGTGATTTTCCACCATTGACCATTGCGGAGATTTGACGGCGCCGAAGCAAAAATTACATATTGTACGTTTTGCCTTGTCGATGTCATTCATTTTGTCGTTTTGCGTGACAGTTTCTCTCTACCTGATGCAATTATTTTTTTCTTTCTTGTTGGGTTCCAAAATAAATCGTTTCCAAGTGATCCTTTTGTTATATAAAACACAGAATGTGATGCAATCATCACTCAGTGGATTTTTGTCGTACGCTGAGAGTACGCATTCAATTGTAAATTGTCAAGCGACATCTTCAAAGCAAATAAATTAACCCTGGATCCAACATTGAATGGATTTAAAAAAGAATTGTGCAAAGTGTCAATAATGAAATTGAGTACGACAACCAGCAAATAGCACATCTTCAAAGTGATTTCTCGCGTGCGCCATTAAGTACATTTGTATGTTTGTATGCGACAGTGCGGAGTTGGATTAGCCACCAACGAGAAATTAGTATGGTCAAATTCAAAACTGACGTTAGATAGGAAGCCATATGGTAGCAGTTTGCATATGTATTAGTCAGCCTACTATGGACAAGCTTCCGTGAGCTGTCAGCCAACTGCGGAATTCGCAAATGCTTATATTGGGTAATATATACTATTTTCCGAATGAAATCGTACGAAACGCATTCCGTGCATGCTATAAATTCATCTTGCACTGTCTACTATACTCCTAAACTTTTCAACACAAACAAATGAAGCACAGGTTTTGCACCTTCCACTGATAGCTCAGCGTTGAGAAGTGAACAGACTCCTATAAATTCACTTTGAAAGGTGATAAAAATTAAACGGGTATAAGAACTGAAATAATTTTTACATCACTAGGAGCACTATTGTGTTCTCCGCGGCCTATCTGGATTTCACTGTAAAAATTAGTCTCAAAACCGTACAAAGCCTCGAATTTTCGTTGTCACCTCCACAATTCTTCATATACCGCCATGTAAGTTAGCCAGCAAAGTCGGCCTGCTAATGGTCATGTTTGTGGTAATTAGAGCTGATTGAGTTCAGCGTGTTTTTGTATTAGAGTGTACACACGCACGACTTTCGTGCGTAACTGTACTCAGTCTAACAGGCTATGGGCCCAGTTTACGTAGTAACTGTGAAAATTAGGAGAACAAAAAGTGGAAAAATTAACTCGACGAGTCCCACGTGGCGCAGAACGGAAGTCGGCCATTGTTTGGTTGTGTCGAAGTTAACGAGAGTGAAAACGTGCGGAGTGTAAATCGAATCCGTGATGTCAGTCGGCATCTCAGTAAAGGGCGTGAAGCCATTTGACGGAATGAATTTTCAAGGCTGGAAAGCGCAAGTAAATGCTTTATTTGTGATGAATGGTGTTCTCGATGTCGTCGACGGCACAAAGCCAGAGCCTCCTGCTGGAAACGGACAAGCGGCCGCGTTGAAGAAAAATATAAAGGACGATGCAACGGCAAAGTTTATAATACTGTCGAATGTCGACGAGACAGGTATGTGTATTGTCCTGCGTTTGTGCGAAAGAAATGTGGGATAAATTGTGCCTAATTCATGAACAGAAAACCGCAACAAATAAACTAGGTTTGCTACAAAAGTTTCACGCGTATCGAATGAGTGAATCGGATACGGCAGTTCAACATGTGGCGAAGGTGACAAACATGGCGAGTCAACTCAAGGACATCGGCGAAGATGTGTCGGACGCTATGATAATGGCAAAGATACTCGCGAGTCTCACCACGAGACTCAGCACGCTGCAAGTAGCATTGGACAGTGTGGATCCGGTACGGCAGAGTCTCGATAACCTCCAGGAACGGCTGATAAGAGAGAACGCAAGACTCAACGACGAAGAAGAAACGTCAGAAGCGCTGGCTGTGACAGCCCAAAATCGTCGTTCGCCAGGAACGAAAAGTGCTAAAAATAAAAAGACTGAAAATAAAAAGACTGAAAATAAACAGGACATGAAGGAAGTGCACTGTTACAAGTGCCAAGGCATGGGACATTTCGCGAGTCGCTGCCGAAACAAGCGAAAGCCACGCGATGGCGCCGAAAAAAAACACGTGACTGTGCATCCGTAGGTGTAATGAGCGGTTCGGTTGCGTCGGGCTTCAAAAGTGCGGGAACCGCGAAGGTGCTGTGGACAAAGACTCAAGTGATGAAGGCCGATCAGAGCGATGTCTGGCTGATCGACAGCGGCGCATCATGACATCTAACTCACCGATGTGACTGGCTATCAGATTACAAGTCGGACAATACGGGTGCTACAGTATCGCTTCGCGATAATCAAAACTACAATGTCGCCGGTGAAGGCACAGTTAAAATTAAAAACTTGATCGATGAAGTGTGGCAAGATACAAAAATCGAAAATGTGCTACACGTGCCAAAGTTACGAAAAAATCTGTTCTCTGTCGGAGTATGTACTAAAAAGGGATTCCAAGCGCGTTTCGAAAATAATCAAGTTATCGTGGCGCGTGACAGTGAAGTACTTGCCACGAGAATGAAGCAAAAAAATGGCATGTACAGAATGTTTTTCAAGGTCGCGAAACAAGGGAGCAACGCAGAAGCCAATGTAGTTGCGATGAATTTAACCGTGTGGCATGAGCGTTTGGGACACGTCGGGAAGCGTGCAATTCGTGAATTAGCGGAAAAAGGACTCGTGAGTGGCGTAACATTTACAGACAAAAGTGATGTTTTCTGTGAGCCGTGCCGTCTTGGAAAAGCGCACAGGTTACCCTTTCATAAGAAAATGGAGCGCGACAAGAAAATAAAGCCAGGTGAAAAAATGCACTCAGATGTCTGTGGGCCTATGTCGACAAACTCGGTCGGAGGATCAAGGTTCTTTTCGACATTCAAAGACAAAACAACAGGCTACAGGCACGTCTATTTCATGACAAGGAAATCCGAAGTATTCAAGAAATTCAAAAATTTCGAGAAAATAATCGAGAGCAAATTCGGTAGAAAAATGAAGACTCTTCGCTCCGACATTGGTCAAGAATCCTGTAACGAAGAGATGGACAAATATCTTGAGGAATGTGGCATCAGACGAGAAACAACGGCGCTGTACAACCCGGAGCAAAATGGAAAAGCCGAGCGCGACAATCGGATAATTGTCAAAAGTGCCCGTACAATGATAATCGCGAAGAATCTTCCATTGACTCTATGGGCAGAAGCAGTAAATTGTGCAGTGTACGTGTTAAATTGAACCGTATGGACGAGTGGCACCGTAACTCCGTACGAAGCGTGGACTGGGAAGGTTCCGAACCTAATGCATCTCCGAATCTTTGGATCAGATGCATACGTTCACACTCCGAAACAATTCACGCGAAAGTTTGACGCTCGAGCAATCAAGAAAGTTTTTGTTGGATACACGGAAGAGTCAACAAATTACCGGGTATACGATTGTTCAATCACCAAAGTAAAACTCTCAGGATTAAACTTTCAATAACTACCAAACTACCAAAATTGAAACGAACGTCTTGAATAATGGATAATCGACAAGTGTTTTTATTGATCATTATTGTGAATTTATATACAATGAAATTTTGCTTACATCTAATAATTTGTCATTCATAGTTCATTGCATGAAATAAGCAAAATTCAGGCAATGACCTATGAATGTTTCATTTGTGCTGATCATATGTGCATGCATATGCAAATAGAAAAAGTGCGTTCATCGAATTTATGCAATTGCGTTCAATGCACTGTATAGATCATTGCATGCAGTGATGGGATATGCAGGCAATGACCCATGACAGTGAATGAAAGTTAATTTGCGCGCATATGCATTAATTAAGAAATTCAATTTTGGGTTCATATGTATTTGTATATGCATGTGCGCGCAAATATGCAAGGCGTTAATGAGCTGGATATGCATGCACATATTCCCGGGGCATGAAATGACAAGTTTCAATATGATTGTCTTCTTTGAGGCCGCAATCGAAATTCGCTTTGTGTTGCATCGGGGGATCCTGCCTTGTTGTGACTGCAATGACGTTGGTAACAGAAAATGAATCCCAAAATGAGAAGGATGATGATAAATGTAACGCCAGCAGTGTTGGCAAACACGTGATACGGTTTTGGCAACTGTAAATATTGTTGAGATGCAAGGAGTTGTAAGTCATTTTTTAATTTCTTAATATCGTCAGTGTGGTTAAGTGTGAGTATGCGGTGAAGTTCAGGTCGGGTGTGTTGGTGCATATTGTCCGTAATGTCAGTGATATTTATAGTTACTGGAAGATCGTAGCCGCTTTTTATTCTGCTTTGGTAATGGTGATGAGCTGTTATTGTGTGAGGTCCATCCTTTAATGAACAATCCTTAAAGAAATGTAGAAGCCCCAATTTGAACAATTTGATTTGTTTTATTTGATTTCCGCAGACGACCGTTATTGGTGTTTCATTGCTGTGGAAATATATCCAGGAGTTGTATAGTTGGATCCATCTTTCGGCGGCGGGAACTGTTTCTATTTTACAGGTGTTTGGAAATTGTACTGGCTGGTCTATCAACTGGAGTTCACATTGTGCGGGGCCGGCGTTCCTTGTAAAAAAGGCGTGATTTTGATTGCAAATACGATTCCCATTAGGATCGACAAGACAGCGATCGAGCTCGTCCTTTGACAGTTGGTAGTAGTAATCCCTGTGAAGTGTTAGAGCCAAAAAGTTAGAGTTGGTTTGTATTTGGACGTATCTTGCGTGTAGTTCGAAAGTTAAAGGAATAATTTTAAATAGCTGGTAGATTTCATTTTTTACCAATGGTACGGTTATTTTAAAGATAGTTTTGTTTCTCGAAATCCTCGCCTTGATACTCATAAGCATGTAGAGCTGGGTTAGTAGCTTATCCATAGAGTGGCTGGGAATGGTTAAAGTTGCCGGTATGTGCTCCCTAATTATTCGAATTTCGTTGGATAACTGGTCTGGAGAAAGAGTTGAAGGGCTTACCTTTCCGTTCCGGCTGTCGGTCACAATGTTGAAAAGTAATGATTGCGTGTGTTCATAAGCTTCCATTACGGTTGCAAGATGTATCGCTAGAGTGTTGAACGTGGATAGGATTTGTTGCTCGTCCAGTACCTTATTTGTAGAATTAATCGTTTCCACGAAATTTTCAAAGTAGTTGTTGACTGTTCGCAGTTGTTTGTTAAAAAAGTCTCTGTCACGTGTAATTACATTCATAGTCGAGTTAATTAAAGAAGTCTGATTTTTAATGAGACTGAGTAAATGGTTGTCGTCAGTAGATATTCTGTCGATTGTTGATGACATCTCATCTGCATATTGCTGATCCAACAAAGCCAAATAATTTGTTGCTGATTGTGCCAACGAAGTCAAATGGGGATCGTCTATGCTGGTTGATGCTGGTGTCCTTGTTAAGCAATAAATCATTCTTTATTTGAAGCTTGTCTACTCTTACTTGAAACTGGATTGCGAGTAGTGAGCACTGTCTATTATGTCCAAGGCTATCGCATATTTCTCTTATTCTTTTTACCTGAGCCTGAATATTTTGTAGCTCAATCCAGTAGTTCTGCATGTTATAATACACGATGATGTTCCAGTGGTCAGTAACCATAGAAATCTGGGAGATTTCTTCGAAGTAAGCGATTGTTCCGGATTTGAAAGGTGTTAACTTAATGTTGTCTTCTTCAGCGTATCCTTGCGTGATAGGTGCTCCTTTGATGGATGGAACCAAGAATACAAGTAGTACTAGTGCGATACGCGACAGTGATGATGAACTTATTTTTGCTCGTTTCAGATTGGGTAGGCGCTCTGCTGGTGCTTGATGATTCTCGGATGGGCGATAAGATTGGAGAGCAATCTGCTGGTGCTTGATGGTTCGGAGATGCGATCATTTTCACGGTGGTATAGTGTATCGTTGAAAAGCCAATTAGGGTTGATTGGTTGTATTTTGCGTTTTTTATTCTTGGCTCTGGTCACCAAAGCGCTGATTAAAGGTCCCGTTTGATTTTCACATTTTGTATCCGAGGTTGGTGTAGTCTTAGCAGTTGCGAGTTTTGCTTCATTTGGGTCTGATGCAGCCTCCTCCAGTGGTAACGGGCAAAGATTATGGACAGCTCTTCGAAGAATTCCCTACGCGGTTTTGACGTCCACAACTCGAACGCGACCATCAGGACCTTTATGCTCAGCGACAACTCTTCCTAAGGCCCATTTTAGCGGTGGTGCATTGTCATCCTTGAGAAGAACTAACGTGCCGAGAGGAAGCGTTGATATTGAGCTTGCCCATTTTGTTGTGATTTGTAGATGTTGTAAATACTCTTTGCTCCATCGATTCCAAAAGTCCCATTGGCAAGCTTCGATTTGTTCTTTCCTCTTCAAGAGTGACATTTTTTTGTCGGGAGAATGTGGGTTAGGGATAGTTGTTAAGGGTTCGCCAATCGAAAAATGAGCAGGAGTAAGGGGTTGCAGGTCATTTGGGTTGTTGGAGAGTGGAGTGAGGGGTCTGGAGTTAAGTATTGCTTCTATTTCGCTGATGATAGTATTCAACTCTTCATATGTAAGAGATGCACTGCTCATCACTCGTTTTAAGTGGTATTTGGCAGCCTTCACCACCGCTTCCCATAATCCACCGAAATGTGGAAATCTTGGCGGGATAAACTTCCATATGATTTGTTCATCCGTACAGTACTGGGCAATATCGAGCTGTGTGTTTGGATTCGCAATCAGTTTCTGCAGCTCATTTATTTCGTTTTTGGCACCAATGAAATTTGTTGCGTTGTCGCAAAATATCTTAGCTGGTTTGCCTCTTCTGGCCATAAAAAGTTTAAGGGCGCCCAGAAAGGCGTCTTTGGTTAAATCAGAAACTAGTTCCAAGTGTACCGCCTTAGTGGCAAAACACACAAAAACAGATATGTAGGATTTGGTGGGAGACTTACCCCGTATCCTATGATGAATGTAAATAGGACCACAAAAATCAATGCCAGCATTTTTAAATGGACGTGACGGTTGAATGCGCTCTGCTGGCAGGTCTCCCATTATTTGTTCTAGGAGTTTTGATTTGGCCCTGTAACAACGAATGCAGTTATTAACAATAGTGGTTGCTAGCTGCTTGCCTCTCAGGGGCCAATATTGTTGTCGGATGATGTTAAGAATGTCTGTGGGGCCCACATGTAAATGCCTATGATGAATGTCTTGCACCAGTAATTTGACGAAACTGTCAGAATGAGGTAACAAAATAGGATGTTTTGCATCATAGTCTACGACTGATTATTGGAGCCTCCCGCAGACTCGAATGAGGCCTTTTGCGTCTATATATGGTTTCATTGGACTTAATGGGTTTTTTTGGGCAATATTGGTGTCTTTTTCAAAATTTTCACTTCTTTATTGAAAGCGGATCCTTGAATAGTTCTAAACAGGATAGATAGGGCATTTTCAGTTTCTGCAGGTTTTAAGAGTCCAGTTTTCCGTTCTGATTGAGGCCTTCTAAGGTTTTCTGTAAATCTCAATATGTAAGCCAGGGTGTTATTTAGAAATTTGAACGAATTTCTATGGTTGATTGATTCTAAGGTTGATGTTGAGATTTGAGCTAAGAGAGTGGTTTTAGATTTCCGAACCTCACAATCATCGTATGCCTGTTTGATTGGCATTTTGGGCCAGTTACAACATGGACCCTTGAGAAATTCTGGTCCATTGAACCACATCGTTGACGACAGTAGTTCGCTTGGTGTTGTGCCCCTCGATAGCATGTCTGCTGGGTTAACATCTGTGGGAACGTAATTCCATTGTGTCTTATGAGAGTGTTCTTGAATGTGTGCTATTCTATTTGCCACGAAAGTTTTAAAGTTAGAGGAAGAGGCATTAATTCTTGCTAAAGTTATGGTTGAATCTGTCCAGTAATGCGTTTGCTCTACTTGAATGCATACTGATTTTTGGACTTTCTCCATTAATGTAACCAAAAGTTGAGCTGCACATAATTCAAGTCGAGGAGTGCTCAGCTTTTTTAGTGGGGCAACTCATGATTTGGCGCACAAAAGATGACAACAGTAGGAGCCTTCATAAAAAGACTGTATGTAAATAACGGCTCCATAGGCTTTATCGCTTGCATCGGAAAATCCGTGTAAATGTACCTTTGAATTGATGCCACTTGATAACACGAATCGAGGAATTGTGAAAGAGTTTGATTGTTGGAGTTGTTGCCTAAACTTAATCCATTTTAATTCGAATTCTGGGGTCAGTCTTGTATCCCAGTCTATTTTCATCTGCCATAGCTCTTGTAAAAAAATCTTGCCTAATACAACAATCGGTCTTCACACAGCTGGAACTGGAGGAGGCAGTCCTCTCCCTGAAGGCAAGGAAGGCTCCAGGTCCAGATGGTGTTCCAGCTGAGGTTTTGCAGCTCGTCTATCACCATTGTCCTGACTTGCTGCTCAGCACATTCAACGCTTGCCTACGGGACGGGGTTTTCCCGGTACGATGGAAGGTGGCGAGGCTCGTGCTGGTCAGCAAGGGGAAGGGAAATCCCGAATCGCCGTCTGCATACCGCCCGTTATGCATGCTAGACACGGCTGGGAAAGTGCTAGAGAAACTCATCAAGGGAAGACTCACTGACGCGATTCGTGCTGCTGGGGACCTATCTCCTCGGCAGTACGGCTTTAGAGCAGGACGTTCTACCATTGATGCGATTGCAGAGGTGGTGAACGCGGTCCAAAAGGCAGAGGCATATAGCCGCACCAAGCGACGGATCGTCCTGTTGGTGACACTCGACGTCAGGAATGCCTTCAACTCCGCTAGATGGGTGGATATTCTGGATACGCTGGAAAACTCTTTTCAAGTTCCAGAATATCTAATGCGGCTTTTGAGGAACTACCTAAAGGACCGAAGCCTGCTCTACGACACGACACAGGGCCAACAAAGGATGGAAATCACATCGGGTGTTGCCCAGGGATCTATCCTTGGTCCGGACCTGTGGAACGTGTCTTACGACGGGCTACTGAGACTTGAGATGCCAGATGAGTCGCGCTTGGTCGGCTATGCGGATGATGTTGCGGCTCTGGTCGCCAGACGCACCGTTGAACAAGCGCAACTTAGGCTAGGTATGCTAATGCGCCGAGTGAGGGACTGGATGACTACTCGCGGGCTCAGTCTAGCACTGGAGAAAACCGAAGTGGTCATCTTGACAAAAAAGAGAATCCCTAGAGTAAGGATGATCAGTATTGGAGATATACAGGTCGAATCGAAGCCAGCAGTGAAATATCTGGGGCTACTGATCGACTCGAAGATGAGTTTCTCTGAGCAAATCAGGGCAACGGCTGAGAAGGCTGCTTCGGGAATATCGGCCCTGAGTCGACTTATGGCCAACGTAGGGGGACCCAGCCCATCAAGAAGACGCCTCTTGATGAGTGCTGTAGGGTCAGTGCTACTGTACGGAGCAGAGGTATGGGGCGACGCTCCCAGCAAGGAGGTATACCGAAAACGATTGGCACAGGTACAGAGAAGAGGAGCACTGAGAATTGCATCTTCGTATCCAACAGTCTCCGACTCGGCGGTGAGAGTGATTGCAGGCGTGATACCTGTCGCCCTCCTTGCTAGAGAGCGCCACGCTATTTACCTGCGCCGAAACGAGGATGCGAGGGAGATGGTTGTCCACGAGGAGAGACAACGCTCGCTCAACGATTGGCAGCAGTCTTAGAGGAATTGCACGAAGGGAAGGTGGACTGCGCGCCTCATCCCGGATGTGAGACCGTGGCTAAATCGAAAGCATGGTGAGACTGACTTCTATCTGACCCAGCTTTTGAGCGGGCACGGGTGTTTTCAGTCTTACCTGCACAAGGTCGGTAAGTCACGGTCTCCCGATTGTCGGTTTTGCCCAGGAGAGGAGGACAATGCCTGTCACACATTTTTTGCGTGTACGAAATGGGCCAGGCTGCGAAGGGAACTCTACAGGGAGACGGGAGAGCTCACCCCGGATAATATAGTTGCGGTGATGCTCGAATCGGTTGACAAATGGAACCAGATGGCACATTATGTTCGGGCAGTCCTAAAATATAAAAGGGACTCACAGCAGCCGGAGGCGCTGGGGCTGGGGGATCGCTCTTCTGGCAATTCCTCTTCCCCTCTCCCCTCCCGCTAGGAAAGGGACTCCCCAGCTTGAAGGCGCCCCACGGCGTAACAAAACGAGACCTGGCCCGAAGTAATGTGTCAAACGGTTCCAGGCTAGGTTCTCAGATTGACAGGGGAGGTGTTTAGTGGGTAGTCCAAAGGTATCCTCCATGGGAGTCCCACACTGCCAGACTCGGCGGGCATAAATGCCTTCACCTCCCTATCACAAAAAAAAAAAAAAAAAAAAAAAATACAACAATCGGGTTAATTAGTCCTAATGGGTCATATATAAGGGCTACATCCTTAAGGACGGAACGTTTGGTTATTTCTCTTTGTGGTGACAATTCCACTCGAACTGAATAGACATCTGTCTCCGGGTACCAGATAAGTCCCAGTGACTTAGTGTGCAGCTCGTCTTCTGTGTCAAAAGATGCCATAGTTTCTCGTTGATCCTTGGGAATCGATTGGAGCAATGCTGGATGGTTTGCGCACCATTTACGCAATTGAAATCCCTCTCTGACGAGCAAATTTCTGAGTTGAGTTTGTATTCGTATGGCTTCTTCTAAGTTGTTAGAGCCTGTGATAATGTCGTCCACATAGAAGTCACGGAGTGCCGTTTTAGAGCCCAATGGATAGTTCTCTTTTTGCTCAGTTGCTAAGTGCTGTAATGCTTTTGTTGCAAGATATGGAGCACAAGAATTACCGTACGTTACTGTACGTAATCGATAAATTTTTAATTCTTTAGAAGGATCATCTCTGCTAACGATAAGTTGGAAGTTACGATCTTCTGGGGAGACTGGTATTTGACGGTACATTTTCATTATATCTGCAGTAAACACAAATTTATGCAGCCGGAATCGTAACAGTATAGAAAATAATTCATCCTGAATGGTAGGGCCGACCATGAGAATTTCGTTCAGAGCCTTATTATTCGATGATCTACAGGACCCATCAAACACTACCCTAAATTTTGTCTTAGTGCTATCTGGTTTGAATACACAGTGGTGTGGAAGGTAATAGTGATCTTTTGGAATGGTTTTTGGTTCAACAGGTTCCATATGACGAAGCTGTTGCAGCTCGTCCATAAATGCTGTGTATTGAAGTCTTAGGTCAGGATTTTTTTGCAACCGTCTTTCTTGATTGAAGAAACAACAAACTGCAATTTTTTTTGATTCACCCAATTCGATTGATGCGTCTTTAAAGGGAAGTCTTATTATGAATCGACCTTCATGGTTCTTTTTAAGAGTCTTGTAGAAGAAATCTTCACATTCTTTCTCTTCACTGGTAAGTGGATTAGTTCTATATTGAATGTTTTCGAGTTCCCAAAACTTCTCCAGGTGAGAGTCTAGGCTATTGGTAGAAATACCGCAAATAAAGGTTGAAGGTGGGTGATCACATTTGGCCTTTCCAAGAATGTTCCATCCCAGAACTGAATTTTGAAGCGTGGGCAGAGAGAATTTGATCTGACCAGCAGCCATTATATCGGCGTAGATGTCTGCTCCTAATAAAATGTCAACTCGACGAGGGATATTAAACCCAGGATCCGCGAGATCAATGTTGCTTGGGATGGGCCAAGACGTTGTATCCAAACTTCGACTTGGCTGATGTGAGGTTATCTCAGGGATAATGATCGCTTCAATTACTGTTTTGAAATCGCTTACCCTGGACTGAATTGTCAAGATAACTCTCCTTTGTGTATTTAATTTTGAGCCCCCAATGCCGCTTATTTCAATTGATTGTGTGAGGCCTTTAAAACCAAGTTTATGAAGCAACTTCTCTGTAATAAAGTTGAGTTGTGAGCCAGAATCTAAGATCGCTCTACTTGTTTTAAAGTTCCCATCCTTGCTTTTGACTTTGACCATAGCGGTGCCGAGGAACACATAGTTTGTTGCTTTAACACAACTTAAAGCTGAGTGGTTCAATTCACTTGCGAGTTTTGTTGTGAATCGCGCGTCAGAATCGGATAGTAGTGCTTCTGATTGTGCTGTATTCTCTTCAAAATCAAAGTGCAGGAATGTGTGGTGTTTTTTGTTACACTTGTAGCAATTTCTCGAAGAGCAGTCTTTGATTGTGTGACCAGCTTGAAGGCAATTGAGGCACCTTTGTAGCTTCTTAATAGTCGCTAATCTATCTTTTACCGAGAGTTGAAGGAATCTTGAGCACTGACGTAAATTATTGCATTGTTTTTTGCAAAACGTACATGAGTTTTTTTCTTTTGTGCTCAAAAATGCGGATTGTCGTTTCTCATATTTTTTTATCTACTGTCAACAATATTGTCTAAAAGCTGGAACCTGGTTTCAATGAAATTGAGAAAGTCGTTTAGTTTTAGAAATTGGCGTGGGTTATCAAGAGATTGCTCAAAGAGACGGTGAGTTTCTTTATCTACTTTCTAAAGTAGTAAATGCACAAGAATAGGATCCCAACTAGATGCTATTTATGCTATTTAAAAAGGCTGTAACAATAAGGCGTTGGTTTTCATACCTACGCAAAATTTGCCATGCGGTTTGATAGTTTTCCTTCGTGATGGGAAGATGTTCGATTAATCGACTGGCCTCTCCTTCTAGATTCGATTGTAGATAAAAGAGCTTCTGGGTGTTGGGTAGCGCTTGGTTATCGATTATCTGCTTTAATAACTCTGAAAATGAAAACCACTTTTGGTAATCGCCTGAAAATGTCGGAATGTTAACTTTCGGTAACTTAAACGATGAGTTCAATGGACGAGTGTCTGTTGGAGTGGAGCCATTTTTCTCCATAATCTCCATTAACTTAACAATTGTAGCTTGGTAGTTCTTTTCTAGGGATGACACGCATTCTGTGTCATAATTACTACTCTCAGCTGCTAGCTCGTGATGAGCACTAAAGAAAGTTTCCCAATACTTTGTCAGCGTAGACAAATGTTGTTGACAAAAAATTGTTGAGCGATTTGAGTTTTCGCCTAGCAAATCGTTGACCAATTTTATTGAGTCATTCATTGAAGCAGTCAATGATAATTGTTTCTTGACTGACTTTTCGGGAACGGAAACTGGTTGTAATTTTTCCAAATCCCGTAACCCGTCTTCTAACTCACCCTTGAGTTCCTCATATATTTCGCGCACCTGTGCTGGATAGTTTTCCTTGAAGTATGCGTGATCCTTGTTTGCTGCTCGCAAAAGCTGAAACTCTCCATCTCGTAACTGGAAAACTGCCCAATCTGACTCTAATTTATGTAACCGATTTTCATAATATCGTCTGTTTTTCCTTGACTTAGAGTCCTTGAAGAAATTGGATAAGTACCTTTCAGCAGCCTGTCTAATAGTGACCTGTTGAGAAGCTAGAGACTCCATTGAAGATAAAAATATTTATCTGCAAGTGAATAAGAAAAAAATTAATAGAGTGTCGATTGAAGTGAACAAAATGGGTGCAAATAAACTAAGTATCTTCTGAATAAGAAATACTTCGACAAAATTAACGAAGAACTCAATGCAGTGTTCACTGTCCCAACTTGGACAACTGGGGTCACCAATGTTCAATCACCAAAGTAAAACTCTCAGGATTAAACTTTCAATAACTACCAAACTACCAAAATTGAAACAAACGTCTTGAATAATGGAAAAACGACAAGTGATTTTATTGATCATTAATGTGAATTACACAATGAAATTATGCTTACATCTAATAAATTGTCATTCATAGTTCATTGCATGAAATAAGCAAAATTCAGGCAATGAGCTATGAATGTTTCATTTGTGCTGATCATATGTGCATGCATATGCAAATAGAAAAAGTGCGTACATCGAATTTATGCAATTGCGTTCAATGCACTGTATAGATCATTGCATGCAGTGATGGGATATGCAGGCAATGACCCATGACAGTGAATGAAAGGTAATTTGCGCGCATATGCATTAATTAAGAAATTCAATTTTGGGTTCATATGTATTTGTATATGCATGTGCGCGCAAATATGCAAGGCGTTAATGAGCTGGATATGCATGCACAACGATCCTTAAAAGAAAAAGGTCAGCGTTGTTCGAAACGTCGTATTCAACGAGAAAATCGGGCCGCCTCGGTAGAAGCGAACGAGAACGAAGATGAATATGAAATATTTCTTCCAATGAACGAGGCACGAGAAGATAACGAAGGACATGAAATTGACGAGGAAGAAGAACACGAAAACAACGGTGAGGACAACGTCGACATCAGAGAACGAGAAGAAGAAGATCACGACGAGGACAACGCACAAGAGAACTAGCAAGAAGAAGAAGATCGCAAAAATCGAAGTGCCCTGCGAGATCGAAACGCAATTCAAACTCCGAGTAGCCGTAAACGTGATTCCGTTGACATACGAAGAAGCAACAAAGAGCACCGAAGCCACGCAGTGGGCAAGTGCGATTCATGATGAATTTAAAGCGCATGAAGAAAATCGTACTTGGGAACTTGTAGCAAAAACGCCGGACATGAGGCTAATTGATTCAAAATGGGTATTCCGCGCGAAGATGGACGTTGACGGGAAGTCACACCGCTTCAAAGCCCGATTGAGTGCGAGACGTTTTCTTCAACGTGAAGGGATTGACTTCAAAGAAACATTCTCCCCAGTCGTGAGATATGACTCACTAAGGATTCTGCTGGCAACGATAGCAGCGAAAAATCTTGACGTAGTGCAGTTCGATGTTCAAACTGCATTTTTGTACGGGAAACTTGAAATAACAATCTTCATGAAATTTCCGGAAGGACTGAAGCTGAAAGAAGATGCAAGAAACGTCATATGCAAGCTCAAGAAGTCTCTCTACGGGCTTAAGCAGGCTCCACGCTGTTGGAACCAAAGATTTACAAAGTTTCTGAGTGAATTTAACTTCAAAGAATGTGAAGCAGATAAGTGCGTGTTTACCGGGAAGTTTAAAAACAACGAAGTATATCTGGCGTTGTTCGTCGATGATGGGCTGGTAGCCTCAGACAATGTAGAGACACTTAAGAAAATCATTCAACGATTAAGCGAAACGTTCAAAATTACGATCGGAGATTCTAACATTTTTGTCGGGTTACAGATCCAAAGAGATGGAAAAAAAGGAAAAATGGTAATTCACCAGAGCGCGTACACAAAGAAAATAATCAAAAAATTCGGCATGGTAGACGCGAAAACGGTAAGCGTGCCGGCGGATCCGCACGCAGCACTGACCCCGGTCGTAGAAAGCGAAATAAAAGTAAACAACGTGCCATATCGCAAAGCAGTAGGCTCTTTAGTATGCAGTAAATGCAGTCAGTAAATTCTTGAACGAGCACGATTCATCCCATTGGCAGGCGGTTAAAAGAATATTCGCGTATCTGAAAGGCACGGTTAACTATGGCATGAGTATCAAAGCGGCGGTAACGAAGCAAAGCTGATAGGTTTCTCAGATGCTGACTACGCCGGAGATGTAGAGACGTGGAGGTCGACGACCGGATATGTATTCTGTCTGTCAAACGGAGCCGTAACATGGTCGTCACAACGACAAAAACTGTGACGTTGAGCACAACAGAAGCCGAGTACGTAGCTGCATCGGCAGCTGCTCGGGAGGTAGTTGCTGTCTGTCAAACGGAGCCGTAACATGGTCGTCACAACGACAAAAACTGGTGACGTTGAGCACAACAGAAGCCGAGTACGTAGCTGCATCGGCAGCTGCTCGGGAAGTAGTCTGGATTCGAAAATTGTTGTCGGACATCGGATGTCCTTGTGATATAGAAACAACGCTTTATGTTGATAATCAAAGCGCAATTCAACTAGTCAGAAATCCAGTTTTTTCACAAAAGAACCAAGCATATAGATGTTCACTTTCACTTTATTCGCGAGAAAGTGAACGAAAAAGAAATTATTATTGAATACGTTTCATCTGCAAATCAAAGAGCAGATATATTTACAAAGGCGCTGCCGCGAGATCGCTTCAAGAATCTATGTTAAAAGCCAAACATGATAACAGCAAACGAGAAACACTCGAACGGCGGTAGTATTAAAGCTGATTGAGTTCAGCGTGTTTTTGTATTAGAGTGTACAGACGCACGACTTTCGTGCGCAACTGTACTCGGCGTAGCTTCCGAGCGCGACTCGCTCTTCTTCGTAAATACTCGAATGACGAAGAGCGCCGGGAGTCAATCACCACGGTGGTTAAGTTAGTCCATCTCAATCGCTCCAGTAGCACGCTCGCAAATAAACGTCTTCATATTATTAAATAAAATAACAAAATTATTAAACTAAAATCAACGTTTATTTATTCACCTAAACTTGTTCTCCCATTCCTGATCTAACAGTAAGCGCTGCTGCCATATGGCTTCCTATCTAACGTCAGTTTTGGTCAAATTGCATCGCCGTTGGTCGGGATGCAAAGCAAAATCGTAAAAAAATAAGCATTTGGACGGAAACGTGAAGCGTCATCTTCGCAAGGGAAAAATTAAAAATTGTAAAAATTTCTGTACTGAACTCAAAACTACATACTGCTAACTCGATTGGACACGCGTGATTGCTGCGCCGCCTTAGTAAGATTCTGTATAGGGCTGTGCTTATCCGGTGTTTAATCATTTTAAATTGACTTTCTAGAATTGATTTACGGCTTAATTTTGCTAAATAGAACGCATTCTGACAACCAGGTGTGATTTTATGTTATTCATGAAACAGGGCAGAGATGTTCCAAGAAAGTTGGATGACAGTCGCTTCGTATGTGGAAAAACAATCGGATGAAGAAATTGAAAAATTGGACAATTTAATCATTGACGATATTCAAACTTGAAGGGGGCAAAGACTCAAAAAGTTAAAGGAAAAAGCAAAGAAGATAGCAGACTAAGAGATGGTAAAGAATCAATTTTTGAACAAGACAAACCGCAAAAATCCGAAAAGTCTTTTGCTACGATTTGATATACTGATTGAGGGCTGATTGTGTATTGCATTGTTGCATTTCATCAAAATTTATTTTATTACTGGTGTCAACCTTGCTAAGAAATACACTACTCAAATATTGTGTTAAGAGGTTTTCTCCCTATTGCTGGGACAGTTGCCTACGCAAGCCGTACCGGCTTTGCTAAAGTTACGAATTTCCTCAAACTTTCATTGTGGATTACATCCTTGCTTGCATGGGTACCGCCCCGATCAGAGTTACTTAAAAGTGTTATCACGATTCGATGTGGTATAAATTGAAGTGCATGTAATTATTAACTTAAAATTTATCATTATGTGTGCATAAAGTGCAAGCATACGCATCTTAGCAATACTACTGAAATTAAAAGTTCGTGTACAAAACACGTGTACTAAGAAAAATAACCAAACGATAATTATAAAAAGTTCAAAACAAATGACGGGAAAAACACTAACAAACTCAACATACGGCATGGATTTACGAATGCAGTTCTCATTCTTCTGATTTGGATTATAACAACAGAAGAGCTGCACTACACTCTCGCTGATCAAAAAGTCGTGCTGCTTGCACGTTGTGTCTCATCACGTCGATTATGACATTCATGTTGAAGTTAAGCAGTTAGTCGTCGCCAATCAGTTCCATCTACAATATTGACTTGTCGACCAGTTGAAGGGAAAAACAAAGCGAATGAAGAGCCTTGGCTGCAAGCTAGTTATGTGGAAGCTGGGCGCCCTATGGAAACATTGCATACATGTTGCAAAAAAGATGGACGAGATATTGCGGGCTGCACCCATTCCGTCTGTATTGACGCTGCCCATGGTGAAACAGCACTCTAGTGTTCACTCTTTACACAGCAGGAACTGGAAGAGGCAGCCTTTCACTGAGAGCGAGGAAGGCTCCAGATCCAGATGATGCTCCAGCTGAGTTATTGCAATTTTCTTGACATGCTGCTCAGCACACCCAATGCTTGTGTGCGAGACGGGGTTTTTCTGATACAATGGAAGGTGATTGGACTCGTACTGATCGGCAAGGGAAAGAAATCCCGAATTGTCATCTACATATCGCGTGTTATGCATGATAGACGCTGTTGGGAAAGTGCTAGAGAAACTCATCAAGGGAGGACTTACTGACACAATTCATGCTACTGCGGTCCTATCTTCTCGGCAGGAGGTTCAACTATTGATGCAATTGAGGAGGTGGTGAGAGGGGTCCAAAAGGCTGATGCATATAGCCACACTTAGTGGTGCATCATCCTGTCTGTGGCGCTCGGCAAAAGATATTCCGGATACGCCTTCAACCCCTGTTTGAGTTCCAGAATATCTAGTGCAGCTTCTGAGGGACCACTTGAAGCACCAAAACCTGCTTTAGATATGACACGATGAAGGATAAATGTTACATCAACTGTTGCCCAGGGATCTATCCTTGATCTAGATTTGTGGAACGTGTTTTACGATGGGCTACTGAGACTGGAAATCCCAGATGAGCCATGCTTGATTCCTTATGCGGATGAAATTTGAGGCTCTGGTTGCTGGACGCACTGTTGAACAACTTAGGCTAGATATGCTAATGTGCCGAGTCAGGGACTGGATGACTTCAGTTTAGCACTGGAGAAAACCGAAGTGGTCATCTTGACAAAAAAGAGAATCCCTGGAGTAAGGATGATCAGTATTGGCGATATATTAATCGAATCAAAGCCAGCGATGAAGTACCTGGGGTTATTGATCGACTCCAAGATGAGTTTTTCTGAGCAAATCAGGGTGATGGCTGAGAGGGCTTCTTCTAGAGGATCTGGAGGCCCCAAGTCAAATTATGGCCAACGCAGAGTGATCCAGTCCGCCAAGAAGACGCCTCTTGAAAAGTGCTGTAGGGTCAGTGCTACTGTATGGAGCAGAAATATGGGGCGATTCTCTCAGTAAGGGAGTATACCAACAACGCTCGGCACAGGTATAGAGAAGAGGAGCACTGAGGATTGCATCTTCATATCTGACAGTCTCTGATTCAGCGGAGAGAGTTATTGCAGGTATGATACATGTTGCCCCCCCTTGCTAGAAAGCTACATTATTTACCTGCGCCAGAGCAACGATGCGAGGGGGATGGTTACTCGTGAGGAGAAACAGCGCCCACTCAACGATTTGCAGCAGTCTTGTATGAATCGCACGAAAGAAAGGTGGACTGTGTGCCTTATCGCGGATGCAAGACCGTGGCTTAATCGAAGGTATGGTGTGACTAACTTCTATCTCACCCAGCTTTTGTGAGGGCATGGGTGTTTTCGTCTTACCTACACAAGATTGGTAAGTTGCGGTACCTCGGTTGTCGGTTTTGCCCAGGAGAGGAAGACAATGCCTGTCACACAACAAATGTCACATATTTTTTGCGTGCACAATAGGGGCCAGGATGCGAAGGAATCTCTACAGGGAGAGCTCACCCCGGATAGCAGAGTTGCAGTGATACTTGAGTCGGTTGACAACTGGAACCAGGTGGCATATTATGTTCGGGCAGTCCGAAAAGATAAAAGGGACCCATAGTAGCTGGGGACGTTGGGACTGGAGAATCGCTTGTGTAGCAATTCCTCTTCACCTCTCTCATCATGGTTGAGTAGGCACCTCACGGCTTGAAGGCACCTCACGGCGGAACAAAACGGGACCTTGCCAAAAAAAAAAAATGTGTCAAACGGTTCCAGACTAGGTACGCAAGTTGACAGGGGAGTAGTTTAGTGGGTATTCTAGTCATTTGCGAGCATGAGAGTCCCATACTTTGTACGTAAACTGCATTCACGTCCCAATCAAAAACACATGATAAAGGTTATAGGCGCATCGCCATTTATACAAATGGGAATTGGACAATTTGTCGAAAGTGATAAGATGTGTGGAGGAACGGGATTGAAGTGTATGTCAAACATCAACAACTAGCAATATTGAAACGTTAATACATCACGTATCATTAAAGATAAACGATATTACGTCAAGTCTTTAATCGAGTTGTAAAATTATTAATTACCAAGGAACTAGTTCTGCGTGGTAAATATATTTTCGAGGAAGTTTTATTTATTTATTTATTTCAGAAATAAACTTAGATGCTAGTAGTACAATTGCAAGTTAATTAATTAGATTACTCTAAATACAAAATTATACGATTACAAAATTGGTAAGAAATTAAAGAAAGAAGATAACAATTCAATGATATAAAAAACTAAGAATTATAGGAGTATTTATCAATTGGATTTTTCATAAATTGTTTAAATGTGTTAAGAGAGTGTGGTAGAGGATCATGACCTTGCTGGTTGTATATACGAGGTGAACGTAGTAAGGAAGAGTAGAAGAAGGTGCTAGTACGTGCATACAGAACATAGAATTGAAGAGAGGATCTAATAAGGCGAGCAATGTTGAATATATGTATTAATTTGCGTGCACAAATTTTAAGGTAATTGACTTTAACGAAGCTTGCACAATAAACTTTCATCCAAGAAAGATCGTATGGAGTTGGAGGTGTTAAGGGTTAAAAATATGAATATGGTCATCATAAGGAGAGTAGGAAAGGTTGAATCTGAAGAAAAGAGACCGTGTAAATCTGCGTTGAACTGACTCAAGAGCATCGATATGCTTCCTGTGATATGCACTATAACTTTTGGCAGATGTATTCCAAATAACTACGTGCTATTGAGAAATCAAGATGCATACAGGAGGAGATATGTTGGAATGACGAGGCGGATCATACATTAAAACTAGCTAAATGGAAGGCTCTCTTAATAATCAGAGCTACGTGAAGGTCAATCAAAAAGCATACCATAATCCTCAAAGGAAGTCATAGTGATCAAAGAGATATCAAGCCTATGCATTGAGAGAAGAGGAAATATTTTACAGGAGTATGTCATCTGAAGGCAATCGGGAACATTTTAGGAGAGATGGTTTGATTCACACCAGTTACTAAAATGCAGTAGATTGATTTGAAGGATGTGAACGTCCAAGTAGAAGTCAATAACTTAAAAACATCGGCATAAAGGAAAAAGAGGGATATGAAAACAGAAGGCAGATTATTAACAAAGGATGAAAATAGTATGGAAAGCCCCCAAGCTAGGGTAAAAAGGAGAATAGAGGCGAGATTTAAAAGTAGAGAAGAAGCCAGGAAAAGAGACAAACAGTAAAATCTAACCCTACTGAATCAAAAGCTTGAGAGAGATCCACAAAAATAACGTCAATTCGTTGTTGCTGATCGAAGGTTGCTGTAATATGATGGGTAAAAGAAAGTATGTTTGTAAAGGCAGATCTGCCTCTGAAAAAACCATGCTGTTGGTCTACTAAGAATCGAAAAGTAAGCGGATGTAGCTCATCAAGAACTATCTTTTCAAGGATTTTACCATGATAAGGAAGGAGGAAAAATGGACGAGAGTTTGACATGACATTGTGGACACTTGATTTGAGGATAAGAAAAATGTGGACAATTTTGCATTAGAAAGGAAAAACCCCACAGAATAAGCTGAAGTTAAAAATCATTAAAAGGGGAGCACAAAACAACTGCATAGATGATAAAACGGAAACAAGCCTAAGAATCGCGAATCAAAGAGAAAATCTTCCAATCAATATTGAGTCTCTTCGCCTTCTTTATTTTTCCTACCATGAAGAACTTGGTATCGCTCTAAATCAGGCAAACTAAAATCTTGAAACCTATGCATCCCACGTTAGTTCTAACTATATCTCGTTATTGTAAAGAGCAAGAGAACAGCACCATAATTTAAATTGTTTTACCATAACTGTGGTGACATGCGTAGTAAGTTAAATAAACTTTTTCTTCACACAAAATCGTCCCATTTTAATATCCTTACCCTTTCCGAATCATGGTTAAATGATTCTCATATTAACGAAGAGATCCTTGACAGTACCTAGAGTACATAAAGAAATGACAGAGATTCCCACAGCACAGGACAATCAAGACGAGGTGGTGTATTCATTGCAGTACATCATTTGTTTATGAGCGAGCTAGTAACCTCCATGGCATACAAATTGTTCCAGTATAAAGAAGTTAAAATAAAGCTGGAAATATCTAACCTGTATATTGGCATATTTTATGTCCTCCCAAAACCCAACTATACTGTCTTCGATTACGTTCGTCATGTTATAGCTGAAATCACTGCAATTACAAATGAAGAAGATAAAAATATCATAACTGGTGATTTTAAACGGCCAAACTTAAAATTTCGATGAAGAAGACGGTCTTCTTCTTCCTAGCAATCCCTAGATAGTAATGATTTCAATCTCATAAGCACCTTTTATAGTAACGATTTGCAGCCATTAGCTCCTATGCCCAACCAAAACGGCAGATGGCTAGACCTTATTTTTTTTAAACGTGGCCCGTTTAACTGATGACAATGAACATCTGTTTTCTAATTCAGTTCATCACTCTGCTTTTACTGTTGAATTGTCCACTCTTGATACTTTTAATTCTATATCGCACAACTCCAGTATTATATATGACTTCCGAAATGGCAACTATGACAAAATCAATAGTCTTTAATCCCGAGTGAATTGAAATGATATTCTGTCAAAGTAGATTTGCAAACAGCTCTATTCACGTTTTATCCCATAATCGTTGACGCCGTTGAATAATTCGTACCTGAAATAAAGAAAAAAAGACAAAACTTCAGAACTGTGGTCAAGGAGCGATCTCAGGCATTTACGTAACCAAAGAAATAAACTCTACAAGCTCCTAAAAACGTGGAATGATGCAACCGATGAGATTAAGAGTAAATATAACGATCTTGTTTTAGAATTCAAACTTAAATCCCAAGATGCATATCAAACGTATGTTAACGTTATAGCGGAGGAAACTGATTCTAATCCTAAAAAGTCACCAATGTTCAATCACCAAAGTTAAACTCTCAGGATTAAACTTTCAATAACAACCAAACTACCAAAATTGAAACGAACGTCTTGAATAATGGATAAACGACAAGTGATTTTATTGATCATTAATGTGAATTTATATAAAATGAAATTATGCTTACATCTAATAAATTGTCATAGATCATTGCATGCAGTGATGGGATATGCAGGCAATGACCCATGACAGTGAATGAAAGGTAATTTGCGCGCATATGCATTAATTAAGAAATTCAATTTTGTGTTCATATGTATTTGTATATGCATGTGCGCGCAAATATGCAAGGCGTTAATGAGCTGGATATGCATGCACAATGATCCTGAAAAGAAAAAGGTCAGCGTTGTTCGAAACGTCGTATTCAACGAGAAAATCGGGCCGCCGTCGGTAGAAGCAAACGAGAAGGAAGATGAATATGAAATATTTCTTCCAATGAACGAGGCACGAGAAGATAACGAAGGACATGAAATTGACGAGGAAGAAGAATACGAGAACAACGGTGAGGACAACGTCGACATCAGAGAACGAGAAGAAGAAGATCACGACGAGGACAACGCACAAGAGAACTAGCAAGAAGAAGAAGATCGCAAAAATCGAAGTGTCCTGCGAGATCGAAACGCAATTCAAACTCCGAGTAGCCGAATACGTGATTCCGTTGACATACGAAGAAGCAACAAAGAGCACTGAAGCCACGCAGTGGGCAAGTGCGATTCATGACGAATTTAAAGCGCATGAAGAAAATCGTACGTGGGAACTTGTAGCAAAAACGCCGGACATGAGGCTAATCGATTCAAAATGGGTATTCCGCGCGAAGATGGACGTTGACGGGAAGTCACACCGCTTCAAAGCCCGATTGAGCGCGAGACGTTTTCTTCAACGTGAAGGGATTGACTTCAAAGAAACATTCTCCCCAGTCGTGAGATATGACTCACTAAGGATTCTGCTGGCAACGATAGCAGCGAAAAATCTTGACGTAGTGCAGTTCGATGTTCAAACTGCATTTTTGTACGGGAAACTTGAAATAACAAAGGACTGAAGCTGAAAGAAGATGCAAGAAACGTCATATGCAAGCTCAAGAAGTCTCTCTACGGGCTTAAGTAGGCTCCACGCTGTTGGAACCAAAGATTTACAAAGTTTCTGAGTGAATTTAACTTCAAAGAATGTGAAGCAGATAAGTGCGTGTTTACCGGGAAGTTTAAAAACAACGAAGTATATCTGGCGTTGTTCGTCGATGATGGGCTGGTAGCCTCAGACAATGTAGAGACACTTAAGAAAATCATTCAACGATTAAGCGAAACGTTCAAAACTACGATCGGAGATTCTAACATTTTTGTCGGGTTACAGATCGAAAGAGATGGAAAAAAAGGAAAAATGGTAATTCACCAGAGCGCGTACACAAAGAAAATAATCAAAAAATTCGGCATGGTAGACGCGAAAACGGTAAGCGTGCCGGCGGACCCGCACGCAGCACTGACCCCGGTCGTAGAAAGCGAAATAAAAGTAAACAACGTGCCATATCGCAAAGCAGTAGGCTCTTTAGTATGCAGTAAATGCAGTCAGTAAATTCTTGAACGAGCACGATTCATCCCATTGGCAGGCGGTTAAAAGAATATTCGCGTATCTGAAAGGCACGGTTAACTATGGCATGAGTATCAAAGCGGCGGTAACGAAGCAAAGCTGATAGGTTTCTCAGATGCTGACTACGCCGGAGATGTAGAGACGTGGAGGTCGACGACCGGATATGTATTCTGTCTGTCAAACGGAGCCGTAACATGGTCGTCACAACGACAAAAACTGTGACGTTGAGCACAACAGAAGCCGAGTACGTAGCTGCATCGGCAGCTGCTCGGGAGGTAGTTGCTGTCTGTCAAACGGAGCCGTAACATGGTCGCCACAACGACAAAACTGGTGACGTTGAGCACAACAGAAGCCGAGTACGTAGCTGCATCGGCAGCTGCTCGGGAAGTAGTCTGGATTCGAAAATTGTTGTCGGACATCGGATGTCCTTGTGATATAGAAACAACGCTTTATGTTGATAATCAAAGCGCAATTCAACTAGTCAGAAATCCAGTTTTTTCACAAAAGAACCAAGCATATAGATGTTCACTTTCACTTTATTCGCGAGAAAGTGAACGAAAAAGAAATTATTATTGAATACGTTTCATCTGCAAATCAAAGAGCAGATATATTTACAAAGGTGCTGCCGCGAGATCGCTTCAAGAATCTATGTTAAAACACTCGAACGGCGGTAGTTTTAAAGCTGATTGAGTTCAGCGTGTTTTTGTATTAGAGTGTACAGACGCACGACTTTCGTGCGCAACTGTACTCGGCGTAGCTTCCGAGCGCGACTCGCTCTTCTTCGTAAATACTCGAATGACGAAGAGCGCCGGGAGTCAATCACCACGGTGGTTAGGTTAGTTCATCTCAATCGCTCCAGTAGCACGCTCGCAAATAAACGTCTTCATATTATTAAATAAAATAACAAAATTATTAAACTAAAATCAACGTTTATTTATTCACCTAAACTTGTTCTCCCATTCCTGATCTAACAGTAAGCGCTGCTGCCATATGGCTTCCTATCTAACGTCAGTTTTGGTCAAATTGCATCGCCGTTGGTCGGGATGCAAAGCAAAATCGGAAAAAAATTAGCATTTGGACGGAAACGTGAAGCGTCATCTTCGCAAGGGAAAAATTAAAAATTGTAAAAATTTCTGTACTGGACTCAAAACTACATACTGCTAACTCGATTGGACACGCGTGATTGCTGCGCCGCCTTAGTAAGATTCTGTATAGGGCTGTGCTTATCCGGTGTTTAATCATTTTAAATTGACTTTGTAGAATTGATTTACGGCTTAACCAGGTGTGATTTTATGTTATTCATGAAACAGGGCAGAGATGTTCCAAGAAAGTTGGATGACAGTCGCTTCGTATGTGGAAAAACAATCGGATGAAGAAATTGAAAAATTGGACAATTTAATCATTGACGATATTCAAACTTGAAGGGGGCAAAGACTCAAAAAGTTGAAGGAAAAAGCAAAGAAGATAGCAGACTAAGAGATGGTAAAGAATCAATTTTTGAACAAGACAAACCGCAAAAATCCGAAAAGTCTTTTGCTACGATTTGATATTCTGATTGAGGGCTAATTGTGTATTGCATTGTTGCATTTCATCAAAATTTATTTTATTACTGGTGTCAATCTTGCTAAGAAATACACTACTCAAATATTGTGTTAAGAGGTTTTCTCCCTGTTGCTGGGACAGTTGCCTACGCAAGCCGTACCGGCTTTGCTAAAGTTACGAATTTCCTCAAACTTTCATTGTGGATTACATCCTTGCTTGCATGGGTACCGCCCCGATCAGAGTTACTTAAAAGTGTTATCACGATTCGATGTGGTATAAATTGAAGTGCATGTAATTATTAACTTAAAATTTATCATTATGTGTGCATAAAGTGCAAGCATACGCATCTTAGCAATACTACTGAAATTAAAAGTTCGTGTACAAAACACGTGTACTAAGAAAAATAACCAAACGATAATTATAAAAAGTTCAAAACAAATGACGGGAAAAACACTAACAAACTCAACATACGGCATGGATTTACGAATGCAGTTCTCATTCTTCTGATTTGGATTATAACAACAGAAGAGCTGCACTACACTCTCGCTGATCAAAAAGTCGTGCTGCTTGCACGTTGTGTCTCATCACGTCGATTATGACATTCACGTTGAAGTTAAGCAGTTAGTCGTCGCCAATCAGTTCCATCTACAATATTGACTTGTCGACCAGTTGAAGGGAAAAACAAAGCGAATGAAAAGCCTTGGCTGCAAGCTAGTTATGTGGAAGCTGGGCGCCCTATGGAAACATTGCATACATGTTGCAAAAAAGATGGACGAGATATTGCGGGCTGCACCCATTCCGTCTGTATTGACGCTGCCCATGGTGAAACAGCACTCTAGTGTCCACTCTTTACACAACAGGAACTGGAAGAGGCAGCCTTTCACTGAGAGCGAGGAAGGCTCCAGATCCAGATGATGCTCCAGCTGAGTTATTGCAATTTTCTTGACATGCTGCTCAGCACACCCAATGCTTGCGTGCGAGACGGGGTTTTTCTGATACAATGGAAGATGATTGGACTCGTACTGATCGGCAAGGGAAAGGAATCCCGAATTGTCATCTGCATATCGCGTGTTATGCATGATAGACGCCTTTGGGAAAGTGCTAGAGAAACTCATCAAGGGAGGACTTACTGACACAATTCATGCTACTGCGGTCCTATCTTCTCGGCAGGAGGTTCAACTATTGATGCAATTGAGGAGATGGTGAGAGGGGTCCAAAAGGCTGATGCATATAGCCAAACTTAGTGGTGCATCATCCTGTCTGTGGCACTCGGCGAAAGATATTCCGGATACGCCTTCAACCCCTGTTTGAGTTCCAGAATATCTAGTGCAGCTTTATAGGTACAGTGGCACAAAACAAGCAGAGGGTGTCTGTTAAGACCCGCATCATGACTGAATGCTGGCCAGCCTCAGGACGCCAGCCTCAGTACGCCAGCATCAGTACGCCACCCCAGGTTTAGCACCCCTCTGCCAGAAACTAATGTTTGCAATTGCGAGGACGTCCATGGTTTGTTGCAACCATGCATCATGACGCCCAAGGCGTTTTAAGGTTTTATTTCGATGATTTTAGTCTGATTTCGTTAGTTTATCATTATAATTTAAATTTCAGCATTTTTTCCGAATGGTTGGGCTACATACCTGAAATGCTGGACTTGAACAGTGGTCTGCGCATTCTACGGTGTTTGATAAGACCCATATTTATAACTTAGTGAATTCCTCGACAACTGTTTTCCTCACTTTGATCCTTCCCAAGCTGGCGAACTGCCTTTTGATGGCCCCTTCTACGTCTGTCAGGTCTGTGACACAGTCAATCTCTTATTTCGATCATTGCTATTGGCTCAATTAAGGCTATAATTGCACTTTTGCCAAGAACTTTCTTTATTACGTCGTAAAATGCTCTCTTATTGTCGGCCTCTGCTTCAAATTCGATCAGTATGCAGCCCAACTGCGTTGGTCGTACTGCTTTAATTGAAGTGTAAGTGTTTTGGGCCTTAAATTTTCTCTGATATCCTGCAGCATTTCCGCGTAGGATCAGCCATCTCAGGGTTTAAGAAGGAGTGCCTGTCGCTAGGGTCTTCATTGGGATTTCTTTCTCTCCGGATTTGCATCACGTCTGTGTTCTTCTTGGGCGTTCGTGTGAACTTTCTTTTCTGGCACTTTTTGAAGGAGTTTGTTTGCTGCTTTCTTTGTTCTTCTTATCAGGGCTATCTGAAACCCCTGAGCTGGTACTCCCCACCCATCAAGTGCCTCTTACCTGCTTCTTTTATCCCAATCCCCTCCGATGAGGCTAGATGTCATTCTTTTAACGATTTTTGATAGAGGAGCTATCTGCGCATGCACTTTAGGCTTAGTCCTCAGCGCTTCTTTAGCCTTCTGCCATTTTTCGGTTTTCTCGTCCTCTTTTTGCCTTGAACCAGCTCCTCCAGTAATAATATATGTGGTCTAGGAGCCCCTCTAGTTCATGGTGCCCATTCTTTACTCCTTTAGTGATTTTCGGCGAGTCGCATGCAGGCTTCATTCTTTTTAGAACATTTCCCGCTTTTTGGATTAGCCTTTCTTCTTCATGTCGCTGGATGGCTTCCATTTCCCAGTAATGTACTTTTGCCTCATTTTTGACGGTGGCAAAGAAATCATACAACGCTGCTTCATTTGACTGGTCACTCCTTTCTTTTTCTGCCATGATCATCATTATTTCGGGATATCAGTCGTTTTGTTGGCGATTGCGGCGGTTATAATCAGATTTTCGATGTATTTATATTTGCCCGCACCACTCGAACATCTGGTGCGTCCTGCAGAATTTTCCACTTTTCTTTTTAAGGATGTTCTGACGTTTGCATCATTTCATTGCTGCACCCAAACGCGGCAAGGATCTCAGTCTGGATAAGACTGTCTATTTATCGCCGTTTTTTTTTGTTCGTCTTCACTGTCTATATTCATTGCCATTTTTGTCATACAATATGCTGTAAGTATCGTGGCTTTTACCACCAGTTGCTCCAGTTAACATATATCGGAGCCGCTAACTTCGTTCATGCGTTTGGTCGCCTTTGTGGTCCCATGGTTATCTTTGCTGAGCGGAGAGGCCATGCAAGGGTTAGCACAAGCTTTTATGGGGACAAGGGCTCTGAGCCAGACCAGCACTGATCGAGGGTCCATCTGAACCGAACCGACACCACCAACCCAACGGTGCACTACCATGCAAAGCAACTAGGTTCAAACCATCATAACTGCCAGCCAAAAGCATAAATTTCACTTCATTGTCCAAACTCAGTCAGGGTCGTTACCTATCATTCCAGGAGGAACCTCATGGCAATCTGCATATCCTCGGGTCCGTGAGGGAATGCTAGCTACCAAGATTACTCCTATCAACCGGCATTCTCCCTGGGGGAGTTACCACACTTACGTGAAGGTGGTACTCCTCAAAGAATGCTGGCCTCCAAGAGTACTCCTGTCCGCCAGAATTCTCCTTGCGGACAGTCATTACAGGCTTAAGAGCTTTAACAATGCCACTGATTCTAACACTAGGTTTCTAAAACATGTAAGATCTTTTTTCTTTTTCACATGCAAGTCATGAAGTGTGGAAGGAAAAAGTATGTCAAACATCAACAACTAGCAATATTGAAACGTTAATACATCACGTATCATTAAAGATAAACGATATTACGTCAAGTCTTTAATCGAGTTGTAAAATTATTAATTACCAAGGAACTAGTTCTGCGTGGTAAATATATTTTCGAGGAAGTTTTATTTATTTATTTATTTCAGAAATAAACTTAGATGCTAGTAGTACAATTGCAAGTTAATTAATTAGATTACTCTAAATACAAAATTATACGATTACGAAATTGGTAAGAAATTAAAGAAAGAAGATAACAATTCAATGATATAAAAAACTAAGAATTATAGGAGTATTTATCAATTGGATTTTTCATAAATTGTTTAAATGTGTTAAGAGAGTGTGGTAGAGGATCATGACCTTGCTGATTGTATATACGAGGTGAACGTAGTAAGGAAGAGTAGAAGAAGGTGCTAGTACGTGCATACAGAACATAGAATTGAAGAGAGGATGTAATAAGGCGAGCAATGTTGAATATATGTATTAATTTGCGTGCACAAATTTTAAGGTAATTGACTTTAACGAAGCTTGCACAATAAACTTTCATCCAAGAAAGATCGTATGGAGTTGGAGGTGTTAAGGGTTAAAAATATGAATATGGTCATCATAAGGAGAGTAGGAAAGGTTGAATCTGAAGAAAAGAGACCGTGTAAATCTGCGTTGAACTGACTCAAGAGCATCGATATGCTTCCTGTGATATGCACTATAACTTTTGGCAGATGTATTCCAAATAACTACGTGCTATTGAGAAATCAAGATGCATACAGGAGGAGATATGTTGGAATGACGAGGCGGATCATACATTAAAACTAGCTAAATGGAAGGCTCTCTTAATAATCAGAGCTACGTGAAGGTCAATCAAAAAGCATACCATAATCCTCAAAGGAAGTCATAGTGATCAAAGAGATATCAAGCCTATGCATTGAGAGAAGAGGAAATATTTTACAGGAGTATGTCATCTGAAGGCAATCGGGAACATTTTAGGAGAGATGGTTTGATTCACACCAGTTACTAAAATGCAGTAGATCGATTTGAAGGATGTGAACGTCCAAGTGGAAGTCAATAACGTAAAAACATCGGTATAAAGGAAAAAGAGGGATATGAAAACAGAAGGCAGATTATTAACAAAGGATGAAAATAGTATGGAAAGCCCCCAAGCTAGGGTAAAAAGGAGAATAGAGGCGAGATTTAAAAGTAGAGGAGAAGCCAGGAAAAGAGACAAACAGTAAAATCTAACCCTACTGAATCAAAAGCTTGAGAGAGATCCACAAAAATAACGTCAATTCGTTGTTGCTGATCGAAGGTTGCTGTAATATGATGGGTAAAAGAAAGTATGTTTGTAAAGGCAGATCTGCCTCTGAAAAAACCATGCTGTTGGTCTACTAAGAATCGAAAAGTAAGCGGATGTAGCTCATCAAGAACTATCTTTTCAAGGATTTTACCATGATAAGGAAGGAGGAAAAATGGACGAGAGTTTGAGTTTGAGATAGTAATGATTTCAATCTCATAAGCACCTTTTATAGTAACGATTTGCAGCCATTAGCTCCTATGCCCAACCAAAACGGCAGATGGCTAGACCTTATTTTTTTTAAATGTGGCCCGTTTAACTGATGACAATGAACATCTGTTTTCTAATTCAGTTCATCACTCTGCTTTTACTGTTGAATTGTCCACTCTTGATACTTTTAATTCTATATCGCACAACTCCAGTATTATATATGACTTCCGAAATGGCAACTATGACAAAATCAATAGTCTTTAATCCCGAGTGAATTGAAATGATATTCTGTCAAAGTAGATTTGCAAACAGCTCTATTCACGTTTTATCCCATAATCGTTGACGCCGTTGAATAATTCGTACCTGAAATAAAGAAAAAAAGACAAAACTTCAGAACTGTGGTCAAGGAGCGATCTCAGGCATTTACGTAACCAAAGAAATAAACTCTACAAGCTCCTAAAAACGTGGAATGATGCAACCGATGAGATTAAGAGTAAATATAACGATCTTGTTTTAGAATTCAAACTTAAATCCCAAGATGCATATCAAACGTATGTTAACGTTATAGCGGAGGAAACTGATTCTAATCCTAAAAAGTCACCAATGTTCAATCACCAAAGTAAAACTCTCAGGATTAAACTTTCAATAACAACCAAACTACCAAAATTGAAACGAACGTCTTGAATAATGGATAAACGACAAGTGATTTTATTGATCATTAATGTGAATTTATATACAATGAAATTATGCTTGCATCTAATAAATTGTCATTCATAGTTCATTGCATGAAATAAGCAAAATTCAGTCAATGACCTATGAATGTTTCATTTGTGCTGATCATATGTGCATGCATATGCAAATAGAAAAAGTGCGTACATCGAATTTATGCAATTGCGTTCAATGCACTGTATAGATCATTGCATGCAGTGATGGGATATGCAGGCAATGACCCATGACAGTGAATGAAAGGTAATTTGCGCACATATGCATTAATTAAGAAATTCAATTTTGGGTTCATATGTATTTGTATATGCATGTGCGCGCAAATATGCAAGGCGTTAATGAGCTGGATATGCATGCACAATGATCCTGAAAAGAAAAAGGTCAGCGTTGTTCGAAACGTCGTATTCAACGAGAAAATCGGGCCGCCGTCGGTAGAAGCAAACGAGAAGGAAGATGAATATGAAATATTTCTTCCAATGAACGAGGCACGAGAAGATAACGAAGGACATGAAATTGACGAGGAAGAAGAATACGAGAACAACGGTGAGGACAACGTCGACATCAGAGAACGAGAAGAAGAAGATCACGACGAGGACAACGCACAAGAGAACTAGCAAGAAGAAGAAGATCGCAAAAATCGAAGTGTCCTGCGAGATCGAAACGCAATTCAAACTCCGAGTAGCCGAATACGTGATTCCGTTGACATACGAAGAAGCAACAAAGAGCACTGAAGCCACGCAGTGGGCAAGTGCGATTCATGACGAATTTAAAGCGCATGAAGAAAATCGTACGTGGGAACTTGTAGCAAAAACGCCGGACATGAGGCTAATCGATTCAAAATGGGTATTCCGCGCGAAGATGGACGTTGACGGGAAGTCACACCGCTTCAAAGCCCGATTGAGCGCGAGACGTTTTCTTCAACGTGAAGGGATTGACTTCAAAGAAACATTCTCCCCAGTCGTGAGATATGACTCACTAAGGATTCTGCTGGCAACGATAGCAGCGAAAAATCTTGACGTAGTGCAGTTCGATGTTCAAACTGCATTTTTGTACGAGAAACTTGAAATAACAATCTTCATGAAATTTCCGGAAGGACTGAAGCTGAAAGAAGATGCAAGAAACGTCATATGCAAGCTCAAGAAGTCTCTCTATGGGCTTAAGCAGGCTCCACGCTGTTGGAACCAAAGATTTACAAAGTTTCTGAGTGAATTTAACTTCAAAGAATGTGAAGCAGATAAGTGCGTGTTTACCGGGAAGTTTAAGAACGACGAAGTATATCTGGCGTTGTTCGTCGATGATGGGCTGGTAGCCTCAGACAATGTAGAGACACTTAAGAAAATCATTCAACGATTAAGCGAAACGTTCAAAATTACGATCGGAGATTCTAACATTTTTGTCGGGTTACAGATCGAAAGAGATGGAAAAAAAGGAAAAATGGTAATTCACCAGAGCGCGTACACAAAAAAAATAATCAAAAAATTCGGCATGGTAGACGCGAAAACGGTAAGCGTGTCGGCGCATCCACACGCAGCACTGACCCCGGTCGTAGAAAGCGAAATAAAAGTAAACAACGTGCCATATCGCGAAGCAGTAGGCTCTTTAGTATGCAGTAAATGCAGTCAGTAAATTCTTGAAGGAGCACGATTCATCCCATTGGCAGGCGGTTAAAAGAATATTCGCGTATCTGAAAGGCACGGTTAACTATGGCATGAGTATCAAAGCGGCGGTAACGAAGCAAAGCTGATAGGTTTCTCAGATGCTGACTACGCCGGAGATGTAGAGACGCGGAGGTCGACGACCGGATATGTATTCTGTCTGTCAAACGGAGCCGTAACATGGTCATCACAACGACAAAAACTGGTGACGTTGAGCACAACAGATGCCGAGTACGTAGCTGCATCGGCAGCTGCTCGGGAAGTAGTCTGGATTCGAAAATTGTTGTCGGACATCGGATGTCCTTGTGATATAGAAACAACGCTTTATGTTGATAATCAAAGCGCAATTCAACTAGTCAGAAATCCAGTTTTTTCACAAAAGAACCAAGCATATAGATGTTCACTTTCACTTTATTCCCGAGAAAGTGAACGAAAAAGAAATTATTATTGAATACGTTTCATCTGCAAATCAAAGAGCAGATATATTTACAAAGGCGCTGCCGCGAGATCGCTTCAAGAATCTATGTTAAAAGCCAAACATGATAACAGCAAACGAGAAACACTCGAACGGCGGTAGTATTGAAGCTGATTGAGTTCAGCGTGTTTTTGTATTAGAGTGTACAGACGCACGACTTTCGTGCGTAACTGTACTCGGCGTAGCTTCCGAGCGCGACTCGCTCTTCTTCGTAAATACTCGAATGACGAAGAGCGCCGGGAGTCAATCACCGCGGTGGTTAAGTTAGTTCGTCTCAATCGCTCCAGTAGCACGCTCGCAAATAAAGGTCTTCATATTATTAAATAAAATAACAAAATTATTAAACTAAAATCAACGTTTATTTATTCACCTAAACTTGTTCTCCCATTCCTGATCTAACAGTAAGCGCTGCTGCCATATGGCTTCCTATCTAACGTCAGTTTTGGTCAAATTGCATCGCCATTGGTCGGGATGCAAAGCAAAATCGGAAAAAAATTAGCATTTGGACGGAAACGTGAAGCGTCATCTTCGCAAGGGAAAAATTAAAAATTGTAAAAATTTCTGTACTGAACTCAAAACTACATACTGCTAACTCGATTGGACACGCGTGATTGCTGCGCCGCCTTAGTAAGATTCTGTATAGGGCTGTGCTTATCCGGTGTTTAATCATTTTAAATTGACTTTCTAGAATTGATTTACGGCTTAATTTTGCTAAATAGAACGCATTCTGACAACCAGGTGTGATTTTATGTTATTCATGAAACAGGGCAGAGATGTTCCAAGAAAGTTGGATGACAGTCGCTTCGTATGTGGAAAAACAATCGGATGAAGAAATTGAAAAATTGGACAATTTAATCATTGACGATATTCAAACTTGAAGGGGGCAAAGACTCAAAAAGTTAAAGGAAAAAGCAAAGAAGATAGCAGACTAAGAGATGATAAAGAATCAATTTTTGAACAAGACAAACCGCAAAAATCCGAAAAGTCTTTTGCTACGATTTGATATTCTGTATTGCATTGTTGCATTTCATCAAAATTTATTTTATTACTGGTGTCAACCTTGCTAAGAAATACACTACTCAAATATTGTGTTAAGAGGTTTTCTCCCTGTTGCTGGGACAGTTGCCTACGCAAGCCGTACCGGCTTTGCTAAAGTTACGAATTTCCTCAAACTTGCATTGTGGATTACATCCTTGCTTGCATAGGTACCGCCCCGATCAGAGTTACTTAAAAGTGTTATCACGATTCGATGTGGTATAAATTGAAGTGCATGTAATTATTAACTTAAAATTTATCATTATGTGTGCATAAAGTGCAAGCATACGCATCTTAGCAATACTACCGAAATTAAAAGTTCGTGTACAAAACACGTGTACTAAGAAAAATAACCAAACGATAATTATAAAAAGTTCAAAACAAATGACGGGAAAAACACTAACAAACTCAACATACGGCATGGATTTACGAATGCAGTTCTCATTCTTCTGATTTGGATTATAACAACAGAAGAGCTGCACTACACTCTCGCTGATCAAAAAGTCGTGCTGCTTGCACGTTGTGTCTCATCACGTCGATTATGATATTCATGTTGAAGTTAAGCAGTTAGTCGTCACCAATCAGTTCCATCTACAATATTGACTTGTCGACCAGTTGAAGGGAAAAACAAAACGAATGAAGACTTTATATTCTTTTTTGGCCCTCACATCAATTTCTTTAATCAGGTGCCTTGCCCACCCGAACAAGAGCGCTCATTGAAGGAGGGTCCGGCGAGTACCCTTTTGCTTTCTCTCATATCAGTTTTTTAATGTATATTCTTTTGGTTTCCTTTTATATGAACTTTTATGTACATTCATTTTCTTTGTTTTCCGCTCATCTTTATCTACGCATACACTTTCACATTATTTCTATAATTTAGATTCTCACCGAACTTGCGAAAATTTTCGCATATTTAAAATTTTCTTATGAAACAAAAAAAAATCGATATTTCCTACTAAACAAAAATTTCTGTTCAGACATTTCATTTAGCCATTTAATTGTTCTAGAATGAAAAATTCTGGTTCGTTTTAAGTAATGCATTTTCCAAATAATTTACGTTTTATTGTATTTGGAAGAGGTACTATTTACGTAAGAAATTCTTTTGTTGTTTTTAAAATCTAGTTAACGTCTAGTTGAAATAATATTTTTTTAAAGCAAAATTAAAAAAATTAAAAAAAACGGAAAGGCAAACTTTATATGAAATTTGGTATTTTCATTTGAACCTGATTGGGTATGGGACTTGCCACATTGACTGGCCCCTCCACTGTAATGAGCTAGCCATCAGGTGAGCTTCCATCACATAAGACTATAACATAAATTTGCCGCGTTGATGGTTTTCATTTGAGGGAAAAGTTCATGCGAACTATGTTTGCATGAGTTTTTCATTCAAATGGAAAACATTTGGCCATATCTACGATGGGTCTTGATCTGGATGGGGAGTGCGAGCGGGCACTGCTTCCAGCTTGATGCTCCACTCTTATTTTAGGGCCATAAATATCGTTGGTAAAGATGAAGTACTCCCAAGTCCCATTTGTTGTTTGCTTGGGTAATTTCAGCCCTTAGTAGGTTACCTCAGCCTCGACGCCTGTCGACCCGTATTTTATATATCAATTCATTACCCCAAATTATTTTTGTAGTGGGTCCTTTTGCTGGGGAAAACGGCACCGCAATTCTAGCCTGCCAGCGCATTCACGCATCCTCAGGCAAAGCCAATCTCGGCATCCTTTCTTGCCGAGGTAGCAAACCATCGCTGCAGTCCTTTACGAACATTTTATCGACCCATTTTCACTACAACATCCAAAGCTGTTCAACATGCGAATAGGTCGAGCTCCGAATTTCATTTCGAGACCCCCATGGGCGCATCACGAGACTTGCTAAGACCTGTGCAGTGCCTGTTTGTTGACTCCATGGGTCCATAACCTCGTTCAAAATTAGACCACATCCAATTGTTTGTGGTGCTGGACCATTACACTAAGTTCATATGACTCAAGTCCATGGTTTAAAGCCACTGTGCAATCAGTCGTGCGATATTTGGAAAGTGAAATCTTTTTCACTTTCAGTGCTCCCGAGCCAAAATGATGTGCAGTTTGTCTCCAAGATGGTGGGGTGCACCACTGCCCCACTCCATATAATTCACTGAAAGCAAATGGCTCGGAGCGATCAAACTCGTTGACATTGAATGCCATCAGGGACTACGTACGGTCCAATAATAGTGGGGTGATTAGAATCTTTCAGAATCATATTGTGCATTTCGCAAGGTGATTGATGAGCCAACAAGATTTTCGCCCTACTTTCTCACATTCGGGTAGCAGCCTCTCCAGCATGGCTCTGAGTGCGCCCACCTTAGAAGCTTGAATAGTTTTGAGGATAGAGAAGTATAGTTAGGTGTGACCAGTGATTGTCTGCGAGCTTCACAAGACCGTATCAGAGCTAAGTTGGGAGAAGCCCATCATACGGGAGCTCAACGTTACAATCTTTGGGCTCACCGTCATGAGTACTCTAGGTGCTTGAGCAATATACCAGGGACATGAAAGCTAAGTTTTTGCTGCTGAGTTAGCAACACAATGATCAAAGCTCGGCATCATATTATCCTGATGAAACTGGTACTTCCACTAACTGGGTTCAGAACAATGATTTCTAGGCTGAGACTTATGGGTGGGGAGATCGTTTTGTGTGGGCTTGGTATTCAGGGATCACCTTCTTCAGTGTCTACCTAACGGCGAACAAATCGATATTTCCTTTGCAAGTCAAACTTAATGCTTTGGAGGGTGCTACCTCAAACACCGACGGCAACGTGCTTGTTGGGGGAGACTTCAACGCTAAAACAATCGAATGGAGCATGCCTTAAAAAAATCCGGGGAAAACGGATCCTAGGAATGGTGGTCAGGATGATGCTTGTCAAAGTAACGCTGTAAAACGCCAACTTTCTGCCGTATTGGCTGTACAGGAACTATGCCAAACGTGACTTTCACCTCGGAGTCCTTAGTACGGAGGATTCACAAGTGAAGAGTATTAGAAAACTACTCAGCCAGTAATCATCAGGGCACTCATCTTAAGATCCGTGATGTTATCTCCTGACTTCCGTGCTCTTGACTTTCTGCAATCGGGTGGATCATTGGAAGGATGGACATCAAGAAGTTTGTCAAAGTGCTCACAGCATGTGCTTCGCTGCAGGGAGATTCGCCGGGGACAGAAAAGCTGGCAGCTCAAAACGTGATGAGCTCAACTATGAGAATCATAACGATTGGTTGCAACGCTTCTATTCCCCGTCCAAAAATTCCGACACGGCAAAGACCCAATGTACTGGTAGCCGACTGAAATCACTGAAAAGTGAAGGAACTTTGGCGTGGGGCTCAGCAGAGATGGAACTGAGACGAGGCATGCAACCGGGTAGCAGCATATAAGTTTGCCAAGAATGCCTTCCCAAATTGACAAATACGACCAAGGCTTGCTGTTAGCAAGATTCATTGTATAGTGTGAAAAAAAACCCATGGAGCCTTGGCTGCAAGCTAGTTATGTGGAAGCTGGGCGCCCTATGGAAACATTGCATACATGTTGCAAAAAAGATGGACGAGATATTGCGGGCACTCTTCTGCACCCATTCCGTCCATATTGACGCTGCCCATGGTGAAACAGCACTCTAGTGTCCACTCTTTACACAACAGGAACTGGAAGAGGCAGCCTTTCACTGAGAGCGAGGCAGGCTCCAGATCCAGATGATGCACCAGCTGAGGTATAGCAATTTCCTTGACATGCTGCTCAGCACACCCAATGCTTGCGTGCGAGACGGGGTTTTCCTGATACAATGGAAGGTGATTGGACTCGTACTGATCGGCAAGGGAAAGGAATCCCGAATTGTCATCTGCATATTGCGTGTTATGCATAATAGACGCTGTCGGGAAAGTGCTAGAGAAACTCATCAAGGGAGGACTTACTGACACAATTCATGCTACTGCGGTCCTATCTTCTCGGCAGGAGGTTCAACTATTGATGTTATTGAGGAGGTGGTGAGAGGGGTCCAAAAGGCTGAGGCATATAGCCACACTTAGTGGTGCATCATCCTGTCTGTGGCACTCGGCGAAAGATATTCCGGATACGCCTTCAACCCCTGTTTGAGTTCCAGAATATCTAGTGCAGCTTCTGAGGGACCACTTGAAGCACCAAAACCTGCTTTAGATATGACACGATGAAGGATAAATGTTACATCAAGTGTTGCTCAGGGATCTATCCTTGATCTAAACTTGTGGAACGTGTTTTACGATGGGCTACTGAGACTGGAAATCCCAGATGAGCCATGCTTGATTCCTTATGCGGATGAAATTTGAGGCTCTGGTTGCTGGACGCACTGTTGAACAACTTAGGCTAGATATGCTAATGTGCCGAGTCAGGGACTGGATGACTTCAGTTTAGCACTGGAGAAAACCGAAGTGGTCATCTTGACAAAAAAGAGAATCCCTGGAGTAAAGATGATCAGTATTGGCGATATATTAATCGAATCAAAGCCAGCGATGAAGTACCTGGGGTTATTGACCGACTCCAAGATGAGTTTTTCTGAGCAAATCAGGGTGATGGCTGAGAGGGCTTCTTCTGGAGGATCTGGAGGCCCCAAGTCAAATTATGGCCAACGTAGAGTGATCCAGTCCGCCAAGAAGACGCCTCTTGAAGAGTGCTGTAGGGTCAGTGCCACTGTATGGAGCAGAAATATGGGGCGATTCTCTCAGTAAGGGGGTATACCAAAAACGCTCGGCACAGGTATAGAGAAGAGGAGCACTGAGGATTGCATCTTCATATCTGACAGTCTCTGATTCAGCGGAGAGAGTTATTGCAGGTATGATACATGTTGCCCCTCCTTGCTAGAAAGCTACATTATTTACCTGCGCCAGAGCAACGATGCGAGGGGGATGGTTACTCGTGAGGAGAAACAGCGCCCACTCAACGATTTGCAGCAGTCTTGTATGAATCGCACGAAAGAAAGGTGGACTGTGTGCCTTATCGCGGATGCGTGACCATGGCTAAATCGAAGGCATGGTGTGACTAACTTCTATCTCACCCAGCTTTTGTGAGGGCATGGGTGTTTTCGTCTTACCTACACAAGATTGGTAAGTCGCGGTACCTCGGTTGTCGGTTTTGCCCAGGAGAGGAAGACAATGCCTGTCACACAACAAATGTCACATATTTTTTGCGTGCACAATAGGGGCCAGGATGCGAAGGAATCTCTACAGGGAGAGCTCACCCCGGATAGCAGAGTTGCAGTGATACTTGAGTCGGTTGACAACTGGAACCAGGTGGCATATTATGTTCGGGCAGTCCGAAAAGATAAAAGGGACCCATAGTAGCTGGGGACGTTGGGACTGGAGAATCGCTTGTGTAGCAATTCCTCTTCACCTCTCTCATCATGGTTGAGTAGGCACCTCACGGCTTGAAGGCACCTCACGGCGTAACAAAACGGGACCTTGCCAAACAAAAAAAAATGTGTCAAACGGTTCCAGACTGGGTACGCGAGTCGACAGGGGAGTTGTTTAGTGGGTATTCTAGTCATTTGCGAGCATGAGAGTCCCATACTTTGTACGTAAACTGCATTCACGTCCCAATCAAAAACACATGATAAAGGTTATAGGCGCATCGCCATTTATACAAATGGGAATTGTTCAATTTGTCGAAAGTGATAAGATGTGTGGAGGAACGGGATCGAAGAGTATTGAACTTCGTTCACATTACTTCTGTACCACAGCAATCATTGGAAAAAAGAGTTGCAGAGTTGGGAGGAGTTGATAATGATAGGTTTTGAAGGAAGAGCAAGAAGTTCATAGAATTTGAGAATAAAATAGAGTTTTACTTGTGGATTGGTGAATAAAAGGTTCACTCCTTTGCCTCAAGTGTTAAGACATGACTCGTCCCGGTGATCACTCTGAAGTGAAAAGTGGAGCATTGGCTTGAACTGTGCCAGAGATTTATCCGCGACAGTGTCGTTATCGTGTAGTTTAGGTTGTTTGGTGTCGAATAAGTTGACACTCTAAGTGACCGGAGCAGGATCCTTGAGCTCAAAATGTTAAACGAATAGGGAGTTCAATTTTAAAATTCAGCCATATGAAGAACGTTTAAACCCAAACTAGTGACCGATAAAATTCACAAATTGCATGTTTCTTTGAATCATTGCATTTGTTACCAAAAGATTCCATTAATAGATTGTTACTTTTCAGAAAGCATTCTTGTTTTGTATTACGTAAAATTTGTATAAATAACCGGCCATGCAACTGTAAAGAAAAGACATTTTTCATTTCTCATAATGACCCCTTCCTCTCCTTGTCTTACTTCCCTTCGTGTTAAGTTTTTATAGGTACAGTGGCACAGAACAAGCAGAGGGTGTCTATTAAGACCCGCATCATGACTGAATGCTGGCCAGCCTCAATATGCCTCTGCCAGAAACTAATGTTTGCAGTTGCGAGGACGTCCATGGTTTGTTGCAACCATGCATCATGACGCCCAAGGCGTTTTAAGGTTTTATTTCGATGATTTTAGTCTAATTTCGTTAGTTTATCATTATAATTTAAATTTCAGCATTTTTTCCGAATAGTTGGGCTACATACCTGAAATGCTGGACTTGAATAGTGGTCTGCGCATTCTACGGTGTTTGATAAGACCCATATTTATAACTTAGTGAATTCCTCTCGGTTTCTTTGCATACTTGTGATGTATGATCATAGCCAAGGCGTTCAAAACGTTGAAAAGGCGCTATTTTTTCCCATACTGCAGACAACTCATCCAATTCCTACTTTGCTCTTATCCAGAAATTCTTTGGTATCCTTTTTGGTCCAATCATTGATGGCTGCATTTTCGACAACTGTTTTCCTCACTTTGATCCTTCCCAAGCTGGCGAACTGCCTTTTGATGGCCCCTTCTACGTCTGTCAGGTCTGTGACACAGTCAATCTCTTATTTCGATCATTGCTATTGGCTCAATTAAGGCTATAATTGCACTTTTGCCAAGAACTTTCTTTATTACGTCGTAAAATGCTCTCTTATTGTCGGCCTCTGCTCCAAATTCGATCAGTATGCAGCCCAACTGCGTTGGTCGTACTGCCTTAATTGAAGTGTAAGTGTTTTGGGCCTTAAATTTTCTCTGATATCCTGCAGCATTTCCGCGTAGGATCAGCCATCTCAGGGTTTAAGAAGGAGTGCCTGTCGCTAGGGTCTTCATCGGGATTTCTTTCTCTCCGGATTTGCATCACGTCTGTGTTCTTCTTGGGCGTTCGTGTGAACTTTCTTTTCTGGCACTTTTTGAAGGAGTTTGTTTGCTGCTTTCTTTGTTCTTCTTATCAGGGCTATCTGAAACCCCTGAGCTAGTACTCCCCACCCATCAAGTGCCTCTTACCTGCTTCTTTTATCCCAATCCCCTCCGATGAGGCTAGATGTCATTCTTTTAACGATTTTTGATAGAGGAGCTATCTGCGCATGCACTTTAGGCTTAGTCCTCAGCGCTTCTTTAGCCTTCTGCCATTTTTCGGTTTTCTCGTCCTCTTTTTACCTTGAACCAGCTCCTCCAGTAATAATATATGTGGTCTAGGAGCCCCTCTAGTTCATGGTGCCCATTCTTTACTCCTTTAGTGATTTTCGGCGAGTCGCATGCAGGCTTCATTCTTTTTAGAACATTTCCCGCTTTTTGGATTAGCCTTTCTTCTTCATGTCGCTGGATGGCTTCCATTTCCCAGTAATGTACTTTTGCCTCATTTTTGACGGTGGCAATGAAATCATACAACGCTGCTTCATTTGACTGGTCACTCCTTTCTTTTTCTGCCATGATCATCATTATTTCGGGATATCAGTCGTTTTGTTGGCGATTGCGGCGGTTATACCTTCGTGTTAAGTTTTTATAGGTACAGTGGCACAGAACAAGCAGAGGGTGTCTGTTAAGACCCGCATCATGACTGAATGCTGGCCAGCCTCAATACGCTAGCCTCAGTACGCCACCCCAGGTTAAGCACCCCTCTGCCAGAAACTAATGTATGCAATTGCGAGGACGTCCATGGTTTGTTGCAACCATGCATCATGACGCCCAAGGCGTTTTAAGGTTTTATTTCGATGATTTTAGTCTGATTTCGTTAGTTTATCATTATAATTTAAATTTCAGCATTTTTTCCGAATAGTTGGGCTACATACCTGAAATGCTGGACTTGAATAGTGGTCTGCGCATTCTACGGTGTTTGATAAGACCCATATTTATAACTTAGTGAATTCCTCTCGGTTTCTTTGCATACTTGTGATGGATGATCATAGCCAAGGCGTTCAAAACGTTGAAAAGGCGCTACTTTTTCCCATACTGCAGACAACTCATCCAATTCCTACTTTGCTCTTATCCAGAAATTCTTTGGTATCCTTTTTGGTCCAATCATTGATGGCTGCATTTTCGACAACTGTTTTCCTCACTTTGATCCTTCCCAAGCTGGCGAACTGCCTTTTGATGGCCCCTTCTACGTCTGTCAGGTCTGTGACACAGTCAATCTCTTATTTTGATCATTGCTATTGGCTCAATTAAGGCTATAATTGCACTTTTGCAAAGAACTTTCTTTATTACGTCGTAAAATGCTCTCTTATTGTCGGCCTCTGCTCCAAATTCGATCAGTATGCAGCCCAACTGCGTTGGTCGTACTGCCTTAATTGAAGTGTAAGTGTTTTGGGCCTTAAATTTTCTCTGATATCCTGCAGCATTTCCGCGTAGGATCAGCCATCTCAGGGTTTAAGAAGGAGTGCCTGTCGCTAGGGTCTTCATCGGGATTTCTTTCTCTCCGGATTTGCATCACGTCTGTGTTCTTCTTGGGCGTTCGTATGAACTTTCTTTTCTGGCACTTTTTGAAGGAGTTTGTTTGCTGCTTTCTTTGTTCTTCTTATCAGGGCTATCTGAAACCCCTGAGCTAGTACTCCCCACCCATCAAGTGCCTCTTACCTGCTTCTTTTATCCCAATCCCCTCCGATGAGGCTAGATGTCATTCTTTTAACGATTTTTGATAGAGGAGCTATCTGCGCATGCACTTTAGGCCTAGTCCTCAGCGCTTCTTTAGCCTTCTGCCATTTTTCGGTTTTCTCGTCCTCTTTTTGCCTTAAACCAGCTCCTCCAGTAATAATATATGTGGTCTAGGAGCCCCTCTAGTTCATGGTGCCCATTCTTTACTCCTTTAGTGATTTTCGGCGAGTCGCATGCAGGCTTCATTCTTTTTAGAACATTTCCCGCTTTTTGGATTAGCCTTTCTTCTTCATGTCGCTGGATGGCTTCCATTTCCCAGTAATGTACTTTTGCCTCATTTTTGACGGTGGCAATGAAATCATACAACGCTGCTTCATTTGACTGGTCACTCCTTTCTTTTTCTGCCATGATCATCATTATTTCGGGATATCAGTCGTTTTGTTGGCGATTGCGGCAGTTATAATCAGATTTTCGATGTATTTATATTTGCCCGCACCACTCGAACATCTGTGCGTCCTGCAGAATGTTCCACTTTTCTTTTTAAGGATGTTCTGACGTTTGCATCATTTCATTGCTGCACCCAAACGCGGCAAGGATCTCAGTCTGGATAAGACTGTCTATTTATCGCCGTTTTTTTTGTTCGTCTTCACTGTCTATATTCATTGCCATTTTTGTCATACAATATGCTGTAAGTATCGTGGCTTTTACCACCAGTTGCTCCAGTTAACATATATCGGAGCCGCTAACTTCGTTCATGCGTTTGGTCGCCTTTGTGGTCCCATGGTTATCTTTGCTGAGCGGAGAGGCCATGCAAGGGTTAGCACAAGCTTTTATGGGGACAAGTGCTCTGAGCCAGACCAGCACTGATCGAGGGTCCATCTGAACCGAACCGACACCACCAACCCAATGGTGCACTACCATGCAAAGCAACTAGGTTCAAACCATCATAACTGCCAGCCATAAGCATAAATTTCACTTCATTGTCCAAACTCAGTCAGGGTCGTTACCTATCATTCCAGGAGGAACCTCATGGCAATCTGCATATCCTCGGGTCCGTGAGGGAATGCTAGCTACCAAGATTACTCCTATCAACCGGCATTCTCCCTGGGGGAGTTACCATACTTACGTGAAGGTGGTACTCCTCAAAGAATGCTGGCCTCCAAGAGTACTCCTGTCCGCCAGAATTCTCCTTGCGGACAGTCATTACAGGCTTAAGAGCTTTAACAATGCCACTGATTCTAACACTAGGTTTCTAAAACATGTAAGATCTTTTTTCTTTTTCACATGCAAGTCATGAAGTGTGGAAGGAAAAAGTATGTCAAACATCAACAACTAGCAATATTGAAACGTTAATACATCACGTATCATTAAAGATAAACGATATTACGTCAAGTCTTTAATCGAGTTGTAAAATTATTAATTACCAAGGAACTAGTTCTGCGTGGTAAATATATTTTCGAGGAAGTTTTATTTATTTATTTATTTCAGAAATAAACTTAGATGCTAGTAGTACAATTGCAAGTTAATTAATTAGATTACTCTAAATACAAAATTATACGATTACGAAATTGGTAAGAAATTAAAGAAAGAAGATAACAATTCAATGATATAAAAAACTAAGAATTATAGGAGTATTTATCAATTGGATTTTTCATAAATTGTTTAAATGTGTTAAGAGAGTGTGGTAGAGGATCATGACCTTGCTGGTTGTATATACGAGGTGAACGTAGTAAGGAAGAGTAGAAGAAGGTGCTAGTACGTGCATACAGAACATAGAATTGAAGAGAGGATGTAATAAGGCGAGCAATGTTGAATATATGTATTAATTTGCGTGCACAAATTTTAAGGTAATTGACTTTAACGAAGCTTGCACAATAAACTTTCATCCAAGAAAGATCGTATGGAGTTGGAGGTGTTAAGGGTTAAAAATATGAATATGGTCATCATAAGGAGAGTAGGAAAGGTTGAATCTGAAGAAAAGAGACCGTGTAAATCTGCGTTGAACTGACTCAAGAGCATCGATATGCTTCCTGTGATATGCACTATAACTTTTGGCAGATGTATTCCAAATAACTACGTGCTATTGAGAAATCAAGATGCATACAGGAGGAGATATGTTGGAATGACGAGGTGGATCATACATTAAAACTAGCTAAATGGAAGGCTCTCTTAATAATCAGAGCTACGTGAAGGTCAATCAAAAAGCATACCATAATCCTCAAAGGAAGTCATAGTGATCAAAGAGATATCAACAAGCCTATGCATTGAGAGAAGAGGAAATATTTTACAGGAGTATGTCATCTGAAGGCAATCGGGAACATTTTAGGAGAGATGGTTTGATTCACACCAGTTACTAAAACGCAGTAGATCGATTTGAAGGATGTGAACGTCCAAGTGGAAGTCAATAACTTAAAAACATCGGCATAAAGGAAAAAGAGGGATATGAAAACAGAAGGCAGATTATTAACAAAGGATGAAAATAGTATGGAAAGCCCCCAAGCTAGGGTAAAAAGGAGAATAGAGGCGAGATTTAAAAGTAGAGAAGAAGCCAGGAAAAGAGACAAACAGTAAAATCTAACCCTACTGAATCAAAAGCTTGAGAGAGATCCACAAAAATAACGTCAATTCGTTGTTGCTGATCGAAGGTTGCTGTAATATGATGGGTAAAAGAAAGTATGTTTGTAAAGGCAGATCTGCCTCTGAAAAAACCATGCTGTTGGTCTACTAAGAATCGAAAAGTAAGCGGATGTAGCTCATCAAGAACTATCTTTTCAAGGATTTTACCATGATAAGGAAGGAGGAAAAATGGACGAGAGTTTGACATGACATTGTGGACACTTGATTTGAGGATAAGAAAAATGTGGACAATTTTGCATTAGAAAGGAAAAACCCCACAGAATAAGCTGAAGTTAAAAATCATTAAAAGGGGAGCACAAAACAACTGCATAGATGATAAAACGGAAACAAGCCTAAGAATCGCGAATCAAAGAGAAAATCTTCCAATCAATATTGAGGCTCTTCGCCTTCTTTATTTTTCCTACCATGAAGAACTTGGTATCGCTCTAAATCAGGCAAACTAAAATCTTGAAACCTATGCATCCCACGTTAGTTCTAACTATATCTCGTTATTGTAAAGAGCAAGAGAACAGCACCATAATTTAAATTGTTTTACCATAACTGTGGTGACATGCGTAGTAAGTTAAATAAACTTTTTCTTCACACAAAATCGTCCCATTTTAATATCCTTACCCTTTCCGAATCATGGTTGAATGATTCTCATATTAACGAAGAGATCCTTGACAGTACCTAGAGTACATAAAGAAATGACAGAGATTCCCACAGCACAGGACAATCAAGACGAGGTGGTGTATTCATTGCAGTACATCATTTGTTTATGAGCGAGCTAGTAACCTCCATGGCATACAAATTGTTCCAGTATAAAGTAGTTAAAATAAAGCTGGAAATATCGAACCTGTATATTGGCATATTTTATGTCCTCCCAAAACCCAACTATACTGTCTTCGATTACGTTCGTCATGTTATAGCTGAAATCACTGCAATTACAAATGAAGAAGATAAAAATATCATAACTGGTGATTTTAAACGGCCAAACTTAAAATTTCGATGAAGAAGACGGTCTTCTTCTTCCTAGCAATCCCTAGATAGTAATGATTTCAATCTCATAAGCACCTTTCATAGTAACGATTTGCAGCCATTAGCTCCTATGCCCAACCAAAACGGCAGATGGCTAGACCTTATTTTTTTTTAAACGTGGCCCGTTTAACTGATGACAATGAACATCTGTTTTCTAATTCAGTTCATCACTCTGCTTTTGCTGTTGAATAGTCCACTCTTGATACTTTTAATTCTATATCGCACAACTCCAGTATTATATATGACTTCCGAAATGGCAACTATGACAAAATCAATAGTCTTTAATCCCGAGTGAATTGAAATGATATTCTGTCAAAGTAGATTTGCAAACAGCTCTATTCACGTTTTATCCCATAATCGTTGACGCCGTTGAATAATTCGTACCTGAAATAAAGAAAAAAAGACAAAATTTCAGAACTGTGGTCAAGGAGCGATCTCAGGCATTTACGTAACCAAAGAAATAAACTCTACAAGCTCCTAAAAACGTGGAATGATGCAACCGATGAGATTAAGAGTTAATATAACGATCTTGTTTTAGAATTCAAACTTAAATCCCAAGATGCATATCAAACGTTTGTTAACGTTAAAGCGGAGGAAACTGATTCTAATCCTTAAAAAGTTTTTTGACTTCATAAACCTTAAGCGCAAAACTTTTGGCTACCCTTCGATAATGACATACAAATACTCGATTTCATCTACTACAGAACAGATCTGTGAGTTTTGCAGACCATTTTGAGCATGTCTACTTCAATCATAGAGGCGTGGAGCGGGATACCAGTCAAGGTGCTGACTGACGCAAACGCGCAGCGTGCGTGCCCTAAGCCGTGAAGATCGGCATTTAACAGTTCGAATGTTGACCTCGGAACTGGGTATAAACCGTGAAACTGTCAGACAAATTTTAACCGACAATTTTGGGATGAAAAAGTTGTGCACGAAGATGGTTCCAAAGAACCACACCACACCACTCTCAGCGTGTCCTAGTATTTGGCCTCTAAAGGGATCGCCGTATTGCAACTGCCGCCTTATTTGCCCGACTGTAACTTTTTTTGTTACCTAGAACAAAATCGGTGGTCCAAGGAATCCATTTTGAGTCGATTACGGACATCCAAGTGGCCGTGACGAAAATACTCGCAGACATCCCAGTCGAAGCGTTCCAAAAATGTTACGAAGCATGGAAAACGCGCGGGAATCGTTGTATAGCCGCCCAAGGTACTACTTTGAAGGGGATAGTAGAATTGTAGAATAATATTTAAATCTATAGTTTTCATGGAATCAGAGTCATTACTTAATTGGAACACCTCGTAGATCTGATTCCACCCTGTTTTTTGGCTTTCTGCAAAAGTGAACTGCTTAGACCCCTTTTCATTACTTTTAATAAGCCACTATCTAGTGGTATCTTTCGAAAGCTTTGGAAGCCATCCTTTATAACACTAATACATAAATAAGTTGAAGTAGCAGGAGAGTGCTCCTGCCAGAAGTGTTTTGTAAAACAATTAGTAAATCAAATAATATATTCTGCATATTAAGACTTGACTAATATAAAGATTCCATAAATTGATTTCGAAAAATTATTACGGTTATTATGTTTTAAATTCGCCGCCATTTCGTTTCAAGTGTTTTGACCAAATCGCTAATTTAGTCATGATAACACATCAATATTACAAACCAATTTTAAAATTTTGAACAAAATTCCTATATATTTGTACTGTCTAGGTCTGTTGCAAACGTGTATCTCCCTATTATCACGTGTTAATGTTGTTGTAATTGTTAAATATTCAATCGGCTGTAGCTTCACTATTTTTTGTTCAATTATTGTGAAATTTTCAAAACACATACAATTGCTTTCAAAAACTTAAATTGCAGCTTTTGGGAAATTGAAGGGTCTCATTTTGATTTTATAGGCAAAAATCTAAAATTTATAATATGTACTACTAACAAAGTTGATCGAATTCTGACTTCTGAGGTATTTGTTACCCTTGTACTTCTAAAGTCGCACCTCTGTGATTTTTTTCAGACTTTTCAGGTGAAGTGTGAGGGGTGGGGAGGACACAATAATTTTCGTACATTTCCCCTTCCCCTGCACCTCTATAACAACACTTGTCATTTTAAGACCTGTTTTGGAAAATTCTGCCCAAGACATTTCATTTGATGGAATTTTTTTTCAGGGGCATATGGAGAGACCTTATGAATTTTTGTTTGTGGTGAAACTTTGAAGTGGGCATCATTTTGCTCCTAACTGCAAAATCATATGTTTCTAGTTTATGTAGCTTGCGAGAGAAAGTTGTTGGATACACGGACAGACGGACAGACAGGACGCGATTTAAGTAGAGTTCGGTGAACTGATTTTAAAAAACCCTAAAAAGGTCAAAAGTGGCTTGAGGTGAACTACATGGATATTGCCATCTTGTCTGCTATGCCAAAATTTTTTGAAAAAATTATATGTAGTAAAATTTCTCCCCTTATTGAACCATTTCTGAATGAGGAGCAACATAGCTTCTGTTAAAAACAGATCAACTACCACTAATCTAATCACTTTGACGTCAGATATTCTTAGTGGAATGGTGCAAGGAAATCAGATTGATGCCATATACACAGTTTTCAGCAATCCATTTGGTAGAGTGAACCATGGAATCTTGTTAAGCAAACTCCGTAGCTTCAGCATGCCCGGTTCACCATTCAGCTGGATTCAGTCCTATTTGAAAAACCACACACATTTTGTCAGGTTTATAGGTCAGTTGTCCCGTGAGGTCAATGATGCCTCTGGGGTTCCTCTGGACAGTCATCTCGGTCCACTTCTATTCAATATTTTCATCCCAGATCTTTCAAAAGCATTGTTTGATATTTCGCACCTTTTTTATGCCGACGACCTCAAACTGTATCACAGAATATCATATTTAGCTGATGTATCTTTTCTCCAGTTCAAACTAACCACGCTCCACCACCTTGAACTAAATTTGAAAAAATGTCTTAATAAGCTTTTCAAGAAAAAGGAATGTCATCATATATGTTTAATTATGAAATTAATAATACACAACTGAGAAGAGTTGAAAAAGTTGGAGGTCTTGACGTAGTCTTAGACTCCAAACTCATATTCAACTTCACTATGATGAAGTATTGTGTAAAGTGAACAAGCTGCTTGGTTTTATTAAACGAAAAGAGAAAGAATTTATGAATATTTAGACAACCAAATCATTATTCACCTTGCTAGTCCGTCTTAACCTCGCGGCATAATCTGGGACCCCATATATGAGATGTATAGCTGCAGACTTGAGTCTGTACAACAACAAGCGCTACATGTTGCCTTAGGATCTCGGTACGACCTGACTTCTTTTCAAAATCTACCATCTTATGAGGATCGACTTTCAACATTAAACCTGACATCACTCGCTTCCAGAAGAGTCGTTTTGTCTGCATGTTGACCTTTTGACGTCTTAAGGTCTAGTATTCAAGTTCCATTTTTGTCAGATAAGATTCACTTTCATAAGCCTTTTAGCCACCAGATACCTTCCCATGTTAACCATGAGTACACACCACACCAATTATGCAGACAACGAGCCGGTTAACAGATGCTGGAAAATCCTTAATAAGTTTAGCGAGCACTACTCCCCAACCACTTCCAAGTTCCGTTTTAAGTCCAAAATATTACAAATCCTCAATTCCTCGACAACATAGGAAATATTTTTGTGCGCTTTGTATTTTTGATTTTAATTCGATTTGCTTTGCATTTAAATTTAAATTGTGCTTTGTTTGGCGAATAAGTAAATAAAATGAAAAAGATATATGTTTTGTTAGAAAATCTAGAATACCATCAGTTTTCCCACCGGTACTTATGTCAAGACTTTTTAAAGGTAGCTCAACCTATCATTGGTTTGTAAGGAAAGTAAAAGAGGAAAAGAAACAAAAAGATTAGTTGATGGAAGAGGATGGTTTCTTTCTTTTTTGTGGCTATTAGATGAATGCCATTTAAAGACTGAGTGTAGGACTCTCATGTTTGTACTGCAACTCAACTACCCACTTAACACCTCCCCTGTCAAACCGAAAACCCAACATGGAACCGTCTGATACATAACTTTGGGCTAGGACTCATTCTGGTCCTCCTTTAGTGGAAGGGAAGAGGGGAAGACAAATACCTAGACAACCCTACCCCCATTTCTCGGCTGCTGTGAGTCACTTTTATCTTTTAGGACTGCCCGAACCAAATATGCTACCTGGTTTCATTCGTCAACCGATCCTAGTACCCCTACGACTATACTATCCAGAGTGAGCTCTTCTGGCTCCCTGTGGAGGTTACATTGTAGCCTGTCCCAATTCGTGCATTCAAAAATATGTGACAGGCCATGTTTTCCACTCCTGGGTAAATTTGGCGATCGAGAAACCCTGACTTACCAATCCTGTGTACGTAATACTGTAAACAACCATGTCCGCCCAAAGGTAGGTCAGGTAGAAGTCAATCTCGCCATGCCTTCAATTTCGCCACGGCCTCACATGCGGGATGAGGTGCGCAGTCCACCTTTCCTTCATGCAATTTATCCAAGACTGCCGCCAATCGTTGAGTGCGTACTGTCATTCGTCACAGACAGCCGTCGTCCTCCTGTCCTCGTTTTGAGGTAGGCAAATAGTACGGCACTCATTAGCAAGGAGTGCAACAGGTATCATACCGGCGATAACTGTCACCGCCAAATCAGAGACTGTCGGATACGAAGATGCAGTCCCTGCTGCTCCTCTTCTCTGTACCTCTGCCTAGCATTTTGAGTATACCTCCTTACTAAGAGCGTCACCCTATATTTCTGCTCCATACAGCAGCACTGACCTTACAGCATTCTTCAAGAAGTGTTTTATTGATGGGTTGGGTCCCTCTACATTAGCCATAAGTCGACTCAGAGCCAATCCTCCCAAAGCAGTCCTCTCAGGCATTGCCCTCATTTCCTCAGAGAAACTCATCTTCAAGATGATCAGTAGCCGTAGGTACTTCCCCTCTGGCTTTGATTCCAATAGTATGTCTCCAATACTGATCATCCTTACTCTAGAGATTATTTTTGCCAAGATGACCAATTTGACTTTCTCCAGTGCTAGACTGAACGTGCGAGGAGTCAGCCAGTCGCTCACTCAGCGCATTAGCATACATAGCCTAAGTTATGCGTATTCAATGGTGCAACAATATCCGCATAGCGTGACTCCTCTGGTATCTTCAGTCTCAATCACCCGTCGTAAGATACATTTCACAAGTCTGGACCAAGCAACACCCGATGTAGCTTCCATTCTTCTTTGGCCCTGTATTGCTTTGTAAAGCAGACTTCGGACCTGCAAGTGGTCTCTTAGAAGTCGCCTTAGATATTTGGAAACTTCAAAAGGGTTTTTTAGTGTATCCAGAATATCCACCTACCAAGAGGGATTGAAGGCATTCCTAACATAGACTGTCACCAAAAATGGTGTGCACATGCGAACACGTTGCCTTGTGCCTTCACCAAACAATGGCATCAATATTAAAAGGTATGAGTGAACACCCACACGGTTTACCATTTTATGTTCATTCGCATGATAAAAGCTCTTATCGCTCTTCTGTAGAGTCTGTTTCCCCTAAGAGAATATCGTTTACTGGTTCTTTCGGTTTACGTGCAAGCAAACCAAAATGGAGACGAAAAACTTCTGTTGAATAGGAGCTCAGGTGGTTGCGTATTCAGCAGTTTTTAGGGAAAATTGGAACAAAATCTCCTTGTGTGACCAAACGTAAGCGCTTGGAGCACCGGCAGATTAGTTGGAATTCTACTTTATTGGGGAGTGAAGCGCTGCAAACGTACGGTATAGCCATAATTACTGCCTAATAGTAGTGTACTCGACCTCTTGAGGCCAAATTAGTCTCCGAGTCCAGTAGGAGGTGTTGACGATCAACGAAATGGTGAGGAATGAGGTGTTGGTTTGAGCTGAGAACCTCTTTTGGTCTGTTTGCGTTTTGTGCCATGTAGCCACCACAATCCAATAGCTCGTCTGCTAAGTTTCCTTTATAGACCAACGCACGGGAAGTGTTAAAAGTTCCGCCAAAGGAATATCAAATCAAAGTCAAAATTGCTTCTTTTAATATCGATCGTTACATATTTTCAAAGAATGCAAAGCAATTCCGAACAATGAAAAACTTAAAACATCGAGCAACGTGTAAATATACAACAAAATTAATAATGAAATAATTGACTCTTCTTATTAACTCTCCTATTTGTTGATCTAGTTTGGATGGATGCCGTAGTAGGTAAGTGTCAATTGCAAGTACGAGTCGATCTCTTTCTCCTCGGCAAATTTGATGTTCACATGGGATGATCATCAAATCAAGCTTCTAGTCATGCTAGTAAACATAGGATATACTGCTGTTGTAACAACAAGACGATCCGTCACTTAGTGCGGCTATATTCCTCTGCTTTATGGACTGTGCTCATCACCCCTACGATCGCATCAATTGTAGAACCTCCTACCCTAAAGCCATTTTATTGAGGCTATAGATCCCTAGTAGCACAAATCGCGTAAGTCTCCCCTCAATACGTTTCTCTAGCACTTTCTTGCAGTGTTTAGCATGCACAATGTGCGGCATGCAGACTGCAATCCGGAATATTTTGTCTCCTTGCTGATCAACATGAGCCTCAGCGTCTTTCATTGTACCGGGAAAAACTCGGGAAAGTGCTAACTAGTACGTCAGGACAATGGCGATAGACAAGTTTCAATACCTCAGCTGGGACACCATCTAGTCCTGGAGCCTTTCTCGCTTTCAGTGAAAGGACTGCCCCTTCCAGTTTCGGCTGTGTGAAGAATGGACTTTTAACTGCTGTTTCACCATAGACAGCGTCAACAGGGACGGAATGCACGAGGAAGAGTGCCCGCACTAGCTCGTCCATCTTTTCCGCATCATGTTTGCAAGACTTCCGTAGGACACCAAGTTCCGCATAACTAGCTTGTAGCTAAGGCCCCACAGATCCTTGTTCAGATCGTACACTAGATCTTGTTAGCAACGAGACTTGCTGTTCTTAATCAATTTGCAAATGCATTTCCTGTCCAGCTAATATGCTGCCACCCAGTTGCATGCCTTGTCATGATTCCGTCTCCGTTGAGCCTCACGCTGAAGCTTGTGATACTTGGTTCACTTTTCAGCGACTTCAGTCGACTACCAGTACACTGGGGGCTTGCCGTGTCGGGGTTTTTGATGCGGCATGGAGGCATTGCTAGCAGTCGTGATGATGCTCATAGTTGAGTTCACCACGTCTTGAGCTGCCAGTTCTTCCATCCCCTGCAAATCTCCGCACAGCGGAGCACCTGCTGTGAGCGTACGAGTGACGAACCTCTCAGCATCGATCCTTTCGATATTCCACACGATTGTAGAAAGACAAGAGCACGGACGTCATGAGACAAAATCACTGATTCCGAGCAGAATGTCCTGATGATTACTGGCTGACTAGTCCTCTAGCACTTTTCAATTGTGCTTCCCCCGTACTAAGGACTCCGAGGCGGATATCACGTCAGGTTTGGTTCAGAAAGACAGAAAGTCGGCGTACTTCCTGTGTTTAGTATGACAAGTGCCATCCTGGCCGCCATTTCTGGGATTCGTTTTCCCCGCGGTTCTGTTTGAGGTTCTGTTGAAGTCTCCCCTAATGAGCATGTTACCCTCTGTGTTTGAGACAGTGCTCTCTAAAACATTCAGCTTGAACTGGAAAGGGAATATTGATTCGTTCGGCGTTAGGTACACACTAAAGAAGGTGGCCTCTGAGCAGTAAACCCAAATGAAACCAACTCCCGTCCACAACAATCCGCTGAATATCACCATTCCGAATCCAGATGGTGGCAGTGCCATTTCTATCAGGATACCATGATGCCGAGCTTTGATCATTGTGTTACTCACTCAGTGGCATAAAATCGGCTTTCATTTTCCTGGTAAACTACTCAAACAGGTGTTTGCTAGTTGAATTGCGGTGTATTTTTGTCTGCAGGATGTGGGTGAACGAAGTTCTTATTTTGACTTGGTTAGACCTTCCTGAAAGACATGACGTTTTCTTGATCCCAAGACGTGTCCAAGACCCGGTCCTGGACCAGTCCCCTTGCAAAGAATATGCATTTGTAACATAGGCAACTCGTATCGCGTATTTGTTTGGTGTGACCATGGCCAAGGCATTTGAAATATTAAAGAGGCACTGCTCTTTACCGTATCCTGCAGTCAAGCCACCATATTTTTTCTTTGCCCTCATTCAGAAATTGTTCGGCGTTCTTTTTGGTCAAGTCAATCGAACAGTATACAGCCCGAACACATTGATTTCACTGCTTTAATGGCAGAATTGGTGACTTTGGGCCTTGCATTTCCCCTGATATCCCACAGAACGTCTGCGTGGAATCGGCTTTCTTGGAGTTTTATGAGTAAAACTAATTGCCGAGGTCTTCGACGGGACTTTTTTCTGTTCTGTTATACATTAGATCTTATTTCTTGTTGGGCGCCTATTCAAACTTTATATTCTGGCACTTCTTGAAGGGGTTGCTTTGCGGCTTTCTTCACTCCTTTTGTCAGCACTAACTGGAACCCCTGATCTGACATTCCACGCTCATCAAGTGCCTCTTCCTTCCTTCTTTTACCCGATCTCCTTTGATTGGGCTGGACGCCATTCTTTTATTGATGCTTGACAGTGGAGTTATCTGATCATACCATTTAAGCTTAGCTCTCAGCGTTTCTTTACCTTTCTGCTCTTTTTCGACCTTCTGGTTACCTTCAGCCTTAAAGTAACTCCTCCAGTCATGCTCAATGTGCTCTAGCAGGTCCTCTAGTTCATGGAGCCCAATCTTTACTCCTTTGCTGATTTTCGGCGAATTGGATGCAGATTTCATTCTTATGAGAACATCTTCCGCTATGCTGATCAGCCCTCCTTGTTCATGTTGCTGGGTGGCAATTGCACTTCACAACTATTTTTCTTGTGAGAGGTTATCGGCTTCCATTTCCTAGCGCAGTACCTCCGGCATATTTTTGACAGTTGCGGCTAAATACACAAAGGTGGTTTGTTTGTCTTGTCACTCCCTTCTTTTCATTCTATGATTATCTTGTGGACTTCAGAGTAGTTTGTTATTATTTCGGGATGTAAGACCCTTGTTTCCGTCACTTCGGTAGCGATTGTAGCAGTAACATTCGAATACTCGATATTCTTTATATTTTCCTTCGCCGCGTGAGCATCTGGCATATCCAAAAAAGTTTTCCACTCTTCATTTTTAGGACGTTCTGGCGCTTGCAACATTTTTTCCTTTGCCCAAATGTTGCAGGAATCTCATTTTGGACCAGACTGCCTGTTAATCTCTGTTTTTCATCCGTCTAGACTGTCACTGCCTTAATCGTCGTTTTTGTCATCGTTAACATCACTCACGATGTGCTTTAATCATTCTGGCTGCAGCTCCTTGTTGCGTCATTGCTGTTGTTGTTTATTCTTACTTTTTTGTATGTTTTTATCTGTTTCAAGGGTTTTTAGTTGATGTTGCTCCAGTTATACGAGATGAGCGCTAATCGGGACTCCATCTCAACCAAATGTTGAATTACGATTTGAGTTTTAGAAAGAAATATACAAGTAAATTACCTAAGTGTCGTCTAGCCTGATGAGATCTGGCTAAATTAGACAATGCACCAAAGCAAAGCTTCTATGCAGCAAGTTATACCTGAGTTTGGCCGAATAATCCAGCCAAAGTACTTTGATCAAAAGAGTGTTCTTCTCCATGTTATAGTAATGCCAGCCAAAGTTTTACCGATGGCCGAATCTTTATTAGGGAACGAGTCAGAACCTTCTGATCTCGATTCTATAATTTCTTCAACTATTTATCCAATTTCTCAAACATAAAATACTTAATTTATTACGTGCTAACCTCATTAACCAGCACCCAGATTTGTGTGGTCTCGTGACCCACAAATCGATTAACACCTCATAAATGCATTTGTTATTCCATAACCGCACAAATGCATATGTTATGTAATCTTTTTCTTTGGGTCATAAATTCCTTCAAGTGCATGTTCGATGACCCAAGAATGCATGGCAATGTTTTTGTTTACTTTTCGGAAAGTGAAAGCGAAATCGTTGAGTGCTGACTCTTGAGATTTAAATATTTTAAGTACGTTCCACTTATTGACTTATTGGTAAGCAATATTATAAATGTTTGTATGTTCACGTATAATTGTGTGTACGTTAATTTGTATGTAATTTGGATATAGTGCATTCGATATTGAGTTTCTAATAATTGAATGAATGTTTTTGAATCTAATATTACAATTGAATGAATGTTTTAGATTAATTATAATTGAATGACTGTTTTAGATTATGTGAGAGTAAATATTTTTAAATTATGGGTGATCATTACACCCTCTGCGTTTTTGTTGTTGAGCGTATACTAGTATTAAGCGAAACACCGAAAATATCAAACATAATTACAAACATTTGTACAGTCTTAATTGATTATTATGTAATTCTTTTAATACTCCATTTACATCAACTATGGAGTTTACACCTTTTTTATCTTTTCCCACAAATGGTCCTAAATATGGGTTTTTGATTTTTCTTACGATTATTGTTCCTAATTAATACCTTATCACCAACCTTAATGTTTATTGGGTTAACATCTATTTGTTTTTCTAATCTATTCTTTTTAACTTTCTCTATTATTTCCTTAGTTTTATTTATAGTTGCTTTAAGTCTTAGTTTTAATTCATTGGCAAAGTTGTCAAGATTGTATTATTTTGTAACTAATTTCTCGTCATTTGGTAAATATGCTAATTTTCCGAAAACTAACTCATACGGTGTATAGCCAGTATCTACATTGGGTGATGTATTATAAGTGAATGTATAATACGGAAGCCAAGTATCCCATTCAGATTCTTCTGTAAATGAGAGTAAGAACTCATTAAGAACCCTGTGGTTCCTTTCAACTACGCCTAGCGTCTCGTGATGATATGGTGTTGAAAATATCTGTTCAATTTGTAACAAACCACAGACTTCTTTCATTAGCTCATTCAAAAATTCCGTACCTCTATCTGACTTTAAAACTTTAAATTGCCCATATTTAAGAATAAAATCTTTCACTAAGGTTGTCGCTATAGTTTTCGCATCCTTATATTCAATTGGGATGGCAACAACAAATTTCGATAATTCGCATTGCATTGTAAGAATATAGCGGAAATGATTGGAAAGTCTCAATGGACCAACCGTGTCAATTTGAATTGTCTCGAAAGTTGTCGATGGTGTACTCGTATGCACAAATTTTTCTTTAGTGTGCCTGTATAATTTACTAGTAGCACAAACTTCACAATTGTTAACGAACTTTTTGACCATAACCCTCATATTTTTCCAACAGTACCTCTGTTTCAATTTTAATAAAGTCTTTCTAACTCCTAAATGACCTCCATGGGGTGAACTATGATACTCTTTTATTAGTTTATTTTGGGTATCTTTATTTAGAACTTTCTTAGCTGGTGTGTATATGAATATATTTGTCTTTAAATGCGCTTTATTATTATTTAGTTGCAACTTGTTATATATTTTCTTGAAATCCTCAATGTGTACACTATCAAATAAGTTATCACTGCTTGATAACGCTAGCTCATTTATTTTTATTTTGTACAAAGCATCAATGAGTTTCTCCATAATGAAATCTAGATTTCTTTTAGGATTATCGCTTTTCGATTTATATATAAAGGATGATAACTTCTTTTCGTCAGGAACTAATTCACTGGAAAATTTATCGTTATCAACACATACTATTATTTCCTTAGACGTACGTACGATTTCTAGTGTAGGATTTCTCAATTCATTTATCCGCGGTATATCAAATCTAAGCTTTGTAACATTTTTGACGTCATTTAACGATGTGCAATTCCAAATGTGAAGTTGATCAGGCTCCGATTGGATATTGGCATTGGTTACATTGCTTCCTTGTACACTTGTATTTTCTTGTTTGTTACTCATACCCCTTGTAATAGCTAAAGTTTTCTTTACTGATTAATCTCTTTCTGTGGGAATCATACTCTTTAAAATATCTTTATCTAACTCAATGTGAGATAAGGCATCAGCATTTGTATTGATTTTACCTCTCTTGTAAATAATCTCAAAATCGTAGTGGGATAAGTCTAATCTGATTCGTGTAAGTCTTGAAGATGGGTTTTTGTGAGTAAACAGTGAAACTAATGGTCGGTGGTCTGTCACCACAATAAATCTTCTGACATACAAATATGGTTTGAAAAAGTTGATACCCCAGTGTATTGCAAGTAATTCCTTCTCAATTATAGGCTTATTGAGTTCACATTTATTCAACAATTTACTTGCATATGAAATCGGTAGGTCAGAACCAATTTCTCCTTGTGACAAGACTGCTCCTAATGCATAATTAGATGCATCAGTCGTCAAAATAAACGGTTTATCGAAGTCCGGATATTGGAATATTGGTGGTTGCATTAATTTCGTTTTTAGAGACTTAAATACATTCTGACATGTTTCATCCCATATAAAAACTGCTTGATTCTTCAGAAGTGAATTAAGAGGTTTTGCGATGCTCGCAAAGTTGGGAATAAAACGCCTATAGTAATTGCAAAATGCAACAAATCTACGAACTTCATCCGCATTTTTCGGAACTGGGTAATCCTTGATTACTTGGTACTTGGAAAGATCAGTTTTTACACCGTCTTTAGTGATAAGATGACCTAAGTAGACAACCTCTGTTTTCAAAAACTGACATTTACCAGGATTAAGTTTAAGATTGAATTTCTTTAGTCTTTTGAAGTCTTTTCTTAAATTTTCGTTGTGGTGGTTAATACTACATCCGAAAACAATTTTGTCATCGACATAAAGAAAAGCTTCGAAATCAAGTCCGCAAAGTGCAATCGTGAGCATCCTTTGAAAACTGTTCGAAGAGATTTTTAAACCGAAAGGTAACCTCTTGAACTGATAGTGACCATGATTGTCAGAAAATGCTGTCAATGGCCTTGACTCTTTCTCTAATCCTATTTGATGGAATGAACTAGTCATGTCCAGAGTCGAAAAGTATTTAGCCCTGCCCAGTTTATCTAAGACATCATCTAGTCTAGATAAAGGGAATTTATCGTTGACCACCTTAGTATTCAGCCTTCGAAAATCCACAACCAAACGCCATTTCTTCTCAGTACCATCACTTTTTTTCGGTACCAAAAGTAACGGTGAGTTATATGGGCTTACAGATGGCTCTATTATCTCATTTTTCAAGAGATCTTGGACTTGCTTCTTTATTTCATCACACTGAGAATTAGGAAGTCGATAATTCTTAGTGTATACCGGTATATTATCGGTAACATTTAAACTTTGAGTATAAAAATTGTTAACACTCAGCTTCTCATCGCCTAAGTGGAAAACATCCTGATATTCTTTTATTATCCCCAGAAGACTATCCCTAGCTTTAGGATCGTATGAAGATATATTGATGGAATTCAGAAGTGTACTAAGACGTGTAGTATCAGTACTCTTGCATTCTATGAATGCCTTAACTTCAAAACCAAGTAAGGGCATTGTATCGATAATATTTTCAATACCATCGATTGTGACTTCCGAATCCCTTGAATTCAAAATTTTTATATGCTTGATCCCTTTGGATGGTATAATGATATTCCCTACAAATATACCTTCCATTATTTCCTTATTCAGGATTATCATGTCTTCTTTAATTTCCAAGTTAATCGGGAAAATAGCTTCGGTTCTGGCAGGTACCCTAATCTGCCCAATTTTACTCTGCTTGTATTGCATAGGTAGTATAACTTCTTTATCATTCACTAGAAAAGATATTGTGTAGGTCTCATAATCTTTCTTGCACAAGAACTTTTCTTACAAATCTCTACCTATTATCCCATCTGTATTGATAGGAAATTTTTTACCCACTATATAAATTTTTCCATGAATGATATCATCATCATTCAAATTCATCTCAAGATCTATTGATCCGTAAGATGTAATTGTTTCACTTGTAATCCCCGTTAACTTACACTTATCATCCGACCAAAATAATTCGTTGCTATTAATCTTCTCACATTTACACAAGGAAACGTCTGCTCCTGTGTCTATCAAAAATCTCAATTCCTGAGACGCATTTTTGCAAAACACACTAATGTAGTTTGCACAATTATCCGAAATTTTATAGGCTTTTTGTCCGGAAGGAATTTTTACTCCGTTCCGGAGTCCAACAAGTTTTCCTGTTCCGGTACAACGTTGATATTGTTCCTATCTCTATTACTATTACGTCTACTACCTCTGTTATTGGTACTATTACCCCTATTATACGTATTGTTCTGACCGGAATTATTCCTATTGTCATCTCTTTTTCTATAATTGTTTCTACCATAGTTACCACTATTGCTACTGTTGCTACCACCATTGCTATTTCTATCGTTATGATTGTTATAATTACGTTTCCTACAATTACTCCTATTACCATTTCTATTATCATTTCTACTATCGTTATTTCTATCTTTATAACTCTTGCTTCCCTTCTTATCGCCTTGGTTATTATAATTCCTGTTTTTCCTATAATAAAATACACTATTCATTTGACTTGATTGAGTCTTTTCTACCTCAAGAGCTTTATTTGTAGCATCAGAGAAACTTGTCGGTCTGGCCGAAAAGATCGTGCTCCTCAACTGGTCATTTGAACCTCTTTTGAACACCGTCAACGCATAAGTGTCATTTATTTTTACAATCAAATCCCTCTATTCTTGGGTAACATTTGGACCAAGATCGGATATTTGCAGACCACTAAGTTCATCTACCAACTCCGAAATCTTTTCCTTATAGGCGGAAACACTCAGTTTTCGCTGGGTAAATCCACTTAACGTGGTATGCAATTGGGGTATAGTATTTGGGCTCTTATATTTTGCGTTTAATATTGTCGCCAACTCTTGAAAAGTCTTGGGAATTCCTGAACTCGCTATTGCCGTCTGCACCGTACTTGATAATTTTATATTATACACGAAATCAATTAAAGCTTCCTTCCCTGATGTAGACAACGACTTATGAAATATTTCTACTAATTTTAAAAATTGCTGAAGTGATTTAAAACATCCTTCAAAAACAGGAATTGTTTTCATGCAAGATTCCAAATTGAATTCTGCCATTCTTGCTAGATTTTGTCTTCTCATACAATCGAGACTCTCTGACAACAAAGATAATAACTTCACAAGATCTTCTTTCAGCTCTAAAGTTTTATCTTCCTTCTCATTCCTAAATAATAGCCTTGCTACCTCTTTCAAATTTTCTATATGCAACAATTTTAAATTTATTGTCTCGTCTGTGTAAGGACGATTTCTACCCTTTTCTCATGTTTGCCAAAAGTTGATTCAGTTCACTTACAATCTCTTCTAACCTCTGCATTTAGTACCAAAAAGAAAAAATTTGAACATTTACGCAATTCAAACATTTATGTTTCTATTTAACCTACTCTTTACATAATTCCTATTTTTGATGTGGTATACATACAAAACTGTTAATACTATAAAAGAAAAATTAAGGAGGTAACAATACTTTGTTTAAACTCTACGATGAACGATTCGTTCACGTTTGTAGTCGAGCACTTATTTCCCATTTTTCTTTTGGCTCAGCAAGTTCAATTTCTTAAATAGGCTTCTCTGCACTTCTCCTTCGGAAATTGCTATTAAACGATGCAACTCTTTCCTTTCACCTCGTATTCTCGCTTTACGTCCTGCCCGATGTTTCCTTTTGTTCTGCTTGCGTTCAGTTACAACCGCAGGTATTGGTCGCTTCTGCCTTTTCAAGTACTCCTCCACAGTCAGCCTTTTTGGACCTAACTCCTTAATCGGTGCTGGAGTGTATGCAGGTGCTTCAACAATCGCACTCGCCTCTGGCCGATATTCTTCTCGATTCCTGTGAAGTTCTTCCTCTGCTCGGGCCAATAACTCTTCGAATCTCCTATTCAGCATCTCCATCTCAGCTAAGTCAAATAAAGCCTCCATAATTGTCCTATAGTTTGCAGGATCGCCATGTTGAATTACGATTTGAGTTTTAGAAAGAAATATACAAGTAAATTACCTAAGTGTCGTCTAGCCTGATGAGATCTGGCTAAATTAGACAATGCACCAAAGCAAAGCTTCTATGCAGCAAGTTATACCTGAGTTTGGCCGAATAATCCAGCCAAAGTACTTTGATCAAAAGAGTGCTCTTCTCCGTGTTATAGTAATGCCAGCCAAAGTTTTACCGATGGCCGAATCTTTATTAGGGAACGAGTCAGAACCTTCTGATCTCGATTCTATAATTTTTTCAACTATTTATCCAATTTCTCAAACATAAAATACTTAATTTATTACGTACTAACCTCATTAACCAGCACCCAGATTTGTGTGGTCTCGTGACCCACAAATCGATTAACACCTCATAAATGCATTTGTTATTCCATAACCGCACAAATGCATATGTTATGTAATCTTTTTCTTTGGGTCATAAATTCTTCCAAGTGCATGTTCGATGACCCAAGAATCCATGGCAATGTTTTTGTTTACTTTTCGGAAAGTGAAAGCGAAATCGTTGAGTGCTGACTCTTGAAGTTTAAATATTTTAAGTACGTTCCACTTATTGACTTATTGGTAAGCAATATTTTAAATGTTTGTATGTTCACGTATAATTGTGTGTACGTTGGTTTGTATGTAATTTGGATATAGTGCATTCGATATTGAGTTTCTAATAATTGAATGAATGTTTTTGAATCTAATATTACAATTGAATGAATGTTTTAGATTAATTATATTTGAATGACTGTTTTAGATTATGTGAGAGTGAATGTTTTTAAATTATGGGTGATCATTACACAAACATACACCACTAACCCAATGGTGCGATATTCGAACGTACTTCGAGCCCTGCCAAAGTTTTACTGGGACGGAGATGGTATGGTAGTTAAATACGAGGCATTCACGCAAAAGTGCCAGCTTGGCACTACCGTGCAAAGCCACTACGTATGGGGATGGCTTAGCACTACCAAAAAAGGAAGAACAAACCAGAAGCAAAAAGTTCACAGGTCAAGACTGAAATTATCCGGGACATGATGAGAGGTCTTTAAAGATTTCCATTATGAACAGACTGCACGAGTTCGACATCAGCGAGGTTTGCATGTAGTTAACATATGCATGAAATACAGAAGTGGCAAATTGTCATGGCCGTGGCTTACCGGTCTTTGAGTTTAGCCAGACCAATTGCAGGAGCACTGGATAAGAATTTTCTGCGGGCAGCATCTTTTCCTTTAACTGTAATGGCAACGCCTAAATTAAACTAAGGATTAAGTCTCCTTAATGTACACACAAGAGTGAATTGTGAGATTTAAGATGAAAGAAAAGTAAAGAGATTATCAAAATAATTTTAATTGTTGAGGTTACTATGGAAGGAATATCAGTTGACAGCATTAATGGTAGCTTCCATTCTCGCGGGATAAAAAGATTAAAGCGGAACGGTGAAGGATTCCTCAAAGAACAAGAAGATGTATAAGTTAGCTCAATGGATAGTGGTGGATTGTAGGAATCTGGTTTGACGAACGATGAAAGTGCCACAGATGCAGTCAGAGAAGAAAGTGGCAAGTTGGAAAGAACAAGATCAAGTAGTTTTTTCTTGGCATTAGGACAGTGCAAAAAACAGAGAGGCATATAAGAAGAAAGAGCAAACAACACAATATCGCCAGAAACTTTGGAGACATATATGTCATTGCAAACAATAGAGGGCGAATTGGAATCACCACAGAACAATAGAAGCGAAGATAAAAAGCCGATATTCTCGCAATGTATTGAGTTGTTCGATAATTTATTCCGTGAACTACATATTTTACATCGTGAATTGCATATTTCATGTAGTAGTGATTCGTGGCTTACATTATTATACTTGTATATCATTTGAAAGAATAGACTTTAGACAATCTTTGGTCAAAAGATGATATTCATTAGTAAGTAACTAATTGGTTAAAAATAAACTTGAAAACGCACAATCAAAGGGAGCATTATCACCATGTTTTCCCCTGCAAGGGGAATGCTGGCCGACAGGAATACTCTTGGAGGCTAGCATTTTTTGGGGAGTTCCGCTCCTATGTACCCGAGGAAAATCCCACAGGGGGAATGCCGGTCGACAAGAGCACTCTTGGAGGCTAGCATTCTTTGGGGACCACCACCCCCGAACCGGAAAATATGGGGGGCGCCGTTAGGTTTCCTCCTGGAATGACACGTGACGACCCTGATTGGATTTGGACTACGCTTTGGACAATGAACTGGAAATGACGCTTTGGGCTGGCGGATGTGATCGTTTGGACCTAGTTGCTTTGCACAATAGCGCCAAGGTGATACTCGTGAGTGAGCGGCTCCAGTTTAACTATGATACCGTCTCCGATCCGGTTAAACCTTGGCAGGCCTCGTAGTACGTTCGAAGTTTGCACCATTGGGTTGGTGATCCATTGAGACGGACTCCCGATTGGCGCTGGTCTGGCTCTGAGCACTTTTCCCCATAAAGACTTGTGCCAACCCTCGCATGGCCTCCCTGCTCTGCAAAGATATCCAAAAAAGTGACTGCACACACGAACGGAGATAACGGCTCCGAGGGTGGACTTAATAAATCTGGAGCAACCAAACAACCTTAAAAAAGGAAAAAAAACCAAAAAAGAAATCAAAAATGATAACAACGATGCAATCAGTGGTTGCAGCCACGATTTTACCAGTACATCGGGAGTGCTATTAACGATGACAAAAACGACGATTTATACAATGATAGTGAAGACGGACGAAAAACGGAGATTCACAGACAGTCTGGTCCAGACAGATTCTGTGGCATTTCGGCGTAGCAAAAATATGATACGAACGCCAGAGTCCCATAAAAAAGAAAAGCGAGAAACTCTGCAGGACGCGCCATATGTTCGAGCAGTGGAGGAATATATAAAAAATATCGAGGATTTGATGGTCACTGCTGCGATCGTTACCAAACTGACCGATGCAACGGTCGTAAATTCCCACATAATAAAGAACCATTCTGAAGTCATTGAGGAGATAACGGCAGAAAAAGAAACGAGTGACAAGGCAAATAAAGCAACGTTGTGTGGCGGAAGTACTGCATTCGGAAACGAAAAGCGATATCCTCTCCCAAGGATGGCCGCAAAGTGCAATTGCCGCCCAGCGACACGAAGAAGAAAGGCTATTCCGAAAAGCTGGAGATGTTCTGAAATATATATAATGTGCATGCGACTCCTCAAAAATCAACATAGTAATAAAGATTGGGCTCCTTGAACTGAACGAGCTTCTAGATCGCATAGGGCATTATCGGAGGAGCTGAATTAAGGCCAAAGAGGACCAGAATGCCAAAGAAGAGCATAAGGCTAAAGAAGCGCTTGAGGCAAAATCTAAAAGGCAGGTGCAGACAGCTTCACAACTGAAATTCAATAAATGAATGGCATCTAGGCCAATCGACAGAGATCGGGATAAAAGAAGTGAATAGGAGGCACTTGATGGGTGCAGAATACCAAATCAGGGATTCCAGACAGTGCTTACAAAAGGAGCGAAGAAAACTGCAAAGAAACAACTTCAAAAAAGGCCAGAAAATAAAGTTCGTACGGACGCCAAACAAGAAAAAAAGACCTGGTGTAAAATAGGAGGGAAAGAAGCCCCGACGAAGACCCCAGCAGTAGGAACTGCTCGTAAACACCCAAAATCATGGATCCGACACGAAGGTGCTGCGGGACATCAGGGAAAACGTAACGCCCGAAGACACTAACACTGCCATTAAACCAGTACGACCAACGCGGTCGGGCCACATACTGGTCGAATTTGGAGCAGAGGCCAAGAACAGGGGAGCATTATGCGACGCAGTAAAGCAAGACCTTGGCAAAAGCGCAACTATATCCTCACTCGAGTCGAGTAGATAGATACGATCGAAATAAAAGATATTGACTGCGTCACCGATCTGGTCGAGGTAGAAGAGGCCATCAAATGGGAGTTCCCTATCATAGCGAGACTGACACAAGCAAACCAAAGGGGACAACGCATGGCCATAATTGACTTGACCGGAAAGGACGCCGAACAATTTTCGAACAAGGGTGAAGTAGGAATAGGGTGGTTTTCTGTAGGATACGGCGAAGAGCAACGTCTCTTCAATGTTTCTATGGCTATGGTCACACAATACAAGTACGAAAAGGACCCGAGAGGAGTTCCTTATGCTAAAAATGTGGTGAAATGGGAAATAAAAGAAAAGAGTGTAAGAAGGAGACACACTGAATTCTTTGCAAGGATGCTGATCCAAGATATGATTTTGAGCACGTCTTGGGACCCGGAAAATGCCGGGTTTTCCATGAAGTCCTAACAAAGTCAAAATCAGAACTTCGATGACCCGCGTCCTGCAGCTAAACTTACACCGCAGTTCAACCGCCCAAAATCTGCTTGAGCAGTAGACGAGGGACTTGAAAGTCTACTGCTTACTTTTTGCTGCTGAGTGAGCGCCACCATGATAAAAGTTCTGCATTATAGTATCCTGATGAAACTGGTACCACCACCATCTGGGTTCGGAACAGTGATTTCTCAGCGGAGAGTTGTGGACGGGGGGATGGTTTCGGGTGGGTTTGGTATTCAGGGACTACCTTTTTTAGTGTGTACCTAACGCCGGATGAATCGATATCATCTTTCTAAGCCAAGTTTAATTCTCTGGAGGGCACTGCCTCGAGCCCAGAGGGCAACATGCTCGTTAGGGGAGATTTCAACGCTAAAGCAATCAACTGGGACATGCTTCAAGCAGACCCGCGGGGAAAGTGAAGTAAAAGTAAAAATGGCGGCGTATTGGATGTGTATTGGATGTGAGGAAACCATACCGGACGTGAATTCGCCTCGGAGGCCTCAGTATGGAGGATACACAACTGAAAAGTGTTAGAGGAGTATTCCAGTGATCATCAGTGTATAATAATTCGTGTTTTATTGACTCGTTCACCTTGGAGCTAAGTTTTTTAAAAATGGTTAATAAAATTCTTTAGCGAATTTAAGAATATCTACTTAACCAAGTGGCTAGGCCGCAGAGATTTCTGGCGAGGAATCTTGAATTCCACGAATGCCATGGTTGCTAAAATATTTATAAGTTTATTTATGATGCGCTACAAATAGCAGCGAGTCCTGCACTACAATTACCAGCGAGTCCTTTCAAATATAAGTAACGCTACGATCAATAGCGGATCCTTACTCAAACAGAGTTTCGTCAAAGAATGGATATATTTTCAATTCCCACTATGGTATTTATACACTTTCTTACTTACAAGCTAATCATAATTTACATTAGTTTATTACTCATAAATTCTATTCGTTTAAATTTTCAAAATCACCCAATTCTTAATTTATTACTCATCCACTTGTCCAAAGAAAATTTCATACGCGAACCCATATGAATCATTCTCATGCACTCAAGTGCATGTCGCGTGCTAGTCGTGTATGTGTAACATGATACTTCTAGTTCACACATTAGTCTGAATGAACTTCAGATATGGGTTTCCCTAAGTATTCACGTTACATTTTACGACGAGAATGGAAATGGGTTGCGCATTCGTTAATATTTATGGTCGTTGGATATATGAGATGTTCTTTGGACATTATGAGTTGAAACTTATTGCGAGTGCAATAATATGATGCATGAATGTTTTGATGTAATGAATGGGTAATAAGCTAAGTATTATTGTTATGGTTAATTAAGGTAAATAGATATCAATACAATTAAGGTAAGTATTATTGTATATAAAAAAAGATATCATTACAACTGCATTCTGCTTGAGATTAGTGATGTTGTCTCCCGACGTCCGTGCTCTCGGCTTCTACACCGGAAGCACGGACGTCGAGAAGTCCGTCGAAGTTGAGCCACTGTAGGGAGCTTCGAAGGGGACGGAAGAGCTGGCCGCTCAAGAGGTGGTGAACTCAACTATGATTATTATTACGGCTGCTAGCAAAGCTTCTATGCCGCGACGAAATTCCGGCCTGGCAAGCCTCCAGTGTACTTTCCACCATATTGGCTGTGAGGGAACCATACCGGACGAGTCCTTGGTACGGAGGACACATAACTGGAAAGTATAAGAGGACTACTCAGCCAGTGATCATCAGTGCATTCTGCTTGAGATAAGTGATGCTGTCTCTCGACGCCTGTGCTCTCGGCTTTGTACAACTGGATGGAACATCGGAAGGATAGACGTCGAGAGGTTCGTTGACGTGCTCACAGCAAGTGAGCCACTGCAGGGAGCTTCGGAGGGGAAGGAAGAACTGACAGCTCAAGACATGGTGAACTCTACTATGAGCATCATTACGACTGCTTGCTACGCTTCTATGCCCAGTCGAGGACCCCGGCACGGCAAGCCCGCAGTATACCGGTGGTCAAATTAAATCGCTGAAAAGCGAAGGGAGTGTCACAAGCTTCGACGTGAGGCTCAACGGTCGCGGAACCGTGACGAAGCATGCAACCGGGTTGCAGCATATAAGTCAGCCGGGAAAGGCCTTTGGAAATTGATTCACGACAGCAACGCTCGCTGCTGACAAGAACTAGTAGACAATGTGAATAAGGTTCCATGGGACCTTGGTTACAAACTAGTGATGCAGAAGATTAGTGCTTTACGGAAGCCTTGCATACCTGATGCGTAAAATTGGACAAGCTGGTATGGGCGCTCTTTCCCGATCGTCCCATCCATGTTGACGCTGTCCATGGCGGAACAGCAGTCGAGGGTCCACTTTTCATACAGCCGGAACTGGAAGGGGCAGTCCTTTTACAGAAAGCGAGGAAGGCTCCAGGTCCAGATGGTGTTCCGGCTGAGATGTTATGGCTTGTCATTCACCATTGTCCTGGCTTGCTGCTCAGTACATTCAACGCTTGCCTGTAGGACGGGTTTTTTCCCAGGATGATGGAAGGTGGCGAGACTCTGCTGATCAGAAAGGGAAATCCCAAATCACCGTCTGCCTGCTGCCCGTTATGTTTGCTACACTAGGCTGAGAGAGTGCTAGATAAATACATCAAGGAAAGACTCACTGACACGATTGGTGCTGCTGGGGACCTATCTTCTCGGCAGTACGGCTTTAGAGCAGGACGTTCTACTATTAATGCGATCGCAGCGGTGGTGGGCGCGGTCCAAAAAGTAGAGGCACATAATCGCACCAAGCGACAGATCGTCCTGTTGGTGACACTCGATGTCAGGAACGCCTTCAACTCAGCTAGATGGATGGATATTCAAGATACGCTGAAAAAACTCTTTTAAAGTTCCAGAATATCTAATATGGCTTTTGAGGGACTACCTAAAGGACTGAAGCTTGCTTTCTGACATGAGACAATGCCAGCGAAGGATGGCGGTTACATCGGGTGTTGCCGAGGGTTCTGTCTTTGATCCAGACCTGTAGAACGTGTCTTACGATGCCAGATGCCAGACGAGTCGCGTTTGATCGGCTACGCGGGGCTTATCGTTGAACAAGCGCAACTTAGGCTAGGTAATGCGCCGAGTAAAAGGCTGGATGGCTAATCTTGGTTCAGTTTAGCACTGGGAAAAGCTGAGGTCGTCATCTTGACAAAAAAGAGAATCCCTAGAGCAAGGATAATCAGTATTGGAGATAAACGGATCAAATCGAAACCAGCGGTGAAGTACCTGGGGCTAATGATCGACTCAAAGATGAGTTTCTCTGAGAAAATCAGGGCAACGGCTGAGAAGGCTGCTTCGGGAGTATCGGGTGTAAGTCGACTTATGGCTAACGTGGGGGGGACCCAGCCCATCAAGAACAACTTTCTTGATGAGTACTGTAGGGTCAGTGCTACTGTATGGAGAAGAGGTATGGAGTGATGCTCTCAGTAAGGAGGTATACCGCTAACGCCTAGCACAGGTACAGAGAAGAGGAGTGCTGAGGACTACATCTTCGTATCCAACAGTGTCTGATTCGGTGGTGAAAGTCATTCCAGGTGTGATACCTGTCAGCATTCTTGCTAAGTGTGCCGCTCTATTTATCTGCGTCAAAATGAGGATGGGAGCGAGATGGTTGTCCGCGAGGAGAGACAGCACTTGTTCAACGATCAGCAGCAGTCTTGGGTAAATTACATGAAGGAAAGGTGGACTGCGCCCCTCATCCTACATGTGAGACCATGGCTGAATTGAAGGCATGGTGAGACTGACTTCTATCTGACCAAGCTTTTAAGCAGACATGAGTGTTTTCAGTCTTACCTGCAAAAGATTAGTAAGTCACGATCCCCCGATCGTCGGTTTTGCGCAGGAGAGAAATACAATGCTGGCCACATATTTTTTGCGTGCATAAAATGGGACAGGCTGCGAAGGGCCCTCTAGAAGAAGACGGGACCAGTTGGCAAATGGAACCAGGTGGCACATTATGCTTGGGCAGTCCTTAAAAGATAAAAGGGACTCACAGCAGCCGGGGGCGTTGGGATTGGGGGATTGCTTATCTAGCACGGCACTACCTCTTCCCCTCTCCCCTTCCACTATAAGAGGCTTCCCCTGGCTTGAAGGTACCTCGCGACGTAACAAAGTGAGACCTGGCCCGAAGTAATGTGTCAAACTGTCCCAGGCAAGGCTCTCAGGTTGACGGGGGAGTAGTTTTGTGGGTTGGCCAGTCACCTTCTTGTGAGCATTGGTGTCCCACACTCTATGCGTAAATGAGTATTCACCTCCGTTCCACAAAAAAAGTCATCATATTTTATTGCAATACTTCCAAAAGGGCGAAAGTGCAGTGCAAGCTCCAAAGAAATTGAGTGGAGTTTATGAAGAGTAATGCCTGACAGAACGCCCGGGTCAGAGTTGGTTGCTCTTGCTTCTATTCTGGAAATTTTAATGCGCAAGATCAACCATTTACTAGTCACGCAATCACTACAGATTATGACAAAATAAAAGCGTTATTCCAAACTTACCTCTCATGCTCAACATATCGAGTACAATACAACTATTTGGTAACGTAAACAAACTAGATATTTCAGCTTTTGACGAATCAAAGGAAATCTTCCTCATCATAACCAAAATGGCTCATTTCTAAAAAGAATCATCATACGTGATAAATAATGGATTTTTCACGATAGCATAGTCCAAAAACGTTCATTGACCAAGCAAAATGAGCCCCCATAATCGACACCCAAAGCCAATATTCACCAAAAGAAGATTATGCTTTCTGTGTTTTGGGATTACAAGGGTATAGTCTACTTTCAGCCGCTTCTGAAAAACCAAACTACGAGTATTTATTTGAACGTCATGTATTCAATTATCAAAATTAAATGAAGAAATTAAGACAAAATGCCCTGAACTGAGCAATCACAAAGGCGTGATGTTCCATCCTGATAACGTCAGACTCCACACCTTTTTGATAACCCGTTAGAAATTAATGGAGCTCAATTGGGAACTGATGCCACATTCACCCTATAGCCATAACTTAGCACCATCAGACTATCATTTGCTTTGCTCCCTTCAAAACTATTTGAATGGTAAACTTTTCGATTCCAATTAGGCTGCTCAAAAATGAGTTGGACCAGTTCTTTACTTCTAAAAACCAAAGCTTCTTCGAACGTGGACTTTTTCAACTTACCAAAAGATGGTAAAAGGTCATTTAACAGAATGGTCAATATATTATTGATGAATGTTTGTTGTTAATATAAATAAATTTACTTAAAAGAACAAGAGCAAAATGACACTAATTATCAAATAACCCAAAAACATGAAAATTCCGCAAAGAAACGTTCATAAACAATAGCAAGACTGTTACAAGGAATGTACACAGATGAAAAAAGGAGAGAAAGATATTCAAATAGAGGGACTAGCACAATTGTACACTCAACAGGGGAAGCTGGAGTACAATCATCAGAGGACTTGCTAGTAAGAGAAGCATGCACACCCACAAGAACACCTCTACCGTCAAATTTATCAATAGCATCACAGTCTCTATCTCGGCCGAAGATTAGATTAGATTCTACAGAAAAAGGATAGAAAAAAAAGCAAAGCTCAGTAGTGTTAGTTCTCAAGTCACGAATATTTTGATAGTAGCAAGTCAGATTTAAAAATTTTAAAAGATTTATGTTGAAATGAACTACGAGGTTTGAGAGCTATTTTTTCTGGTGTGAAAGGAAGCAGGACTGCTCCACTTACTATACGGAGATAACTTTTTGAAGAATATACCAGGAGGCCAAAATTCCTTACCCAGCAAGATACTGCCATTGGGTGGATGGAAACCTTCTGTTCGTTTTCTTGTCAGGCGTGAGTTTAGTGTACTCGAATAACTCAGGGATAAAGTTTAGCTTATACTCAATTCTAAGTTTAAGTAAATTTAATAGGAATAGGTTGATACAATGTCGGAGCCACCCGATAAAACTGCAGGGAAAACATTAAAGTTTCTTCCAAAACATAACTTTAAATTTGTTGTCTGCATTGTCTGTGAGGAGGTGTATGAACGAAGTGATTTTAATAAATAAAAAAATACAAAAGTTCTTGGTGATGTGTTTGTTGTCTGCGATTTGCATCGTAAAGTAATCTCCAATCGAAGTGATATTGTGCTTGATCATAACACTAAACTACTTGTCGCTAAAATCAAAGAAAACGCGTTTGTGCTGGCTCGAGAAAAAATGCTTCAAGAGGTTAATTTAACCTTAACGAATAGAAGGAAAAACTTGCCAACTGAATTAGCTTTTCAGAATGATGGAGATAAGGAAATAAATGCTTATATTACAGAAAATATCTTGCTAAGGCAGATGAACGAAGAAATAAAGCATAAAAATGAACTGCTCATTGATACAATTGAACTAATGAAAAATAACAAAAAATCATATGCAGAAGTTATTCAATTGAAGGCAAATAAAAATGCGATAGTTCCCAATATAAAAATCATTGCAACTTCCGATAAAGTGAACAAGAAAAGTTCATTCAACTCTATTACAACTATTTTACAGCATGAAATAAAAATACCGTTCCGGAAGGTTATCGACACGAATAATAATGGAACATTAATACAATGTGTGAAAAGTGATGATGTAGTAAAAACTAGTGAAATTCTTCAAGAAAAACTTGGTGTTAATTTTAAAGTGAAAATTCAGCAACCAAATAAGCCAAAACTTAAAATTATAGGTATTTCCTGCGATCTAAGTGATGAAGAGTTAGAATGTAATATAAACTATACGAATTTCTTGAGCACTGAACAAAAATGTAAACTTCTTCATTCTTATAAAAATAAAAACAATGCAAAAAGTGCCATTATAGAAGTAACTAAAGATCTCCATGACCAAATAGTTAAAAATAATTACAGAATATACGTTGGTTATCATAGTTGCAAGGCATTAGATGATTTCAACTTGTCACTGTGTAATAAATGTTCTGGGTATAACCATAAACCTAGTAAATATAGAAACAATGAATCCAGATGTATCTATTGTGCGGGAAATTATTCTACCCATGAGTGTAATGTTACGGACACTTTGCTATATAAATGTGCTAATTGCATCTATGCAAACAAAAAATATGGCAAGAAATATAATGTCTCTCACATCGCGTCAGACATAAAATCCTGCGAAATACTGAAAAATATATTCAGTAAAATAATCAAAGATACAGATTATATGTGCATTCCAGACATGCCAAATTATATTCGGCCCTATTTGCCATTAAACTTCAGAACCAATAATGAGCCTGTACCAAAAGAGCCGTCAGCCAACACCAGCTCGCTGCCAACAAAAAATCAACAAAAATCAACAATCACAACAAGACGCCAGAATAAACAACATGTATCAACTGCATAGTATTAACAAAGAACAAGGTGCTGATCTTATTGAATACTATCAAAGGAATTACATAAAAAAAGAAAAGATTTGTTATAACATCAACGCTCTTAACGGAATGATAAATGAAAATCATGGACTGATTATGTATGTGAGACTCTGAAGGTTAAACCTCTTGCAATTGTTTGCTGTGAAACAAGAAAATTAGATGGTGTGGTAATTTATATTATGAGCTCAATTAATGAAACGAAAAAAAATTTTAAAATCGGTAGACTAAATATTCTCAATACACAAATTAAACTAGATAAAAATACATTCGAAATATCTGCAATTTATCGGGCTCATGACTTACCAAAAAGTGAATTTATTACACAATTAAAAGCTCACATGAGTCAAAAAAGAAAAATCAAAACTATTTGTTGATTGGTGATTCCAATATCGATTTACTTAAAATTGATATCTATAGTCATGAGCATCTAAACAACTGCCTAGAGCAGAGATTTGTGCCTGGCTTTCAAACAATTACCAGACCATCTGAAGTAAACTGTAATCAGGGCACACGTATTGATAATATATTTATAAAAACCAATTCTATCGACGCAAATACTATGAAATTGGCAAATCTATTTAACGATCACTATCCACTTTTTCTGACAATAAATAATATAATTCGCAACTCGAATGATAAAATACCTACATCTATTAATTATAATAAACTAAGCAAAGTAGCAGCAAAAATGTGTTGGGGGGCTATTCTATTCATGCATGATCCAAGCATAGCAACTAAATCACTAATCAAACTAATAACTGAATGTATCAGCTCAGCTAAAATGAAAGCCAGAAAACAACCAAAGGTTTATCAGCGTAGTCGTTGGATAACGAGAGTTATTTCAACATCGTGTGTTAAAAAGGAGAATTTGTACAATATTTGGAAATTGGAGCCTACAAACTTAGAACTAAAAATCACATATAAAACTTATGTTCGAATACTTGATAAGGTAATGAAAAAAGCAAAAGTCATGTGCGATAAAAAAACAAAGTGAAATGAACATCAATAATTCAAAAAACCTATGGTCATTTATTAAAAAACTCGCCAAAAAAAAAATAAAAAACATCATACCATTGACTACATTTTGATGATCGAAAAACGAAAGTTGAAGATCCATATAAGATTGCTAACTGTTTCAATCACTATTTTAGTAATGTGGGCAATGAACTCAGTAGCAAGATTAAACAAACAACCAATCTTGAGATCAAATTACCTCCTATTTATAATAATTCAATTTTCCTAGCGCCAACGAACGAAATCGAAGTATTGAACGTAATTAAAAAGATGAAAATTAGATGCAGCGGAGTTGATGAAATTAATGTTAAAACTATTACTACTCTAGCCGATTTCATTGTGCGGCCACTTAAGCACATAATAAGCTTATGCATAGAAAAGGGAACATGGCCTGAAGATCTTACGAGAGCTGATATTAAGCCGATACATAAAAGTAAAGAAAAGCACTACATGACTAACTATAGACCAATTTCATTGATCTCTAACCCGGCTAAAATACTTGAAAAAGTGATTTACCATAGAGTCTTGGAATTTATTGAGAAACAAAAGATAATATCAAAACAACAATATGGCTTCATGAGAAATTTAGGTACGAAGGATGCCTTAATCCATATAACCAAACTAATATACGAAAGACTTGATAAAAGTGCACCAACGGCAGTTACGTTTTTAGACTTTGCAAAAGCATTCGACACTGTTAATCATAAAATCTTATTAGACAAGTTGTATAATAACGGTATAAGAGGCAATGCACATCTGCTAATTACCTCTTATTTACAAAACAGATATCAATGCGTTAAAGTTAATGGTGTTAAAAGTGAATACTGTGAAGTAAATACAGGAGTTCCACAAGGTACAGTTTTGGGACCATTATTATTTATATTATACATGAACGATTTATTAACAATTATGCCTAAAAAAAAAATTATCTCATTTGCTGATGATACGGCCATTATATCGAATGGTCGAAATTGGAATGTTGTTGAAACTAATATGAATAACTACCTCAAGGACGTTGCTAAATGAATGGAACTAAACAAACTCTCACTAAATATCGACAAAACGGTGTATATGAGCTTTGGAAACTATCGTAATAGTGTCCCTGAATTCCTTAACATATCCATAAATGAAGAAAGCATCAAAAAGGTAGAATCGTTCAGATATTTAGGAATTATTTTTGATCATAATTTAAAATGGGACAAACACATTGAGTACGTCCTGAACAGAACAAAATTTTTGATTTTTATTTTTCACAAACTCTCACGGGTTATGAGTTGCCAGACTCTTTTGATGATATACTATGCATTTTTTCATAGTATCATAAAGTACGGAATCATTGCATGGGGAGGAGCTTACTCAAACTATTTGAAACTTTTACAAAATCATCAAAATAAACTTTCAAAAATTATTAATAAAAGTATGTTCAACACTTGTGCCGAACCTTTGAATTTAAATCAACTCTTCTCATTAGAATCTCTGAATTATTATTATAATGAATTGAAAGAGAAATTTGTATTTTCGCACAGTATCACAAGGAAGAAAAGCATCCAACTTCCGAAAATGAATAAAGCTGTCAGCAACAAAAATAGTATTGTCAGAGCTATTAATGTTTTTAACTTGCTTGCTATTGAACTCAAAGTCATTAACAATGAAAGATTAAGAAAAGCAAAATTAAAAAAATGGGTCGCCTTTAATTTGTAAAAATTGCATTAAATTTGTGAATATTATATTAACTATGACAGAATTATATGAAATTTAATTATGATTTGATTGTAAAACATCATGAATAAGCATTAATTGAAATTGTTCAAGATTTAATGTGAATTCACAAATTAACTTCACTCTTAGTCTTTGAGTAACGTTATACGAAGTCCACGCACAGGTAATACTAGTTACTTCTGTGGCATTTGCATAATGATTAGCAAATTATGTAAATTATTTGGTCAATAAACTAAACTAAACTAAAACTTATGTGATCAATGATGTCTTCAACCGGACTGTTATATTCTAATCTCAAAAAAATTTTTTGCAAAGGTGGAGGAAACGACATGCAGTGGGGTGCCAGGTTTGATTGTAGTAATGCTTGTGGTTAGATCGACTCCAGATGAGGGACCCCAGCTGGTGAGCCTACATTTCTTGTCATCAATTCGGCATAAGCATTACTTTTTGTTACACATCTTGTAACAAAAGTCTCAGGCGGGCATAGGTTAGTTCTAATTCCAATTAAACATTGTAGTTCTATTTAAGCAGGCTACAGAAGTGTAGGTTGATACAAGTTAAAATTAAATTGGAGATGCTTTGATAGAGCCTTTTGCTGTAGTCGAACATGATGACGTTGCTCCTGGTAACTAGACGAAAGCGGCTGTCAGAAAAGCTTCCTGGCTGGCACCAACCGCAATCCATACATCAGAGCACTTTGTGGCCGAAGTAGAGCATAATATTGGCGATTGTGCAGGATTGTTCTTTTAAGAGTCTGAGCATATCAGATACTGTCACTCCACGACAGATGTTGCAGCATACGATAATGCTCAGTTCAAATTTTGCCGGGATGTCATAAAAGGACTCAGAGATACCAAGGCATTTTAGGGGGAAAGACTTCGTACAATATCCATCACACTCTCTAACTTGACTCTCGAACATTCGGGTTAGTTACACTTCTGACTTTTGAAAGCTTACTGCCATCTACTATAAAGTAAACAACTCGCAGGAAAAAAGTAAATAAATTGAATGAGGTTTTTGTAGAAAATTACAGAAGGCCCGAGCTTAATTTCATTTCCTCAGGTAAAAGTACTTATCAAATTTTCTAGGATTAAGGGTTCCTAGGATTAAATGATGAAAATTAAAAATGACTGAAATCACCTGTCGCTAGGGGTATTTTGGTGATAAAAATATATAGAAATTTCAAAGCTTTAATAAATTAATTTCTGTCAGATAGTTGCCTATTGTGAGGCGTGCAAATAAGCAAAGAAGCTTTAGCCAAACTACAAGGTAAAAATCTCGTTGACAAACTATAGTGATCTTTATTCTATTATGGAGTCAATACAGAGCTATGGCAAAAAGCGTCAATAAGTTAGGATGTCCGAATAGAGAGTGAGTGAGATTGTAGGTATTGCCATCCTAACTGTCTACTAAAACGCCTGGCGATCAGACTATAAGATGATGACAAGTATGCTGCGATATTGAACTGCCCAGCATAGTACTAACTCCCAAGTGTCACATAGATGACACAAATGGTTCGCATATCGCAACGCACTTTTTTTATACTCGTCGGGTAAGTCCTCGTCCCTTCGGGTGGTGGGTTCACAAGTGTCAGTCGTTGTTTAGATGACAAGAGGGGTAGACTAGGGAATTAATCATGTTGCGCCGGTGGGCTCGTGTGGTTCGCTTCAGCAGGAGATACACTGGGTGCAGAGGAAACTTTTTCTCTACGCCTATTTACATCGATTTTATAAAGCGGTTCCGACAACCACCGACAAAGGTTTACGAACTGCATCCACTCGTGCATGTGTGCAGCTACTGAGCCACTTTTTAACGAAAATCGTTTGATCATTTCAGTGGGCCGTTGGCACTGTTCGGACTTCTGACATACGAGTATGCTTTCGCAGATTGACAAGAAAACTATGCGGGCTGACCAATTGACTGCCGGGACAGATGAATTCACCTAGGTTAAAGAACATGGTTCCACAAGTTTCGCAGTTTTGCAAACGATGTGTGTCGTTGGTTTGTAATCCTTTCAGGATGAAAAACGTAGAGCCTTCCAGGCAATGCCAAAAATGACGAGCACAAGTATATATAAAGAGTGTTCTACGGTCATAACCGCTATAGTGAGACTATAGTGAAGAAACTTTTCTTTGAAAAAAAACGGCCAACAGAAACCACCAAATATTTTGCTGTTGCTACAACACGGCACCAACGGCTACTTTGGATTATGTATAGGCTTGAAAATGCACGAATAATCCCGCCAAGCTGTTTTCTGGACTTCGTAAATGCGGCGTTGCAAATAATCCGCCGACAAAAGTTCAACGTTCTAAAGAACCGCAGGAGATCCTTTACCATGATGGCCCTTTTAAAATTCCGGATTTCATCTACTCAAGACATTGGAGTGCATATATCCTTCTCGCTAATAGCTTGCCAAAGGTCATCTCTCTCACTTAAACCCAACAAGCGTTTAGAAACATTGATGATAACCCCAAAACTTGATAGACGCTAAAATATGCTCCTTCTTAGATTTTGATGCAATTAGTACATCGATGAGGTCGCGTAAGGGGAAATCAAGCCCCCAAAGTACCTCGTCCTTGAGACGCTGAAAGGTCTGCGCCATGCTGCGAAGACCAAACATCATCACAGTAAATTCAAATAGTCCAAGCGGAGTCATGACCGCCATTTTCGGGACGTCCTCCTCCGCTATTGGGATCTGATGGCATACCCGCAATAATCAATTTTTGAGCAAACACGCATGCCACTCAAGTTCGCGGCTATGTCATCAACGAGCCGCATTGGATATTTATCCGGAATTGCAGCGGCGCTAAGGTGACGAAAGTCCCCGCATGGACGCCATGTAATATCTTTCTTCGGGGCGAGATGCAGGGGAGTTGCCCAGGGGCTCTTGGACAGGTGACAAAAGCCTCTATATAGCAGAAACTGGAACTCCTCTCATGCTATGCGTAGCTTGCTTTGGTTCAGTTGGCGAGGGCATGTAGTGATTTAAAATGCTTAATATAGTATATCGGAGCACGTGTGGAGACTTCAGGATTCGTAAGGCCCGGAAACTCTTTGAGCAGCGATGAGTACGGTGAATTTCCAACTACGGTTGAAACGGATACCTGCTGCTGCTGCCTGGTCTTTCTTGATAAAGCCGCCCAACTCTTAGGGTCCGAGAGCCTGTAGTTCCTCAGATTGACGAGTACACCAAAACGTTGAAGGAAATCGACGCCAATGTGGGGCGCGACACTTTAGCAACACAATACACCAGCGGCACACGCGTGGTAGGCCAAGTGAAACCACGAGAACTTTATCACCGAATGTGTCGAGTATAGTTCCGTCTGCCGCAAACAACTTGTATGGGGACACCCCTTAGACTAGATGCAGGCAGAATTAGAGAGATATCCCCTCCTGCGCCGACCAGGAATTTGAATTTCAGTTTTGGATCAAACATTTCGCGGTGACTTCCCAACGAAAAACAAGCTGCTCGATGCATTTCCCAATTGTTTGTGAATAAAAAAGCACGGTGGTCTTACATCGGCACCAAAAGGATGATAAAAATAAGACATATGTGTGTAATTTTTATGCAGAGTTCCCTGTTGCAACAAGGAACCACAGTAGCTGCCTTGCTGAGATAACGTTTTGATGTGGTTGACGTCGATTCTTAGCTTGTCGATGCTTCTTGCTGATTTGTTGTCATTCCGTGTCTGGCTATATGATCTGCAGCAGACGCCAATTCTTCCAGGCTGTCACGTTCGTTGATGGCGAGGATAGTGCAGATGTTGGGTTCTCATTAGTGATGCCAAATTCAGCTAATAACCTTCATTTTAGGGCTTCGTATTTACGGGTGAATAAGCCGTGGAGCAGCTCCTTGGTGATCAGGAGTGGCTGCTCCTGAAGAGATAAGGTGGTCACCCCGTCGAAACTTCTTAGTTTGTTGTTTTACTAGTGTAAAGTAAACTACATCCGTCAAGTTTTTAGCGACAAAGAAAGTTTATCGGTTACTCTATCATTACTTTACGGAACCCTCCAAAGAATGCTACGTTAATATTAAATGGTGAGGGCGACAATTAAAAATTGTATCGGTTCATCTGCCGAGAGCAAAATTAAAAATACGGGAACTCGAAGGAGAGTGGTGTTGTTTCCCCTTTGGGCCCCACGTTGGGCGCTATTGTTATGATTTTCGAAATGCCCATGTAGGACACGGGTGCCAATGGTCTTGCATAAGTGTCAGCGAGCTATAAAAAAGACCGAGCTCAGCTAACTAGCTTCACTTAACGACCGCGTACGCGTGCTTGACGACTAACATTTGCGGGATCATATGGGGCGGGTTCTTGTCGAGCCACGAAGCTACACTACAAAATACTCATCACGCGTACTCTACTCTACAAGACGTACCGATCAATTTTTATTATCTTTAGAAATATTCTATTAGGTGTCAATTAAGCTACTCTACAGTAACTCAATATTTTTTTGCCTCTTTAAAGTTAGCGGAACCGGAGGCTTGAGACAAACGCAAACCTATACAAAAAGCAACCGTTACTTTCTCCAAAGAAGGTCGTTGCATTACAAGGGGAATGTCAAACCTAAAATGTTCAAGTGACTGAAGTGAACCACTCATCTCTACCTAAAGGATGGAAACGACGGATGTAGATTACTTCGCACTAGTAAAACAACAAACTTAAGCAGTTTCGACGGGGTAACCACCTTTTCTCTTCAGGAACAGCCACTCCTGATCACCACGGGGCTGCTCCACTGCTTATGTTTATTACAGGACAGTCTCTTCGATGCCGACCCAGACATGGAGAAGCTGAAGGATTTCGCTCTTCACTAGTGAAGAAACAATGGTTTCCGCAGTGGAGAGATGGTTGTTATAATTTTAGGCCCTTCTCCTTGAATACAAGTCCCTGTCTTCTACGAAAGTATGCTAATAAAAACCGCTAACCAATCATAAAACAAATCGGGTGTCGGTCAGGACTAATTGATGATGCGGGTTTTATCACTGCCGGTCATCAGATTAGCGCCCAGCAAAAACTGACGCGATTCCAATCAGTGTATTTGAAAACCCCTGGTACCATCAGTTTGTTCAAAATTAGAACTGTCCGACTTCAAACTGTATAAAAATGTGCAAACCTTTCTTTTGGTAACATTAAGGGATGCACTACTCTATAACGTCATCGTCGTGTTCAGGCGGCAGAGCCACCACGAACGAAAACTCCAGGAGATGCTATAGACCTTATTATACCGTTTGTCTTGTCTTCGGTATAATAAAGTCTATAGAAGCTTCTGGAGTTCTTTGTTCGTAGTGGCTCTGCCGCCGTCGGCATCGAAGAGACTGTCCTGTAATAAACAAAAGCAGTCGAGCAGCCCCGTGGTGATCAGGAGTGGCTGCTCCTGAAGAGAAAAGGTGGTCACCCCGTCGAAACTGCTTAGTTTGTTGTTTTACTAGTGCGAAGTAAACTACATCCGTCAAGTTTCCATCGTTTAGGTAGAGATGAGTGGTTCACTTCAGCCACTCGAACATTATAAGTTTGACATTCCCCTTGTAATGCAACGACCTTCTTTGGAGAAAGTAACGGTTGCTTTTTATGTTAGGTTTGCGTTTGTCTCAAGCCTTCATGTCTGCTAACTTTAACGAGGCAAAAATATATTGAATTACTGTAGAGTAGCTTTTTTTTTGTGGTAGGGAGGTGAAGGCATTTACGCCCGCCGAGTCTGGCAGTGTGGGACTCCCATGGAGGATACCCTTGCACTACCCACTAAACACCTCCCATGTCAATCTGAGAACCTAGCCTGGAACCGTTTGACACATTACTTCGGGCAGGTCTCGTTTTGTTACGCCGTGGGGCGCCCTCAAGCTGAGGAGTCCCTTTCCTAGTGGGAGGGGAGAGGGGAAGAAGAAATGCCAGAAGAGCGATCCCCCAGCCCCAGCGCCCCCGGCTGCTGCGAGTCCCTTTTATCTTTTAGGGCTGCCCGAGCATAATGTGCCTCCTGGTTCCATTTGTCAACCGATTCGAGCATCACCGCAACTACATTATCCGGGGTGAGCTCTTCCATCTCCCTGTAGAGTTTCCTTCGCAGCCTGACCCGTTTAGTACACGCAAAAAATGTGGGACAGGCATCGTCCTCCTCTCCTGGGCAAAACCGACAATCGGGAGACCGTGACTTACCGATCTTGTGCAGGTAAGACTGAAAACACCCGTGCCCGCTCAAAAGCTGGGTCAGATAGAAGTCAGTCTCACCATGCCTTCGATTTAGCCACGGTCTCACATCCGGGATGAGGCGCGCAGTCCACCTTCCCTTCGTGCAATTCCTCCAAGACTGCTGCCAATCGTTGAGCGAGCGTTGTCTCTCCTCGCGGACAACGATCTCCCTCGCATCCTCGTTTCGGTGCAGGTAAATAGCGCGGCGCTCTCTAGCAAGGAGGGCGACAGGTATCACGCCTGCAATCACTCTCACCGCCGAGTCGGAGACTGTTGGATACGAAGATGCAATTCTCAGTGCTCCCCTTCTCTGTACCTGTGCCAATCGTTTTCGGTATACCTCCTTGCTGGGAGCGTCGCCCCATACCTCTGCTCCGTACAGTAGCACTGACCCTACAGCACTCATCAAGAGGCGTCTTCTTGATGGGCTGGGTCCCCCTACGTTGGCCATAAGTCGACTCAGGGCCGATATTCCCGAAGCAGCCTTCTCAGTCGTTGCCCTGATTTGCTCAGAGAAACTCATCTTCGAGTCGATCAGTAGCCCCAGGTACTTCACCGCTGGCTTCAGTTCGATAGAGTAGCTTAATTGACACCTAATAGAACATTTCTAAAGATGATAAAAATTGATCGGTACGTCTTGTAGAGTAGGGTACGCGTGATGAGTATTTTGTAGTGTAGCTTTGTGGCTCGACAAGAACCCGCCTCATATGATCCCGCAAATGTTAGTCGTCAAGCACGCGTACGCGGTCGCTAAGCGAAACTAGTTAGCTGAGCTCGGTGTTTTTTATAGCTCGCTGACACTTATGCCAGACCATCGGCATTTCGCAAATCATTACAGATAGTATTGGTATTTTCCATTTGGCCACGCCGTTGTTGTAACGTGCCGCATTCGAAATGATTTTTCTGCTGCAAAACTGTACTAAAACATGCGTGAACCATAGTGTTGGTTTATTATGCCAAAAAAGCGACTGTCCTGACGCCTCCATTCTCTTCAGTTAATTGAAATGACTGACTTTATTTCCCTAATTGCTTTGTTTTTAAACATTCTAATGTGGGAAAAAAGTACTGAGAGAAAAATTCGTTATGCTGACGGATCATAATGATCCGTTAGACAAATTTTATCAGGTGAAAATTAACACTGGACATATCTTCTTACTGTCTGGTATTTGGAATTTGTAGATAAATCTGATGATGTTGGGAATGTTAAATGTATGAAACGTAGAATCTGATGATGTTGCGAATGTTAACTATGGGAATATGTGTTAGTTGGTTCGATTCACGAGAGTATTTTTCTTTATGGAATTTATGTGCGAACATTGCCGGCCACCAAGAGCCAAACCGGCTCTTAAACATTATGTTCCTCATACCATGTTGATGATGCTTGTCTACTGTTTTGGTTACATTATTTCCGGTGGCACGTTTTACATTGAATTAGAACAACTGCGACTAGAACTAGGATGCATGAAGTCAATATTGCTTTTATTGCGTGATTCCATGATACTGAACTTTCTTCCATGTAGTTTCTGTTGCTTCAGATAAAAACTTTGCCTGCTCGGTAGCGATCGTTTCAAATAATTGTTATGGCTGAAGTATAATTGATTTTTTAATATACTATAAACTGATCGGTGAGGCGCTTAAATTAAAAATTGGTAGTGAGGGTGTGATGTATCGTAGGAATTGATGACTTTGCATCGTCTTCTGTCGTGTCCATGGAAGTAGTTTTTAATTTTTTTGTTAAGCTTATGTTGTTTGTTGACGCATGAGTTGTCAGAGGGTTTTTGTCAGTTGGCGACTCCTCTGTTTGGCTGCTGAACGGTAGTTGACAAATCTTTGTTATGGGACGATTTGTCACATTTCCATTTATTTTTAACGTAACTAGCATAACGAGTTCATCCTCGCCTGGATGAGTGGCTAATATTCTTGATAATGGCCACTGTAAAGATGGCAAATGATCCTGTTTCACCAAAACCAGGTCACTAACTTTTGGATTTTCTTGGGGTTTGAGCCATTTTGGTCTTTGTTCAAGCCTTTGAAGGTATTCTCTTGACCATCTTAACCAAAACGAATGCTTCACCGCCTGCGCTAGTCTCCATCTTTTCAATAACGTTAGGTTCGCTTCTTCCGGATCACTCTTTGCTGTCACCTTAAAACAGGTAAGACAACTTTGAATTTCCTTCCTTACGAGTGAAGAGCAGGATATTATCCAATAGGCAAGTCGCAGCGTTGCAAGAGTTAATTGGATGCTCCCGTGTATGGTTTTTTGATGAGCTTTTTTGACTAGTAGCTCTGCTAGATTGCCTTTTAATATGATAGCTGGAGGTTTTGCATTCTAGTCTTCCGCCCACCCTTAGGATGCCCTCAGAGTCTAGATTAGCGATCGAATGTTGCTCGATTTAGGTATGGGCTTTTTATTCTTGAGATGCTGAATCTCTTTTTGATATGCTTGCTTTTGTGCAAACATTATACATATGGTATGTGCTTGTTCGAGTTCTATAATGAAGAGACTGCCAATTTTTTTGTCTGCAGGTGTACGACAATTGTGAACAAAACGGTTGCAATAGGCTACTACTCGATTCAGCTTATTGAAATTTGAGTAACGTGAGAATATCTCAGGTTCGTCTGACGCCTTTGTTACTAGGAGTGCAACTTTATGCCTTTCAGCTTCCTTGCTTTTCTGTTTAGGTACCATACTTTTGTTTAGTTTTACCTCTCCTTCTCTTAGCCATGCTGGTCCATTCCACCATAAGGAACTATCCATAATTTCGGCTGGATTCAAACCTCGCGTTGCAAGATTGGCGGAGTTTTCATGTGATGCAACATGGTTCCAGTTTGATGGCCATGACTTCTGTTGTATCATGCTAACTCTGTTAGCTACAAAAATATTCCAAGTAAATGCAAGTTTCTGTAGCCATGCCGAAACAGCTTGTGAATTGGACCAATATTTAACTGGGACTTGCTCCCATCGGTGTGCTGCAACGACTTGCTCCAGGATATTGGTGAGCAATACTGCTCCACAAAGCTCTAACCTAGGTATCGACTCAACGTTGCTGGGTGACACCTTCGATTTAGCGGTTAGAAGACATGTGACGATCGATAAATCATTAATGATCCTTATTTATATGGCTGCAGTGAATGCCAGTAGTGATTCGTCGCAAAATCCATGAAGTTCAATTTTAGCGGATATACTGTATCCTATCTACCGAGGGATCCTTAATTGGCTGATTTCATGACGTTTTTCGACGCACCCCGAGCCAGTCGTTGATTGTCTCCTTATCGAGTGGCTCATCCCAACTACATTTTGTTTTCCATAGCCTTTGCATTGCCATTTTTCCTATTATGATAACAGGTTCTAACCATCCAATTGGGTCAAACAACTTTGAGATGTCAGACAGAACATATAGTTTGGTGCATGGCTCATCCTCTGTTTCAATTTAAAAAAAAATGTTTTGGTTGTAGGGTGCCAGTAAAGGCCCAGAGTGTTAATAGTGTTTGATACATCAATGCTTAAGGTTACTTTTCCAAAAGTTTCATGTGATTTGTGCTCCACCTACCTTCTTGCAATTAAGTTTGAAGATCTTTTTGGAGTAGTACTAGCTCCAACAGTTTGTGTGCTTCAGTTAGACAATTGTCTACATAGAAATTCTCCTGCAAAACCCTGGCTGCAGTTAGGAGGCTTTGACGTTCATCTTCGGCAAGTCGTTGAAGTGTTTTAACGGCTAAGTATGATGCACTTGTTGTCTGTCTTTTTGAAGCGCCACAAGATTCGAAGGCAATTTCGGTCAGTTTCGTCTAGCCATATCTGCGGATACATCTTTTCAATGTCTGATGTAACCACATACCAATGCTGTCTCCATCTCATTAGAATGTGAAAAATGGTTTTCTGGAGTGTTGTTCTAGTTAGTAGTAGCTCGTTGAATGATTTTTCAGATTTCGTCTATTGCAATGCGTTGAAAACTACTCAAAACTTGGTTGTTGTGCTACTGTCCTTGAAAGCTGCATGATGTGGTAAATAGTAGCACAGTTTTTCGTGAATTGCATTGCATATGTCCAAGGTTGAGACACTCGTTCATGAATTCATTGTATTCCCTATGTAAGGCTAGATCTCTTTGAAAACGCTGCTCTAATTGACGAAATCGAACAAATTCTGCCTTCTGTGTATCGCTTATATCACTTTCCAGGTTTGAATTTGATTTAAATGGTAATCGCACTGAATAGGATCCATTTGAAAGGCGTCGTGTGAACTTGCGGTACTTCTCTTCTGCTTCCCTTTCCTCTGCTGTCAATGATATAGTTGCTGGAGTTTCCTCAAGTTCCCCAAAACGACGCAATGACTTATCCAGTTTATCGTATGATACCATGACTTGAACCCTTTGTCTGTCTGTAGATTGTGCCATGGGACCAAATAACACCCATCCGAACTTTATCTGTTGTGCCGATAGATTTCCTGTTTTTAATCCAGGCAGTAAGATTCCACTAAGCATATCTGCTCCAATCAGTAGATCGATTTAAGAAGGCTTATGATACCTCGGGTCTGCTGGCTCCTCTGGCTTTAGCCCTTCCGGAAGATGTGTGGCTGTTTGTACAGAAGGTTAAGAGCTGTAATGACGTTCAAGATGAGTGGGTGGAACATCAATCTTTCTTCCTTTCCATTTTCTCATGCGCTGCGATCGTCGTCTGTCCACATGTGGTAACTTCATGACCTCCACGAACACTTCCAAAAGATAAATTAGCCTTTCTCCTCCTGGCACTTAATACTCTCATAGGAGGGGGAATGCCAGCCGGAAAGGCCCGCAGGGGGAATGCCGGTCGACAAAAGCACTCTTGGAGGCTAGCATTCTTTGGGGGGCGCCGCCCCCCACGGACCCGAGGATATGGGGTGTTACACCCACTTTCTTACCTCGCGAGAGCCACTATGGCCCTCAGGGAAACTGGGGTCCTCCGGCGGGGCTTATGGACCCGGTTAGCTCGTCCGAAGACGGGCGTGGGGCGCCACTCGCTTTTCCCTCAAAGCCCCAAATAGCCGCCAAGCGAGAATGCGACTAACCGGATTAAACGCGACGTTATTCGGCCGATACCCTAGCTACTAAACACCCTACGATCCTCACTTCAATACTTCACCTACACCACTTCACTAACCATCCTATAATCTTCACTTCAATACTTCACCTACACCACTTCACTAACCACCCTTTAATCTTCACTTCTTAACCACTCTATCCTTCGCGTGGGCCACAATACCACCCCCGAACACGCTGACTCCCGATATCACGGGCTTCATTTAACTCCGCTACACTTCCACTTCGACTTGTCCGTCCAAGCCGCACTCGTCACAACCCGTGATCTGTAACAAAGATTTCTCTAATCTTGTCCTAAAGACAAAAATTTCTTCCTTCAAACATTATTTGATCACAAAGAAACTTCAATTATTTAAAATTTTACAACACTTGTATTCCAAATCGAAATGATTTATAACCTTAACATATGATACACTTTATCATAAAAAAACTTACTTCTCTTCTATACCTACAAAGGGGCCCCTTCGACGATCGTATTCGCGGATGAATTCTGTCGCCTTTCCTCCAATGTCGAAGCTTGTTCGTCGCTTTGATACGAATTTTTCCTTAGCTTGGATTTCACTTTGCTAATTCCGCTGTCCTCCACTTGAAGATTCCGCTGCGCTTCGAATTATGATCTCGCTGGTTGCTCTCGTTCCGCTGCCGTCGTCGCCCACGATAAAAAAGATCAAAGAGGAGGCGCGTCATTCTTCGCGTGCTTATATAGCCTCCTCCTAACGGCTATGGTTCCGCTCGTCGGTCATCCACCTCTTCAGCGGGGTAATTCCTTCTTGCCGCCACTTGGTCGCCGCTCCCCTCTGGTGGCGAGTACTCCGAATTCGGCTGAATCAGCTGAACGTAATTCACTGACAGTTTGAGACATCGCTTTCCATATTCCTTAGACTCTTCAGATAACCTGTGGTCCACACTATTTTTACTGTTCTCATCGTTGATAATTGATGAAGTCATCGTGTATTGTCCGTAGTCATCATCATTGTCATCATCTAATTCAAAACTATCAGTGAATGCACTTGAAGTCATTGTTCCATTTTCCAAATGGAAAACCTGATTTGCATGGAATAATAGCAAAGACATATAAACAAATGGACGAGCAACGAGAATCTGTGTACTCGTCCATGTGAGAAGCAAATTTGCCACATAAATAAGTTATAAATAACTTACGCTCTCGAAACTATATGATTCCCTCTGCTTCTCCTTCCCCTTTTTTTCCAGACAGGTTTTTCTTTTCTCTCTTCAGAAGAATCGCTTCCCCCACTGACACCCGCGCACACCAACGAAATTTCATTTCAGTTTGAGTATAAACAATAAACAACTCTCACGGAAAACTGGAACGTCAAAGCAAAAGAAAATCGAAAAGAGCGCGAACCACGCGGGAAAACTCATGTGTCAAAGCGGATCGAAATTTCGTAAATTTTTAATTAAAACAGTGAACTAAAGTTCCGATTACGTACGCGCGATCTTTAAAATTAAAAACTTTTTAAATGTGAACGTGTTTCGCCGTGAATAGAGTGCTAAATTAAAAGCATATCGCCTCAAACCTCAACTTCACACAACTTTAGCGCAGGTTGCCAATTGCTTCGGCTCTCACGACCGGTTGCGGATCCAGTACTCTCTATATCTATGAATAATAGTGTCTTGTTTTCAGTAACCATGACGCGTGTTTTGTTTTTTAAAATGCCCAAAATGCAGTGCCTAACAGTATGATTTGCCACATGTGCATCTAGTGCTGATAGTTTATTGTCCAAAATGTATATATGTTTGTCTTGATAAATGGCTCCAATTTGAGTATAAAGAAGGAATAACGTTGTAGATAGTTGAAATGGGATGCTCCACAATGAATGAAAGCTAATACATGAGTTTACTATACGATCTGTGTCTGTTGACATTAAATTTGAATTTCTGGACGTGCATCTTGCCGTCCTCGTGCCGCAAGTGCTTTCCGGTAAATTGCGCTTACAACGCCACTTCACATTTTCATTCCTATAATAGCCATCCTCCAGTTGAAATTCGTACTGCAAAATGCGGAAATCAATGATGCTACAAGCAGACCTAGAGCATAAAAATATGGTCGAATGTCTGTTCCTGCATTTTCCGTAGTAGTTTCATTCAGCAAGCCACCAAGTAGCAGTGGTCCAGCAAAACCTGAAGTATCTGCTATGAATCTGAAAATGCTAATTAGATAAAATTCCTTGTTTTTTCCCTTCAACAGCGGATCTATGTAAGCGACGTAGTGTCCGTTTTGATTGTCTCCTGCATGGACTACGAAATAAAAATCACTCCTTTCTCAGCTTCCTGAAGACTGTACTCTTCACCAGCATCGTATTTGTTGTCACCATCTAGCGATGTAACTCTGGAACGATTCGTAAACCGGACAATTATTCTAAATGTACTCGTTGCTCCCGGAGAAACTGTAGCGTTTTATCGACATTTTCAAAACAGTGAATTCTCATCATCTGAATCCTCCTTGGCAACATCTGGCTCGATCTTGTTAGGTTTTGATTTTACCGAAATATCTGGGGAACATTCCAACTTCGAACATGCGGTGATTCTGACCTTCGCTCGATGACAATTATGTTTGCTTAAGACTACCAATAATCGTATTTAAATTACTAATATGATTCCAATTTGGACTGGCAAACAAACCCTAGTCGAGTGCGGCTTAGCTTTCTGACTATACATAGTCACGCGAATGTTACGATAGTGTTCGGGGTGAGGTAATCCTGGTGCCCTTCGGTTTTATCCGTAACAGGGGGGCGCCGTGAGGTTCCCTCCTAGGATCACAGGTAACGACTCTGATTGGATCCGGACTACGCTTTGGACAACCAACTGGAAATTATGCTTTGGGCTGGTGGATGTGATGGTTTGGACCTAGTTGCTTTGCACAGTAGCGCCAAGAAGAAACTCGTGTGCGCACGGGTCCAATTCAACTATCATATCGTCTTCGTTCCGGTTTCACCTTGGCAGGCCTCGGAGTACGTTCGAAGTTCGCACCATTGGGTTGGTGGTGTAGGTTCGGTTGAGATGGACTCCTGATTAGCGCTGGTCTGGCTCTGAGCACTTGTCCCCATAAGGACTTATGCCAACCCTCGCATGGCCTCCCTGCTCTGCAAAGATAACCACGGGACCAAAAAGGCGACTACACACACGAACGGAGATAGTGGCTCCGAGAGGTGACCCAACATAACGAAACAAAAAATAATAACAACGACGACGCAACCAGCGGCTGCAGCCACGATGTTAACAGTACATGGTGAGTGGTACTAACTACGACCAAACCGAAGAATAACACAATAACAGTTAAGGCAGACGAAAAACGGAGAATAGCAGACAGTCAGGTTGAAACTGATATTCCTGCGGTGTTCGGGCACAGCAAAAAATGATGCGAACGCCCGAGCGTCCTATTGAGGAAAATCGCGAACCTCTGCAGGACACTTCAGGTGTTCAAACGGTGGAAGATAATATTAAGAGCAACGAAAATTCGATTGTCTCTTCTGCGATCGTTACCGAAGCGACCGATGCAAGGGTCGCAAATCCTGACATAGCAGAGAAACGTCCTGAAGCCAACGAGGAGATTATGGCACGAATAGCAACGAGTAACCAGACACCTCGTAAAGCCCGAAAATGGCCGATCCTACGCGGAAGTACTGCGGGACATCAGGGGAAACATAAGGCCCGAAGACACCAATCCTACCATTAAAGTAGTACGACCAACGCGGTCGGGCCACATACTGGTCAAATTCGGAGCAGAGGCTGGCAATACAGAAGCATTTTGAAACGCAGTAAAGAAAGTCCTTTGCAACAGCGCAACTATAGCCCCACTCGAGCCTATGGCAACGATCGAAATGCGAGACATTGACTGCATCACGGATCTGGCCGAGGTAGAAGAGGCCATCAAAAGGGAATCCCCTTGCGTGGGAAGAATCAAAGCGAGACTGACCCCAGAAAACAACAGGGGACAACGCATGGCCATAGTTGACTTGACCGAAAAGGACGCTGAACAATTCCTGAACAAGGGCAAATTACGAATAGGGTGGGTTGTCTGTGGGATACGGCGAAGAGCAATGCCTCTTCAATGTTTCAAATGCCTTGGTTATGGTCACACCACACAAGTATGCAAAGGACCCGATGGGACATAAAACAAAAGAGTGTACGAAGGAGGCACACTGTATTCTTTGCAAGGATGCTGATCCAAAACCTGATTTTGGACACGTCTTTGGATCAGGAAAATGCCGGGTGTTCCAGAAAGCCCTAGCCAAGGCGAAATCAGAACTCCGATGACCCGCATCCTGCAGCTAAACCTAAACTGCAGTTCAACCACCCAAAGTCTGCTTGAGCAGTTTGCGAGGGACATGAAAGCCGACTTCTTGCTGCTGAGTGAGCAACACCATAATAAAATTCCTGCATTATGGTATTCTGATAAAACTGGTACTGCCGCCATCTGGGTTCGGAACAGTGACTTTCAAGCGGAGAGTTGTGGATGGGGGGATGGTTTCATGTGGGCTTGGTGCTCAGGCACCACCTTCTTTAGTGTGTACCTAACGCCGACCGAATCGACATCATCTTTCCAAGCCAAGCTTAATGCTTTAGAGGGCGGCTTGAACACAAAGGGCAAAGTGCTCGTTGGGGGCGACTTCAACGTTAAAGCAATCAAATGGGACATGCGGCCAGGACGGCCGCCGTCATACTAAACTCCGGAAATACGCCGACTTTCCACCGTATTGGCTGTGAGGGAACCATACCGGACGAGTCCTCAGTACGGAGGACACATAACTGGAAAGTATAAGAGAACTACTCAGCCAGTGATCATCAGTGCATTCTGCTTGAGATAAGTGATGTTGTCTCCCGACGCCTGTGATCTCGACTTTGTACAACTGGATGGAACATCGGAAGAATAGACGTCGAGAGGTTTGTTGACGTGCTCACAGCAAGTGAGCCACTGCAGGGAGCTTCGGAGGGGATGGAAGAACTGACAGCTCAAGACATGGTGAACTCTACTATGAGCATCATTAAGACTGCTTGCTACGCTTCTATGCCGAGTCGAGGACCCCGGCACGGCAAGCCCGCAGTATACTGGTGGTCAAATTAAATCGCTGAAAAGCGGAGGGAGTGTCACAAGCTTCAACGTGAGGCTCAACGGGCGTGGAACGGTGACAAGGCACGCAACTGGGTGGCAGCATATAAGTCGGCCAGGAAATGCCTTTGCAAACTGATCAACAGTACCAAGGCTCACTGCTGGCGAGACCTAGTGGACAATGTGAGCAAGGATGCGAGGGGCCTTGGCTACAAGCTGGTCATGGGGAAACTTGTTGCCCTTTGGAAGCTTTGTATACATGACGCGAAAAAGTTGGACACGATAGTGCGGGGACTCTTCCCCGCCCATCCCGTCTGTGTTGACACTGTCCATGGTGAAACAGCAGTTGAGTGCCCACTCTTCACACAGCCGGAACTGGAGGAGGCAGTCCTCTCATTGAAAGCGAGGAAGGCTCCAAGTCCAGATGTTGTTCCAGCTGAAGTGTTGCGGCTCGTCTATCACCATTGGCCTGACTTGCTGCTCAGCACATTCAACGCTTGCCTATGGGACGGGGTTTTCCCGGTATGATGAAAAGTGCTGCGGCTCGTGCTGATTAGCAAGGGAAAGGGAAATCCCGAATCGCCGTCTGCATACCGCCCGTTATGCATGCTAGACACGGCTGGGAAAGTGCTGGAGCAACTCATCAAGGGAAGACTCACTGACGCGATTCATGCTGCTGCGGAACTATCACCTAGGCAGTACGGCTTTAGAGCAGGACGTTCTACCATTGATGCGATTGCAGAGGTGGTGAACGCGGTCCAAAAGGCAGAGGCATATAGTATCGCCAAGGGATGGATCGTCCTGTTGGTGACACTCGACGTCAGGAATGCCTTCAACTCCGCTAGATGGGTGGATATTTTGTTGACGCTGGAAAACTCTTTTCAAGTTCCAGAATATCTATTGCAGCCTTTAAAGAACTACCTAAAGGACCGAAGCCTGCTCTACGACACGACACAGGGCCAACGAAGGATGGAAATTACATCGGGTGTTGCCCATGGATCTATCCTTGGTCCGGACCTGTGGAACGTGTTTTACGACGGGCTACTGAGACTTGAGATGCCAGATGAGTTGCGCTTGGTCGGCTATGCGGATGATGTTGTGGCTCTGGTCGCTAGAGACACCGTTTAACAAGCGCAACTTAGGGTAGGTATGCTAATGCGCCGAGTGAGGGACTGGATGACTGCTCGCTGGCTCAGTTTAGCACTGGAGAAAACCGAAGTGGTCATCTTGACAAAAAAGAGAATCCCTAGAGTAAGGATGATCAGTATTGGAGACAAACAAGTCGAATCAAAGCCAGCGGTGAAGTACCTGGGGCTACTGATCGACTCGAAGATGAGAACTGAGAGTTGCATCTTCATATCAGACAGTCTCTTTGCTAGAGTGCGCCGCACTATTCACCTGCGCTGAAACGGGGATGCGCTCACTCAACGATTGGCAGCAGTCTTGGGTCAATCGCACGAAGGGAAGGTCAGCTGCGTGCCTCATCCCGGATGTGAAACCGTGGCTAAGTCGAAGGCACGGTGAGACTGACTTCTATTTGGCCCAGTTTTTGAGCGAGCATGGGTGTTTTCAGTCATACCTGCACAAGATCGGTAAGTCACGGTCTCCCGATTGTCGGTTTTGCCCAGGTAAGGAGGACAATGCCTGTCACACATTTTTCGCGTGTACAAAATGGATCAGGCTGCGAAGCGAACTCTACAAGGAGACGGGAGAGCTCACCCCGGATAATGTAGTTGCGGTGATGCTCGAATCGGTTGACAAATGGAACCAGGTGGCACATTATGCTTGGGCAGTCCTAAAATATAGAAGGGACTCACAGCAGCCGGGGGCGCTGGGGCTGGGGGATCGCTTTTCTGGCACTTTCTCTTCCCCTCTCCCCTCCCACTAGGAAAAGGACTCCCCAGCTTGAGGGCGCCTTACGGCATAACAAAACGAGACCTGGCCCGAAGTAATGTGTCAAACGATTCCAGGCTGGGCTGTCAGGTTGACAGGGGAGGTGTTTAGTGGGTAGTCCAGGCGCACACGGAAGTCCCACACTGTGCATAAATGACAATCATAGTCTCATAGCCGCTTTACTAATGAGTGATCTTTTTGCTCCATTATCCAATAACGCCCTCAGTGTGATAATTTCAACGTCTGTGGTCCAGTGTTGAAATGTGCGCTCACACGAACCAACGCTGTTGCTTACAGGACTTGGCGGCTGCTGTCAGCTGTGCACATACATGTGCTGCTAGTTTTGGTTCCTTCCGGGCTTACTGACTTTTCAGCAAACACATGCAATGTTGTGTTGTGTTTTTTCCCACACACCTTGCACCCACGTTTTTATGAGCACTGTTTTCGCTACGTGCTGATCGCTGAGGCAGTTGAAACATAATTGCTTCGAATTGACCAGTTCTCGTCTTTTTTGCACACTTATCTCACGAAATTTTGTGTAGTTGAATTGCAGGTGATCTTCATTGCACATTGGACATTGTGCACTGGTACTGGCTGAATACACAGCAACCGTAGGCTGTTTAACGGTTGGTTTCGTACAAGAAGTTGATAGGGCTTCTAGCATGACGACTTGGTTCTCCAGAGAAGTCAAAAGTTCTTGAAGAGCTGCAACACTCTTTGACTGCCTGATTTCCTTTTGCCATTCTTTCCTGCTTTCCTCAAGTTTTGATTGAGAACGAATGTAGCAACCAAGTAAAACGCGTTGACATTGACGGGTGAAAGTGTGGTCACCAACTGATAAGTTATCTCGACCATGTGCTTGAGTTTTACGTCGTCCTTTTTGCATCGTAGTAAGTCTCAAAACCTTTCCACCATCTCGTTTGAGATAGCTTTGTCGTTGTCATAGCCCTCGCATAATAATTTCCATGCTGGCTGGTAGTTGGCTTCAGTGACAGTCAAGTGCTGGATGAGGTTCTCTGCCTCGTTCCGTACCGAGTTTCAAAGATATTGTAGTTTCTGCACCGCATCAAGTTTCTCGTTCACATGAACCATACATTTGTACAGATCCCAAAATGAGCACCATGACGAAGATCGGCCATCAACAGCTTGAATCTTGACTCTTTCCAGTTTGAGGCCTCCATCTCATACCCTGAAGCTGTCACAGTGGAAAAATTTCCCTCTTAATCTTTCATCTTCTCTAAGAATAGCGTCTCATGTCTAGAGCTATGTTTTCCAGAGCCTCAAACTCTTCAATACACTGTGTGCGTTCTTTGTCACTCTTCATCTCCTGGCATACCAGCGGATGACTTGCTTCGCACTTGCTCCAAAGTCCCTGCAGCTTTTATTTATTTATAATTTATTTTTTATTTGCTTCTGGATTGCTCTAATGTTGAGATCCTGGGTTGCTTTTTCCGACATCCTTGGCTAATGTTGAACCTCTGTCTTCTTAATCTGCTTCTTGATCTGCTTATGGTATCTGCTTCTAATATCAGCTTCTGATATTTGACTCGATGGACCAATGTTCTGACGCCTCCTCGATGAAACAAAACAATTCTCTTCAGTTAATTGAAATGACTGACTTTATTTCCCTAATTGCTTTGTTTTTAAACATCCTAATGTGGGAAAAAGTTCTGTGAGAAAAATCTTTATGCTGACGGATCGTAATGATCCGTTAGACATATTTTTCCAATTGAAAATTAACACTGGACATATCTTCTTACTGTCTGGTATTTGGAATTTGAAGATGAATCTGATGATGTTGGGAATGTTAAATGTATGAAATACAGAGTCTGATGATGTTGGGAATATTAACTATGGGAATATGTGTTAGTTAATAAGATTCACGGGAATATTTTTCTTTATGGAATTTATGTGGAAACAGCGACAATTTGACCAGAATGGCGTTCGCTTCAAAGTCAAAACCGATTTATTCAATACTAATCGTTATAAATTTCAAAAGAATATAAAGCAAATTCCCAACAATAACAATGCATACCTTAATGGCCCAAATGGCTCTCAAAGCTTATACGTTATTAGTTAAACATATTTCATCAAAACAACTATAGCAAGTTCAAACTAATGAAGATTATTACATATTTTATGATTTGATTTGGAAAAGGAGAAAAAACGAACCAACACTATCCTAAAATAATTTATAATTTTAACACAAAAGTGAACTTTGATCCTACATCTTATATGTTATAACGTAATTCTAATAAAATTCAATCAAAAACTTTATCTTATACTTAAAAAAATTCTATCACCATATTCCTAACCTACGCGTTTAACCTTATCTCTAATCCAAATATAATAAACATAATACCTTACCTAACACTTAATTTTTAACACAAATAAACAAAAACACTGAATGCAGCAATAATGAGGTGAAACTCAAAAACTAGGTAACGAAAAATACAAAAACAGAAAATAAACACGAATAATTTAGACATTGTCATTCAGCCACCAATACCTAGACTGTCTCAGCTCCATCAGCTTCAACGAATCTAGCAAATGAGTATCTCCATTGTTGGTCTCTTGAACTCAAATTCGGAGAATATTTTATCTTCTTATCGGTGGCCCGTCTATATATATGATATATGGCTGGGACGCCGTCAGAATCAAAAACATATCAATTCATGTCCAAATACATGAATGCTTTTGGAGGAACGAAGCCAGTAGCGAGGCAAGTTGTAATATACCCGTCTGTAGGGTGGAATGGCTGTGAAATCCAAGGGTTTTCACTCACAGTTACAGATCTTGTGATATTATTCCGAAGAAGTTTCAATACGAAGATATCGACTCTCGTTACTTGAGCAGTTTCATAAATTCTTCTATTCGATATATAATGCTTCTAATCCATCTAAAGCTTTCTGTACGAACCAGTACATGTACAAAGACATTCCCTTTCAAAAACTCTTAGTTCTTCCATAGTACTAGCACTCTGGTTGTACCAGATTTGATATCCATATGTCAAAACTGGTCTAACCAGGGTCTTAGATAATTTTGTGCTTTTGATCAATGTATTTGGAATGAAAGAGTCGTCGTAGGGCTATGACTACTTGTTGTGCCTTACTGAGCATGATTTTGACATGTTCAGTATAGTACAGGTACTGATCGAGATGAAACCGAGGTATCGAACACAGGATTTATGTGGAACCCGTTCTGAACTGACCTCGCCAGCTATGATGTGGAAATCCTTCCAAATATGTTTCAGGTCTCTTGACTGACCCCCTGAAGCGTTGTCCGAAACAAAATTGTTTCGCACTTCTGCGCATTGATTTTCATTCCCCAATCGTCAGTGTATAGCTGCACATTATTGAACATTTTTTGGAGGTTGCTATGAACTATTGTAGCTTTTCCGTCTGCCGTATAGAAGATCAAATCATCAACAAACGCTACCAATTATCGCGTTGTCGGGACGTTAAAATCAAAACTGTTCAATAGCTTGCGAATGAATAATGAGAAGAGCAGAGACGCAGTAACTGTTCCCTGCTGTAGACCATTCAAGACCGCATTGTTGTCAGATTTCCATCAGTTACAACAAATGGTTTGCCGTATAAAATATTGCACATCATGGCGATAAGGTGTCTGGTGAACTTGTCGTGTAGGAGTTTAAAAACTAGTCCTCCATATTCTCCATATCAATGAGACATGCTCCAACTTATGCTCTATCATTTATTTTCCAACAGATGTCTGAGGTTACTTTCATTATTGCATGCGTCGTCGAATGCCTGGCACGAAAACCAAATTGGCGATCCGGCATCAACTCATATTCCTCAATGTGGATGTTTAATTCTCTGTTGAGTATCACTTCAAACACCTTGCTGATGTTAGGCAGTACGCTGATTGGGCGATAGCTTTTAGGGCATGAAGATTCTTTTCCTTTCTTCAAGATCGGAAATACCCCAGCATTTTTCCACTCATTTGGGAAATTCGAATTGCTCAACATGTTGTTGAACAATATGCAATAATTCCTAATAGCAACCTCAGTCAAATGTCGGAGAACGACATTTGAAATACCATCAGTACCATATGATTTCTTGTTGTTTATCCTGCAAAATATGAAAGAAAAGTCTTGATAGCAAACAAAACAATCATTAAGATTCAAGTTCGGTATGAGGTCAGATGTTAATGTTTCATTGAAATGAAGAATTGATTGGCAGTTCAGGCTTGATTTGAAGTCGCTTCAGTTCCATATATTGACAGATTATGACAGTTTGGTCTTTTACAATTTTAATCATGACAACATACATATCAGCCAAACGTTTTATTATTGTTAAAACTTTTTACAAAAATAATGAATCGCCAGTGCAAACATTTCGCGCTCTACGTAATTTCACGAAATGGACCCATGAATTGGTCGGCGAGATCGTGTGATTTGACTCCTTGTGAGTTCTTCATTTGGAGATTTCTGGAGAACCGTGTTTACGCTGATGCTTTCCAGACTATTGAAGCATTAAAAACCAATATTCGAGCCAACCTACGCCTAATAACGCCGGAAATGTGCGAAAATGTCATCGAAAATTACAATCATTGTTCGATAGTCTGTAAAGCAGCACGAGGTGCACATATACCCTTAGTAATGTTTCATATTTAATTGTAAGGGATTAAATTTTCATAATAAATAAACATTACAGCTCAATCTTCACAAAAACGATGTTTTTTTCGACAAAAATGTGTACACTTGTTATGAATCACCTTAGATTGCATCTGTATTCGATTTGGTTCTCTGTTATCCACGATTTCAGGAATCAGGAGGAATACACCTCCCTGATTATTGCTGGCTTTTAGCCATGATGTATGCTTGGCGTTCAGGTTACTAGCAAGAATATAATAACTATGCAGCCTGTTCAATTCGACTGTTTCAAACAAGGCATTGAGCTCCTCCTTGAGCTTGAGAATAGTTCCACCGGCTGCATAGGCAGAGATAACGAAGAAGTTATCCTCACCTGGCAGTGAGATTTTGATAACGGACACTTCAATATATTCAAAGCTTTTGAGTTCGGCTTTCTCAATATTTCGGAAACAATAGGGTCTTCGAACCAATATCCCCGTGCCACCTCCCTCATCACCTATTACCATATCGTTACTTACGAATTCAAAATCCTTGAATGTCATGGAGTGCCATGAATTGAGGCGCGTTTCAGTGAGAAGCATGATGTCAGGCTTTTGCTTAACAATGAATTCAAGGAGATAATCATACCGATGTATAGTGACAATGGAGTTGACGTTGATCGAGATGAGATGAATCCTATCCATGGGAATGTGACTGGATGACAAATTATTTTGAGGCATTTGAAACCCCTAAACGATGAAAAACAAGATTAATTTTCGTATCTTGTTTATCGAATCTCTCCGATAAAGAATTTAGTCGCTGGTAAATTTTGAGAAGCGGTTTATTATTGCCACTTACATTATTTACCGCATTTTCTGCTGGTCTTCTAGTGGCGAGTGCAAATTGTACTCTGGACTTGACGAAGTTTGGAGCTAAGACACTGCGGTGTAGTTGTATTTGCTTTGGGACAGATTTTACTCTCGCAGCATGATATCGGGAGCATCCTCGATATGATGCTGGGTGACATAAAACACCGCAGTTAACACAGTATAATTTATCTTTTGGCTCCGTCTGAGCCAATTTGCACTCACCGGGAGCATGCACATCCTTGCATTTGACGCATTGATAATGCATGGCGCAGTTGGCAGCCGAATGCCCAAATTGTTGTCAGTGATAACACTGGTTGACTTCTCTTTTTTGGAGGCGTTCCAACCTCACCACTCGGAAGTTCAAGTATCTTATTTGTTGAAGAGCAGTTGGACTGCTCTTATATGATATTTGCACTAAATAAAGTAGTTAAATTTTTTTTTCTGTCGTCAACCTTCTTTTCACGAATATTTTAACGGAGATAAATACAATTTCTGATGCTGCTTCCTTGGGCACCTGAAGAAGATCAACGGTATTTTCTCTACAGTCCTAACCCTTCAACAAAAAAGTCTGGTTTTTCTCACTTTTCGAGGTATATGTGAAGTGTGAAACCTCTCCAGAATTTAGAGCATATTTTGCTGATTTGAAATTAACCAGTGATTTCGTTCTGATCGTTAATTTTTCGGCATTGATTCGTTTAATTTCGAAATTTGTTAATTTATTGTCGGCTGCCTTTCCGCTTTGACCGAACACATTAATTGGCGGAACTTTCTCTGTGTTCTTGGCAACTTTTTGAGGAGGACCAGCAGAACTACGGGCTGGTTTCTTCTCCTTATTTTTTTTTCTTAAATAAAGCATAAAATTTCATAATCTTCAGTACATTCGTCAACGTCCATTTCTTGTTGGAGTCCGTTCAGCACTGCATAGTAGTTCTGGTTGTCGTTAGTGCCTCCAGCACTCAGTACTTCTTCTGGTATGACATGTTTGACAAAGTTCTTCGCCTTGGTTTCCGTATTTATTGGCCTTACCGGTTCTGCATCTTGAGCTTTCTTGGCTCTCTTGTACATATGTTCGAATGTTTTCAGTCGTAGTTTCAATTCCTCAATTTCAGCTTGAAGTCGACTCACTTCTTGTTTGTCTTCCACTACTTGAGTCTTACGCCCGCCATATGCGGAGTCCTGGTTACTCGTATGTCTTCATTTATTGAAATTTGCCGTCTATTTCGCATTGTTACTCTCCTCGGGGCCACCCAATGGAAGGAAGCCGTCGGGCTCCTCCATACCGCAGTTCCGAGTTAGTCTTTGGATTATTTGCTTTTGTTGATTTATTAATTCCGTGGGTCGATGCCTTTGACGATAAATGCTTTTTCCAATAAAATCAAAATTTGTCCGACGGCTTCCCTCCATTGGGTGGCGACCAACTTGTACAAAAATTAATTGAATTTCTTGAAACTGACTTTTATGCAAAATTAATTAATTTTTACGGTTTTGTACTAAAATACAAAACCCTATTGCAATCACGACCTATGTCCGTCCGTCCGTCTGTCTGTATGTCACAGCACTTCTTCTCCAAAACTATAGAGGCTACAGCCATGAAACTTTGTAGAAAGGTCACAAGTGGTGACTTCTTGAAAGTTCAAGGGTGGACAATTTTTTCAAAGGGGTTTAAGGGGAGTCTCCCCATATAGGGAGATGACCCCCCAAAAAAATTTTCACCATTGGTAGTCGAGTAGGGTGTCGTTGGAAATGTCTTAATGAGATCTTTTCAAAACAAGTCTTAAAAATGCCATATCGGTTCTGAGGGGAAGGGCAAATGTCCGAACTTTTCATGTACCCCCCCCCCCCTCACGATTGGACACCTTCCATCCAAAAAATCTGAAAAAAAATCATGAATGTAGGCCTCTATAAGTACAAGAACAACAAATACATGAGAAGTCGAAATTCACTCAACTTTGTTAGTAATAGTATGATTTATTGATTTTATGTTTTCTTAAATAAAACCTTAACGCTACTTTTAAATTCAATGATGAGATGACTATGTAGCGTCTCTGTCACCTCCAGTGGTGGCCGTTAATCAATTCGTTGTCGCGGCGATCGGGCTGAATGTGGCCAGAGCTTCGCGCCGTGTTGGAACTCTCTCTCGCTCGACATCCATCCACGGAGCAACACGGACGAGTATAAAAATTCAACATAACTTTGTATATTTTTGTCAATGGAATTTAAGTTAGTAATTGAACATACCTGGTCTTTCATTTCATTGGCAACACGTTCTGTACGAAAACACATCCGTACATTGGTGACCCCAGAAGGTAGTTTTTTAAAATTGTCTTAATGGCCGAGGAAGAGTGTCAGGACGCAGACAGCGGGGCCATGAGCCCAGTACCCAGTCAAGAAATCAGCGCCATCGCCATCAAGCTACCTCCATTTTGGCAAGACGAGCCGGATTTGTGGTTTTTGCGGATTGAAGCACAATTCCGCACCGGCAAAATCTCCTGCAATCAAGCCCGATTCGACAAAGTGATCACAGAACTGGAAGTTTCTGTGATTTCGCAGGTGGCTGATATCATCAAGTCGCCGCCAGCCGTAAATAAATACGCGGCATTAAAATCCCGGTTGTTGTCAATATTCGGTTTAAAAGAGCACGAAAGACTCAGACAGCTGCTGTACAATTTGGAGTTGGACGACCAACGTCCATCGCGTCTATTGCGCAAGATGCAGGCAATTGCAGGTATCGAAATGCCAGAGGTTATGATCAAAGACCTGTGGCTGCAGCGCCTCCCGTCAAATATACGCTCTATTTTTGCCGCCTCTGAGCGACAAACCTTGGAAAAGTTGGCCAACGCAGCGGAACGGATTGCAAGCTATGAAGCAACGGAAATGCTGGCCAATGTGCGACGTCGTCCCGAGGGTAAATCAACGGAGACGGCCGACGTCGAAGGCATGGAGTTTAAAATCGCAGAACTCCGTTTGGAGACAGGTCGAATTAAATCCAGCGCACACAATCCAAACAACGCACGATGCAACGCATGCCGCTGTTCCAGTCAACAAAATTCTTCAATTCAAAAGAAACCGACGAATAATTGGTGTAGCTACCACAAACGATTCGGTGCGAGGGCAAGACGACGCCAATCTCCTTATGAATTCCGACTTGCGACGTCGGGAAACGAATCGAACCGCTAGCCTCACAGGCGAAAGCTAGCGGTTGCAATTCTAATCGCCTACTAGTGTCAGACCCAAGAAGTAAGCTAATATTTTTAGTCGACACAGGCGCAGACGTTTCGGTAATTCCCGCCTCATTACTAAAACGTAACAACAAATCATCATCACCGAAGCTTTTTGCTGCAAACGGTACACAAATCGACACCTTTGGAAAAACTACACTGAATCTTTCGCTCGGACTACGACGTGACTTCCGGTGGAGCTTCTACGTTGCAACTGTGTCCCGCCCTATCTTGGGAGCCGATTTTCTAAGGAATTTTGGCCTATTAGTGGACATGCAGAATAAACGCCTTTCCGATCTGCATTCGCAATCTTCTACACAAGGCCGAGTTAACCGCATGCGCTGCGAAACCATTTCTGTGATAAATGCTAACAGCCGCTACCACGCTCTTCTAAGGAAGTTTCCAGTATTGACTAACCCAACCATTAGAACAAAGCCAACGGAACATAATATTCGTCACTTTATAGCTACGACTGGCCTACCCGTATCGGAATGCCCACGCAGGCTCAACAAAGACAAACTCGCAATCGCCAAAGCAGAGTTTAAGTATTTGTTGGAACAGGGTTTCTGTCGCCTTTCGAGCAGCCCATGGGCAAGTCCGCTTCACCTCGTCCAGAAGAAAAACGGTTTGTGGCAACCCTGTGGAGATTACCGGCGCCTTAACGCAGCCACAATCCCGGATAAATATCCGATGCGCTTTATACAGAACGTCACTATACACCTAGCCGGAAAACGATATTTTTCAAAAATCGACCTATTCAAAGCTTTCCACCAAATCCCGGTAGAGGAAAACGACATACCAAAAACAGCGGTTGTGACTCCGTTTGGGTTATACGAGTTCACAGTTATGACTTTTGGCCTCCACAACGCGGCTCAGTCGTTCCAGCGATTTATGGACACAGTGCTCCTAGGCCTCAATTTTTGCATCTGCTATATAGATGACATATTAATCGCATCGGAGTCAGAAGAACAACACGTGGAACACCTCCGACAGGTGTTTGATAGACTGGCGAAGTTCGGTTTGAAAATAAACCCTGAAAAATGTTCCTTCGGCGTTAAGGTAATCGAATACTTGGGCCACTTGATCAACGAACATGGAATCTCACCACCACCATCTCGAGTCAACGCTATTCGAAACTTCAAAAAGCCGTCCAATGTAAACGAACTCCGCCGTTTTTTAGGAACGATCAATTTCTACCGTAGGTTTATTAAAAACGAGGCTCAGCTTCAAGCACCGCTAAATAAATATTTAGCTAAAGCAAAAAAAAACGATAAGATACCTATCAATTGGACACCCGAAGCAGAGGAGGCGTTTTTCAATTGCAAAAACAGCTTGGCGGACGCCACTATGTTGGTCCATTTTAGGTCAAACGAACCTTTAAGACTGGCGACTGATGCTTCAAACCTAGCGGTTGGAGCGGTGCTCGAGCAGAAGCAACAAGGACAATGGCGACCTCTCGCTTTCCATCAAAGGAAGCTCTCCGCATCAGAAACTAAATACAGTGTATACGACCGCAAACTCCTGGCAGTGTACGATAGCATCCATCATTTCCGTCATTTCTTGGAGGGTGCAGAGTTTCATGTATTGACTGATCACAAGCCACTGATGTTTGCATTTCAACAGCCAGCCGCTAAGGCCTCGCCTCGTCAACTGCGGCACTTAAGCTTCGTGTCACAGTTTTGCACAGACCTTCGATATATTCCGGGGTCCACTAACGACGTAGCGGACGCCTTGTCCCGAATCGAAGAGATCACGATGCCCACGACTATCGATTTAAAGGATTTAGTGAGCAAACAGTAAAGCGATACCGCATTGAAAAAAATGCTTAATAAAAACGTCACATCGCTCAGACTTTAACGTGTGAAGCTGGACGGAAACCTGGAGGTAATAGTGGATGTTTCCTTATCACGTTCACGCGTTTTTGTACCGGAGCGCATGCGCCAACGAATTTTCGATACATTCCACCAACCCTCGCACCCAAGCGGTCGCATTACTGCAAGAACAATTGCCAAAAAATTCGTATGGGTTAACATGAAGAAGGATTGCCGTGCATGGGCACGTTCGTGTGGGCCTTGTCAGCGCTCAAAGATTGGCCACCACCAAAGAAATATTCTTCAAGATTTTCAAGTGCCCAACGCGAGATTCCAACACGTACATCTGGATATCATCGGCCCACTCATCCAAGTACAAGGATACAAGTACTGTCTAACGATGATCGATCGGTTTTCACGGTGGCCAGAGGCTGTTCCTTTGGCAGATCAGACAGCGCAGTCAGTGGCACGAGCATTCTTTAATAATTGGGTGGCACGATTTGGAGTACCGCGAACCATAACCACAGACCAAGGAACCCAGTTCGAAGTCTCTGTTTAAAGCATTATCCGGGTTCATCGGCTGCGTAAGAAACAGAACGTCACCGTAGCACCCAGCTTCAAATGGACTTATTGAGCGCTGGCACCGTACACTCAAGGCTGCCATCATGTGCCACGAAAATAACCATTGCTGGCCGGACATCCTTCCAACGGTGTTGTTGGGGTTGCGAGGCACCGTCAAAGAAGATTTGGCAGTTTCATGCGCAGAAATACTCTACGGGACAACAATCTCATTCCCAGGAGAATTGATAGCTCCCAGCAACACCACAGCTGAACCTCACGAGTTTATCGTCCATCTTCGCAAGACGATGGGTCAACTGCAACCCGCCAACCCATTGCGGCACGGGTCAAGAGTAACATTTCACAACAAAGCCTTGCCTAACTGCACTCACGTATTTTTGAGAATCGATGCGGTTAAGAAGCCACTCACACAGCCCTACTCGGGCCCCCACAAGGTACTGCAACGAGTTTCAGAGTGGGTGTACTCCATCGACGTTAACGGTCGCAAAGTCAATGTCTCGACAGAAAGACTGAAGCCTGCGTTTCTTGAAGTTTCCCAGTCTTCTCTAATCAAGAATCGCGACACCACTTCAAGAAAGCCAGGCCATGAAGAAAGTTTCAGTTTCACACACGATTCCTCCACGCAACCGCAAGTAACACATGCACCAAGGTTGTCACATGCAGCAACCACAAGGAATATATCACCCCGTACGCATAACACTCCTGCACCGACTTGGCGCTGCATTCTCCCACCGATCAATCCTCCGCCGACATCATTAAGGACGTACCCGCCAAGTAAGAAACTCTCCCTGCTTTTACAAGAAAGCAGTAAGTCAGTTGCGGCGCCGCGAATTTATCAACGATCTTACTCTGGGTCCTATCCACTGGTTAGGTGTAAGCATCGCCAGTGCGTCACATTTCAAGTAATATCGTGACATTATCTACAAGTGTCAACGCCACTCGGGAGGAAGTAATGTAGCGTCTCTGTCGCCTCCAGTGGTGGCCGTTAATCAATTCGTTGTCGCGGCGATCGGGCTGAATGTGGCCAGAGCTTCGCGCCGTGTTGGAACTCTCTCTCTTGCTCGACATCCATCCACGGAGCAACACGGACGAGTATAAAAATTCAACATAACTTTGTATATTTTTGTCAATAGAATTTAAGTTAGTAATTGAACATACCTGGTCTTTCATTTCATTGGCAACACGTTCTGTACGAAGACACATTCGTACAACTATTTATAAGATCAATCTTTCCTGAAATTTTCACAAAGATTGAATGGTATGTAACGAAGTTATAGCAATTTGAATTTTCCTGTATTACTATGGAACAATATGCGCGATACGAGTACTATGGAAACATATGGCTATGGAACCATATGCGCTTTTTACCGACTTAGACACTACAGCTTTGCTAGGATTTGCATGAAAGTTTCAGGAATGATTGGTATCATGAATATCTTTGAGAATCGGTTGAGTTGGTGGTATCAGTAATCGTGAAACAAAATGGTGGCTGTTTTAAATGCGTAGATTGAATAATTTTGAGTTATTTTTCCCCTACTTCAACGTTTAACGTGCATGCTTTGAACACTTGATTCGATTTAATGAATGACTGAAGATGAGTACCTACAATTAGTACTCATACGTTAAGCAAGTCGAGGAGGCAGGAGACAGCTCCTAGCAAAAGGGCTTTGTAACCATTCTAGGAATCGATGATTACAGTACAGGGGAGTGGCCCCTGAAAAAAATTTCGTCGTAGGTAGTCGATATGAGTATCAAATGAAAGGTCCTTATGAGAGCTTTTCAAAACAGTCCCTTAACTGACAGTTTTTGTTTCAGTGTGGGCACAGAGGGGAAATAGATGTAAAAAGCGTTTCCTTCCTCGCGAATGGACACCTGTGATCTAAAAAAATTGAAAAAATTATCATATTTATTGGTGTGAAAATAGCATATACCTCAGAAGCCAAAATTCGTTCAACTTTGTTAATAATAGTATGATCTTTGAATTTCATATTTTCTCCAATAAAATTGTCCTTGACATGTTTCTTGATTTTATTCGTTGCTGGTTACTGCAATTTGTAAGTTGAGTACAAAACCCTTCTGACGTGAGCGTAGGTCAGTCTACCCAACTTGTTGAAATTAATGACAGGAGCGATTAAAAACACATCCACACGCAACGAGTGCTAGACGTAGAATGCACCGTTCACCTAATATACAAAACAAAATAACACGAGCAATGATTCAAGCCTTATGATGTTCTATTGCTGAGGGTATTCAGAAATCAGACATGAAAAGATTTTCTTCTTCATTTGAGGGCAAAGTCAACTTGGAATTTTCACCAAAAGTTTTGTAGTAAACTAGATGCGTACACTTTCACAGAATTATATACTATGTTCATTTTATGATGCTGCAAGTATATTGAATGTGAAATTTCCAGGATTTGCTGCAAGAATAGAAAGTAAATTGGGCCGAAAAATTCATTTTGCATGTGATCGTAGTTAGGACTATGTCGGGAATGTATTTCATTCGTGATTTTTTTATCCTTACAAAATAACTGCCTTGTATACTGGAAAAAAAATGAGACGGTAGCTCAAATGTTGTTGGGAAAGGGATATTGTGGTGACAAAAATTATATACGTAAATTATTCTTTGACTTTGAAAGCTTTAGAGAAAATCAAAAATGACAGATTTATTGATGACAATATTGCCAAAAGTATTGGAATTAAAGAAGTTGACCCTTTCCTATCTGAAGGTACTAATTTGAACCGCCTACTATTTTGTCAAATATATTTAAAACGCAAACATTTTGCGCTAACAATCGTTGATGATCCCTTATAGTACCATATACGTAAGCCAAGCAGCGCCCTTTATTCGGTATCCCACGGTAATCCGCCTGACTATTCGATTTGCAACTTATGACATCTTACAATTTGCTTACTTTTCAAGAAAATTTAAAAACTGTAGATCAAATTAATCTTTCGATGTTGTATGTCAAAGGCATATTCGGTAAAGACCAGTCCGCTACAAAAATTTGACATCGAAAGGATCCAAACGTCGTCTGTTGCCACGCATCTTTAAAGATAAGCAACGGGCTCAGGATGAAATTGAAAGCGGCGTATGAGACCATGGCATCAAGCCCGGTACAAGAGATATGATTGGTTCGCTGAAGAGTGCCAGAATGCGTCAGACAAAAAGAATCAGGCGTACAAAGAGCGAAACCAGAACAAAGAGAGAAGATTATGAAAATCTCAGAAGAGTAGCAAATAGGATAATTAGAATCAAGAAAAGAAAACACTATGACAACCAACTGAGAAGTATAGATGTAAGTCTAGCGAGCAACAATACAAGACAAGCATACAAGCATCCCAGCCAAATCAGTTCGTCTTACCAAAATGACAAAACGTCAACAACCTTTCAAGTCCGCATCAACAGCCAACTCACCGATGCCTTTGACACAAATTTCGGACTAAGGCAGGGAGATGGGCAAGCCCCATTGCTATTCAATTTGGCTCTAGACTTCGTCAGAAATAAGCTGCCTGTCGATACATGAGGCACATTACTATACAAGTCAAGCCAAGTAGTAGCCAATGCAGACGACATCAACATTTTGTCACGGTCATTAACAACTAACAAAAAAACTCTTCTTAAATCTCGATAGAAAAGTAAAACTAGTGGAGCTACAAATCAATGAAAATAAAACAAAGCTCATGACACAGTTGAAAAAAACTACCTCAAATACACAAAATATTATACTTGGCGAATACAGTATCAATAATCTGTGCAAACTGGTGTATTTAGGACCCAAAATAATGAAAACGGGTAATGAAAGCGACGAAATACGCTGAAGAATACAGTCCGCTAATAAAATATTTTATTCAGTTTTGACGATCTTGAAGACCAGCTGCATACACAGGAAAACAAAGCACCTAGTATACAAATCTGTGGTAACACCTGTGTTATGCTATGGATGTTAAACATTGACCCCAACCCAAGCATACCAAATATATTGAACTGAGGCGACTAATCGGAGCGAAGCGAATAGCGAATTTGATACAACCATGAGCTGTATGAAATTTTAGATGAACTGGAGGTCTCAAGGATTGTAAGACAGCTGAAGCTTCAATGGACTGGACACATGAATCGTATGGATGAACAACGGATACCCAAAAAGGTATTGATTGGGAGAACTGAAGGCTGGAGACTAGTGGAGAAACCGAGAAAATGCTGGTCTGACTCGGTCGACGAAGACGGTTTATCGCTATTCGAATTTAAAAATTGGAGGACGCGGTAAATGGACCGAGACAGTTGGAGGCGCTATATACAGGAAGCGCAGTCCCAAGAGGGGCTGTAGTGCTACGAAGAAGAAGATCGTAGGCAACTGAACTTTTTTTATTCTTTAATTGGGTTATGTTATTAGTTACATTCATAAATACTGTTCTGGAAAGAGAAGAAGCGGTAACGGTGAAACAAGTCTTACTAGTTAATACTTGCTTCGTGCAATACCCGGAGTAAAATGTAGAAAATTCTGAATTAGTCAATACCATTACTGAACAAAAGGCGAACCGTCAGCTGTAAAACCAAAGAATATTAACCATTCAGTATCTTCTACTTACCACTATTTCTAAAACGCTTCCAGCAGCTTCACTGGAAAAAATCAAAGGCTTAGTTTGCTTGCGAAATACTAATTATTATATTTTATGCAGATTGATTCTTATATACGAACAATTTTCTTACTAAGAAAAATAACAACATTTGAAATGATATCTAAGTCGTCTGGATTGAAAATTTGTCATGCCCAGTAAGTCTAAATAGTCAAGAAGATGATTGCAACAATGTATGTATCTTACTTATGGAATGCTTATGCTATTGAATTGACGGTAGGGATGCAAGCGATACATTGAATTTGTGAAAACATCGATGTTTCGCTACTAAACATCGATGTTTTAACATCGATGTTACAATCCGCAAAACATCGATACATCGGTCATTATGAACGATGTTTTATGAACGATGTTTAGTTTTCAGAATGAAAGTGAAACTTTAGCTCGTGTGCACATTAGGGTGGGTCAGAAAACGCTTTTGTAAAATTGTGTATTCTAATAATGCTAATAGACCACCGGATTTGGTCCGCCCGGACCATCAGATTTGGTCCGCTGCGTACCAAGTCGGCTCGTGTGGAGAGCAGTCCGCGGACCAAACTTGAGTCCGATCGAGTTCAATGGATTGTCCACCGGACCAGACCGGACTCGGTTCGCTCCGGACCAAATCTGCTCGTGTGGACGGTTCGACCGGACCAAATCAACTCGTCGTGTGCAGTTTCAAATTTGGTATGGTGAGAATATAGTAAAAATGATTGCTGTCCTGAAAGCGATTTTGTCTTAAAGTGACAAAATTGAAGACATTTCGTGCACCAAAAGTTAAGAACGACTGGATGGTCCGATCGTGTGTTGCACAGAGTGGACCGAACCGTCCGTTGGTCCGGCCGGACCAAATCTGGTGGTCTGTTACAGCTTTAATACTGAAGTGACTCACCCTAGTGTGCATGGTGCTACTGCAACTGTGAAATATTGCTTCTATTTCTTGGTATTTTTATTGTGCCAAACGATTGAAAATTAATTTCGTCATTCGTCAACAACGTATCAGTTCTAGTGCGAGTGTTTTGCGACAGAAACAGAAACTTGATTTAAGGTGTTGTGTTGTGATAAATATTGATTATTGGTAAGCAATTTTACTTGTAACGTTTTTTTTTATTGTAAACGTTTTAAAGGCGATGCATCTGTTTTCTACCTATCGTAAATTGTTTTGAATATTATGATATAGATTTGGTTAGACATAGTTAGTGGTCGATATTAGTAACTAGCAAACATTCTTTGGCGAGGCGATTTGGCTACCATTCACAATATTGCTTTTTCCTTTCAGAAAAATGCCACCAAATAAAAGAAAGAGTGTAATTTGGAACTACTTTAATAAAGCTAGTGACATAGAAGCTATTTGCATAATTTGTAAGAAAAGTTTAAAGACGTCTGGCAATACAACTAATCTTAGAGGTCACCTAGAAAAGATTCATCCTAATATTATAGAGGAGATAGACTGCTTAAATAAGAAAACTAAGCACACTGATGAAACAGTGAAAGAAACTCAAAATCCGTTATCCGATGATATTCCTGATATTGAAATTGTTTACCAAGGAGCCAGCACTTCTCATTGTACCTCAAAAACAGTCGATAAGCAGCAGCAAAATTTAAACGAACTATTTGGTAATATTAAAAGTATTACAAGTCCTGAAGGTACTAAACACAAAAAAATTACGGACGCCATCGTGAATTACATCATAATGGATCATAAACCATTTTCGACAGTAGAAGGCAAAGGATTTAGACAGCTTATGAAAGAAATTGTACCATTATATAAAATTCCTTCTGGAGAGATATTTAAAAAACACATAGATGAAAAATACAAAGCCTTATCCATAGTGTTCAAGAATTACATACAAGCTGCGGAATATTATTGCCTAACATATGACATCTGGACCGAGACCATGCAGAATAAATCTTTTGTTGGAATAACGATTCATTTTTTAGAAAAATCTAAGCTTGTGAGTGGAAATATTGGAATATTTGAATTATTTGAAAAGCATACGCCAGAATATATACAAAGGCGGCTTACAGAAATCTTTGACGACTGGGGAGTTTCAATTGGTAAAGTTACTGCAATAGTAACCGACAATGACAGTACAGTTATGAAGGTGTACAGGGAAATGTTTGGCGAAAACAAAATAGTACGATGCTTCGCTCACACAATAAACTTAATCGTGGTTAACTCATTAGATAAAGCTAAAGACTCTTCAGTACTCATTACAAAAGTAAGAGAAATTGTTAAGTTTATCAAGCGTAGTGTCAATGCCAGTGATGAATTACGACAAAAGCAAAAGGATTTTGGAATGAAGGAAGGCCAAATAAAAAAATTAGTCCTTGATGTACGCACCCGTTGGAATTCAACATTTTATATGTTGCAACGTTTTCTGGAGTTATTACCAACAATAGGTGCAATATTGTTAGCCATTCTGATGGTCCAACGATGATAACATCAACCGAGGTGGGCTGCTTACGCGAAATAGAGCAGCTTTTGAAACCGTTTGAAAAGTTAACCAAAGAAATTTCAGGCCAAAATTATGTAACTGTCAGCAAAATCATTCCTCTAATAAGCTGTTTAAGAGAAATGCTGGACAATTTTGCACCTTCATTTGATAGCGCTGCTGCATTGAAGGCAGAAATTTTAATGCAGATAACAAAGCGATTTGAAAAAGTAGAGCAATGCTCAATCTTGGCAATTGCAACTGCTTTGGATCCAAGGTTCAAGCTTATACATTTTAAAGATGTCACTGCCAAAACTGAAGTATTCAATCATATCAATAATTATTTGAACAGTTTGCAACAAACTAATGCTGGATCTGAGACTGACGAGTTGGATAACGAAAATGCAGGAGATATTTGGAACTATCACCAAAAACTAACACATGAAAATGTAAAAACCATACATACAGAAAAAGGTAAAGTTGATACCGAGTTTCACATGTACATATCTGCGCCAGTGTCTCCTATCAAAGGAAATGTGGGAAGATATGCGGCTATGTTTTCCATCATTGCATAAAATTGCGATTAAATATTTGCCAATCGTGGCAACCTCAGTACCATGTGAGCGGTTATTCTCCGAAGCTGGACTAACAATTACACAACAAAGAAACCGATTACTTGGTACAAGACTATCCAAATTACTATTTCTAAACTCATTTCTCAAATAATAATTACATGTATGTGTCAATAGAGTATTGAAAAAAAAATCCTATATTCGCATTTTTTCATCTTTTTTTACAATTTATTTTAGTATTCCAAAAACATCGATATATCGACCTAAAACAGCGATGTTTTCGACATCGATGTTTCACTTTTACAAAACATCGATGTTGCAACATCGATGTTTTTATGAACGATGTTGCATCCCTAATTGACGGTGAATGCAATGTTGAAAAAATTCAATTTCGTACTTTTGGAATGCGAGTTTGAACACATTTGTATAATACAATATTGTAAAATGTGATTATGATCATTTGAATTTGGTTTTATGAATTGAAATTAAGAATTTAACAAATTGAACATTTTACATTACTTGTCTATTTTAGTTTATTTAAATTGATCTTTATATATTTTTTAATTTGATCTTAGTGCATATAACACTATGAAATCTTAATATTCTACAGATGTGTTCATTCGTTGATCTGAATCATGAACTACATATAGTACAGGGTGGGCCATAAGGGTGTTGGCGGTTTAAATATTCGATTTAAAAAAAACTACGAAACATAACACAAATATATTTGTATTGTTAAAAAGTAGAAGCATAGGAATTTTTAAGACTTAAAAATAATGTTGTCCAAATGGCTTCCCTCGGCTGCTTGGCACTCTTGGAACCGAAGTCGCAAATTTTGGAAAACTCGTTGAAAAGTTGTTCTCAGTATTTTGTTACTTTCCTGAATAATATTCCTCTTCAGCTGCTCTAAATTGGTCGGATTATTCTCGTAAGCTACCGATTTGAGGTAGCCCCATAGAAAATAATCGCATGGAGAGAGATCGGGGTTACGTGGGGGCCATTCAATATCCCCCCTTTTCGAGATGAGTTTTCCGGGAAAAACATTTTTCAGCAGCTCTATGGATATCCTAGCCGTATGACATGTGGCCCCATCCTTGTTAAACCACATCCTCGAGGTATTGCCTTGAAGTTCTTGCAAAGCTGGCACCAAAATGTCTGTTAACCAACACTGATATGGCCCACCCTGTATACGAGTATGTTCAATCGTTGATCTGAACCATTAATTTGGATGTAGGTTGTTCGCGGGGTCTTCGGTGTCTGAATGTGTCGCAGGTGTTTACGATCGACATTCGATGTGATGCCCTGGACAATCGAAATCGCCAATAAAATCATTAGAGTCGTATATGCGACGCTGTATTGATGCACATCACGTTAAGTCGGTTTAGGGAAGATGGAATTTTGATGAATGGCATTGAGACTTAGTTTCAGTTTGTGGATATCTTCTGTTATATTGATTGGATGTGATTTCAAGGTTAATTATGGTCGAAAATCGGGATGATGGTTCGAGTTGGATTTACGGGATGTGAAATTTGTTTGTCGTGTCGATTCGCGGCCTCGATGATGATTTTTCCGTATTTAACTGTACATCTTAGAGAAAGTGCTACCCATACCTTTGAGATGCTCTTGTTTGATGTGATTGTCGCAAATTGCACTGATTGTGTCACATTTGGTTCACAGTTTGCAATTGAGTTCACTAGAAATCTCCATCCGTGGCGAGATTGAGCCTTGTAGAAGAATATTTACATCGCAACTGTTTATAGAAATGCGAATGTCAGCTTGCAGAAGAGTTTCAAACCCTGCACCTTGTAACATTTAGTCGTGAGCTCGTAGCTCCAAATGGGGTAGTACTGATCACGGTGCAGATCAATCAGTTTGTAATGTGAGTCCGGCTGAATCATCCTATATTTATTTTTGGTTAAATGCAGAGGTACTGGGGTATTTTCAAATGAATCTAGTTGCGTGTTTGAGACAAGTGGAAGCTTTATGTGGGAAATAAAGTGATAATTGACAAGCCGCCCCTGAATAGTCTGTCCCGGGAACAATTTGGACCTTGTTGTTTTTTCTTCTTTTCTAAGCGGTTGTTGAAATACCACCCGAATCAAGGTTAATATTAAACTTAAAAATGTTAAAATAATAAAATAAAAATGTCAAAAGATTAAAATAAAAATGTAAAGTAAAAAAAAATAGGCAAAAAAGCGAAATGTGAAAAGATTAAAGTAAAAATGTAACGTAAAAAAAGGGAAAAACGACATTTTAAAATAATAAAATAAAAATGTTAAAAGATTAAAATAAAAATGTAAAGTAAAAGAAAAATATAGGCAAAAAAACAAATTGTTAAAAGATTTAAATAAAAATGTAAAGTAAAAATAGGCAAAAACGAAATATTGAAAGATTAAAATAAAAATGTAAAGTAAAAATAGGCAAAAACAAAAAGAAAAGAAAATCCGGTTACCATCACGTACAACGCAAACAATACCAAGGAACGAATCGATCGCTGAGCGATAGGACAAGAATGGCATACCACCTTTACAATTTTATAGCGACAAACGAAAGTAGGCAATGAACTCTTTTTGCGAGGCATCAGAGATTGTGCTGAGTCAACTGGACCACCACAAACTACAGTACACTTTTATATATTGTATCAATACAAATTGCTGGATCTTCTATCAGCTCCACATTGAAATCAATACATACTTTATCGTCATCAAAAAGCCGATGTGGGATTTTGTACGGTCTTGAATACCACTGGCCAATCGCGTCATCACTTCGAAAACCATTTTCCACTTTAACAAGTTATTGATTCTGGCGATCTCGCAACTTTCTACTTTCTCCAACTTTTAATGTTAACGCCCCGTAAATGTACTTCTTATAGAAGTAGCAATTTTTCGTTTCAAATTTCGTGCGTAAGTTATTGGGTTTGTGAACAGCGGTTTCTGGATTTTTAACCCAGCAAACTTTTGATTTTACAACCATTTTGCGATCGTACACACTTTTAACGTCCGTGAATTACAAATTAGAGTGAAAGTTATAAATTTATATACTGATGAAAATATTCGCAAAAATCGCGCACCTCTTCCGCTACTGCCCAACCTGAATACGTACTCAATGTTTGGGAATGCTTATTGTAATGAAGAGATGATACGAACGTTGGAGAGTAAAGGAATCAAACGCTTAATACCACTCCACGAAATGGAGCAAGGAGTTGAAGAAACTCAATCATTCATTGTTTGTTAACTTTTGGATTTGATTGATTTGTTGGTACACTATCCAGACAGGCCTAGCAAAATAGGAAAAGAACGTTTATACAAACGAGTAACATCCAAGAGTCTTTTGTACCTACCGAAAGTACAACCGCCAGAGACCTCCAATCGTTATGGCATTCTACTATACGTTACCGCGTCATGACATCCATTTATACACTACACTTTCAACGACACATTACCGACGAATTTAAAGGCATTGGGAACAAGACGCGACCACGATTTCTAATGTATCTGTATTTTCCCAAACTCAAAACATTTGGCACGATATAAACAAAACACAACACTGACAGAGTGTCAGTCACTTTGACATTCTACACCTGATGGGCGAGTGTACTAAAAAGGGAAATTTAGATTTCAATTGTCCGATGTACCCCAGTTGGGGGATCTTAGTTGAACATTGAATCGCCCAGGGAAAAAGTTAACGGCTCGCCGGTTGAAACCGAGCCGATGAAAAATCGGAAAAGAAAGAACTTCTCTTTTCTGACGGGTTCGAGACAACAGCGAAGGACTAAGTGAGGATAGCGCTCTGAAACTTTTGGGAAATCCATCGAGGGAAGGAATTGCGACCGGAGAAAAATTTCAACAGCGATCGAGCTAAGGGAGATTGGTGACATAAAGGAACAATAATCGCGCTGGCAGAAGATTGCAACGCAGATTACTTCGGGGGGCCCCCGCTTAGGTAGAGTAAGTGAAAGTTTAACATTTTAATTGATTATATTTTTGAACTTTATTTGCATTTCGCAATTAAATATATATCGTGAAATAGTGGAAGTTTTTTGTGTGCTTATTGAAGAAAGAGTAAGATTGCCGCGCACGTGTATTGTACACCTGGCTCGGGTGTGTTCAAGGGTAAATTTCCTTGTGATTTATTCTGGAATTTCTGTTAGCGAAAGTGTTTCTTTTCCTTAGTTTTTCACTTGTTGCGAGTAACAGGTGCGATCGGGAGGAAATTACCAATCCAAACTATTCCGGGATTGTTTAGCGCGGGTGTTTACCTCAGATTTTTGCTCGGTGCGAGTTACGCCGGAAAATTTGAGCCCAGCAAGCTATGCAACTGGTCACCCGGTGATTCTTATCTTCCCCTGTTAGGGAAGAACTTAAAGAGTGTTAGTCCGAGTTGTGTGAGGGGTGTTCGGCGGCCGCGTTCTCGCTTGGCGGCTTTTTAGGACCAGGGGATAAGCGCCACCTACGACCGTCTCCAACGGCAAGCCGGGTCCAAGGTTCTTTGCCGAAGGAACTCCCACGCGGAGGGTAACTGGAGAGTAACAAGTCATTACTCCATATAGTTCGACAAGATTAGCGGGAGGAGACGGACGAGCAAGTAAATTTGCTTTGTTCGACTGTAATTGATGACGCAATTGTGCAGGACTCAGCAGCAGTGGGCTAACTTTTCTATGATGCGTATCGACCAAGACACTTAATATAGTTGTTTAGATACGCTGCAGGTTAGATATTGCTAGAGTCAGGCGAATTGATAATGTATTGAACACTTCAAGCAACTTTTGATTTGCGATTGCTTTCTTTACAATATTAACAGTATCTGCTGTCTTATTGAGAAGCTCATAGAATTATTCCAATTTTGGGTGGTATCCTCGTGCAAGCTTTGAATAATGTTCGTTGTGGATAATAGTAGTTAGATTCTTCAAAAGATTCATGGGGTGTTGATTGTTATTATCAAGCTAGTCTATAACCTTTGACATCTTTTCTGCATGTGAATCCAACACTCTAGACAATGAGTTCGCAATATTTCCGATGATATCTAATGGAAACCACTTGCTTCTCTTAATGTCTGTTGATAATATGTCATTATTGATAGTTAGCTCGTCTAGTGTGGATTGAAGGTATGACAAAGTTTACACACAAGACTCAGGGTCTTGCATTTGTATACAAAATGCATACAACCGTTTTACCGCTTTACATATTCCTCCGCATTCGCTCCAAAAGAGTTTGATGGAGTGGGAAATTATCATGGTCCACTCATCAGCAATCAGAGATGTAGAGCCGAGGGGTTCAAAGTAAATTCCCGTATGATTTTGGAATCGAATGATTGTAATTGTAAAGCATATTGCCAATAAGTTGTGAGAACACATGACAACTTCTTTGGCTTTTAAGGTTCTGTACTAAAAAAAACCTTTTGCAATCACGACCTTTGTTCGTCCGTCCGTCCGTCTGTATGTCACAGCACTTTTTCTCCGCAACTATGTTTTAGAGGCAACAACCATGAAACTTTGTGGAAAGGTCAGAAGTGACAAATTTTTGAAAGTCCAAGAGTGAACATTTTTTTTCAAAGGGTTTTAAGGGGGTCTTCTCATATAGGGAGGTGACCCTTAAAAAAATTACACTATTGGTAGTCGATTAAGGTGTTATTGCAAAGGTCTCAACGAGATATTTTCAAAACAATTGTTAAAATTGCCTCATCGGTACCAAGAGGAGCAGGGGAAGGCAAAATGTATGAAGTTTTTGCATACCCCCACCCCTCGCGATTAGACACCTTTCATCGAAAAAATCTAAAAAGAAAAATGCGTGTACATCTTTATGAGCAAAACAAAAACAAATACATGAGAAGTCGAAATTGACCCAACTTTGTAAGTAATAGTATGATTAATCGAATCTACAATTTCTTGAATAAAATCTAGACTTTACCTTCAAATTCAATAAAATTCAGTACACAAATGGTGATTTACAAGGTTGACCTATTCTTTCACAAAGATCGAATGGTATTTAACGAAGTAACAGCACTTTAAATTTTCCTGTATTACAATAGAACAATTGCGCTGTATTACTATGAAACAATATGCGCTTTTTCCTGACTCAGACACCACAGGTTTGCTAGGATTTACATGAAAGTTTCAGGAATGATAGGTATCATGAATATCTTTGAGAGATATTGGTATCAATAATCGTAAAACAAAATGGTGGCTGTTTTAAATGAGAAGATTGAATAATTTCGAGTTATTTTTCCACAACTTCAATGTTTAAGGTACATGCTTGTGACACTTGATTCAATTTAATGAATGACTGAAGATGAGCACCTATAATCAATACAAATGAAGGAAGTCGAGAAAGCAGAAGAGAGCTCCCAATGGAAGGGCTTTGTAACCATTCTAGGGTTTGAACAAAATTTTCTAATGCTATGAATCGATGATTTGAATTATTTACCCAATACTTGTTTGAGAAATCGTTCTAATTCATCCAAAAAATGCAAGGGGAAAACGTAAAATTTACAAATCGAACTATTATTAAAAAGGCTGTGTGAATTTCGCTTTCTGAGGTATTTGTTGCCCTTGGACTTCTAAAGAACTACCTTCGTGATTTTTTCAGATTTTTGGCTCAAAGGTGTCCAATCGTGGGGGGAGGGGACACAAATATTGCTCGTGCATTTTGCCTCCACCTAGACTTTTAATGCAAAAAATGACTTATTTTTCAGATTCTGAGACCCTACTCGACTAAATTTAATAAAAAAATTTGTTAAGGACCACTACCTTATAAAGGGGGATCCCCTTAAAAAGTTTGATATATTTCATAGGACCTAAACTTTTGAGAGACCACAACTTCTGAATGTTTTGCAAAGTTTAGCTTTATAGCTTCTATAGCTTTGGAAGAAATTTTTTGTGATGCACGGATAGATGGACTGATACACAGACGGACGGATAGATGGACAGGCAGACAGATGGGACAGAAAACTAGTAGGCTCTTGCCAAACTTCCTTCAGAAAGCCCTGAAAATCATGGAGCTAAATACAATAACAAAAAACTTAGAAGCTGAAATTCGTTGAACTTTGCTGATAGGAGTAGGATTTAACATTTTCACCAGTAAAACTGTATAAGTATCATTAAATTAGATGAAATCATCCATTTAAGTAGTTCTTTAAAACATCATTTTGTTCTATAAATTTCAATAATATTGACCAACGTCATAGCCATTTAAATTTCCTCCGATTGCAACAATTATAAAAGTATACGATTTTTCTACTACATGGGCTTTCCATCAAACCAGACACGACACATTTGATTGAATCATCTCCAAATTTTCAGATAAGATGAATAAAAATATTACATTTAAGATTCAGGTCAATCATCGATTTTAGTATCTAATATTGGAACAAAATGTTGAGTAACACTGGTTTTTCTTTTAAAGCAAGAATGTATTTGCTGTGCATGCTATAAAAGCTTTTCTTGAATTAAATCATTCTATTTATCCACATATTGTAGGTTGAGTACAAAACCCTTTTGACATGGGCGTAGCTCCGTCTACCTAACTTGTTTTATTATGGGATGGCCCAGCATCATCTTCTGATACGTCTTTGCTGGTTGAGTGTACATCTCACTCCTTTTCTTATCTGGCCTTGTTTGCCTGAGTTCTGTTGATGGTCCTGGAACTGGCTCTATAGTTTTCAGCACAATACGAAGGGGTTTTAGGTTGTATATCGGTCACTTGATTATGCCAGAATCTGTTTTGACCTCGACTACTTGAATTTGGCCCTCACCTCCCTTTATGGTTGTAATAATTCCATTGGCCATGATATTGATGGGACATTGTCTTCATTGATTATGACCATTGTTCCAATTTTGATGTTTTCAGTTGTCGTTTTCCACTAGTGACGTTTTTGAAGTTCACTCGGGTATTCTCTGTACCAGCGATCTCAACATTCTTGTTTTATCCTTATCAATTCATTACACCTGTCAACTAGTGAAAAAGGCAATAGAGTCCAAAAGATCTCCTATAAGCAAGTGGCCTAATGTGAGTGCTGTTAGATCGTTCGGATCGTTAGAGAGAGGAGTAAGCGGTCGCAAATTCAGGATTACTTCGATTTCGACAGTCGAAGTTGCTATTCCTTCATACGTTAGAGGTTTGTTTGATGCTGCTTCATAGAACAATTGCTTGGCAGATTTTACTGCTACTGCCCATAAACCAGCAAAATGAGGCATGCGTGGAGGCATGAACTTGAAGTCGATCTTTTTTGGTAGGCTTCTTCTTTTTGGTACGCGATGCTACCCACTTCTTATGTATAGGCCAGTATCTTTGTCATGTTATTGCCCATAAGCCACTTCGCCTGATGTAATTGCTGAAATTTTGGATATCTTGGTTGTAATAATCCCGTTGGCTATGATAATGATGGGACATTGTCTTCTCTGATTATGATCATTGTTCCAATTTTGATGTTTTCAGTTGTCGTTTACCATTTATGACGTTTTTGAAGTTCACTCGGGTATTCTCTGTACCAACGATCTCAACATTCTTGTTTTATCCTTATTAATTCATTACACTTGTCAACTAGTGAAAAAGGCAATAGAGTCCAAAAGATCTCCGATAAGCAAGTGGCCTAATGTGAGTGCTGTTAGATCGTTTGGATCGTTAGAGAGAGGTGTAAGCGGTCACAAATTCAGGATTACTTCGATTTCGACAGTCAAAGTTGCTATTCCTTCATACGTTAGAGGTTTGTTTGATGCCGATTGGCAAATTTTACTGCTGCTGCCCATAAACCAGCAAAATGAGGCATGCGTGGAGGAATGAACTTGAAGTCTATCGTTTTTGGTAGGCTTCTTCTTTTTTTAGTAATATTGGAACAAAATGTTGAGTAACACTGGTTTTTCCTTTAAAGCAAGAATGTATTTGTTGTGCATGCTATAAAAGCTTTTCTTGGATTTAATCATTCTATTTATCCACATATTGTAGGTTGAGTACAAAACCCTTTTGACATGAGCGTAGCTCTGTCTACCTAACTTGTTTTACTATGGGATGGCCCAGCATCATCTTCTGATACGTCTTTGCTGGTTGAGTGTACAATCTCACTCCTTTTCTTATCTGGCCTTGTTTGCCTGAGTTCTGTTGATGGTCCTGGAACTGGCTCTATAGTTTTCAGCACAATACGAAGGGGTTTTAGGTTGTATATCGGTCACTTGATTATGCCAGAATCTGTTTTGACCTCGACTACTTGAATTTGGCCCTCACCTCCCTTTATGTTTGTAAAAATTCCATTGGCCATGATAATGATGGCACGTTGTCTTCTCTGATTATGACCATTGTTCCAATTTTGATGTTTTCAGTTGTCGTTTTCCACTAATGACGTTTTTGAAGTTCACTCGGGTATTCTCTGTACCAACGGTCTCAACATTCTTGTTTTATCCTTATCAATTCATTACACCTGTCAACTAGTGAAAAAGGCAATAGAGTCCAAAAGATCTCCTATAAGCAAGTGGCCTAATGTGAGTGCTGTTAGATCGTTTGGATCGTTAGAGAGAGGCGTAAGCGGTCGCAAATTCAGGATTACTTCGATTTCGACAGTCGAAGTTGCTATTCCTTCATACGTTAGAGGTTTGTTTGATGCTGCTTCATAGAACAATTGCTTGGCAGATTTTACTGCTACTGCCCATAAACCAGCAAAATGAGGCATGCGTGGAGGCATGAACTTGAGGTCTATCTTTTTTGGTAGGCTACTTCTTTTTGGTACGCGATGCTACCCACTTCTTATGTATAGGCCAGTATCTTTGTCATGATATTGCCCATAAGCCATTTCACCTGATGTAATTGCGGACATTTTGGATATCTTGGTTGTAATAATCCCGTTGGCTATGATAATGATGGGACATTGTCTTCTCTGATTATGACCATTGTTCCAATTTTGATGTTTTCAGTTGTCGTTTACCATTTATGACGTTTTTGAAGTTCACTCGGGTATTCTCTGTACCAACGATCTCAACATTCTTGTTTTATCCTTATCAATTCATTACACCTGTCAACTAGTGAAAAAGGCAATAGAGTCCAAAAGATCTCCTATCAGCAAGTGGCCTGATGTGAGTGCTGTTAGATCGTTTGGATCGTTAGAGAGAGGTGTAAGCGGTCACAAATTCAGGATTACTTCGATTTCGACAGTCAAAGTTGCTATTCCTTCATACGTTAGAGGTTTGTTTGATGCTGCTTGGCAGATTTTACTGCTGCTGCCCATAAACCAGCAAAATGAGGCATCCGTGGAGGAATGAACTTGAAGTCTATCTTTTTTGGTAGGCTACTTCTTTTTGGTACGCGACGCTACCCACTTCTTATGTATGGGCCAGTATCTTTGTCATGTTATTGCCCATAAGCCATTTCGCCTGATGCAATTATTGAAATTTTGGATATCTTGCATGATTAACCTCGTAATGTAGTACTTTTGAGGTAAGAGTACTAGGTGCTTTGCTTCATGTTTGCTTCTTGAGTTTTGAAGTCTACCGTTAAGTCAAATAACTCCAAACTCGTTAGTGAAAGATAAAAGCCGGCGATGTTACTTTTTCGATCTACTCCTTTATGCTTTCTTAATTATGTCAAGTCTTGTGGGAATACTTCAGCTTGAACTTCCTTAATGAGGAAATTCATGCTTTCCTCTATTTCTTCAATAGATAGGTCTCCTATGCGCCCAGATGCTTATTGTTTGGAGTGATTGATGAAAGAAGACTATACGTTACTGTTCATTTAACTCGATTAGTGTACCTCCAGTTGATTGATATGTTCGACAGTACCTTGAGATTATGTCAAAAGCACCTTGAGATTATGTCGAAAATTGCGCCAATTGGTTAAAAAATCGTCTGGAATTATATCATCCCAGTCCAATTTTAGGTTCCACAGCTTTTGCGGCATCAACTTAGCAGTAATTGTAACTGCTACCACCAGCCCTAATGGGTTAAATAGATGAGCAATATCAGACAGAACTTGCCGTTTTGTAATGTTCACCATGTAATGATAATTCACAGTGACGCAAAGTTCATCTGCTTTTGGAAGCCATCTTAAACCGAGTGCCTTTATTAGCTCTTCTGCTTCATCTACACGGTCTAACTACATAGTTACCTCACTGCTGGAGAGATTTTTGGTGAATGCTGCATGATTGGCACACCACTTTCACAACTTGAATTCACCCTGAGTAAGAATTGGTTCTATCTGCCCTTGTGCTCCCGACGCATCACTTAGAGTATCAGCTCCGAAAATCACATCATCCACATATATTTTTTCGCATATGGCTTTCACCCCGAGTAGTTGGACGATCTTATTGCCTTCCGCAAACCATTGCAGACAACGACTGTAGTTCATAAGTCAGTGTACAATGATTTAAAACCTCCTGTCCTCGTCCTCGTGTATCTAACTGTACATCTTCTTAATGTCTGTGCTGCAAACATATCGTGACAAGTGGAAACGAAGCAGGACCGTAAATATGTCCTCTTGAATCTTGGGACCTGTGAATAGGATGTCATTGGGGGACAATTAAGATGAGGTTTTGGCTGATCCATCTAAAATCACTCAGTGCTTGGTTGTATTAATGTCATGTTGAAAGAGATTGTGGCGTGGTAGAAAATAGTGGGAAGCCCAAATGTCGCTACATTTAGCCGTATGTCCTAGCATAAAACTGATATACTATTGCTTTAGTTCGGGAATTTCGTTTAATTATCTTTCACTGGCAGACAATCTGCTTTGTGCCTGTTCTTTGAAATTGTCTAGTGCTGAATGATCTTTAAAGAAAGGGAGCCTTATAACTAATCTTCCTTCATGATTTGGTTTTGTGTTTTGTACAAAATGAACATCACACTTATTTTCAGTATATGTTCGAAGTGGTGCTACGTTTTCTAGAGTTTCTATCTCCCAGAATCGTTCAATCGGCTTGTTCAGTTCAAGTGCTTTCTTTGCACCTATCAGTAGCGCAGTTCGCTAGTATCTTTGTAAGTTGTAATATAAATGTAAAAAAAATGAACAATACCATAAAACCATTCCTTAAAATTAACATTTGCCTTTGTTGTTCTAGTATAAATGGATAGAGTAGCAGGTAAGTGTTATGCGGGAAGATCTCTCTCCCCGGGAGCCTTGATGTGTATAGGATACACATCAAATCGAGCTCAAAGATCATACCAGTATATAAAGGGTATACTTTAATGTAATAAAATAGACGCAGCCGGTAGGATATCGGTTTTGCAGAGACCATGTAGTGCGCTGTGTAGTAAATTTAAATGGGCTGAAATACCTATTCACCCAGCCGATATCTGAAACCATTCAACTCCTGTAAGACACTATTGCTGCTCATACTGTCCATCAAAGTAGATCAGCTTTCTTAAAAAAAAAATCAAATGATAATTTTAATCATTTAAATAACAAAAACAAAAAATCAATATCAAGATATAATATTCATGCTACTCCTACTAACCATCTTAGATCAGTCCTCTTAAAAAGGATAAATAAAATAACATACATCGTTTAAACAACAAAAATATAATATCAATATTTAAATATAAAATTAAGACTATTCATACTGTCCATCAAACTAGATCAGTCTTCCTAAAAAAACAATTAGATAATAATTTTAATCATTTAGAAAACAAAAAAATATCAATATCCACACAACATAATGATGGTACTTATACAGTGCATAAAACTCGATTAATCTTCTTAAAACAAAAAAAAATCAAATAAATATTTCAATCATTTAAACTGCAAAAAGAAAGTATGAATATCCAAACATAATATTATTGATCAAACTTAACTAGTTTTCTTTAAAAAAATCATATCAATCGTTTAAATAACAAAAACATAATATCAGTTTCATCTACCCAGATCAGCCTTTAAAGGAAACAAATTATTATATTGATCATTTTAATAACTAAAACAAAGTATCAACATTCATATATAGTATTAATTCTACTCCTAATGTCCATCAAATAAGGTCAGACCCAAAATCAAATAGTCATATTGAACATTTAATTCTTCATTCATTTACCCCCTCATTCATATATCTTAAATCTCATCTTTCTTATCTGAAGGTCATTCAAACTAACTCCTTACTCATTCAAACTCACCGTACAATTTATAGAAGATATAAAGTTTCAATCCACTAACATGCAAAACACAAAACGTTGCAAGTAAATATTAAACACAAATAAGCAAAAGGAATACTTAATAGCGAGCAAACAAACGCGTGCCCATTGTTATGGAAATATAATAACGCGTACCCACATGCATAAAGATGTCTTATCTTTCGAACTGAATGAGCACTTGAATTGCTTGAGATGCAATTTAAAGAGCAAACAAATTCAAACCTTTAACAACATATAAAAAAGATAGAAATCTGGGCAATAGTTTTTGAATATAATAACATTGAAGAGCAAACGAAATAAATTAACTGCGCTAAACAAATATAAAAAAATAATTTACATGAAAACGGCAATTTCCCAACGCAAATAAACATGAAACGAAGTTAATTTCAAGTTACACTGAAACAATTTAAGTATAAGAAATATTAAACAACAGAGTTTTAGTTATTTGAATAATGCAACAATGAATTTAACCCTAAAACCAATTATATCTTTCGAATTCCACTACAATTCACTCTCAAATCACCAAAATTTACAACCAGCACTAAATGTGTGATTTTACAATGTTAGCAGTAAGGAAACGGTAAAAGTGGCAGTTAAGTCGGTAAACTCCAAACCAAAACCATCAGCAGACACACTTTTTCTATGTCTAATTTGCACAATCACTGGAATGAAAACCAGTAGATTTAACAACAGCCTCTGAGCCGTTGACATAAGCTGTCGACGGACACGCTATTTTTAGTTAGAAGTCCCTAAAGAAATAAATAATAGCCTCTGAGCTGCCCGACTTCAACTTTCGGCAGACACGCTGCATTTAGTATTAAGTCATATGCAAGGCAGAAATCGATTTACCATCCAGTGATAGCCTCTGAGGTGTTGATCCAAAATGTTTTGCAAATACGCTAATAACCAAGTCTCCTTTAAACAAGCTACTACGTTTTCCTGCACAATAAATACATTATAACTGCTAACTACAAAAAAAAATCACCAATAAAACTCCTGTGAAAAACGCAAGACAATTCAAAACCTACCCATTTCCCACCCTTTTACTTTACATATGGCAATGATATCAAACTGTATGTTAGAATACTATAAAATATACTTTAAGATTCTTTAAAAAATCGTTTTCTCGAGATTGAGAATCAAAAATCTTATAAACGGCTAATGAAGTGACCTCGTATGGCACTCTACTGTTTTCCAGCAAGGTCTAGGACAGCATGACGCCAAACCAATTAGACACTCACTAGGGAGAAATTATATGGAGCACATATAGGGTCTTGAATGAAGGCCGAAACTATAGGGAGATTCATAACAAGTGTACAGATTTTTGTCGAAAAAAACATAGTTTTTGTGAAGATTGAGCTGTAATGTTTATTTATTATGAAAACTTGGTCCTTTACAATTAAATATAAAACATTCCTTTGGGCATATGTGCACCTTGTGCTGTTTTACAGACTATCAAACGATGATTGTAATTTTCGATGACATTTTTGCACATTTCCGGCGTTATTAGGCGTAGGTTGGCTCAAATATTGTTTTTTAATACTTCAGTAATCTGTAGAGCATCAGCTTTAACACGATTCTGCAGAAATTCCCAAAGGAAGAAGTCACAAGGAGTCAAATCACACGATCTCGCCGGCCAATTTATGGGTCCATTTCGTGAAATTATTCGATTTCACGTAAAGTGCGAAATGTTTGCACTGGTGATTCATTATTTTTGTATAAAGTTTTAACAATAATAAAACGTTTGGTTGACGAGTATGACGCCATGGTTAAAATTGTTAAAGACCAAACTGTCATAATCTGTCAATATATAGACCTGAAATTGGTGATAAATAAGAGTTAAGGCCCATTCACATATGTACACTTATATGTTTCGAAGCCCAACATATAGTGATAGTGTCGCTTCGACCATCTTTTACAATAATTGTTCTCGCAAGATATTTTCACCGAAGTATTTCTGTTTAACAATTCGCCAAAATCAATAAAAGTATATTCCAGAACTTTTAAACTTTGGAACGCTCCATCATATTTCAATTTCAGAAAAAAGATAGGCTTAATTTATACTAACTCATTAAACATTTCTATACTTAATAAAAAACCTTCATAATAAATAGTAGATTCCGATTTATAAATAATCCACAGCTATTTACACATACTGATGGATACATTTCTAATAACCTTCCCTAAGCCAATTAAACAACAATTAAATGCATATACCTTAAAAGCTCTTCCTCCTACACAATCTCACAGAAAAGATGGATTAAAAGCCCTGTCCACTACGAAATGCATTAAGCTGACTTAATTAAAAATAAATGCTCTTCAAGGCAATTACCAGCCAACCACGAATTAGTACATACATATCATATACTTTCTAGCAATTAGCGCATGTGAAAGCTACAATATATCGCTTCATGCAATTTTCTCATGCGTCATTGCAGAAGCAATGCTAATCATATCTTCAACGCTCGTTAGCGGCGAGCAAAAATAATCACAAACTATTTTGAACTTCGTTCACATTAAATCCTCACTAACCCTACCTGTGTATAATTTACTAGCACCTAGACTAATCAAATAGTAACACTAATAATAACCACTAACTCAACAAAACGTCGAATTCTATCTTTGGCATTCATTTGTAATTACAGTATTCAAAAAGAAAATAAAAACAAGTTGGGTAAACAGACCTACGCTCATGTCAGAAGGGTTTTGTATTCAATTTTCAAAATGCAGTCACCAGATTGAATAAAGTCAAGAAGCATGTCAATGACGATTTTATTGGAGAAACTATGAAATTCGAAGATCATACTATTATTAACAAAGATGAAAGAATTTAGACTTCTGAGGTTTTTGTTATTGTTATACTCATAAATATCTCCCTTGATAATTATTTCAGATGTCCATTCGCGAGGGAGGATGTATGTATTTCCCCCCTCTGCCCCACTGTAGCAAAAACTGACAGTTTAAGAACTGTTTTGAAAAGCTCCCATGAAAACTTTCATTTCATACTCATATCGGCTACGTTTGATGAATTTTTTTTCAGAGGCCACTCTCCTGTACTGTTATCATCGATTAATAGCCAATTTTTTCGAATCTTAGAGCTGTTACAAAGCCCTTATGTTAGAAGCTCCCTCCCGCCTCCTTGACTTGTTTCACTTATGAGTATTAATTGTAGGTACTCAGCTTTAGTCATTCATCAAATTGAATCAAGTGTTCAAAACATGCACCTTAAACGTTGAAGTTGGGAAAAAATAACTCAACATTATTCAATCTTCGCATTTAAAACAGTCACTATTTTGTTTTACGATTACTGATACCACTAGCTGAACTGATTCTCAAAGTTATTCATGGCACCTATCATTCCTGAAATTTTCATGCAAATCCTAGCAAAACTGTAGTGTCTGAGTCGGTAAAAAGCGCATGTTGTTCCATAGCCATATGTTGCCATAGTAATACATGCAGCGCATATTGTTCCATAGTAATACAGGAAAATTCAAACCACTATAACTTCGCTAAATATGATCGAATCTTTATGAAAGGTTAATCAATCTTATAAATAGACATCTTTGTATCGAATTCCATTGAATTTAAGGGTACCGTTAAGATTTTATTCAAGAAAACATAAAATCGATAAATCATAGTATTATTAACAAAGTTGAGTGAATTGCGACTTCTCACGTATTTGTTGTTGTTGTACTCATCAAGGCCTACATTCTTGATTTTTTTCAGATTTTTCGGATGAAAGGTTTCCAATCGCGAGGGGGGGGGGGGGGGACACAAATTTTTCGTGTATTTCCCCTCCCTGTGCGCCCCTCGAAGCAAACTTTGCCAAATTAAGACCTGTTTTGTAAAGTTCCTTTCATTTGATACCCATATCGGCTACCTTCAATGAAATTTTTTTTCGGGGGGTCACTCCCCTACATGGGGAGACCCCCCTTAAATACCTTATAAGAATTTTTAGTAGTTGAGCTTTGAAGAGATCACCACTTTACACCTACATACAAAATTTGATGCTTCTAGCTTAAGTAGTTTCCGAGAAAAACTGCTGTGACACACGGACGGACGGACGGACGGACAGACAGACAGACGGACAGACGGACAGACAGGACGCGATTTTAGAAGGGTTTTGTAAAATTATTTTACAAAACCCTAAAAAGAATAATGCAGAATATGTAACAATTAAATATCAAAAACTATGTTCAGATGAAAAATGCTAAAATAAAAGCAAATCATTAACTTTCAATAAGAAAAATCGGCATTGAATGTGGATATTAAAATTAAGTATAAAGCCGATTATACACCTATTGCAAAGAAAAAATTGAATTCCGGTATTCTTCAAATGTAAAAAAATATGTAATAGTTTATTGTCAAGAAAAAACAATTTAAGAACGGAAAATACTATATGTTCAGCATGTTCTTCAATGTTATAGTAAAACAAAATAATATATAACTCTGCAATTTACGACAGAATCAAACATAACACTATTCCATTATTGTATAGAATCAAATGAAATATTAACCTCTTAATTTATAATTGTATCAAATGAAAGATTATTTATTTAATGTACAGAATTAAACCAAACACGAACCTGTTGACTTAAGATGTTATCAAACTAAGACAATAATGAATAATTATATTGATTAATGATTCAAGCAAACAAAATATTAATCCACGATTATATAGAACCAAACTAGCTCATTGTATCTAAAGAAATACTAGATAACGCACTACAGGCGGAGGTGGCTGGCAACCGAAAAGCACCAAAAAGACACGCTCTCCCTCGAGGCATCAGTGGGTCCTAGCAGCAGCAAAAGAATGGCCGGTAGCCCAATTGAAGGCGACTGTGAGAAAAGGAGGAAGGACGAGACCATAAATGAAGTTGACACTCCAGGCGAGGAGTTTCATGTGGTGCGAAACAAGGCAGCGAAAAAAGCGGCCAAAAAGCTACTCCTAGAAAAAACAGACAAAGAGCTCAACCACGAAAAGAAGAACAAAGAACCCCCCGATATACCGCAGAAAACAAAAAGCAAACCGCGGCGCAAACCCTTGCGAGAGGCACTGCTTATTAAACCCACTAAGGGCCGAACCTACGCAGATGTAATCCGTGAAATTAAAGGAGCGGTCAAGCCAGATGACACCAAAACTGCCATCAAAGCAGTTCGACCAACCCGGACCGGTGGCTTGCTGGTGGAATTCGGGCCAGAGGCCACAAACAAAGATGCATTCCGTGACGTGGTTCAAAAGGTTCTTGGAGATGCGGCAACGGTTGCCTCGCTCGAACCAATGGCCACCCTGGAAATCAGGGACCTCGACTGCGTCACGGACAAAGCTGAAGTAGAGGATGCCATTAGGAGGGAGTTCCCCAGCTTAAGTGAAGTCAAGGCAAGATTGACGCGTGAAAACACAAGGGGGCAACGCATGGCTATTGTCGAACTAGCTGATAAAGACGCCCAGCAAATCCTGGCGAAGGGCAAAATTAAGATAGGTTGGGTGATCTGCAGGATACGGAGAAGAGCGATCCCTATCCGCTGCTTCAGATGCCTCGAATACGGACACACCGCGTATGGCTGTAGGGGACCCGACAGGAGATCTCTGTGCTACAAATGTGGTGAAACGGGGCACAAAAGGAAGGAGTGCACGAACGAGGCAAAATGCATTCTTTGCAAGGATGCTAAGCTAGCACCCGGCGACCTCAAACATGAGCCGGGGACAGGGAGATGCCGGGTTTTCAAGGAGGCCCTAACTAAAGCCAAATCGATACTCAAATGATCCGTATCCTGAAGGTCAATTTGCACCGAAGCACAAACGCCCAGGACCTACTTGAGCAGTTTGCGAGGGATAAGAAAGCTGACCTCATGTTGCTGAGCGAGCAACATCATAACAAGAACTCGCAAGCGTGGTACCCTGACAAATCTGGTACCTCGGCCATCTGGGTTCGAGACAGCGCCCGCCTTCAGGTGCAGGGCCATGGACGCGGGGATGGTTTTGTGTGGGTGCGGTGTTCAGGGATAACATATTTCAGTGTTTATCTGACGCCTAACGATCCTTTCGAACCAAACTTGATGCCCTGGAGGACGCTGTCTCGAACACAGAGGGCCACATGCTGCTCGGGGGAGACTTCAACGCTAGAGCCATCGAATGGGGTATGCCACAATCCGACCCAAGGGGAAAGCAAATCTTGGACATGGCGGCCAGAACAGCGCTTTTTGTCCTAAATACTGGTAACAGCCCTACTTTCCGTCGCTGGGGTTGCGTAGGAACCATACCCGATGTGACACTCGCTTCGGAGTCCCTGGTACCTAGAGTACACAACTGGCGAGTACTAGAGGACTACTCGGCTAGTGATCACCAGTATATAGCTGTTGAGATTCACGACGGTGCCACTCTGCGTGCATATGCCCAAACTTCAATCCTCGGATGGAGGACTGGGAGGATGGACGTCGAGAAGTTCACTGACGCGCTTACGGCAGGCGCACCGTTGCTGGGAGCTCCGCTAGGGAGTGGAGGGCCTACAGCCAAGGACTTGGTGAACTCAACTATGAGTACCATCATAGCTGCTTGCGAGTCTTCCATTCCCCACCGGAGACCCCGACATGGTAAGCCTCCAGTATACTGGTGGTCAAACGAGATCACCGAACAAAGAAGCGAGTGTCACAAACTTCGGCGAGAGGCCCAGCGGGTGCGAACACGGGAGGGGGCAGACACTAGGCTAGCAGCATACAGGTCCGGCAGGAAATATCTTCGCAGGCTTATTAACAAGAGCAAGGCCCGATTCTGGCAAGACCTCGTGGACGATGTAAATAGGGATCCGTGGGGCCTTGGCTACAAGCTGGTCATGGGGAAACTTGGTGCTCTACGGAAGCCTTGTATACATGACGCGGAAAAGATGGACGCGATAGTGCGGGGACTCTTCCCCGCCCATCCCGTCCGTGTTGACGCTGTCCATGGTGAAACAGCAGTCGAGTGCCCACTCTTCACACAGCTGGAACTGGAGGAGGCAGTCCTCTCCCTGAAAGCGAGGAAGGCTCCAGGTCCAGATGGTGTTCCAGCTGAGGTTTTGCAGCTCGTCTATCACCATTGTCCTGACTTGCTGCTCAGCACATTCAACGCTTGCCTACGGGACGGGGTTTTCCCGGTACCATGGAAGGTGGCGAGGCTCGTGCTGGTCAGCAAGGGGAAGGGAAATCCCGAATCGCCGTCTGCATACCGCCCGTTATGCATGCTAGACACGGCTGGGAAAGTGCTAGAGAAACTCATCAAGGGAAGACTCACTGACGCGATTCGTGCTGCTGGGGACATATCTCCTCGGCAGTACGGCTTTAGAGCAGGACGTTCTACCATTGATGCGATTGCAGAGGTGGTGAACGCGGTTCAAAAGGCAGAGGCATATAGTCGCACCAAGCGACGGATCGTCCTGTTGGTGACACTCGACGTCAGGAATGCCTTCAACTCCGCTAGATGGGTGGATATTCTGGATACGCTGGAAAACTCTTTTCAAGTTCCAGAATATGTAATGCGGCTTTTGATGAACTACCTAAGGGACCGAAGCCTGCTCTACGACACGACACAGGGCCAACGAAGGATGGAAATTACATCGGGTGTTGCCCAGGGATCTATCCTTGGTCCGGACCTGTGGAACGTGTCTTACGACGGGCTACTCAGACTTGAGATGCCAGATGAGTCGCGCTTGGCCGGCTATGCGGATGATGTTGCGGCTCTGATCGTCGGACGCACCGTTGAACAAGCGCAACTTAGGCTAGCTATGCTAATACGCCGAGTGAGGGACTGGATGACTGCTCGCGGGCTCAGTTTAGCACTGGAAAAAACCGAAGTGGTCATCTTGACAAAAAAGAGAATCCCTAGAGTAAGGATGATCAGTATTGGAGATATACAGATCGAATCGAAGCCAGCGGTGAAGTACCTGGGGCTACTGATCGACTCGAAGATGAGTTTCTCTGAGCAAGTCAGGGCAACGGCTGAGAAGGCTGCCTCGGGAATATCGGCCCTGAGTCGACTTATGGCTAACGTAGGGGGACCCAGCCCATCGAGAAGACGCCTCTTGATGAGTGCTGTAGGGTCAGTGCTACTGTACGGAGCAGAGGTAAGAGGCGACGCTCTCAGCAAGGAGGTATACCGAAAACGATTGGCACAGGTACAGAGAAGAGGAGCACTGAGAATTGCATCTTCGTAACCAACAGTCTCCGACTCGGCGGTGAGAGTGATTGCAGGCGTGATACCTGTCGCCCTCCTTGCTAGAGAGCACCGCGCTATTTACCTGCGCCGAAACGAGGATGCGAGGGAGATGGTTGTCCGCAAGGAGAGACAACGCTCGCTCAACGATTGGCAGCAGTCTTGGAGGAATTGCACGAAGGGAAGGTGGACTGCGCGCCTCATCCCGGATGTGAGACCGTGGCTAAATCGAAGGCATGGTGAGACTGACTTCTATCTGACCCAGCTTTTGAGCGGGCAGGGGTGTTTTCAGTCTTACCTGCACAAGATCGGCAAGTCACGGTCTCCCGATTGTCGGTTTTGCCCAGGAGAGGAGGACAATGCCTGTCACACATTTTTTGCGTGTACAAAATGGGTCAGGCTGCGAAGGGAACTCTACAGGGAGACGGGAGAGCTCACCCCGGATAATATAGTTGCGGTGATGCTCGAATCGGTTGACAAATGGAACCAGGTGGCACATTATGCTCGGGCAGTCCTAAAATATAAAAGGGACTCACAGCAGCCGGAGGCACTGGGGCTGGGGGATCACACTTCTGGCAATTCCTCTTCCCCTCTCCCCTCCCGCTAGGAAAGGGACTCCCAAGCTTGAAGGCGCCCCACGGCGTAACAAAACGAGACCTGGCCCGAAGTAATGTGTCAAACGGTACCAGGCTAGGTTCTCAGATTGACAGGGGAGGTGTTGAGTGGGTAGTCCAAAGGTATCCTCCATGGGAGTCCCACACTGCCAGACTCGGCGGGCATAAATGCCTTCACCTCCCTACCACAAAAAAAAAAAGAAATACTAGAGTGTCATTATAGTAACTTATGATTGAATGAAGCAAAACATTGTATGAAATCAAACTTCAACTTATTAATTTATAATTGTAGTAGTTTATGAATGCAGCTTTTACATGTAATACATATTAATTAGCATCAACTTATGGTACCAAACGAAATATTGTTATATTAATTTATGATTGAATCAAGCCAAACATCGTATAGTATCGAACCAAACATTAACTCATTAATTTATAAATGTGGAAATTTTCAATTATAACGTTGACTTGTAACGACATACCTAGTAACGTCAATACACGAAATTTAGCGATAGAATTACGTTAGCATCTAGTAAATTACGCGCAAAACCAGCAGCTGAACTACGGCTAACAATAATCAGCAAGAGGTACAGTGGACAACAGTAATGGCGGTAACAATGCGAAAATACTAATGATTTGCATAAAAGGGAATGTAGCAAGTATCAACCAACAACAAAATTTGCGAAAAACCAAAAGCGAACATAATCCATTGGGGATACATTAAGTAACCCGAATCATCGGAGTAGAGCAACAATTTACTGTACTCTCCAAGTACACAAAATCCTATTTTCAACTGCTGGAGGAAATGCTGCGAGCGAACACATACAACATACTCGTATTTACTTTCGCTTCATCACTGAAGTAGTTGCGAGCGAGCAAACACTACCTATGTACTCGCACTTCGCCAATGAAAATTAGTCAAAGAAGCACATACGCGCATTGCTATTGAAGCATGTCCGCCAATGTGTAAGCGCAAAAGTAAATAAGCGAGCGATAAAGTAAAAAAACAATGAACATAAGCAGACAAAAGCAAATGTCAAAAAAGTTGAACCCAAATATTTTATAAGGCATTGAGTACATTTGACATAACGATGACATGTACAACATTTGACATAACGATGACATGTACAACATGAAAAGTTGAAATCGAACCAACTTTTTATGTCAGTATGTCAAATACATTGATACTTTAAGTGACAACGATATATTGTTGTTTGCTATTTGAAAGGGCGAGTAAAATTTTATCCAGCTGTGAGGAATTATGCAGAAAACAGGTGTTCCCATCTGTTAAGCAAAATTCCACTCTGTTATTGAAATATCTAATTTAATATTTCTTCTATTCCGTTGAAGACTTTCATCAACAAAATTACTATATAACACATTACTAAAAACATAAACATCAAAATCAATTCGAAATCATCAATTTTCTTCAATAGTTTTTGCCACAATGACGCTTCTTCGTATCTGTCAACATCACATAAGCGCGAATCGTATGTAGGCATACTATGTGCACGCTACGTAACTTGACGTTCCTTATTTTGTGTTATGTTGATTGTAGCACAGCGGTAACCCGCAATGAGCTTCATATGATATTCACATCGTGAACGTTAAGCTTTGGGTGTGCTTCGAAGAGAGGTAAGCGGAAAGGAAAACCGAAAGTTCTGGCGTAAACACTGTTTCGCTCAATGTCCCCAGTTACGCCATTTCACCCCAAGAGATCGTGGGAAAGCCGAAAGCTTAAGCTAAAAGCACTCTTTCAAAGCCAATAGCTTAAGCGAAAAGCACTCTTTCGCTCAATTTCCCCAGTTTCGCATATTCACCAGCCGAGCAAGCGAGACGAAGCGGGAAGGAAAAACTTTCGTGGAACGAGAGCGCACGTGTTCGGCTACTCAGCACCTTTAAAGAGAATTTAGGTTGAAAGCTAACAAAAGAACAGTATCTAAAGTTCTTGGTCAAAGCATGCCAGGCAGTCTGTATTCAAGTCCAAAAGGGAGCGTGCTGCTACCCATCCTTTAAGTGCATCTAGTACTCGCGACTAAAGTTTACCCGAAGATATTGTCCAGTGTACAACGAAGTGGTGAAGGGTGAGGTGTTGGCTTGCGCCGCGATCCTCAATCGGTCTATTTGCGTTTCACGCCGTGTGGCCACCCCGAACCATTAGCACGTCAAGTAAGTGTAAGTGTAGAGCGCTTCACGTAATACTGATAGTTCGAGGTCTTCGACAACGTTAAAAAAGAAAATGTAATTAATCAATTCAATTGTAATGTAAATATTTAAAAAAATTAACACTATAAAAATAATGCTTTAAAGTGAACTCTTGTCTTTGTTGATTTGGTTTAGATGGACAGAGTAGCAAGTAAGTGTTATGCAGGAAAATCTCTCTCCCCGGGAGCCTTGATGATGTATATAGGATACACATCAAATCGAGCTCCCAGTTCATACCAGTATACATAGGTTATACTGGTTATGTAACACAGTCAGCTGTGATTGGATCTGAATAATGTTAACTTCAGTGTGAGCAGCACTATTTTTCTACTCGATCCACTGAATGTTAATCGGATTGGAGACTCAAGTCATTGTAAGTCTTTTAGCCACCTCTCAGTTATAAAATTGAGCTGCAAACCCATATCCAGTAAGGCTCGACATACCATCGATTGTCTGTTTGTTGATGTTAGGGCAACGATGATGGTCCCCAATATAACTTGATTACCTTCGTTTACAATTGATTGCGATATAAAAGCAGCCTTTAGCCCATCTGTAGAAAAAGATGATCTATTTGTGCCCTCCTTTATCTTTGTCAATTCATTCTCTCCATGCAGGAGTGTGTTGTCTGTCTAGTTGCATTTCATCCAGAAACCTCATGTACACTTTGTGGGTATATGACTAGGTCTGAGGCAATTTCTGCATAAATTGTGGCGTAGAACAATTTCATGACGCTTTGCACAGGATTTTCGGCAAAATCCTTGCAGGTGAACAATGGGTATGACTCGGTGCCCATAATGCATTTCACCTTATCTATATTTGAATCTAAGGCTGATGTCTTCAGTTTAATGCTGACTTTCTCGTCGGTGGTATGTTGGCCGTTCATGGCTTCGAAAGTATGGAACCGTGTCTCCAGAAAACTCAGCACCTTACTGACTTTTTTCAATGCTCTTGGACTCTCTATGTTTTGTTTGTACAACATGTGCGCATTTTTATTCATCTTTTTCACGATAATATGTGATACGATGGCATCCCAGTTTCCTGCATTCACACCTAGATTTTGCAACCCAATGAGACGCTTGTTTATAAGGTCAGGCTACCTTTTAATGCTAGCCGCTGAGTCGGCTTAGCAAGATGATTGTGATAGTAATTTATTTAAGAAAGAAGAGACTAATGGAACTATTGTGGATCAGTTTTTCAAATAAATCTTTCAATTAGATAATCACCTTCAAATGTTGCAGGTTCTGGCTGAAAGTGAGCAGTCTGTGATGTCCTTGAAAAACTGTCTCTAAATGTTGATACAGCTCAATGATGGTGTCTCGAAGTTGGCAGTCTACCTCATCATAGACTTACTTGTCTTCACTGCGCTCGTAATCTTCCTAGACAGCCCACAGAGTGTTTAAGTTCTCGACAAGCAAACCCTCTTATTTTTGTAATAATTCCACTTTGAATCATTGAGTTTATACAATTACCTGCAAATTTTCCAAGATGATGGTAGGAAACTTTGCAGATTCTGGTTGAAAGTGAGCAGTCTGTGATGTCCTTGGAAAACTGTCTAAATGTTGATACAGTTCAGTGATGGTGTCTTCAAGTTGGCAGTCTACCTCATCAGAGACTTGTTTATCTTCACTGCACTCGTAGTCTTCGTAGATGGCCTACAGAGTGTTTGAGATCTCGTCCAGGAAACCCTATAGTTTTTGTAATATGTTAGTTTCACTTTGATTCTACAGTATTTAGCACATCGAGTTTTCTCCAGCTTGATCTTCATTTCGTTTTTTAGTCATCATAGCACGTGGATCACCTAACTACCTTCGTGGGTTGAGAAATCGCTCCCCGTAGTTGCATTCGGAATCGACTTGAGCGCTTCCGTCTGCTTCCCGCAACGTTTCTCAATTTTCCTCGAGGATTGTTAGCTTCGTTTTTGCATACTCGTGCGTCTTTCGATCTTTGCGATTCTTTATAAAGTTGCTATAACCTTTTTCAATTGAGCTTCTAAGCTCTTGTTGTGCATTTGCTAGAGCTTCCATTCTCTTTTCACTAGTCCTGACTATCACGTCGGTGTCATCAATGTTCTGAAAAGGGAAGAAGTGGTAACGGTGAAACAACTCTTACTAGTCAATACTTATTTGATGTAACACCAAACAAGTTCCCGGGATAAAATCAAGAAAATACAGAATTAATCAATACCATTAGCTGAACAAAATGCAAATCGCCAGTTGTAAAACCAAAAAATATTGACCACTCAGTATCTTCTGCTGCAGCCCACTGATTGATTCTTATATACGAGCAATTTCTTTCCTAAGCAAAATAACATTTGAAATGATATCTTCATCAGTACAAAAAATTTCTCATGCCGAGAAATATTGACGAGACTTTCAAAGTAAAGTAAATCTAAATAGGCAAGAAGATGATTGCAACAGTGTATCTTACTTGGAACCATGTATCGACAAATTTAGTTTACTTGAGTATTACTTTACTGACTTTGTGGAATGCTTATGTTATTGAATTGACGGTGAATATAACGTTCGAAAAATTCAATTTGGTACTTTTAGAATGCGAGTTTGAACACATTTGTATGATATTAAATTAAACTTGAATGCAATGTTCCAGAATGTGATTATGATCATATGAATTAAAATTAGGAATTTAATAGATTGAACATTTTACATTACTTGTCTATTTTAGTTTATTTAAATTGATCTTTATATATTATTTAATTATATCTTGGTATATACGAGTATAACACTATGAAATTGACGCTCATTGCGTGACTACTATCTTAATTTTCTGAAATTCAATATCTTAATTTTCTAACAGATATTTTTATGGTATACGAGTATGTTTACAGTATTTTATTTGTAAATCTAACTAAAACTGGCGACGACAAAAAAGGCATTGTCAGTAATTTGTGTAACAAAATTCACCAAGTTTCGTGATAAGTATAGGCAAGGCATCCAGTTTGTTTTTCTTATTATTTCAGGCAATTACTTTGAAACTTTCTTTTCAATTGTCAACTTATTTGTTCTAGATTCATAGAAATGAAGCTTGCAAAATATACCTACTCCTCGCATTGAGGATCTGTTACTGAAATATCTTCCAGACTGCAGCGACGAGTCCATCGTGGATTTTCCCCGATGACACACTCAACGAGAGGGGTTGATGACGATGTTGAGGAGGCTGCAGAAATGGCCCTACATGAAATTCAGCCATTATCGTTTACAAATAGAAAATTTCCACCCAAATTTTCAGTTCATCATGTATCTCTATTCCCATTTCCTAGCCCATCTGCTGTAATTGATTTGCCGTCATCAAGTTCGTTCTTGCCAAGAGCTACCCGACATAAGATTGCCGAGCCAAGTCGTAAGTGGAAAAAGCGAGACTTAGAGACTAAATTTTTAGAATATGAGTATTCAGAAGAACTTTTTGCTCATTGAACAGTACCAGCTGAAACCTTTTTGATGCTGATTAATGGAATATTGAATAATATCATATACCAGAGCAACATTACTGCTACACAGAAAGATAAGATGTTGAGTCTGAAAAAGGGGGAGCTTCTAGCATTTATAGGTATAAATTTCTACATAGGTTACAATACTCAACCAGCTTGGACAGACCAGTAGTCTACGGCACCGGATCTAAGCAATTCACTATTATGTAAAACTATGCTAAGAGATAGATTTGCTAATATCTTATTATATTTACATTGCCACAATAATGATCAAATGTCTATAAACTGCAAGGATAAGCTATACAAAATCAGGCATCGAATAAATGAGTTAAACCAAAAATTTCAAGAGTGTTATTATGGGGCACAGGAACTGAGCGTAGACGCATCAATGATCTAATTTAAGGGTAGGTCCGTACTTAATCAGTATTTACCTAAGAAATTGATCAAAAGAGGATACAAATCGTGGTGTTGGGCTGACCAGAGATGTTTTATAAAGAAATTCCAAACTTATCAAGAAAAAGATGTAAAAATGTGCTCCAAGTTTCAAAATTACAGCTTGGAAGAAAGAATTGTTTTAGAACAAAAATGGGGAAAAGGAAAAATTGACCTTTTTGACAATTATTTCTTATCTGTTTTTTTGTTCGAAATATTGAACACTGAAAACAATTTTGCTTGAGGAACAATCAAAAGTAACAGAAAGAGACTTCTCGGAAACATGATTACTGACTATAAAATTAAAAGAGGTGAAAGTGATTATCGGTTTTTAAACATCGACATTGGCTATAGGAAATAAAAGATAACAAAATAATTCACCTAGTTTCGAATTTTCACCTAAGCAATGTAATGTGACGCCTACGCCCAGGAATCGAAGTGATTCCGATCCCGAACCCTTGTAACCTGCCAGATGGATATGTCCTCGAAGTGCCAGCGGACTTCATCTGTCGTGCGGATATCGTTGTGCAGAAAATATTTTTTTTTTCTGTCCAAATATTTAGATCCATGGATATAAATATTCGAAATATAGAATTAATCCAACCCCGGCACATTTCGAGACATAGCCATCTGGAAATGCCCCTCCACCGTGGCCATCGAGAAAACTATGCCACTGGCGACATCGGGAGAGGTACATTGCCGCCATTCCACACACAGATGTTTTGTCCGAGGTGACAACCGGAATTTTTGACAGCCACATGTCGGCTTCATTTTTCGTGGCTGTCGTCTGCTAATCGTGTCCATTGTCGTGGAATCAGCTAATGCATTTTTGATTTTTAGTATTTATAAGTGAAAAAGATAAAATTAAATTACACTGTTGTTTCTCTAATTAATTTTACATATGTAAATTAGGTTAGTGATTGTATTATGGCTTAGATGCGAAATATCGAAAGCAATCAAAAATAGCAGCTGCTAATTGTTGGTTGCGGCAGATTCCGGTATTCGCTCTCGTTTGTGCCGAAAATATCTATAGAAAGGTAAGACTGCTAACGGATATCTCCCGAGTTCCGTCTCTAACCTCATTCTTGATAGAAAATCCCATGAAGTGGATCCGCCGAAAGAACACCGAAGGAAAGGAATCGAGACGGCGAAAGTGTTGCTGCCAAAAAGGCTTTTCAACAAATATAGAAGCATACGGTCAAGGTCAGGACAATATCGACCTAGATGAATGGATCATCTTTCGTTGTCCGTACGGTCGTGGATCAAACATCGGATCAGGTTAGTGTTAAGATAATAACTATTAAAAGTCCGAGACGATTCAATAAATGTGTTGATGGCAACAATAGCGAAATTAGATTCGAACGGAGTACAAGTTCTTCCGGAAGGTAGGAATAAGACGACATCGCCACAAGTCCAAAGTTCAGCAGCTATTGCGAATGTGGCTGAAGAGAAAGCTGACCAGAAAGACGATCCAAATGAAGATTGGTGTGCAGTTGGTTTGGATGGTGGTGAATTGATGTGTTGCGATGAATATCCAAAAGTATTTCACCACAATTGTCACATACCAGCTATAGGTTCCTTACCAGATGAAAGTGAAACGTGGCAAGATTTGTCATGTGTTAATTTAGCGGAACTGGCAAGTTCAGCTGAATGTGAAAGACATAATGCAGGAGAACTTGGCGCAAATGAATTAAAGATTATACAGAGAGTGTAGGGTAAGTATGCCGTCGCGAGGTTAGGGTTTCGGCAAATCCGCGGAGGTCGGTTTCGCGTCGCGCGCGGTACGCGGTACCTTTGATTGTTTCGTCATTTCTTTAGAGTAGTTTTCTTCGGGTTAAGTTCGAGTAGCATATTTTTCGGTACCGCGTCGGTGAATCGGTAACGCGCCTATGGGATTTTGTAGCGTTTTTAATTTGAGATCTGTGGATAGATCACATCCAGAACTAACGTAATGTAGGTTTCTCGTTCTGGATGAGTAATTGTTGACGCGTTTGGAAAACGGGCAAGTTCAGGTGACTGAAATATTGTAATTGAGCGTAATCCATTCGGAGACCCGCGACCGAAATCCTCTCCGAACTAGCTGGCCGACAAGCAGTCACCGCGTGAATGGATTACGGTGCACGGATTGGTTGACCTGTTGGTACCATCCGTTGGCACTACTCAGACTTAACGTCTAGAACCGATGAGAGGTCGGTTCCGCGTTCGATCTGAAAGTAGAAATTCATTACAGCAAAGAAACCACAGTATCACGCAAAGAAAATAACGGATCCAAGTCTACAATAACTTATCCTAGGACAGTAAAAGATTATAATAATTAAATACGGGGTGTTGATACAGCTAATCGGTTGAAAGCCCTTTATTGATAATATCGAAAATCGATGCCACCATTTTCGACGTTCTGTTTCTCAAGGCTTGACGACAATGAAATATGCTGGATATAAAAAAGATTCATAACGGTTCAAATCCAAACCCTTCTAAGAGGCGCAAATACAACTACTCCACTTTGAGGGATGCACGTTTGGGCAACAGAGGTATATGTCATATGCTTTAGCTTGTTACCGTCCACAGATAGGTAAATTCAGTTTTCTTAGACGGAAAGGACGCATGGGTCCTGAATATTTTATATGAACTTAGCTGCACGCACTGCGACAAATGCATACCTTTTGTAGCGTAAAGGTTATTTCAAAATGTCCGTGAAGGACTGCAGCGATGGTCTGCAGCCTCGGCAGAAGAAGGTGTCGGTATCTTCCGAGAATGCCCTTGTATGGGGACGCGTGAATGCGCTGGCAGGCTAGCATTGCGGTGTCGTGGGGCGGGTTCATTCCCCCAGCACAAGGACCCACTACAAAGAATTTCGCACTCACGAATTTCTGGGGTCGAACAAAAACAAGGCGACCGAAGTCGCAAAAAGTGTAGGTAACTACACAAGGGACAACTGACTTGTTCGTGGAACAAGAGTAACAAGTCAAAAGAAGTGGAAGCAGGGTGACCTCGTCCTTACCCGGAGAGTCTCATGGTCCACAAATGAGAGAGGGGCAACCGGGTGGTGATGGAGCCCCTGCGCCCCCACCCAACCGGATTAAAATCCATATCTGTTGCAGTGGCCAGGTGTTCCTCTTCTGAGTGGAAAACTCATACAATTTAACTTGCATAAGCTTTCCCATCAGAAGAGAAGTACCCCGGTGACCAATTTATGCCATCGAATTATGCAATTCGGCTACATAACTCTATGCCATAAAGAGACACTCTGCTTGGGCCACTCAACCCGCGAAGTCACCTGAAACAAAGAAGGATTATCACTTACCCGGTGGCTGGCTCATGTTTTTAGGGGGCAGCCTGCCGCCGTACCGGGTCCTATACACGATCAGAATTATGGGAAAGGAAAGACCGAATTAATAATTTAACTTTCCATGTTTTTATTCCTTTCCGCTCTTACAAAAGTACTATTTCAACTGCACTTTAAAAAAATATTTCAAAAAAGAATTCCTTCCGTAACTAGCACTTCTTTCAAATACAATAAACGTATGTTATTTTGAATTTGGATTGCTTAAATACAACGATTGGAGATTAAAGATCAACTTCTCTCGCATTTCTTGTTCTGAATGTACTCATATGTATTAAAACCCAAGTCTCTTCTCTCGTGGATGTAAAACGATTATACTCGTATGTTAAATATTGATTTCTATTCACATCAAGTGCAACTGTTATATGCCAATATCAGCTTGCTCAATGCGAATGCGATCTTGCTCTAGCGTTTCGTATGTTATTGTTGTACATTAAATATTGGATGCATAAAAATCTGTTCGCTTTTTAATGTCAGAGTACTTCAATGTTTTTTTTTTCAAATTTAGATATTTCTTAATTTATTTCGAAGTTTCGTAGAGCATATTTTTGCGAAAGAGTAGAATTTACATAACTATTTTCTAATTTATTTAAATAATTTATGTATAAATATTGTTATAAAATTTTTCTTTTTAAAAATGAAAAAACATGCAGAAAAAATTCGAAAACAAAAGGGTACTCACCCGCATGGTCCTCCGAGCGCTTGACGAAGATGCAGGTATCCTTTACAATTCCAAACTAATTGAATGATGGCGATGATGTTTTTGGCAATTATTAAATCCTATGTAGTTTTGCTTAAGTGTAAATAACTTCATTAATTACAAATATAAAATTTCCTTTCGACAAATTGAAGCTCCTTTTTACACGAAAATTGCACAATGCTTTCAAATGTCTTGAATACAACCGTTTACGTATGATTAGGACAACAAATTAGTTACAATGTTCTACGTGAATTAAAATTAAGGTTGATTGAAAGATATCTGTTTGCTGTTCCGAACTCCGCTTTGCACCGATTTGGCTTCCAATACGTGATTTGCTTCCGAGATTTGCATGAATTTGCCTCAGTGCTTTTTCCCGATTGTCGAGGAAAAGAGGATGATACGAAAGATTTATAGGCGGATAGATTCGCGCTTCCAAATTAGATATCTCGCACCTTGCCGCTCACACGGAAAAGTGATTTTCGTCGATGGGAAATTGAAAGGGAACGAGAGAAAATTTATCGTGAGATGAACGGAGCGAACTATATTTATGCACCAAATTCACTGTTATTTACGTTACAATTGCAAGTGCTGCGGTACTGAAATTCGCGATCGAGTTCTAAATCTTTTGTTGCTAACAAATTTAAAGGAATTTCCACAATCACGGTTTGTAATATCTTAATTCTTCACGCCACTTGATTTCCAGTTGGGAAGTTGGAACTGTAACCACCGCAAATTCTCCACTTCCCGATTCGCAACGTATTCATGAACCAAAACGATTGAACTTTACAGATAATTTTTCAACACAACTGTAATTATTTCACGTCAATATTTTCTTCACTTTTCTCTCAACTAACGGTTTTTCACCAAATGTATCGCAATTAATGCATAAAATATTTTCCTTCGCAGGATAGGGACAAACTACCGTTAATTTTTCTCACGCTGAACTACTTTCTAATTAACACTTTGAAATCAAAGAGAATTTAACGGCGCAGGATCCTCGAAGAGGCACTTCAACAGTTGCGAATATTTTCCACTCAACAACTTTTCCATTTTTACAAGCTTTTCGCGATAGAAAGTACAATAGCAAGAAATAGCTCGTCACTATAATTTTCCGCGAAACCGCTTTTCAATTTCCTTTATTTTCTTCTCTCTACGCGGCGTCCGCGCTGTGTCGCGGTTTCTAGCAGACTCCTCAAATCTCCCGGCAACAGCGCAAGTAACACCAACGGGTCCTACTCCCGCTACCGCCACCGCGATCGCTCGTAAGACAGGGAAGAATATTCAAATTAACAAGACGTTTGGATATTTCTGTATCCAATAGCGGCAATAATGACGCACAAACATTCAACCAATTGGCCAACAGTTCAATCGGTGGGTTTTGTAGGATTCTTAATCGCGAAAGAAGATCTATAACCATTTCTGTAGGATGAACCATCTCCGCAGTTATATCGATGGGCACTTTCATTTTCTGAATAGCTAGTGACAAGTATTTTATGCCGGAATTCACACGGGCAAGTCGATAGCCAGTGAATCCACTATACTGTACGGCGTCTGCAAACAGAAGATTGATTTCGTTGTGCAATGGATTGAAGTAGTTTAATGGATGGCGGAAATGTATGTACGTTCCATCTGGCTCATCAGTGAGAATTGCACGGTTCCCGTTGGAATTTTGTAGTCAATGCGATTGAATGGGACATAGTCGCTTTGAAGAATATATTCGTCTTCTATTTCAGGTGATGGCTTTTAAATGTATTTTGTGCTATTGGCAAATTGGCAGAGTTTCAAGTTGCTCTTGTATCCATTTACTATCTGGCATTTTATTCGATGAAAGACCAGTTGCTATCATTGACAAAGGAATAAACTCGGCAGGGAACTTTTCCATTGCAGTGTTCATCAGTGATCGGCTTCCTAAATCATCCGTTCTTGAAACTCTGTTCCGATGGAGGGCCAGGAAATTAGCTCACATAATAAATCATAAACATTAGCATGTCTGGCTACTGGGCCATCTTGGTCAAATAAATCACAGAAATGGGATAGATAGTTGAAAACTGTTTCCCGAGATAATCGTGACACTAAGCATTCATCCTTAAACATTTGATGTGATAATAATTCAAATAAGTATCCAAAAAGATAGATTCGCGCTTCCAAATTAGATATCTCGCACCTTGCCGCTCACACGGAAAAGTGATTTTCGTCGATGGGAAATTGAAAGGGAACGAGAGAAAATTTATCGTGAGATGAACGGAGCGAACTATATTTATGCACCAAATTCACTGTTATTTACGTTACAATTGCAAGTGCTGCGGTACTGAAATTCGCGATCGAGTTCTAAATCTTTTGTTGCTAACAAATTTAAAGGAATTTCCACAATCACGGTTTGTAATATCTTAATTCTTCACGCCACTTGATTTCCAGTTGGGAAGTTGGAACTGTAACCACCGCAAATTCTCCACTTCCCGATTCGCAACGTATTCATGAACCAAAACGATTGAACTTTACAGATAATTTTTCAACACAACTGTAATTATTTCACGTCAATATTTTCTTCACTTTTCTCTCAACTAACGGTTTTTCACCAAATGTATCGCAATTAATGCATAAAATATTTTCCTTCGCAGGATAGGGACAAACTACCGTTAATTTTTCTCACGCTGAACTACTTTCTAATTAACACTTTGAAATCAAAGAGAATTTAACGGCGCAGGATCCTCGAAGAGGCACTTCAACAGTTGCGAATATTTTCCACTCAACAACTTTTCCATTTTTACAAGCTTTTCGCGATAGAAAGTACAATAGCAAGAAATAGCTCGTCACTATAATTTTCCGCGAAACCGCTTTTCAATTTCCTTTATTTTCTTCTCTCTACGCGGCGTCCGCGCTGTGTCACGGTTTCTAGCAGACTCCTCAAATCTCCCGGCAACAGCGCAAGTAACACCAACGGGTCCTACTCCCGCTACCGCCACCGCGATCGCTCGTAAGACAGGGAAGAATATTCAAATTAACAAGACGTTTGGATATTTCTGTATCCAATAGCGGCAATAATGACGCACAAACATTCAACCAATTGGCCAACAGTTCAATCGGTGGGTTTTGTAGGATTCTTAATCGCGAAAGAAGATCTATAACCATTTCTGTAGGATGAACCATCTCCGCAGTTATATCGATGGGCACTTTCATTTTCTGAATAGCTAGTGACAAGTATTTTATGCCGGAATTCACACGGGCAAGTCGATAGCCAGTGAATCCACTATACTGTACGGCGTCTGCAAACAGAAGATTGATTTCGTTGTGCAATGGATTGAAGTAGTTTAATGGATGGCGGAAATGTATGTACGTTCCATCTGGCTCATCAGTGAGAATTGCACGGTTCCCGTTGGAATTTTGTAGTCAATGCGATTGAATGGGACATAGTCGCTTTGAAGAATATATTCGTCTTCTATTTCAGGTGATGGCTTTTAAATGTATTTTGTGCTATTGGCAAATTGGCAGAGTTTCAAGTTGCTCTTGTATCCATTTACTATCTGGCATTTTATTCGATGAAAGACCAGTTGCTATCATTGACAAAGGAATAAACTCGGCAGGGAACTTTTCCATTGCAGTGTTCATCAGTGATCGGCTTCCTAAATCATCCGTTCTTGAAACTCTGTTCCGATGGAGGGCCAGGAAATTAGCTCACATAATAAATCATAAACATTAGCATGTCTGGCTACTGGGCCATCTTGGTCAAATAAATCACAGAAATGGGATAGATAGTTGAAAACTGTTTCCCGAGATAATCGTGACACTAAGCATTCATCCTTAAACATTTGATGTGATAATAATTCAAATAAGTATCCAAAAACACCCAGCTGTACAGCTTTTGAACAAAATTGTCTATATTTCTTAAGATCATCCTCGTCATCTTGAGGGATTGTATGCAGGTTTAAAAGCATCCATCCTAGTAACACTGGCCCGTGTTCAGGATTATGGTGAAGTTGTACGATTTGCTTATCCAGAAGTGGTTTCAATTCGTCGATCCATGTAATTTTGGGACTTCCGTATCTTCATGAACCTTAGGCTGCTTGAATTTCTTTTTCGATGATTTGTTATATTTCTTCTCTGAAGTTAGCAGCTTGCTTCTCAAACTCCACAATTTTCTCCATTTTATCCTCAACAATGGGTTCAAGTTTTTCTTTTTCTTGTATGGAGAGTTTATTTTCTTTAAGTTTTTTTTTTTGTGGTAGGGGGGGGGGGGGGTGAATGCTATTTATGCACAGAGTGTGGGACTCCCATGCGCGACTGGACTACCCACTAAACACCTCCTCTGTCAACCTGAGAATCCAGCCTGGAACCGTTTGACACATTACTTCGGGCCAGTCTCGTTTTGTTACGCCGTGGGGCGCCTTCAAGCTGGGGAGTCCCTTTCCTAGCGGGAGGGGAGAGGGGAAGAGGAAATGCCAAAAGAGCGATCCTCCAGCCTCAGCGCCCCCGGCTGCTGTGAGTCCCTTTTATATTTTAGGACTGCCCGAGCATAATTTGCCACCTGGTTCCATTTGTCTTCAAGTTTACGATTGAAGTTAGACTCTACTTCAATTAATCTCAAATCCTTTCTTCTCGGGGCGAACGAAGGCCGCCACAACCTTACCTGCTCGATTACTACAGGGCAGTTAATTTTCTCGCGATCCCAAGGCGACGCGGATTGCGAAAAAGGAGCTGAAGGATCTTTTATTATAGCATGGGTTGTCTTCGGCGTCGGAACAAGGAGTGACGAACAATAAAAGAAAACAAAATTGACAGACGGACGGACTGATTCGTATGTTTATGTTTTGCTGGACGGACAAAACAGACGTGGCTAATTATCTATCGGCGCAGGTCTTTTGCGTGCTATATCCCAACTTCTTTTCCCGATGGGTCCGTTATCAGATAACGGTTAGCTCCCATTACCTGCTTTATGCGGCCTTTCAAGAAACGCTGGCCCAGTTTGGCGTTGTAATGCCCCGCGGCGTCACTTTGGCGGAAATTGCACCGGAAAACTTCATCTTCTTCTTTAAAATTGGTAGATCAAGACCTGAGATTGTACTGCGCCTCATTTGCACGTCCTTTTGGCGGAAATTGCACCGGAAAACTTCATCTTCTTCTTTAAAATTGGTAGATCAAGACCTGAGATTGTACTGCGCCTCATTTGCACGTCCCGCGGCCTTAATCTTTCGTCTGATTTGTTGGCGGAGTTCTCTTAAACGCTCGTGGGGCTTCAGCGCAACGACGGGGTCTCCCAAACACTTTAATTGCCGTAACCGCCGGTAAGATTTACCGTGGCAAATCATGTGCTGTCCGAATGTGGCAAAGTAAAGACCGCAGGGCGCATGTGATGGCGGACGATCTGCGATCCCAATCTTTTGGAGATGGGTGGACGTAGGAACGAATCGCGGCCAACAGAGTGCGATTCAACCCTTCGGAGGCATTAGACTGAGGAGAGTAGATGGGCGTCAGTTGATGTTCAACGCCATACTGCTCGAGTAGGCCCTTAAACTGCCCAGGCCCGAACTGTACTCCGTTGTCCGAGTACACACTCTCTGGAACCCCGAACACATGGAATACCCGGCTCTCTAGGAATTTCACGATAGATGGAGTTGTGACTTTATGGATAGGTTCCACCAGTGGGAAATTTGAGAGCTGGTCTAGAACGACTATAGCTCCGATGTGTCCCATGGATGATCGAGGATATGTACCGAGTAGATCTATGTATAGACGTTGGAATACGCGTTCTGGGACGTTGAGTTGACCCATAGGGGCTGGTTGGGCGCTTTAGTGCCTTTATAGGTCTCACAGGCGCTCACGTAGTCTTTGACCTGGGATGCCATTTTAGGCCAAAAGAAGTATTTCTTGAGTCGCCGTAACGTCCGACCGTAACCTCCGTGGGCACTTAAAGGATGGTCATGTGCGCGGAGGATCAGATGTTTTGTCATTTCCTCCGGTACCCAGAGTTTCCAGGACTCTTCTTCCTGCCATGGATCACCAGTGGCGTATTTATTTCGTCTATACACGTAGCCGTCTATTACTTTCAAATCAGGCAGCTGCGATTGTTGGGTCGCGATGGTTTGCCTCAACTCTTTGTAGCTGTCTGATTCGAAATGTGGGCTGCCCAAATCTATCTCGATGGGGTCCTCGTCATTTATTGTCAATTCGGCTCCCTCTGGGGAAAACATTCGTGAGAGAGTGTCGGGTACGATGTTCTGGGTCCCTTTCCGATGTTTGATGGAAAACTTGAACCCTTGCAGTTTAAGAGCCCATCTGGCTAGGCGTCCATGTAAATCTGCCTGGTTCATCAACTATTGTAGTGAAGCGTGGTCCGTGATGATCTCAAATTGGTGGCCTTCGATATAGACTCGGGATTTCTTCACAGCCATTACCGCTGCCAAACATTCCTGCTCGGACACGGTATAGTTCCTTTGGGCCGAATTTCGCTTATTGGACATGAATTCGATGGGAGCTTCTTCTCCCGCATCAGTCAATTGCACCAGCACGGCTCCAACTCCATGTTGACTTGCGTTACAATGAATTGAGAAGGGCTTCGTGAAGTCGGGGCTGTGCAAGACCGGAGCTGATGTGAGTGCTTGTTTTAGCTCTTCAAATGCCTTTCGGCCGAGTTCGGTCCGAATGAACTTCCCTTTCCGCAGCATGTCGGACAGGGGCGCTAAAACTGTTGCATAATTCCGAACAAATCTTCGGTACCAACCGCACACACCAAGGAAACGTCGTAGCTGCTTAACTGTTTTTGGTAAGGGGAACTCATCAATCGCACGAGTTTTGTCTGGATCCGTTTTTGTCCTATGACATGTCCTAGGTATTGGACTTCTTTCATGACAAACTTACTTTTCTGTACGTCGACGGTGAGTCCCGCCTTACTGATGTGCAGGGCTACTTCTTGCAGGAATAGGAGGTGTTGGATGAACGTTTCCGTGATGAATAACAGATCATCCAGGTACACGAACACTTGGTGTTTCAGGCGAGGTGGGATGACCTTGTCCATCAGCCGAGTCATCGTCTGCGGCGCGTTACACAGGCCAAAGGGCATTGTGACGAACTGATATAATGGTCGTCCCGGCACTGTGAAGGCGGTCTTATCCCTCGACCCCTCATCGAGTGGAATTTGGCTTTCGGCAGTCTCCCTAGTATTCCATCGATGAGTGGGAGAGGGTACGCGCTCTTGATGGTGACCGCGTTTACCTTACGGGCATCTAGACAAAGACGGACTTTACCTGGCTTCACCACCAAGGTTACCGGTGAGGACCAGGCACCTTGGGACTCCTCTATAACCCCCAACTCGAGCATCCTATCCAGCTCAGCATACACCAACTTCTCCATGGCCGGTGAGATGGCATAGTGTCTCTGCTTAATTGGCTTACTATTGCCAACGTCGATGACGTGTGAGACTAGGGTGGTGCAGCCAAGGCCTTGGGTAGCGTAAGATGGAAAAGCAGCAATGGATGCTTCCAGGCGTTGCCGTTGGTTAGGCGTCAGTTCATGCCTATCGGGGATAGAAGTGATTTCGTTGACATATCTGGTATTTAAATAAAAATCTGTGAATAAATCGGAGGCCAGTCCAAAACGAAGGACATGTCGACGCCAAGGTACACATTCTGAGTCAGGGACGGGATAATGTAGAAAGTAATATCCTTCGTCTGACTTTTGAACGTCACGGGTGTGGTTAGTCTACCTCGTATAGGGTGTTTGGTGCCATCAGCTGTACTGATTGTAGTGCGCCAGGGCTTAATCAAAGTAGGATATTCATGGAGCACCTTCGAGCCAAAGCTCGAGGCAAGACAACTGATACTGGCACCTGTGTCGATCAATGCAAACACGGTTTCGTCCATCACTTTAATTGGGTGGTAAGGTCTGATCTCATTCTCAGCAACCTCCAAGATGTTACAAAAGTTTAGGGTTTGACGGCAGGTGCGCACTCTCTTGCGGAAATTCTGCCAACGACGGGTTGAACATTTTGCCTTGCGCTGGCGGGAAGTGACTTCTTCGGAAGCAAATATTCGCTCTCGGGCCACCCGATATTCCTGCAGTCGAACATGATAAGGTTTTAGAATGCGTATTTGAGGCTGCCGGGGTTCTTCTGGCAGTGACTGCGGTGGTCGCTTCAATATTGTCGTTGGTGAGGCGTCCGGAAGAGAGTGAACATCAGTGAGAGTCATAGTGGTCATGGCTGGTGGGTTGACGTCAGGGTTATTGGGGTTGGCAGCTGGCTGGGGAACTACTGCGGAGGTGGAACTGTCAGTAGACGGGACGGCGTGCCGTTCCGTTACTGGGTCTGTCACGAGTGCTGCGGGCTGTCGTGCGCACTCGTTTGCAAGTTTTTTGTCTTCTTGCAATAAGTGCATTGAGGCGCATAGGTGTCTGGCTTCCCGTACCGAAAGCAGAAAATGCTAGCCTCTGCCTGGCATGCAGTGAAACGGTGTCCCGTCTGCCGGCAGTTCCAGCACGTGGTAGTTCGGGCCCTGGGAGCCAGTTCATGTACCTCCGATGGAGGTTCTGGATCTAAATTGGTGGCCAATGGAGAGAGAGTCTCCAGAGTGCTGACGCTGTTGGGTGGAGTGAGGACAGCTGGCGTGGGTAGGGCTGATATATCGCTCTCGAGCTCAGTGATCGCACGTCGTTCTGGTGGATCTCGTCGGCTAAAGGGTTTACTATGTGACACGAAGCACTGGGAATACTGCACCGCTTCCAATTTCATCGCTCATGCGTGAAGCGCATGCACACTGTGACGTGGGGCAAAACACCAGTCGCTCTCGCAGCTCCGGTCTGATCCCCTCCCACAAGAGGCTGAGAAACTCTGACTCTGGCATGGGGATCATTAGACGCTCCAACAGACAGCATAGGACTTCGTAATACTCTTCCACTATCTCCTGTGCCTGTTGGCGTCGGTTTCGGATTCGCTGCTTCAGCTTGTCGTCTTCTTCGACTGGGGTGAATTCCCGCAAAGCCGCCCCTTTCAAAATTTCTCAATCAAAGGTGGGATCCGTGTCGACGAAACGTCAGAACCACCGAAGAGCTCTCCCACTAAAAAGCATTTGCGCACAGCGGGCAACGCCTCGCAGGTTCCCTCCTAGGTTCTGCGGTACCATGTTTTCGACCCTCCTTAAGAAGGCACCGATAGTCGTAGGGTCTTCGTCCTGCCCAGTAAACATAAGCTTCCAACTCGCCACTATATGGGCTATCTTAGAGGGCGGAATAGCACCTGGCGAACGATTACGTTCATAACTAGGCTGCCTGGGTGCAACGTCTTCGCGGAGAGTAGGCCGGCCCATGCGGCGAGCTCCTGGCTGGTCTGAAGATGCTAAGTCCCAATTGTACCAGGGCATCGAGTCAGGGTCCCGAGCTACCTGCTCGAACTGTTCTCGCTCTGGGCTCCACACACTCGCATGATTCCGCCGTTGCGGTTGCGGAATCTGGACATCTCCCCTGGGTCTGTATTCTGGGGCCATGGGGTTCATGACTCCGCTGAGCCTAGGAGGTGCTGTATGCCCCATCACTGCCACTGGTGGCTCGCTATAATCTGCTCTGGCCGTGGATGTGGTGGGCTGCGCGGTCGGCTGTGGAACCGACAGATTCTTTAGCTGTTGCCTAATTTCTTCCATGCTGGTGGCCATAGCTTGCATTACTGCCAGTAGCTGAGACATCTCGGGTGACGCTGCTGATGATGGTTCGCTACCGGGCCGACTGGTCGGTAAGGCTCCGGTTCCGTTGTCTTCACCTCGTGCACCCATTGTCGTTGATGGAGGGGGTCCGCCTTTGGGTATTGCTCAACTTGCGCTGGAGGAGTGAGGTCGGTCTGTTGCTAGCTGTGTGGATTCTAAAGGCTGACGTCAGAGCGGGCACGTGGATGAGGTTTGCCTCAGTTGGACCAAACACAGCTGGTGTAGCCTGTGTCCACACTGCAAACTCTGACTGGTAAGTTCGTCCATGTCCTAATGACATATGGAACACAGGAGCGTTTGTCCCGCATCAGACCGCAACTTTCTCCTCTCGGGTGTGCATTTGGTGGGCATGCTACACAAAATTTATTTTTAAAATTTAAACTATGAATATCTATAAAGAATACCTAAATGAATATATATGTATAAGAAAAAAATGTGGAAATGATTTACTATATAATTGTCGAGTGGCCGCCAGTGGCGAACTATTCAAACTCCTCAAAAAAAAACAAAAGTTAAAAAAAATAGTTTACCAATTTGCGTTATTCAAAATCAAAATAATCGGTCTTTCTATTCTGTCCTTCCTCCCACGTATGGACACCAATGGCACATTCCTTCTGTCGCGTTTCAGGGACTACTCTCTTGCGGCACCATGAGAATCAGGGTTCAGAAGTACTCCCTCATCCGCAAGTTTTTACAAGTTACAACTTGTCAGCCCAAGGTTGAATTCTGATCCACAAGCAGCGCGTGTCTTGTCATGGATAGTCATGGATTAGCTAATCAGCCAATCACATGAAATCAAAATCCATGTAGTGTAAGACACTCAGGCACCGCTGGTTTGGGGAGCGGGTCAGAATCCTCCGCAAAATGGATGTTGAAATAATAACTTCCGAATACAAATAAGGACTCGAATATCATTTGGCCTTACTAGTCATACAATGGTGGTAAACCACCAAAGTATAAATCAAAAGCAGGACCAAACGATAATGATGTCCAAAGACAACACACGTCGGGAAGTTATTAAAGTTGCTGGGGCACGATTAGTGCAAAAGCCCTCGGGAGCTACCTACCCGCCAATAATTTGGACACCTTGTGGGGACATCTAGAGACGATAGACTGTCTCGTGCTCACGACTGATGATACAGCCGGGCATTTCGGGGCCCCACGTTGGGCGCCATTTGTAGTGTAAAGGTTATTTCAAAATGTCCGTGAAGGACTGCAGCGATGGTCTGCAGCCTCGGCAGAAGAAGGTGTTGGTATCTGCCGAGAATGCCCTTGTCTGGGGACGCGTGAATGCGCTGGCAGGCTGGCATTGCGGTGTCGTGGGGCGGGTTCATTCCCCCAGCACAGGGACCCACTACAAAGAATTTCGCACTCACGAATTTCCGGAGTCGAACAAAAACAAGGCGACCGAAGTCGCAAAAAGTGTAGGTAACTACACAAGGGACAACTGACTTGTTCGTGGAACAAGAGTAACAAGTCAAAAGAAGTGGAAGCAGGGTGACCTCGTCCTTACCCGGAGAGTCTCATGGTCCACAAATGAGAGAGGGGCAACCGGGTGGTGATGGAGCCCCTGCGCCCCCACCCAATCGGATTAAAATCCATATCTGTTGCAGTGGCCAGGTATTCCTCTTCTGAGTGGAAAACTCATACAATTTAACTTGCATAAGCTTTCCCATCAGAAGAGAAGTTCCCCGGTGACTAATTTATGCCATAGAATTATGCAGTTTGGTTACATAACTCTATGCCATAAAGAAACACTCTGCTCGATGGGAAATTGAAAGGGAACGAGAGAAAATTTATCGTGAGATGAACGGAGCGAACTATATTTGTGCAACAAATTCACTGTTATTTACGTTACAGTTGCAAGTGCTGCGGTACTGAAATTTGCGATCGAGTTCTAAATCTTTTGTTGCTAACAAATTTAAAGGAATTTCCACAATCACGGTTTGTAATATCTTAATTCTTCACGCCACTTGATTCCCAGTTGGGAAGTTGGAACTGTAACCACCGCAAATTCTCCACTTCCCGATTCGCAGCGTACTCATGAACCAAAACGATTGAACTTTACAGATAATTTTTCAACACAACTGTAATTATTTCACGTCAATATTTTTCTTCACTTTTCTCTCAACTAACGGTTTTTCACCAAATGTATCGCAATTAATGCATAAAATATTTTCCTTCGCAGGATAGGGACAAACTACCGTTAATTTTTCTCACGCTGAACTACTTTCTAATTAACACTTTGAAATCAAAGAGAATTTAACGGCGCAGGATCCTCGAAGAGGCACTTCAACAGTTGCGAATATTTTCCACTCAACAACTTTTCCATTTTTACAAGCTTTTCGCGATAGAAAGTACAATAGCAAGAAATAGCTCGTCACTATAATTTTCCGCGAAACCGCTTTTCAATTTCCTTTATTTTCTTCTCTCTACGCGGCGTCCGCGCTGTGTCGCGGTTTCTAGCAGACTCCTCAAATCTCCCGGCAACAGCGCAAGCAACACCAACGGGTCCTACTCCCGCTACCACCACCGCGATCGCTCGTAAGACAGGGAAAAATATTCAAATTAACAAGACGTTTGGATATTTCTGTATCCAATAGCGGCAATAATGACGCACAAACATTCAACCAATTGGCCAACAGTTCAATCGGTGGGTTTTGTAGGATTCTTAATCGCGAAAGAAGATCTATAACCATTTCTGTAGGATGAACCATCTCCGCAGCTATATCGATGGGCACTTTCATTTTCTGAATAGCTAGTGACAAGTATTTTATGCCGGAATTCACACGGGCAAGTCGATAGCCAGTGAATTCACTATACTGTACGGCGTCTGCAAACAGAAGATTGATTTCGTTGTGCAATGCATTGAAGTAGTTTAATGGATGGCGGAAATGTATGTACGTTCCATCTGGCTCGTCAGTGAGAATTGCACGGTTCCCGTTGGAATTTTGTAGTCAATGCGATTGAATGGGACATAGTCGCTTTGAAGAATATATTCGTCTTCTATTTCAGGTGATGGCTTTTAAATGTATTTTGTGCTATTGGCAAATTGGCAGAGTTTCAAGTTGCTCTTGTATCCATTTACTATCTGGCATTTTATTCGATGAAAGACCAGTTGCTATCATTGACAAAGGAATAAACTCGGCAGGGAACTTTTCCATTGCAGTGTTCATCAGTGATCGGCTTCCTAAATCATCCGTTCTTGAAACTCTGTTCCGATGGAGGGCCAGGAAATTAGCTCACATAATAAATCATAAACATTAGCATGTCTGGCTACTGAGCCATCTTGGTCAAATAAATCACAGAAATGGGATAGATAGTTGAAAACTGTTTTCCGAGATAATCGTGACGCTAAGCATTCATCCTTAAACATTTGATGTGATAACAATTCAAATAAGTATCCAAAAACACCCAGCTGTACAGCTTTTGAACAAAATTGTCTATATTTCTTAAGATCATCCTCGTCATCTTGAGGGATTGTATGCAGGTTTAAAAGCATCCATCCTAGTAACACTGGCCCGTGTTCAGGATTATGGTGAAGTTGTACGATTTGCTTATCCAGAAGTGGTTTCAATTCGTCGATACATGTAATTTTAGGACTTCCGTATCTTCATGAACCTTAGGCTGTTTGAATTTCTTTTTCGATGATTTGTTATATTTCTTCTCTGAAGTTAGCAACTTGCTTCTCAAACTCCACAATTTTCTCCATTTTATCCTCAACAATGGGTTCAAGTTTTTCTTTTTCTTGTATGGTGAGTTTATTTTCTTTAAGTTTACGATTGAAGTTAGACTCTACTCCAATTAATCTCAAATCCTTTTTTCTCGGGGCGAATGAAGGCCGCCACAACCTCACCTGCTCGATTACTACACTTGCTGAGGAGCCTCAAAAAATTTCGTAATATATTATTGCTCTCAAGATGCAACTGGTCCGGATGCATATCTCATGTATGTTACTCGTTCTCACTTGTCGACGCCTAACAATGAAATCGGCTCAGTGATACACATACATTGGAAATATTTCGAAAAAGGATTTGTATCGCCTGCTAAAAGGGTTCTTACCATAATTTTCGCAGCACTGTTAGGGTATTTATTAACATAGAAAGCTTCTGCCGACGTTTGTAGAGGTGCAAATATTTTGCTAATAAAATTGAGCTGCATACTTCTGGACTACTAATTGAAAATCTGCGCATAATAAATTGTTATAAACATGCAAATTTTCATAGATATGAAATGCGAGAAACGAGCGGACGGACGTACGGACAGACAGGTCGCGATTTTACGATTTTCGAGGGTGTTATTAAAAATATTTTGCAATATCCTAAAAATGGTCTGCTTGATAAATACTTCCAAGATAAGCCATTTAAAATCTATCCATGAAAAATAAAATATATGCTACTAAAATAACGGATTGCGCTTACCTTCTGACTTTTCAGGGCCGCAATTTTGAATGCATGCATTTGATTTTGGATTATTTTAAATCTTTGTGTGCTAGAATCTCATCAATCAATATGCCAAATCTTGTTCAAATCGGGGTTTCACACTTGACAGGGCAAAATTATTCAAATTTTAGTTAAAATGGCAGCTAACAATATTACGTTTTAAATTTTCGACTACTTTACTTTTCATTCAATTTTGATAACCCTACAATACAATAACTTAGTACAAAGATCCTTAATCTCAAGTTTCATCAAAATTCGTTGGCAAATGTGGCCGCTAGAAGGTCACAAAATTTTGAAAAAATCTCATATTTGAACTGCCGCCATTTTGACACTTGCATATGCATGATCAGCAAAATAATAAAATCGCTAGATCTAACTAATTCCCATCGTAAAATCAAGCTTCATATACATCGGATCAAAATTGTGACTTCTAGAAGCGTTTGAAATATTGAGTTTTAACCAGCCGCCATTTTGTCTTTTGCAACCTCACCTCCCGTTTTTTACATAGCTCTTTAGATACTTATAGTTTTTATCAAATTACCGAATCTCATAAACACCGGTTGAAAGTTTTGGCCACAACTACAACACCAACATTTTGCACCTTTTTCGACCTTTGAGTGGCCGCCATTTGGTTGCAAAGGAACCAACTTGGGATTTTTTATTGTGAGATTCTTCACATATGAACGTTTGTACTAAATTTCATCCAAATCGGAGATATACTTTGGTCAGAACTTAAGTTACGATTTTTCGTCTAAAATGGCAGCGATTTTGTTTCATTCTTACCGAAAGGTAAGATGCATATCTTGGTGATTGGCCACTTATATTCCAACCTAGCTGTCTTGACTAAAACCATTCGGACGTGACCATCGCCTTCTGGAAATGTTTTTTCAATGTGTCTCAAAGGCCATTCACATGGTGGCATATTCTCGTGGAAGAGGATGCATAAGTCATCCACTTTTATTGAACTTGATTTGGACTTCCGTTTGGGTCGGGTCTGAAGGGACTATAAATACTCGATTGACCATCCCTTCCAGAAGTCGACGCAAAAGTTGATGACTGAGACGATTGGGGGATAAGTTGAAAACACTTGGCTCGGCGATCGTAGTCAGTGGTTCGCCTATTAGGAAATGAGTCCGGGTTAAGACGGCAAAGTAGGTGGGAGTATCGCTTAATGGTTGTATAGGACGAAAATTGAGACATGCTTCAACTTGGGCCAAAATTGTCGTGATTTCCTTGAAGGTTAGGGTCAAAACCCCGTTTACTCGTTTCAAGCGAAATTTCACCGACTTGACGGCAGATTCCCAGATTCCTCCGAAATGAGGAGCACCAGGAGGATCGAAATGCCATTCTGTGCCATTCTTGAGCAGTAGCTGAGTGATTTCATGACTGGAGGTTGAAGCTTGATCGGACAATTGTCGTAACTTTTTGTCGGCTCCGATGAAGTTGGTTCCGCGGTCACTTTTCAGTGTTGCGGAAATGCCACGCTTCGCAGTGAAGCGGTGATAAACCGAAATGAATTCTTGAGAACTGTAGTCAGACGTGGCCTCCAGATGTTCCGCCCTAGTAGTGAAACAATGAAAACTAAGTTATATGCTTTGTACGAGCTCGCTCCTCTTCCTTTTGCAAAACGCAAATTAATTGGTCCTGCGAAGTCTACTGCACGGTGCAGAAAAGCTCTGGCAGGTCTAACTCTTATTGATAGTGAATCTCCCATGAGCTGTTATTCTACCCTTGCTTGTTGCCTCCAGCACTGAACGCATTGGAATAAGATCGATTTGACTGTGGCATGGCCCTTTATAATCCGGAACCTGCGTTTAATCTCAAAAAGAACCAGTTGCATGACCCAAATTATTAGTTTCATCAGTGCCAAGCTACTGGGCAGTATAATAGGGTTTCTCTCATCTGCATCTAGCAGTGATAATGTTACCGTCCACCTACTCGGATGAAGTTCTATGTATCTAATATTAGACTAAGATGAAAGGGTGGATTAGTTTTTTACAGTGCTACACCTTCTTTTAACAGCTTGATTTCTTGTGTGAAGTATAACGCTTGTGTTCTCTTAATCCAAAACTCCAATGCAATTTTGATATCGTCAGGTGTAAGTACTAGTACTTTGGCATAGTTTTTCGAGACAGAATCCATTTTGTCTTTTCCGATTCCCTGAAGTGTCTCGTGGTTGATGAGATTTTCTAGAGTTTTCAATAAATTGGTAAAAACGAGCTGTTATCATTAATGGCTTTTGAAGTTGGGGGTAACACTTCAGGAGGTCCATTTGTTGTATCCTCTTTATTTTTACTGCATATGCCTGGCGACGTGCCTCTGGACATTCCGTTAATGTGTAAAATTGCTACTTGCAGCAAAGTCTGATGTAGAGTTTCGTAGAAAGTCAAGGCCGTTGATCCATCAGTTGACTTGCAATAGGTCTGCAGTAGAGATGCCTCTGGAAGCTATGTCAGCAGGGTTGGTTTTACTGGAAATGTAGAGCCACACCGCGTCTCGCAATGTCGTTTGGATCTGTGAAGCTCGGGTACCCACATAAGTGCTCTACCGAAAAGGGGTGTTCTTGAATCTACTATAGTGTTATCGTTGAGTCCGACCAGCAAAATGTCGGTGCGTCCTTAAGGTTCAAGGTCTTGGCTTGATTTTTTTACTAATTTGGTAAATATTGTAGCAGTGTGCAACTCCAAACGTGGTAGTGATACTTGTTTGATTGTTTCTACTTTAACTTTTGCAATAAGCAGCGCGCATAAAGAAGTTAAGTTTGTTCTGATTACGCGTGTATAAAATACTGCTGCCATTCCTTTCTCTGACGCGTCCGAAAACCTATGAAGCTCGATTTTAGAAACAAAAGTTTTGACAAATTTGGTGTATCAAAAACGAGCTCGCGCCAGTGTGTTTGGCACTGCGTTGGTAGTTTCTTGTCCCATTGAGCTTCCAAATGCTACAATGATTGGACGAAAATCCTGAATCTGATAGCAACAGGAGATGCCTATCCTTCAGGATCGTAAAGCGTGCCGTTTGCGGTAAAACCATGCATTTTGTTATTGCACCTTCTTCTGGTTTCCAGTATACGTTAGAATCAATCGGTCGAGGGCTTCCATGAAATTCCAAGCACCTTACGCTCTTCCTCCTTGTCTAGCTCTAAAGGTACTGTATCTGGTGTAGTTGCCGTGCGTCCAGCCAAAAGCTGTGGATTATATGCCGTTTACTTACTTAGAATAAAACCACCCGCCAAGAGCAGCTTGGCGAACTCCTCCTTATTGTATTGGGCCTCTTTTAACGCGTCGGCTCCTCCAAAAGCATCGTCGACGTACGTGTCCTGCTTAAGTATGGAGACGACGGTTGAAAAATGTTCTGTTTCGTCTGTTGCAAGTTGTCTCAGAGTGCCTAGAGCTTAGTATGGTGCGTAAATCAAGCCATATGTGACTGTGCTTAATTTGATACATTTCATTGATTCTGCTGGAGTGTTCCGCCAAAGAATTAATGTCTAATTTTGGTCCATGAGATCAGTACGGATTTGGCAAAACATCTTCACTATATCACCACTCTAGGCGAACTTCCAACTTCTCATCGTTGTATGACGTCTTGAAGTTCAGTTTGCAGTTTTGGTCCGGTAAGCAGCACTCCATTTAAATTATTACCACTAAGCTTCACTGAGCCATTAAAGACGACTTTGATTTTTGCTTTCCCACCTTGTTGATTTAATACTCCGTGATGTGGCAAGAAAAATGACTTACTGTGATCAATTTTCTTGAAATCAATGAACAAGACCTGACCCAATTGTACATACTCCTCGATAAAGTCATTAAAAACTTGTATAAGTTCGGATCTTGTAGGAATCTGTGCTCTAGCGATTTCTAATGAGACGCTTAGTTTTGGATTAACTTCTTTAAATGGCAAACAAGGTATGTCTTTACCTTCTTGATTTCAATGAGTCGTTCCCTTAAAGTTCGGTTCACATTTTGTTTCTTCGTTTGTCCAAATGGTACTACTAGATGAAGGTACCTCCTCTTGCTGCCAAAACTTATGAAGAGCTTCAAGCAAGTCCTGGTTTGTGGTATATGTGTGCGCAACAACGTACTCCCGGGTTAAACTAGCACGTCCCGATCTAATCCACCCTAACGAAGTTTCTTCCGCAATGATGCGCGATGATTCGCCTTTTCTCACTCCGGTGTTTAAAATTTGAGTGTACACATCTATCCGAAGAACCGTGTCTATTGATTTATTTGTAGACATGTCAGGATCAGCTAACGGTAATTTTTTTTTAAGAAGAATAGACCTTCGGAGTGGAGTTGTGATGGTTGCACATACTCTCTAAGACGAGGTGATACGAGAACTTCAACTTCCAAAGCTTCCTCTATCGGAAATCTTGATGCGATCCATACCTTTACCCAAGAACAAACAGTTGTGAGGGAGCTGCCTCCAATTATACCAATTGAAATGTCTGCTTTACGACGTGCACGAAAAAGCTGCCCAACCGACTCCTTGATGGACGTGGTCTCTGAGCATGGATCGATCAAAGCCCCTAGCGTAACGTATCTATCGTCCACACTAACCTTAACTGACACTGTACCTAGTAAAATTTGTTCTGCAACTTTCTGTGTATGCGTCGTGTATGCGTTGATACGTACATTTTCAGTAGATTTTTTGGTTTTCACTCGGATCGTATCACTGTGTGCTTCGGAGTACGACTGGATTTTTAGAACTTTCCAGATTCAAAAGTGTATAATATTTTGCTTAGCATTCTTTACAACGATGTAAGGAGTGATATCCTTTACAGCGTTTGAATCTAAGCAGTTGTAGCATAATCTTTTAGATGAGGCAAATTCGAGTCATTTAAATACCTCGAACCCTTTGAAGGTTTTGCCACTCATAACATAGTGTTGCTGCTTGCAATATGTGCAACTTTCCTTTCTTTTTAGGGTTTTGTACTAAAATACAAAACATTATCGCAATCACGACCTGTGTCCGTCTGTCTGTCCGTCCATCTGTATGTCACAGCACTTTTTCTTCGAAACTATAGAGGCTAAAGTCATGAAACTTTGTAAAAAGGTCAGAAGTGTTGACTTCTTGAAAGTTCAAAGGTGGAAAAATTTCTCAAAGGGGTTTTTGGGGGTCTCCCCATATAGGGAGGTCTCACCATATAGGGAGGTGACCCCTCAAAAAAAAAATTTCACCATTGGTAATCGAGTAGGGCGTCATTGGAAAGGCCTTAATGAGGTCTTTAAAAAACAAGTCTTAAAATTGCCTCACCGGTAGCGAGGGGGGGGGGGGAACAGGGGAAGGGAAATGTACCAACTTTTCGCGTACCCACCTCGCGATTGGACAGCTTATATCACAAAAATCTGAAAAAAATAAAAAATGTAGGCCTTTGTGACTACAACAACAACAAATACATGAGAAGTCGAAATTCACTCAACTTTGTTAGTTATAGTATGATTTATCGATTTTATGTTTTCTTGAATGAAATCTTAACGGCATCCTCAAATTCAGTGAAATCCAGCGCACAGATGACTATTTATAAGTTCAATCTTTCCTGAAATGTTCATATATTTCAAATGGTATTTAACGAAGTTATAGCAATTTGAATTTTCCTGTATTATTATGGAACAATATGCGCTGTATACTATGGAAACATATGGCTATGGAACCATATGCGCTTTTTGCCGACTTAGACGCTACGGGTTTGCTAGGATTTGCATGAAAGTTTCAGGAATGATAGGTTTCATGAATATCTTTAAGAGTTGGTTCAGTTAGTGGTATCAGTAATCGTAAAACAAAAAAGAGGCTGTTTTAAATGCGAAGATTGAATAATTTTGAGCAATTTTTCACCAACTTCATCATTTAAGGTGCATGCTTTGAACACTTGATTCAATTTAATGAATGACTGAGGATAAGTACCTACAATTAATACTCATATGTGAAACACATTGAAGAGGTAGGAGAGAGCTCCTAGCAAAAGGGTTATGTAACCATTCTAGGATTCGAAAAAATAGGCCATGATTCGATGATTACAGTACAGGGGAGTGGCCCCTGAAAAAAAATTCATCAAAGGTAGCCGATATGAGGATGAAATTAAAATTCTTTATGAGAGCTTTTCAAAACAGTTCTTAAACTGACCGGTTTTGCTTCAGTGGGGGCACAGGGGGAAATACATGAAAAATGTGTTTCCTCCCTCGCGAATGGACCTGTGATCTAAAAAATCTGAAATAATTACCAAGGGAGAAATTTATGAGTATAACATTAACGAATACCTCAGAAGTCAAAATTCGTTCAAATTTTTTAATAATAGTATGATACTCGAATTTCACATTTTCTCCGATGAAATCGTCTTTGACATGTTTCTTGATTTTATTCGTTGCTGGTTACTGCATTTTGTAAGTTGAGTACAAAACCCTTCTGGCATGAGCGTAGGTCTGTCTACCCAACTTGATTCGAGTTATGTGCAACAAACTTATCGGCAATGAATTTCTTTTGGTGGGTTGCACTTCCTTGCTATGAATGATTGTGTAATCCTGGCTATGCCCGATGGCTTCAAGAGTTTGCATCTTTGTTGTGAGAAACTTTCGTTGAAGGCTCCATTGAGTCACCTGATTCTGTCTCCCAGTCACGACCAGAGCGTGCATTCAGTCATTGTGCCCTAACGTATACCAATACATCATCCCAGTGCTCTATGCGCCTTGCTAGCGATTGCAATGTTTCTATTCCATAAGTAACAGTATCTCGAGAAGTTTTGAGCTCTGAATAACTATCCTTGGTGAGCGGCTTTATCTGAAAAAGCACATTCAAGCATGCGTTCACAATAAACCTTCTATTGTCGTAATGTGATTTCAGTTTATTCCAGGCCCGTGTGTAACTTTCATCTGTAACTGAAATGTTTTTGAGTACATTCACAGCATCATCAGTTAAGTATACTTTGAGATATTGCAATTTCTTGACATATGTAATGTCGACCTTTATCACCATGGCTTCAAAAAGATCCTTGAAGTATTAGTAATCCGCATATTTACCAGAAAAGTATGACAGTTTCATAGCAGGAAACTTTCGTTGAGCCATTACCTGTGTAGATGTACTGCCTGTCAATGTTGTATTATGCCGACTGGCCAATGGGTTGAACATTTCAAAAGCGTCAAGAAGTTTTCCTCATTCGTCGATAAATACTTCATCAGCTGCTAAAAGTGCATCATCTGGGAAGTATTTCTCGACATCTTTGTCGCTTGTATCGTCTTTTTTGGCTTGATTAAACCCATTGATTAGGTCTCGGTGTCTTCGTTGGATAGCGGTCCACTTTTTCTCTAGTCCCTTGAGTTGGGAGGTAATTGCACCTTTGGATTGTGACATGGCTTTCTCTTTGTAATTGATGAAAGCGGGGCTCATTAGTTCAATCTCTTTGCGCTGCAAGCGACCAACGAATTTAATTGATTCATTATGCTCTGGATCCTATGAAATGTACATCCACGAAGCAAAAGAACAAATACGACGGCTTCAACGGAAAAGAATTGCAGCAATAGACGATGAAATTATGTATGCACACCAGCGAAAGGTAATGTGTGCTCGAGTGACTGGCAAACGTAAGTGTGACAGCCAAAATGCAAACGATGAGTGCGAATGCTGGCTAACTGTAATTATCAAAACCCGTATAGCGAGGATTTTACGCACTACTACCACCTTCGAGTACGGTTATGCACACTGCAATGAATGTCATTTATTTATGCTCAGCAAGTTGTCTTGACTAGTATCAATTTGTTGACTACGAAATCATTCTAGACACTGGATGCTACAAGGATCCGGCTTGACGGACCAGATATTGTAACTCACGCCAATTTCAATGAAAAATCCTTTATGTAATTATCAAGAATAGAACTATCAAGAATAAACTCTAAATAAAAATTTAATCAACAAACTTCAATTAATAAACGATAATTACAAACTAGATTTGCATTTACATATTTCAACTTCATCCAACGCGAGTCGCTCTTGCACTCTTATCAGCTTACGCATAGAAGCCATATATTCCCGCAATGTCAAGCTGTTACAGGGTGAGTAGTTTCAGGCGGTAACTTTGTATAGGGTGTTTTTGCAGCACCCAGGTGTATATATATATATATATAAATATATATATATATATATATATATATATATATATATATATATATATATATATATATATATATATATATATATATATATATATATATTATAAGGGACTCTCCGCAATAGGTAAATTTCTCTTGAGAAGTTTACCTTAAAACTGTTTCGTTGAATAAATAAACGTTTAATCTCTTCATTTTGGTTACTTTTTATTTGCCCTAACTATATAACATTGTGGTACAGATTAGTCCAGGTTATATAAATAGTACTTCTAGATGCATTCAAAATCTAAAAAAATACATCAGGTATAGGAGTCCCGGTAGAAAAGGGTTAAGCTGAATTTATAGTTTTGAATAGCCATATTTACGTCAAAAAAAAATCCTTTCAATGCTTCAGCCCGCAGACGCAGGGGTACATAGCCGAAGCACAGAGTTAAGAAAAACCATAAAAAATAATATAATAGTAATCATATTACATGTAATATACCATCAAATTTCGGAAGAAGCTGAAGCTATGATGAACAGTTAATACAAAATTAAACTCCAGATAAAACCGAGAAAAGTGAATGTGCCAAACTGAATGGATATGACTACCAGCTCTGCAGTTCTTTGTCTTCCCCTGTGGGAGAAAAAAGTTGTAGATCAGCAAGCTAAGCCATTTAAATTTGAATATTTTGAAACATGAAGTACTGACTGCTGACTCGATAAAACAATTTTCAGCAACGAAGATCTGTTGGAATCATGGCGAGTCTCAAAGCGCTAGATGTTGACAATGTGAAAACCTTAAAAAAAATTAGATGCGTTTGAATTAAACCAGGTTGTTGTTTGTAGAATATTAGTGGTACTTAAGCATAATTTATGAATTGAAGTCAGAGTTGAAGTACTAAGGGCTATAAATGGACTGCAAGATGAGTTTCTTTGAGCAAATCAGGGCAACGGCTGAGAAGATTGCTTCGGGTGTAACAGCTATGTGTTGACTTATTGCCGGCGTAGGGGGACTGAAACCATCAAGAAGACACCTCTTAATAAGTGCTGTAGGGTCAGTGCTACTGTATGGAGCAGAAACATGGCGTGACACTCTCAGTAAGGAATCTTCATATTCGACAGTCTCTGGTTCGGCAATGAAAGTTATTTCAGACATAATGTTGCTTCCCTTGCTAGAGAGCTCTGTATTATTGATTTGCATCCAAGCAACGATGCAGGGGAGACAGTCGTCCACGAAGAGACACAGCGCTCATTCTACGATTGGCAGCAGTCTTGGGAGAATTGCACATAGTGAAGGTGGATGTGCCCCTTATTCTGGTTGTGAGACCATGGCCAAATCGAAGGCAAGGTGAGACTGACTTATATCTCGCCCAAATTTTGAAGAAGCTGGATGTTTTCAGTCTTACCTGCACAAAATTGACAAGTCGCGGTCCCTGATTATCGGTTTTGCCCAAGAGACGAGAACGATTCCTGAGACACAATTTTTGCATGCAAATTGTGACAAATTGCAGCAAGACCTCTACAGGGGGATGGTAGAGCTTAAAATGGATATTATAGTTTTGGTGATGCTTGAATCAGTTGAAAATGGAACCATGTGCACATTATGTTCCGGCAGCCAGCAAAGATAAAAGTCACTCGAAGCAGCCGAGGACGTTGGGGCTGGGGGGTCACTTGTCTGGCGATTCCGCTTCCTCTCTCCCTTCCTGCTACAAGAAGGATTTTCCAGCTTAAAAGCACCCTATGGGGTGGCAAAACGAGACCTGGCTTAAAATGATATGTCAAACGCTTCCATACTGGGTTCTTGGCTTGACAGGGGAGGTGTGCAGTGGGTAGTTCAGTCGCTTGAAAGAATGGGAGCCTCATACTCCGTATGTAAATGTCATTCACTTTCCAAGCACGAAAAAGAATCGTAATTTACAATGAACAATGAAGAGCCACCTGGGACTAAAGTTTATTTGAATCGTTATGAAAATAAACCGACAAACACAAGGTAAATTTTGAACAGATAACGAGAAACGTTCAAAGATACGTATGAAGTTTTGCATATGTGGTGAGAATGGGTTGTTGCACGTCTCTATGCGATTCACATTTTCAAGATTGTTATGTATCAATAGGCCTCAGAGGTTATCTATGAGCCATAAATGAATGGCAAACATGGTATACAGACCTACGCTCATGTTGGGTTTAAAGGCATTCAAACGATTTTATTTGAGAAAATGTGAAGTTTGAAGATCATACTTTTATTAAGAAAGTTGAACGAGTTTTGACTTCTGAGATATTTGTTGTTGTGGTACTCATAAATCTCTACCTTGTAACTTTTCCAGATTTTTTAGATCACAGGTGTACAATCGAGAGGGGAGACACATATTTTGCGTGTGTTTCCCCCTGTGCCCCCACTGAAGCAAAAACTCAGTTCAATCAGTTTAAGAACTGTTATGAAAAGCCCTCATAAAGACTTTTCATATGATACTCATATCGGCTATTTTTGATGAAATTTTTTTTGGAGGCCTCTTCCCTGTACTGTAATCATCGATTCATGGTATCAAAAAATTTTCTTTCGAACCTTAGAATGTTTACAAAGTCCTTCGCTTACGAGCTCTCTCCTGCCTCTTCGACTTATTTCACTTATGAGTAGTGATTTTAGGTACTCATCTTCAATCATTCATTAAATTTAATCAAGTGTTAAAAGCATATACGTTAAACGTTGAAGTTAGGGAAAAATAACTCAAAATTATTCAATCTTCGCATTGAAAACAGCCACTTTTTTGTTTTACGATTACATATACCAGTAGTTGAACTAATTCTCAAAAGTATTCATGAAACCTATCATTCCTGAAACTTTAACGCAAATCCTAGCAAACTTGTAGTGTCTGAGTCGGTAAAAAGCGCATATTGTTACATGGCCATATGTTTCCATAGTAATACAGCGCGTATTGTTCCATCGTAATACAGGCGAATTCAAACCGCTATAACTTCTTTAAATACCATTTGATCCTTTCATGACAAGTCGATCTTATAAATAATCATTCGTGCACTGAATTTTATTGAATTGCACTGAATTTTATTGAAATGAATACTATGAAGATTTTATTCTAGAAGATGTAAAATCTATAAGTCATATTATTTCTAACAAAGTTGGGTGAATTTCGGCTTTTCACGTATTTGTTGTTGTTGTACTCATAAAGGCCTGCCTACATTCATGATTTTTTTAGATTTTTCCGATGAAACGTGTCCAATCGCAAAGGGGTGGGGTGATATACGAAAAGTTCGTACGTTTCCCCCTGATGAGTACCCCCGAAAACCTTTAAGAAGTGATCACTTCTGACCTTTCCACAAAGTTTCATGGCTGAAGCTTCTATAGTTTGGGAGAAAAATGAGTGTGACACACAGACGGGCGGGTGGACGGACGGATACAGGGCGTGATTGCAAAATGGTTTTGTATTTTAGTAAAAAACCCTAAAAAAGCAATTGAACATTGAGAAGTCCTTCACATATTTAAAAGTTTGTCAAATGAAAGAAAACAGTGTTTTGAGAAACTAGGTTTTATTAATATATTGAATATAGTATTTTGCATTTAGAGGCAAAATATTATCTCATACCTACATTTTTCTACTGATTGATCCATCACCTCATTCTAATCATTGAGCGCTACATCATTCATTCACGCTTCCAATACGAAAATGTATCTACAAGGTCAAGTCAAATGGAACTTAATCTTGCGCCATGCCTCCAACTATCCCTGCCCTACTTTAATTTCAACTCTAGGTATGGCCCTGGACGGCAAACTACGCTGTCGGACGTAATTGATTTTTAAGGTATTCTAAAATAATTTTTTACAATACCCTTTTAAAATCGCGGCGATGTCTCCGTCTGTCCATCCCTTCGCCCTTGTGTCACAACAAGTTTTCTCACCAGCCACATAAGGTAGAAGTCTGGTGAGTAGGTCCAAAGTAGTGCTCTCTTAAAAGTTGCGGCATAAAATAATTTTTGATAAGGCTTAAAGGGGGATCTTCCCATATGGGGGTGACTATTAAAAGAAATTTTTTTCGCAATGGTAGTCAACGCGAGTACCAAATCAAAAGTTTTAGTAAGATATTTTCAATACAGATCTTTAACTAACACTTTCTCTTCAGGGAGTGTAACGTGAGGGAAAATGTGCGAATAATTTGTTTCTCCCTCGCGATAGGACTTTTTAAACAGAAAAATCGAAAAAAAACTCACGATGGTAGGTTTTTATAAATTCAAAGCCAATAAATACCCCGAAAGTTAAAAATTCTATCAACTTTGGTAATAATACGGCGCCATCTATAAACTAGATAGTGCAGTGGAAAGTTACATCCCTCCCTGACTTCCAGTGAAAGTTTGGTGACATTCGGTTCAGTGGAAGCGAAGTTATTGCATCTAAGGTAACACTATGTTTGTGTCATCGGTACAAAAACGAGTTTCGAACAAAGAACTAACATCAAATTTTGTTTTAAAATCGGCAAAAAGTTTACCAAAACGTTTGAATTGATGAAAAAAGTTTATGGCGATGATTGTCTATCTTGTGCCAGAGTTCATGAGTGGTTTACACGTTTAAGAGATGGTCGTGAGGACTTAAATGACAATGAACATACCGGCCGCCCAAAATCAGTGATCACCAAAAAATCCATCGAAACTGTACGTAAATTTATCAAAAATGAGCCAAAATCATCGTTGAAATTCATGACATTGTGTTGAATACCTCCAAAACATCGATTTGTCGCATTTTAACTGATTATTTGGGCTTACGAAAGGTCTGTCCATACTTTGGTCCGCACAAGTTAACAGCATTCCGAAATAGAAGAGACTTTTGTCATAATGTTTATTTTTGATTTTTTGACTAGAAATCGCATTTTAACCATCAATTGCTCACCGTATTCCCCTGATATGGCTCCCTGTGACTTCTACCTATTCGGGAAATCGCATTTGGCCATGTTTTGCGTCCGTAGAGGGCATCCAAAAGGCTTGTACCGACATCCTGAAGGATATTTCGGTCAATGACCTGAAACACTTTCATAAAGCTTTTGGATCATGCAAAACAGTGTATCGAGGCCAGAGGAGACTATTTTGAATAAATAAACTTGAATTTATCAGAACACAGCTCCTTTCTATTTTTGCTCAGTCTCGCTTATTTTGAAAGCACCTTGTAGCACATATGAGTACTATAAATTTTACAATTTCATGTGTAAAATTGAAGGCTGACCCTTACATTCCCTAAAAATTTGTATCTAAATAATGTGAAACGCATGTTTACTGAAAGTTTCATGAAAAATAAGCCATAAACAGTTAAGTTATGTTGCCGTAACACTATTATACCCAGAAAATCACCATTTGTTTCGTATTCTATGCTGATGGGGTAATTGATCCAGTGTCTTTAAAAATAATGGTAGTCCCGATGCAACAGTCAAAGGTGAGCGGTACAAAGATATGATTACTAAATTTTTGGCACTTCAATAGGAAGATATTAATGATGCTGACCTATGGTCTCAATACCGTCATCTTTCTTTGCTGTGTAAAATTTACAGTTAGGGGACCACAATTAACCAATCTCATGCAAGAAAAACTTAAAACATCCATGCCCTGCCAATACCTTAGCCAGGCAAAAGCCAGTCTTACCATACGTCCAATTGAGCCATAGTCTCAAGGGATAAGGTATGCAATCCTTTTTTCCTTTGTGCTATTCACCGCAGACTGTTGGCAATCATTGAGTGAGCGCATTCTCTCGTGGGCAACTGTTTGCATTTATTTTGACGTAGGTAGATAGTAAGCGCTCTCTAACAAAGAAAGCAATTGTCAACATTCGATGAAAATTCCAATCTTCGTCGGCTCTGTATTGTATTATAAAGTAGAATTCAACCCTTCAGGTAGTCCCTCAAAAGCTGCATCGGATCTTTTGGAACTTAAAAAAGGTTTTCCAGCGTACCCAGAATATCCACTCATCTAGCGGAATCGAAGGTGTCTCGAATATCACGTGACATCAACAAAACCACCCATTGCTTCGTACGGCTATGTGCCTCTGCCTTTTGGACAACATTTATCACCTCTGCTATTGCATCAGTTGTAGTATGATCTGCTCTAAAGTCATACTGCCGAGGAAATCGATCACCAGCAGTATAGATCACGTCTTCCTTTGATTAGTTTTTATAGCACCTTCCAAGCCATTTTCATTATGCATGATAGGTGGTACGCAGATGGTGACCCAGGACACTGCTTCCTTTTCTTAATCGATATGAGTCTTGCTTCTTTTCAATTCCTTGGAAAAACTTCTTCACACAGGAAAGTTTTAAGTATACTGAGCAGCAAGACGGGATAACGGTGGAAGATGAGCTGCAACAACTAAGCTGCCATGCCAACTGGATCTGGAACCTGTCCATTTATTGTCACGTCGAAGCTTATGATACTCATTTTACTTTCCAATGATTTCAGTAAACCATCACTACATGATGGAGCATAGAAGCACTACAAGCACACGTGATTATACTCATAGTTGAGTTCATCATGTGTTGAGCTACTAGCTCTTCAGCCCCTGCAAATCTTCCTGCAAGGGCATACCTGCTATGAGCAACCTGATGACCCTCTCAACGTTCATTCTCCTGACGTTTCATCTTATTGTAGAAGTCCCCAGCGAATCTTTCTGCAACGGCATACCTGCCATCAGCAACTCGATGAACCTCTTAACGTCCATTCCCCTAACGTTCCACCTAATGGTAGAAGTCGCCTGCAAACCTTTCTGCAACGGTGTACCTGCCTAATCGTAGAAGGTCAAGAGCATAGAAGTTGGGAGACGACATTACACATCCCAAGTGGAATGTGCTGATGATAATTGCCTGAGTAGTCCTCTAATACTTTCCAATTTTATATTCTCCGTACGAGGGACTCCAAGGCAAATATCACGTCGGATCCGGTTTCTTCAGAGTTCACACGGCAAAAAGTTGGCATATTGCCAGTATTTAGCACATAAGTTGCTCTCCTACTATCTTCCACCCTCTCCAAGACTGATTTTCCTCACGAATTAGTTTGGAAAACGTGCCGTTCGATTGCTTTAGCGTTGAAGTCTCCCCCATCGAGTACCTTGCCATCTATGTTGGAGATAGCGTCCCCAAAAGTATTAGGCATGGCTTAGAAAGATGATATTTGTTTCTCCAGCGTTAGACACACAACTAAAAAATGTAGTCTCTGAACACCGAACTTAAATAACATCATCCCTCCGCCCAAAGCTCTCCGCTAGGAAATCAATCTGGTATTGCCCAGATCTTTGCAGTACCAGATTCGTCTGGAGACTATATTGAGGACTTCATTTGTGGTGTTGATCACTGAGCATTAGCAAGTTAGCTTGACTGTCTCTTGCAAGCTACTCAAGTAAATTTTAGGTGAATGTCCTCCGATGAAAATTATTCTGCAGAATACCGTTCATTGCAGAATTCATTTGGCTTGGGATAGGTATTAATGGAAAATCCGATATTTAGCTGTATCTAGCACACGTTTCAAATCATTTCAATTTACTCTGCAGAAGAAGCAGTGTATTTCTTCGGTGTACTTTTTCTTTTTATTCCCTGTTTTGCCATAACTATAGTACAGGGAGCTCTTGTCGATCCCTTTACGCCCCTTTGCAATATGCTCCTATTCGAGACACCTTAAACATCGGAGAGGGATTGCTTTTCGCATTTTTGTGCAAACAGTTCAACTGATTCTGATTTTCTCCTTTTCTATCATTTACTCAGCATCTTTTATCGCGGGCAAATCCAAAGCACAGTCAATGTCTCTTTTTTCGGGAGCAGTCCTAGGCTTAAGCAAGCTTTCAGTTGCCTTTTCTTCAAAGATGTTTTTGCTGCGCTGTAGAGTGCATCTTTGCTAGTGGCTTCTGGTTCAAATTCCACTAATAGGTCATCAGAATAAGTGGGACGTACAATTTTTATGGTAGTTTATACTTTTTCCAGTTCTACCGCTTCCTTAAGCTCTCCGAGAACATCCGCACACGATTTACTGTCAGTAGATTTCACCGGTATTGCCTCCTCAATAGCTTTATGCCAATTTTCGCTCTTCTCTTATGGAGCTGCACCCAAAAATTCTATGTTTTTTGAATGTTGTGGCTTACTTCTTTCTGTTCCTGGGGTAGCAATGTTTCTACTTTTTGGCAGCTCCTCTAACTGCCTTAGATAGCGCTGCCTAGAGACACTCCTCCAATGGATCCTGAATCTTTATTAGCTCCTTCTCGTCTCTTCTCCGTCCGTTTGTTCGTGCGTCACAGCAAGTTTCCTCGCAAACCATATGAGCTAGAATGAGGAAATTTTCTACGTAGGTCAAAACTGGAACCTCTCGCAATTTGCAGTGCAAGAAAATATTTTAAAGTGTTTAAGAGGGGCCTCCCCATACAGGGGGGTGACTTAAATATTTTTTTATTTCTGTAGCCCTCTGGCAGTAAAGTTTCTCAACAAGTTTCGATAAAATTTTAAGTTATAAGTTATTAAAGCAAGTTAATTTAAACTGCAAAAAAATCATGCAAACCGGATGGCAAATGAATAAGTCGAAAATTTAAAGCTTAATATTTTTAGCAGCCGTTTTCAATAAAAATTCAAAATGGTGGCCCTTGATGGTTCAGAAAAGTATTGAAAATATTTATATTAATAGCAACGCAAGTGCTGTTTGAACGTTTATGGAAATCTTTTGGAATTATCTATTTGAGCTATTTAAGCCGACAAGTTATCATCTTTATGTGGTAACCACAGTGAAATGTATAAACAGCAAATGTGAGAAGGATAACACCTGTATTTATATGTTTACATCAACTTATTATCTGCCGATTTTCAATATGAGATCCATAAATGCGCAACTCAATTGAATGAGCAAAATATTTTCACCTCCATAAAGGGTCTTTAAATGCGAACGTTTTTATGTCAATAAATACCCATGTGGTGTTACGAACATTGTAATACGAAGTTTAGTAGTACGCAACCCAAATTCTTTTCCAAAATCTTACGCTACAAACGAGAATTTACCTTTCTGGCTGGTGCTGCCAACGGGGATTTTTTAATCTGCGTTCAAACGCCATAAGAATCTCTATTTGGACGTTCATACCGTATTCGATGTCTTATTAACGTCGTGGCTTTAACCGTTGGTTACGTCAACGTTGTTGGTATGTATATATATTTTTTTGTGGGTTTACTTTTATGGTTTTAGTTGGGTAGAGTCCAGTTTGATTGGGTCCCCGTCAGAGCCACTATCTCCGTTCACGTGTATGGTTACCTTTTGCTCCCATGGTTATCTTTGTAAAGCAGGGAGGCAATGCGATGATTAGCACAAGCCCTTATGAAAATGCGTACTTATGGCCAGGTCAGTGCTTATTAGGAGCCCCTCTCAAGCGAACCTACACAACAAACCTAATGGTGTTAGCTTCAAATATACTATGAGGCCTGTTAAGGTTCGAACGGGTTGAAGACGATATGACAGTTGGATCAGAGATTGCTGCCATCTAGAGCAACTAGGTCCAAACTATCATATTCGTCAGACCAAAAACTAAATTCCAGTTCGTTGTTCAAAGGCAAGTCCGTATTCAGTCAGGATCTTTTACTTGTTGACCTACGATGAACCTCACGATAATCTTCATATTCTCTTCCATATGTATGTGCGGTAATCCTCAAAGGATGCTTGCTTCCAAGAGTTTTCGTGTCGGCCAGATTTCTCCCTGCAACTTAACGTTTTCCGCCCCCTAAAAAACACACATTTCAAACAACATGATAAACAATTACAGCAATGTGTGGCAAGAGATAGTAACTATATCATGACTTTAAAAAGTGGATTTCGGAATATTTGCCAAAATACATATGATTTGAAAATCAACACCTATCCTGATTTGAAAAAGAATATGAGAAATTGAAGGCAGTTTCGGAAAAGAACAATTTTAAGCACGAGAAGATCAACAAACAAATTATCTCACATGCACAAGGTGATGTTTTCAAGTATCTACCCATAGACAACGTTATGGACACCGAAGAAGTGATATCGTAACCTGTAGAGTTTCTCAACTTTTTTGAAAAGTCAGGGGTAACTTCCCGTCAGCTGAGGCTAAAAGCTGGTGTTCGAGTCGGTAGTGATTTAATGAAATGTGAACTTATCCGTTAAGTACAGTAGTGGTGTTCTGCTGCCTCAGCGAGCAGAATCAGTGCCCAGATGGATTGGTCTTGTCTGGGAACGCGTGAATGCGCTGACAAGCTAGCGTTCCGATGTCATGAGGCGGGTTCGCTTCCCACGGCGCAAAGACTCACTCCAAATTATTTTCGCATTCTCGACTCGAGTCGTATCAGATCATTATAAAAATTCAATCGTAAACATTTTTTAAAAAACAATCCATTTTTTGTATCACTAAAAAAAATTTTAATTAAAAATTCCAGGAATAATTTTTTTGTTGTATCATTAAAAATTCTTTATTTTTTAAGTTTTCAATTAATATTTTCCGTTAAAGTACCTTACAATTTTTAAATAAATTTTTTTGGAGAGCCAATAATATAATTAAAAAATTTAAGTGTATTTAAAATATAATAAAAAAAAATTCATGTAGTAATAATTGAAAATCGTAAAAATATTGCAAGGAGAAAAACAAGCTACTTAATAGTGCCAGATATCTTAAGTGATTAGCAAATGGTGTTTAACATGACGAAAAGAAATCAGTAAGCGATGCAAATTATCTGATAATCGAAAAAAGTTCAAGTTGCAGCTTAGAATCTAATTGTAAAGCACTGGTTAGATTTAATTCTGATGGATCCTGTGTTAAATGATAACGGAAATAGCAGATTGTTTGTGTAACGCCAAGTCAGATTCCGAGCATCATTTGGTTTGAATACCAAGATACAAACGATCCTCCTCTTCCAGCCTTGTTCATACACCACTGTCACGTCAATTACCCTTTCAAGAGGATACACTTCAGGTCATACGTAATCAAAAGTTGTGAAAATGTAACGAGCATCGTCCCATAAACACCTTAAAATTTCAACACGAAGTACACTTTCACTTGTTTCCGTATTGCTATATTTTTTCTATGACACACTTTTGCATATGAGCGCGTCGATTCATTTGAAAAATTTACATTGATCTAATTGCTTTTCGGCATCCTTCGAAGCTTTTCTATTGCCTTCAATTGGGGAAATTCATAGGGAATAAGCGTCGGACTTAATTTTGATGCAAGGTGGGCTCTATTTTGTTGTGGTCTGGAAGTGAATGTATACGCGCAGATGGTGGGATTCCCATGCTCGCAAGAAGGCGACTGGACCACTGACCAAACACATCCCCAGTCAACCTGAGAACCTAGCCTAGAACTGTTTGCACATTACTTCGGAACAGGTCTCGTTTTGTTAAGCTGCGAGGAGACTTCAAGCTGGGAATCCTTCTCTAGCGGGGGGGGGGGAGAAGGGAAGAGAAAGTTCCGGATAAGCGATTCCCCAGCCCCAACACCCCTAGCTGCTGTGTGCCCCTTTTATCGTTTAGGACTGCCCGAACATCATGCACCACCTGGTTCCATTTGTCCACCGATTTGAGCATCACCGTGACTATATTATCCGGGGTGAGCTCTTCCGTCTCCCTGCAGCGGCCCTTTTGCAGCCTGTCCCATCTTTTGCACGCAAAACATGTGTGGTAGGCATTGTCTTCCTCTCCTGGGCAAAATTGACCATCAGGGCACCGTGACTGACCAACATTGTGCAAGCAAGATTAAGAATACCCATGCCCGCTCAAAAGCTGGGTCAGATAGAAGTCATTCTTACCATGCCTTCGATTAAGCCACGATCTTACATCTGGGATGAGGCGCACAGTCCACCTTCCCTTCGTGCAACTCACGCAAGACTGCTGCCAATCGTTGAGTGAGCGCTGTCTCTCCTCGAGGGCAACCATCTCCTTCTCATCCTCGTTTCGCAAGGCGCAACAGGTATCACACCTGCAATCACTCTCATCACCGAATCAGAGACTATCGGATACGAAGATGCAATCCTCAGCGCCGTTCATCTCTGTACCTTTGCCAAGCGTTTTCGGTATACCTCCTTACGGAGTGCGTCACCCCATATTTCTGCTCCGCATAGTAGCATTGAGCCTACAGTCTTCTTGATGGGTTGGGTGTAATGAATCGGCCCTACGCCACTGGTGGCCAATACGTATACACATTGCTGCCATGTGGCTCCCCATCTCACGTCAGTTGCGACGACTTCCCATCCCACGTCGAGTTTTATCGTGGGATGTGAAGTCGAGTTGATGGCCACATGGCGAGAGCGCGAATATTCATTGGTACTTTATTGTAGTTTGCGAACTTTTGGTAGGTGCAGGCAATTCGTTTTTTTTTAATTATTTCTATCGAAAAGTCATGAAATTACAAATTCTTTCTAAGACTCCAAAGTGCTAACATGTGAGGTTGACCACATATACCGACAAAGGGCCCAAACCCCAAGGAGGGAAATTTTTATCACTCGATCACATTACATTTTACATTGGAAGTGCCAAGCAGGCAGCAAGTTATTATACAACCCAGATGGGTTTTGAGCCTTTACATTATAAAGGCTTAGAAACTGGATATCAAAGATACGCCAGGCATGCAGTCAAACCAAATAAGAGCCCGACAATGAGGAGCATGGTCGTCATTTATTGCGACATGGAGACGGAGCGGAAGATGCTGCATTTGAAGTTGAGGAGCTCGATATTATTCTGAGCCGTGCCAAAGAACGTGGCGCTAAAGTTGTTCGTGGTATATAGGAAAAGAACTCTACTCTGTTCTTCATTACAAATACGCACAACAATTCAGGCACGTTTAAGAAAGAATTGATTCATGTCATATTTTTGTCAGAGAATGTATAAACTTAATTTAAAAAATTTTGAATAGAAATTCCAATTGATTTTCTACAAAAACTTTCTTTGAATCAAAATTGTCAAATGAGTGGAATTTACTACCAAATTATTAGAAATATTATCAGTTGAATTGTTTGTGTAGTTAAAACGAAATATAAAGGCGAAAAACCATTAAAAACCAGGTGCTTACAAGATTCCGTACACAGAGATTAATGGGAAATATTGGGTTCTTTTGTACAATACATAAGATAAATAGTATTATATATCCATTGGTGTTTTTTTTTTAGTGTTAAGAAGTACATTACTTTATAATTAAATGAAATATTATATAAATAATATGAATTGTTAAGGAGTTACATGACTTTCCTTTCCAGCCCGGAGGGAGAGTGCATTGTAGGTATGCCGTTGCAAGGGTAGGATTTTAAAAATCCGGCATTGGCCGGTTTCGCGTCACGTACGGTTCGCGGTACCTTAGTTTGCCTTTTCTTTTTATTAGCGTAGAGTTCTTCGGGATTGAATTAACGTAGTGTATTTTTCGGTACAACGTTGGTAAAGGTTTTGGTAATTGGCTGGAATAATGAAAAAATACGGAATAAAGTAAAGCAGGTTTCCCTTCCGTATGTTTGAATTGTTGACGCGTTTGAAACGGGCATTTAATGGTGGCTGAAAGACGTAATTGTGTGTAATCCATTCAAAGACCTGCGACCAAAATCCTCTCCGAACATGCTGGCCAACAAGCAGCCACCGCGAAATGGATTACGGGTGCACGGACTGGTTGACCGCTTGGTACCGTTCGTTGGCACGACTCAAACTTCACGTCTAGAACCGATGAGAGGTCGGTTCGGATTTTGTTCGAGCGGACGCTGACGGAAAATCATTACAAATGGCACCCAACGTGGGGCAAAAACATCCTAAGGGGGTAAACTATTCGCGTCTTCTGACGAGTTGGTCCTGTATGGAGGATGTAAGGTACCTTAGTACTCAAGCCCCACAGACAGGAGCAGTATAGTTGTGTTACACACACTTGCAGTCGCTTCACGTGAGTTGTAGCTTCCGCTCTCCTTTGTTTGATTTTTTTTTTTGCGGCAGAATCCTTCCGATGTGTTGTCCCTGGTTGACACCTGTAATGACCTTCTATTTTCTTGATTGAACTGTCAGCCAGATGGATTCCTCATGTCGGCCTGGACTCTCAAGAAAATAGAGAGCTACCTTGCCTTTTTATTGCGTTAGGATTCCACTCATCTTTTTATGCGGGATAGACGAGTTGTTTCGATTCAACCTTCGGTGGCATATGCTGGAGTTGCGGAACCTGGAATGCTTCCATGTGTTTGACCGCGTACAAAGCTTGTTACGGTAACGCTACCACTTGTCTCATCGAGTCATTTAACGTGGCTTAGAAACGGTTTTGTAATGTATGTGGGTTTGGGAATAACTTTTTAAATTGGCCGGAAGCACCTTTTTCTCGGCAGACTATCGTTCGCTCTCATTTCCCTAGGGAGGAGTCGGCACTGCTGGTAAGGAAAGTGTTTAATAAATAATTTTTTTTTCTCCATATATATAGAAATAGCTCACCACTATAGGCCACTTAAATAGACTAAGTTTTTCTTATTTTGTAGTATCCATCGATAAATACCATTAATTCAACTTCAACCAAACCATAGACGTAATAAACAATGGCAACAAAGCGGACCCCGGAAGAGCGCTGGACCCGATCCAAAACGGTCCAACCAGCGAACTGCGGGATCTGCTTCGAAGACGTAGTAGAGGGCGCATCAAGTGTGCAACTGGAGTGCGGCCACCTGTTTTACCGCACCTGTGTCCAGCAGCTCTTACTTACATCCACCCTCTGTCCCTTATGCCGACGCCCGATCGACCGAACTATCATAGACACCCCCCTCGGAGCGCATATTTCGACGCGTGGAGCAGTGGCGAAGGAACCGCAGAATGTTGAACCGCCTCAACTGCTGTTGGACATCCAAGGAGCCGTGGCTGGAGAAGCTCCTGTTGCCGGTGTACTGGCCGAGGCATCAACCGCACCTTCCACCACCTCCGTGAACGACACAATCTTGACCTTACTGTAAGGGCTCGGACACTTTGAGAGAGGATTCCAGAAAATCCAGGTCAGCGAACCCTCCAGCTGCGTGAGAACTCCATCAGGCTGGGAGCCAAATCTCAGTGTGGCTATGCCCCACTCTAGATCGACTGATAATTGGACTCTCCCTCCATGAAACTCGGGAATGGATCCCAGAGCCCCCGAGTAGGCCCAACTCGGTCCCTTACAGTAGGCTCATCGAGGATGCAATTCGCCCCGCGAACACCTCTACACCAGTCCGAGATCCTGCGCCTCGTATCATGGAGAGTTGGCGCCTTAGCTTCACCAGTTTTAACTCGACGACACCGGTGGACCGGTTTCTGTTTAGAATTCAGGCTCTAGTCACCAGTACACTGAGAGGCGACTTCTCGGCTTTCCTTAGACACGCACTTGTCCTGTTCAGCGGAGATGCTGCCGAGTGGTACTGGAGTTTTAAGGAATCGATGCCACGCCCTGATTGAAATTCTTTCTGTGCAGGTTTTCACAACCGCTTTGACGATGGCTTCACTGTAAGAAAGCTACGGGAACAACTGAGGAAACGCAACTAAGGCGCCCACAAACCGTTCAAGCAGTATTATACCAGTATACTGTGCTTAAGCACTCGGTTACGAACACCCATGCCCAAGGGCAAACTGGTGGAAATCATCAGGGAGAATATATGTTGGAAGCTTCAGAACAGTCTCCTCCATGTGCCCATTTGCACCGTACAGGAGTTACGCCTCCATGCCCGTAGGCAAGAAAAGCTAGATGAACGGCGAGAAGCCTTCCGTCCACAACCTCGCAGACGGGACCTCATCCACGAAATAATAATACTGCGGAGTTAGTGGCAGCGGATCACATAATTGACGACCCGATACCCGTACCGAGGAGCAGAGCACCCCTGGGGAACGAGCTTAAAGCAATGATTGACCAACCATTCGTTGAAGCAGTTACAAGTCCGATGGTCTATTGGAACTGCCGACAACCGGGGCATAGGTTCTATGCATGTCCAGCGGAACTGACGATCTTCTGTTACCGGTGCGGAAAGGCAGACTCTTATGCACCAGATTGTGCACAAAAAAAACTTGCCAGCGAGTGCCGCAACCACCCGTCGGCACTCCTAGAACCTGAACGAACCAATATCGACCCTGTTACTAGTTGCAACCAAGCCCCAGACACGACCCCAACTTTACTGACTCGGACCGCCAAACACAGTTCTCCTGAAGTTCCGCAGCCGACGTCACACTTTGTCAAGGCGGACGTGCAAGGGAATGGTAGCGAGATGAAGGTCCCTTGACATGTTAAGCTTTCCACGTCAGATTGCGGGGTTCTGTGGCTACTCGTCGGCGCATATTCAATGAGTCGATAGTTACGACTACTCCTCCGAGAAGGAAGCGAGCCACGCGTCGGATGCGGGGCTTCTGGGGAAGGGTCAGGCAGTCAAGGAAGGCGTTGCGGGCAATGCTCTTAGACGAATTATTGAAGGATGGCCTTAGACCATATGCTTCAGTTCACCTCCTGCAAAAGCGGCTAGTAGGCTTAGTCGATACTGGAGCCAGTGAGAATCGCATATCAGCCGATATTGCAGGAGAGGTGCTGATGACTCACGTGGACAAAATCCATCATTTCACCACCTGGTTGAGCACGGCGGACGGAACGCGTCACTCCGTACTAGGGAAAATTACGACGGATGTCACATTCAGAGGGGTGACTACACATCTGAATTCTATATTATCCCCCAATCAACACAGAATCTTTACCTAGGGGTGGATTTCGTTCAAAAATTTAACCTGGCCCCGGCACGACACTGGATCCCGTCACCACTGTTCCTGATGCAACTCCAACATCCCACTCACTACGACATGCGCTGGATGCAAACGAACAACTGCGACTTGACTCGGCTATATCGGCTTTTCCATCGCATGAGAAGGAAGGTCTCGGTAGAATGACCCTGGTGTTTCACACAATAGATGTGGGGGCTGCTAAGTCCATAAGGCAGAGACATTTTGCTATATCCCCAGCGAAGGAAAACTCGTTATATGCCGAAGTTGATCGAATGCTAGCACTCGGCGCGATCGAAGAATCGCGGAGCACGTGGGCTTCCCCGGTCACCTTAGTTATCAAGCCGAACATGGTCCGGCTATGCTTAGATGTCAGACGTTTGAATGCCGTCACTTTTAAGGACGCATACCCTTTACCGTGGATTGAAGGCATTTTGAGTCGATTGCCTAAGGCCCATTACATTACGAGCTTGGACCTCAAAGACGCTTTCTGGCAAATCCTGTTAGACCCAGGCTCCAAGGAGAAAACAGCCTTCACAGTCCAAGGTCACCCGCTATATCAATTTGTGACCATGCCATTCGGACTGTGTAATGCCCCTCAAACCATGACGCGCCTTATGGATAAGGTGATACCACTGCATATACGGCACCAAGTTTTCGTATACTTGGACAATCTGCTGCTTATAACCGAGACCTGTAACGAACACCTCGACCTGCTTCAGAAAGTGGCCTTGCACATCCCGAAGGCAGGGTTAACCATCAACATACAGAAGGGTCAGTTCGTGATGACGGAGGTGAAGTATTTGGGCAACATCAAGACCAACCCGCACAAGACTCAAGCGATTGACGCTTTTCCACCACCCTAGACCACCAAGCAGTTACGCCGATTCCTAGGCTTAAGCATATGGTACCAACGATTCGCAAGTGACTATGCCATCATCAACACACCTTTGACCGACATGCTGCGTAAGCTTGTCTGGGAAGGTCCCAGCTTGCGAGCCTTCGAAGAGCTAAAGATGAGTCTGATAACAGCCCCCGTACTGCAAAGCCCGGATTTTGATAAGCCTTTCTCAATCCATTATGACGCAAGTCAACATGGGGTGGGAGCAGTCTTAGTCCAGGTTGCGGAAGATGGCGAGGAGAGGCATATAGCCTTTATGTCTCACGAGCTGGACCCGGCCTAGCGGAATTACACGGTCTCGGAGCAGGAATGCTTGGCGGCTGTGTTGGTGGTGAAACGCTTTCGAGCATATGTAGAGGGACATCCCTTTGAAATTGTCACGGATCACGCATCTCTGAAATGGCTGATGAGCCAGACTGATCTCCACGGGCATTTAGCCAGATGGGCCTTAAAATTACAGGCGTTTGACTCCACGATTAGACACCGTAAAGGAAGTCGACTTGGACCAACCTGCCTTCAAGTCAAGAGGTTACACCCAGCTGAGGAATACCATTCAGAACCAGTTACCACAGCTACCAGAACTGCGAGTGGTGGAGGGATTTATATACAAGCGGATGGGACACGCCCCTGGAGACCGCAAGCAAGAAGAGGAACAGTGGAAGTTATGGGTGCCTGAAGAACTAACCTTCGACCTGATTAAACGGGCTCATGACCACCCATCGAGTGCACACGGTGGTTATGGTCGTATGCTGCGGTGACTGAGGACTTACTTCTTTTGGCGTAAAATGGCGCAGCAAGTAAAAGAGTACGTAGCCACCTGTGAGCTGCGCAAATGCACTAAAGCGCCCAATTCTGTTCTACGGCCCCCGATGCGGAAATTCGAGGTAACGGAACGGGTGTTCCAGCGCCTGCATATAGATCTCATTGGTCCGTACCCTTGCTCGACTTCGGGATATACGGGAGCTGTCGTGGTCCTGTACCTATCGTCCGAATTCCTTATGATTGAATCAATTCGAAACCTGCACACCGGCCCGATAGTCAGCTTCCTGGGAAATCACGTTTTCCAAATATTCGGAGTACCGGAAAAGGTGGTCTCCGAAAACGGAGTTCAGTTCACCTCGGCTAGATCTCGGGATTTAATGAACAAGTATGGCGTTACTGATCAGGTAGACTGCCGTCTATTCCCCGCAAGCCAATGCGTCCGAGCGACTGAACCGCACCCTCATAGCCGCCATTTGTGCCTACGTCCAGCCGTATCAGAAGGATTGGGACCGCAGGTTTTCCGCCATCACTTGTGCCCTGCTTTCGTCCTAACACTCTACCACAGATATCTCTCCGTACTTTGGCGTGTTCGGCCAGTACTTGATCTGCCACGGAAACTCGTACCGGCTATGGCGGTACGACAGTAGACAGGCGGGAGAGGAGCGTTATAACCTGTGATCCCATCCTTCTGGCTCCAAGGCAGGCGACGAAATCTACCGACGGCAGAGTGAAGCAAGCGGGCACTACAGTGCTAAACTGGACAAAAAGTTCGTGAAGTGTCGTATCCTACAAGTTTTAAGTCCCACGCGATACCTCATTGCGGACATGTCCGGGAAGGAACTGGGAGTCTACCATGCCAAAGACCTACGACGGTGAAAAGTGCTATCAACGAGTTTTTTTCATTGTCCCCCGGTGTTATTTCCTGGGCCAGCATCGATCGCCTTCATCTGGGCTCAGGATCTCGACGACCTCTTCTTGCTAGAACGTGCCATGGGAACATTGGCCATCCACTCGTCAACGGAGCTCCTCTGCCGCCATACCAGTAACACCAGCACAGGACTCAGCACCGTGTCCTTCAGTCTCCCCGTGCCTGGATTGGCATCCTGGACACTGCCCTGTAATGAATCAGCCTTACGCCACTGGCGGCCAATACCTATACACATTGCTGCCATGTGGCTCCCCATCTTGCGTCAGTTGCGACGATATCTCATCCCACGTCGAGTTTTGTCGTGGGATGTGAAGTCGAGTTGACAGCCACATGGCGAGAGCGCGAATATTCATTGGAACTTTATTGTAGTTTGCGAACTTTTGGTAGCTGCAAGTTATTTGTTTTATCATTTCTATCGAAAAGTCATGAAATTACAGATTTTTTCTAAGATTCCAAAATGCTAACATGTGAAGTTGACTACATATACCGACAAAGGGCCAAAAACCACAAGGAGGAAACTTCTTATCATTCGATCACATTACATTTTACGTCACAAGTGCAAAGCAGGCAGCAAGTTATTATACGACCCAGATGGGTTTTGAGCCTTTACGTTGTAAAGGCTTAGAAACTGGATATCAAAGATACGCCAGGCATGCAGTCAAACCAAATAAGATAATTTTCGTTTTTTATCGGCTTATGGGCCCGACAATGAGGAGCATGGTCGTCATTTATTGCGACATGGAAACGGAGCGGAAGATGTTGCATTTTAAGTTGGGGGTTCTAAACCGCGCCAAAGAACGTGGCGCTAAAGTTGTTCGTGATATATAGGAAAAGAACTATGACAAAATTCATCTTGAGAGTCAATTGAAATTACTCTGTTCTTCATTACAAATACTCACAACAATTCAAGCACGTTTAAGAAAGAATTGATTCATGTCATATTTTTTTCAAAGAATGTTTAAACTTAATTTAAAAAATTTTGAATAGAAATTCCAATTGATTTTCTACAAAAACTTTCTTTGAATTAAAATTGTCAAATGAGTGGAATTTACTACAAAATTGTTCGAAATATTATCAGTTGAATTGTTTGTATAGTTTAAACGAAATATAAAACCAAAAAAACAAAATTCCGTACACAGAGATTAATGGAAAATATTGGGTTCTTTCGTACAATACATAAGATAAATAGTATTATATATCTATTGGTATTTTTTTTAGTAGTTAAGAAGTACATTACTTTATAATTAAATGAAATATTATATAAATAATATGAATTGTTAAGGAGTAACATGACTTTCCTTTCCAGCCCACCCGTTTTTTTTTTCAGCAGGAGGGAGAGTGCACTGTGGGTATGCCGTTGCAACGGTAGGGTTTTAAGAAATCTAGGGTTGGCCTGTTTCGCGTCGCGTACGGTTTACGGTACCTTAGTTTGCCTTGTCTTTTTATTAGCGTAGAGTTCTTCGGGATTGTATTAACGTAGTGTATTTTTCGGTACCACGTTGGTAAAATTCGGGAACGCGAAATTGAATTTATGTTTTGGTAATTGGCTGGAATAATGAAAAAATACGGAATAAAGTAAAGCAGGTTTCCCTTCCGTATGTTTGAATTGTTGACGCATTTGAAACGGGCATTTAATGGTGGCTGAAAGACGTAATTGGGTGTAATCCATTCAAAGACCTGCGACCGAAATCCTCTCCGAACATGCTGGCCAACAAGCAGCTACCGCGAAATGGATTACGGGTGCACGGACTGGTTGACCGGTTGGTATCATTTGTTGGCACGACTCAAACTTCATGTCTAGAACCGATGAGAGGTCGGTTCCGATTTAGTTCAAGTGGAAGTAAACGGAAAATCATTACATGGTTTACCCTACATTGGCCATATGTCAACTCAGAGTTGATACTCTTAAAACAGCCTTCTCGGCCTTTGCCCTGATTTGCTCAGAGAAACTCATCCTTGAGTCAATCAGTAGCCTCAGATACTTCACCGCTGGCTTTGATTCGGTTAATATGTCTCCAATACCGAGCATTTTTACTCTAGGGATTCTCTTTTTTTTTCAAGATGAGTACTTCGGTTTTCTCCAATGCTAAACTGAACTTGTGAGCAGTTGTCACGTCCTTCACTCGGCTCATTAGCCTGCCTAGCCTAAGTTGCGCTTGTTCAATGGTGCATCCAGCAACCAGACCCACAAAATCATCCATATAGCCAACCAAAGCGACTCATCTGGCCTCTCCAGTTTCAAAACCCCGTCGTAAGATACATTCCACAGGTCCGCACCAAGGATGGGTCCCTGCGCAGCGCCCAATGTAACTTCCGTCCTTCGTCAGGACAATGGTGATAGGTAAGCTGTGACACCTCAGCTAGAAGGCCATCAAGACCTGGAGTCTTCCTGGCCTTCAGCGAAAGGACTGCCTCTTCCAGTTCCAGCTGTGTTAAAAGTGGGCACTTGCATGCTGTTTCATCATGGACAGCGTTAACACAGAAGGGAATTGGCGGAAAGAGTCGCCGCACTATTTCGTCCATATTTTCTGCATCATGTATGCAAGGTTTCTCGAGGGCACCAAGCTTCCGCATAACTAGCTTGTAGCAAAGGCTCCACGGATCCTTGTTCACATTGTCCACTAAATCTTGCCAACAGTGAGCTTTGCTGCTGTTGATCAGTTTGCGAAGGCATTTCCTCGCCAACTTATATGATGCCACCTGGTTGCATTCCTCGTCACGGTTCTGGGCCCGTTGAGTCTCACACCGAAACACTGTCTTCGTTTTTCAGCGATTTCAGTTGACCACCAGTACACTAGGGGCTTGCCGCGCCAGAGTTTTTGACGGGCCATAGACGCGTTGCAAGCAAGTGGGACCTTTACGAATCTATCGCATCACTATACCAGAATTAGGTTGAGCTTGCTAAGAATGGAGGGAAAACTCGTTATATCACAGAATGGCTTGGAACAACAGTTTTTATGAAATGCGACTTTGAGGCACACTAGGAATTTGCAAGAAAATGGCGTTGAACCGCGGAGTTGAACACCTTCCGGAGCTATCACGTCTCTGACGATCAGATTCAACTCATGCTGATAATACAGCCTAACGAATTTCTTGCACGACAAATGCAAGACAAAGGAATTTACGCGTCTGAAAGGTAATGTTCCGGCCATTAAATGAACTCACGGCATTCTGTTCAGGGGAAGTTCGCGCAGAAAGGGTGCCGGAACAGAAAGCCGAAATGCGTCCCTCAGCCCATTTTGGCAGGTTTTTTTCTTGCAAAGCATTTTTAATGACAATTCTTGCCCTGTCTCACACTATATTTAACTCTAAAACTCTATTTCCAATCAGAAATTCATGAATACGATTTTACCAATTCTTTTTGTTTTGATGCGTTTCCTGATGTTGTTAGAACTACAATATGCAAACTTGGCCATTGCATGAGAATCTTATGGTGGGAATTATGTCCATATTAGCACTCATTAATTTAAGTATCCCTGGTTTCTATGATATTGGAGAAAAGAATGTTAGGTGAACGAGAGTAAGCATTATTGCCGCGAAGGGTGAACGAAGGTATGGGTGCAGGATTATTAAGTCTTGGATGGAATGTCATTTAGGTGCGTGAATAATATCATGCATAAATGAAAAAAGCAGGACTGCAGATAGTACCATGAGAAAACGTAGTGCGTGACCATGGTATAAAGAATAACAAGGTATGCTCGCTCACGAAAGCTCGATTGCCATTTGAAGCTTTTGTGACGTCACATGGATCGAATCGGTTGGATCGACAAATGTTGATTTTTTTTCCAATAAGAGGTGTTATTTTAATATTAGAAGAAATATGCCATTTTTTAATACAAATGATCGGATGTTTATTTCATTATAAAGAAGAAGATATGCCGTTAATATTAAAAAATAACATTAGGCAAATGACCACCACGACCACACTTACAGGACCATATCCTTTTCATGAAATTTTCCATAACCAAATCCAACAAGAGGTGTTATTTTTAATATTAAAAGAAAAATGTGAATTTTTAATATAAATGATCGAATGTTTATTTCATTATAAAAAAAAACGTATGCCGTTAATAGTGAAAAATAACATCAGGCAAATGACCACCACGACACGCTTACAGGACCATATACTTTTCATTAAATTTTGCATAGCCAAATCGCAAAGTGGCTGCCCTATGTTCTCGATAGCCTCACGAATTCCATCTTTGAGGTCTTGAATTGACGCTGGGCTGTTGGCGTAGACCTTCTCTTTCACATGGCCACACGGAAGAAGTCGCAAGGTGTTAAATCACAAGATCTATTCAAAATAACCTCTCTTATTTGGAAACCCAATATTCAGAATTTAATAACTTAATCTACCGATATTGATCTTAATAGTAAAGCCAACGGAGTGTTTCATTGATGCAAAACATATTTTCGACTTAAACTGAATTTAGGCATGCGCAAGATTAAATATAAAGGAAAATATAAAAAAGTGAGGAAAGCATCTCCATGATAGCAATGTGATATTTATAATATGTAGTAAATCCGAATGACCTGCATAAAATAAAATTGTCTGCAACTTATTCTTGCAATATTTGAATTCATAAAAATTCCATAGGATTTGTCGATGAGAACGTTACGTGTCTCGTTGATTGTCCTTGAATTCGAATTGAATAAAATTTTAAAATTAACGATCCCCTGAAAATCGTTCATGCTTGCTGAAAAACGTCACATTGAATGAAACGTTTGTCTCACAATTCAAGAATTGAAAAAAATTCATTTTTCTACAATTGTACGCATCACTTACTTTGTTGCTTATTAGTAAATTGAAATGTATGGATAATTAAAGATAATGTATTGATATTCCAGAGAAGAAAGCTAATTAATGTATTTAAAATATTTGCTAAAAGTCTACCTTAATAAGATCAGTTAATAATATATTCAACATACTAATAACTAAAAATGCGCACCTATACCGAAGCAGAGCAATTGCTTTTATCACAATATGTATTCCTTGAACTTGAAGATTTATTTATACGAGTATTAGTATGAGCATAAAATTAATTACAAAGGTAAAAATCAAGCAAGAAAATGGATTTCTATGAGAAATCTCAGATTTCATTTCAAACGAGTCCTGAAATCCATATAAAATTCATTAACAAATGCATTCTATATGAAAGCTCCGATCCATGTGACGTCACATAAAAAGCGTTTTTCATGAGCGAGCATACCTTGTTATTCTTTATACCATGGTGCGTGACTATGTTGAAACGCTTTTTAATTTCCTAAACTAAGATGCTTTTCCCCCTTTCATTTATTGCTTATATCCATCTAGCTTGTTTTAATCATATTTTGGATAACAGTAAACTTACGTGAATTTCATAAAATTAATAAAGCAAGAATAAATAAGATCTACTTTAATAATATAAAGCTTTCTCGACCTCAAAGGAACAAAATATAAATATCAATTTATACCTTCGGTTTTTAACGTGAAACATTTTTCGCGATGGATTCGTTAGTTGTTCGCGGTTTTATGCTTAACAGATTTTTCCCGTATTTGAGTGATTTTGAAAGAATGGGAACCAAAATTCTGAGTGATTACAGTTTAAAGGAAAGGACGTTTTATTTGTTTGCAGTCTACAAGTAATGATTTGATTTAACTTTCTGAGTATCCGTTGGAGTTATAGTGCTTAGATAAGATTTCTACGTCATATCATAGCACCTTATGTATGAGGTTTTTCAAGAAATGTTGATCCAATTTCGCATTCCAATAGCAAGCTGCGTCGCTCTGGCGGAAATTGCAATGAAACAATTCACCCCCTTCTCTTAACTTGGAGGTCGGAATCTCAGATAATAAGATGCTTCATTTGCGGATCCTGCGTTCCTTTTATTTCGTCATATTTGTTGACGGAGCTCCCCTAAGCTTTCGTGAAGCTCCACCGCAACGACGGGATC
>OZ017740.1:218191294-218753794 GCA_963969285.1 Odontomyia ornata | reverse complement strand
GTGTTATTTTGATATTAAATGAAAAATGCAATTTTTTAATATAAATGATCAGATGTTTATTTTATTATAAAGAAGAAGATATGCCATTAATAGTGAAAAATAACATGCTTACAGCACCATATCCTTTTCATGAAATTTTCCATAACCAAATCGCAAAGTGGCTGCCCATTGTCCTCGATAGCCTCACGAATTCCATCTTTGAGGTCTTGAATCTACGCTGGGCTGTTAGCGTAGACCTCCTCTTTCACGTGGCCCCAAAGGAAGAAGTCGCAGGGTGTTAAATCACAAGATCTATTCAAAATAACACCTCTTATTGGAAAACCCTATATTAGTCAAGTTTTGATATGTAGAATATATTGTTTGATTTACTAATTGTTTTACAATACCCTTCTGGCAGGAGCGATCTCCTGCTACTTCAACTTGTTTCTTCTAGAATTAAAGCTGGAGTTTCTTATAAAAATTGGAATTTAAGGGCACTGCAAAACCTTGTTAATGAAGCTCGTGCATTTTCTCAGAAACTGAGTGAAGAATTTTTTTTACTTATTAGTCTGAGGGTAATCAGTGATGTCATGAATAAATGTGATTCAGATATGTCGTTCGTCTCAGAGCTATAAAATTTTTGTGCGTACTCACTTTGACTAGATGCACCATCGCAACCCCATTTGGTTTTCAGCACGAAATCGGTTTCGATTATGTCATCATCAGATATCGTTTTAAATATTCTTTGAGCAGTGTGGTCTATGAGTTTCTGCAGTGGCACTTAGGTAGAGTTTTGCTGTCACTGAAATGTTTTCAGGATAACCGTCTTTTTTAGGGTTTTGTAAAATAATTTTACAAAACCCTTCTAAAATCGCGTCCTGTCTGTCCGTCTGTCCGTCTATCTGTCTGTCCGTCCGTCCGTCCGTCCGTCCGTGTGTCACAGCAGTTTTTCTCGGAAACTACTTACGCTAGAATCATCAAATTTTGTATGTAGGTGTAAAGTGGTGATCTCTTCAAAGTTCAACTACTAAAAATTTTTATAAGGTATTTAAGGGGGGTCTCCCCATGTAGGGGAGTGACCCCCCGAAAAAAAAATTTCATTGAAGGTAGCCGATATGGGTATCAAATGAAAGGTCTTGATGAGAACTTTACAAAACAGGTCTTAATTTGGCAAAGTTTGCTTCGAGGGGCGCACAGGGAGGGGAAATACACGAAACATTTGTGTCCCCCCCCTCGCGATTGGAAACCTTTCATCCGAAAAATCTGAAAAAAATCAAGAATGTAGGCCTTGATGAGTACAACAACAACAAATACGTGAGAAGTCGCAATTCACTCAACTTTGTTAGTAACAGTATGATTTATCGATTTTATGTTTTCTTGAATAAAATCTTAACGGTACCCTTAAGTTCAATGAAATTTGATACACAGATGTCTATTATTTAGCGAAGTTATAGTGGTTTGAATTTTCCTGTATTACTATGGAACAATATGCGCTGCATGTATTACTATGGCAACATATGGCTATGGAACAACACGCGCTTTTTACCGACTCAGACACTACAGTTTTGCTAGGATTTGCATGAAAATTTCAGGAATGATAGAAGCATGAATAACTTTGAGAATCAGTTCAGCTAGTGGTATCAGTAACCGTAAAACAAAATAGTGGCTGTTTCAAATGCGAAGATTGAGTAATGTTGAGTTATTTTTTCCCAACTTCAACGTTTAAGGTGCATGCTTTGAACACTTGATTCAATTTAATGAATGACTAAAGCTGAGTACCTACAATTAATACTCATAAGTGAAACAAGTCAAGGAGGCGGGAGGGAGCTTCTAACATAAGGGCTTTGTAACAGCTCTAAGATTCGAAAAAATTGGCTATTAATCGATGATAACAGTACAGGAGAGTGGCCTCTGAAAAAAATTCATCAAACGTAGCCGATATGAGTATGAAATGAAAGGTTTCATGGGAGCTTTTCAAAACAGTTCTTAAACTGTCAGTTTTTGCTACAGTGGGGCACAGGGGGGAAATACATACATCCTCCCTCGCGAATGGACATCTGAAATAATTATCAAGGGAGATATTTATGAGTATAACAATAACAAAAACCTCAGAAGTCTAAATTCTTTCAACTTTGTTAATAATAGTATGATCTTCGAATTTCATAGTTTCTCCAATAAAATCGTCATTGACATGCTTCTTGACTTTATTCAATCTGGTGACTGCATTTTGAAAATTGAATACAAAACCCTTCTGACATGAGCGTAGGTCTGTTTACCCAACTTGTTTTTGCTGCGATGACTTCTTTATATCCCGGGAATATACCATCGCCTATAAATTTACTTGCTTATCGTATTGCCTCATATTGGTATTTCAAATGTTTGGCCTGAGTGATTAAAGCTAAAGCAGAATCCGAAGAAAAACTGTCTTTCTCACGTACCATAGGTGCCAATGCAGCCTCAATAGTATCTTGAGAATAGTTCTGCATTAATTAATTGACTTTGGTCCGCTTTGCTCGGTCACTGCAGAATTCAAAATCTTTTCTTGATCTTCCATTTTTACTCCTTGATGTTGATGAACCTTCACTAAAATCTTCAATTGTGTGCATGAAATCGTTTTCAAGCCAGTCGTTGTATTTTCTGGAAAAATTTTTGCTATTTAATTTCTGTGTAAAATGAGGCGAAAATCGTTTTTGTATTGCTGATTCAACAAAAACAACACTTTCATCTTTCAATAAGGGAAAATTAATCTTGACCAAGTTTTCTAGGCCCTCGAAATCATTGTCTGAACTAAAAAAAAGTCGCACAATAGAGAATAAAGAATCACAGTATTTGACATTATGATGTTTTTACGCAGACTATTAACAAAAAACTGATTTAAAAGTTGTCGAGTAACATTCTAATTTGTGAACAAAATTGCATTGAGATAAAGCTAGCATCATCATTAAGGGAATGCGTTCTAGCAATTATTAGCTGTAGAGTCATTTGGGGTAACTGAGCGCAGTGGGTAAGTGAGCGCACCGCGTATATCTCCTGAACGCAGTGTGCGTGATAGGTGTTCGTTAGAGTGAAACAAGAACGCCACAGTGGTAGTTTTGATATGACACTGCCCCATGCGACATTGTTTCAATTTGTTCCTCGCATTTAATTAAATTTACTATTTGCCTTGGTTATTTTATGTGTTTAGCGAAATCCTGTCACGTCCACGTTTCGGATCCGATACTCGTAAGTCATACTCTCTTAGATTATGCATATATTCTTGTAGATACATGAGAAATAATATTGAGGTTATGTTTGTGTCGCAAGCCGGTAGCATTATTAATTTGTGTTTTGTCTCCATGGGGAAAGTGTGCGCTGATAAGTGTGCGCATGCGTACACTTACCCGCATGAGCAATACTAAAAATGGATGGTGACTTAGTTGATTTTCAAATCTTATATGAATCATTTTTTCATGTTACAGTGTCATCATGCCGCGAACATATACTCGAAAAAACCCGAACTAGCACCAGTGACCGAGCAACAAATTGCTAAGGCTAAAGAGCTTATTCGAAATGGCAAAAGTCAGAGAAGTGCTTCAAATGCCATTGGCATAAGCGAATCCTGTCTGCGCAAAAGACTTAAACTTGGCAAAGCTGCAGATTCAATGGGCCGCTTTAAGCCAACATTCAATAATGAGCGAGAGGAAGAGTTTGTCCTTCATTGCAAGAAAATGGATGAAGGATATTTCGGTCTCACTATAAATTATTTGAGGCGCTTGGCATATGCATATGCTGCCGTTAATGAGATTGATAACCGATTTGATCAGTCTTTAAAAATGGCAGGACGTGACTGGGTTGAATGTTTTTTGAAACGTCATCCTGAACTAGTCATACGACAATCTGCAGCGACCAGTCTGGCTCGAGCTATCGGGTTTAATAAAGTTCAAGTTAACAGATTCTACAAAAACTTGAAGGAATTGTATGAAAAAAAAAAATTTCAGCCAAGTCGCATATACAATGTAGATGAGACAGGCATGAGCACTGTACCAAAGAAAACTCCAAAGGTGGTCATCACAAAAGGAAAAAAGGTAGTCTCTAAAGTTGTATCCGCACAAAGAGGCATTACCGTAACAGCGATCTGCTGCATGAGTGCTAATGGTCATTATATCCCACCAGCATTGATCTACCCTCACAAAAAACCCCGTGAGAATTTATTGGATGGAGGCCCAACACAAAGCATTTGCATGGTGTCTGATAGTGGTTTTGTAAACACAGAGCTTTTCGTAATCTGGCTGCACCACTTTAAATATTTTGTCCATTCCACTCAGAAAGATCCTGTATTACTCTTACTTGACAATCATTCATCTCATATCAGCTTGGAGGCAGTAAAATATGCTCGTGAAAATGACATTGTGATGCTGACGCTTCCTCCGCATGGAAGTCACAAACTTCAACCTCTGGACAGGTGCCTTTACAATCCTTTAAAAGTTAAATACTCGATAGAATGTGACAAATTCATGTCGCGACACCCTGGAAGAGCCATTACACAATATCAAGTAGCTCGCTTATTTAACGAAGCATACAAAAAAGTAGCCACGCTAGGCAATGCTGATTCTGGCTTCAAAGTGACTGGAATATATCCCTACGATGATGACCTATTCGATGAAGCAGATTTCGCACCATCATTAGTTACAGATCAGATGCAACAAGATGTACAGCAGACATCAAACCAATCTGTGGAAGTGTACCAGCCTGAAAGAGACGAAGCTGAGGATAACCACCCTACAGGAGAGGAACCTTCTAATGAGAGTCAAGATCAGCTAGAGAAAATGACCCAGACAGCTAATAGACAGATTGTATCAAACGGAGACAACCTCATTTCTATGGAAGATGAATTTCTTAATCATGCATGTGACGAGAATCTACTCAGAGAAGCAGCTACACCAAGTCCTTCAATACTTGATCCCGGAGGGGAAAAGTTTATTGCCGAAGCTTCATCGATGAATAGCGTATCTAATAATCCTGGTATTGAAAATAGGCAGAGCACAAATGAAATGATGAAATCCATATTACTCTTGGATATCTTCCATTAAAAGAGCCTGCGATGGAGGTTCTAATAAAAACAAATCCGTCTATTGACTCTTACACTGAAAAAAGACGTAGTTCTGGTGACTATAAGTTAAATCAAAAAGTAGCCATCATGTGCCTGTATCTCACCTCTCACCTCTTCCTCGGATGAAAGAAAAGAGACGTGGAGGCAGAGTTTCCATGAAATCAGAAGTAATTACAGACAGTCCATATACAAAACTGCTAGAAGAAAAGAAGCGCCAAGAAAAAGAAAAGAATATGAGCAAAAGGAAAGTTCCAACTTTGTCATTAACTGTTCCTACTAAAAAGAAAAAACAAGCTTCAATAGAGAATAAACACCGAAGGAACACCAAAACGAATGTTTATAAAAACAAACAGAAGTTCCCTCTTTCAGAAGCGAAAGAAAGGGATTACTATTGTCCCCTTTGTCTACAAAAATATGAAGATCCACCATCAGAGGAGTGGATCAAGTGTAGAGTTTGCGAGGAATGCTGTCACGAACAGTGCACTGCTTATGAAAGAGGCGCTTTTGTATGCGATAATTGCATTGACAATTAGAAAAAACGTTCGAAAATTTTAGTTTTTAAGAAAAATTATTTTGGTTTGATATAGTGCTTCACTAAGTACGCACTGTGGTGGTAATCATGTCTAATTGACATGCAAGGAATAATATGATTAATGAAAAGAAAAATTTATCTTGTATTTGTTTTGTTTTCCTTTAACACGTTTTATTCATGATATTTGTGGTAATTAATCAGACTGATCTTTGTGATATCTTTCAAATGAAGATTAATATTAATTTGACTCATGTTTGTAATCTCCTTTTAGGTTGAGGTAAATATGATGAAGTCCAAAAACTTTGATGAAGCAATATTAATTTTGTATTTATAAATAAGACTGAATTATCAGCAAAAACAAGAAATATAAATATAAAAAATAACTATTTTTTGTAATTGTTTGTGGGTTTCTCTGTAGAATGCGTTTACATACCCCATATACGCTTACTTACCCCTTAGGGGTGCGCGCGGTTACCCGCAATACGGGTGAAGTGAACGCATTCTGATTTTCTTTCTTTAATTGCATGTTCCAAAAGGATAAACGTTTAATTTGTTAACTTTTCTATTTTCATTCATAGACGAATAAATGTTCTTTCTAAAGAAAACACTTTGATTTACATAGCTTTAATATTAACAATATAGTGTGGTTTGAAAGGCAAAACTGCGCACAGTTGCCCCGAATGACTCTATTCTTTGGCGTGTTTCGTCTCTTTCATTAACCGTTTTCGTTATTTTGGCGCCTAAATACACAAATTCGCTAGCATTTGCGATACTGTATTCGCCAACTGTGATATTTTGTGTATTTGAGGTATTTTTCTTCGACTACATCATGTACTTTGTTTTATTTTAGCCCTGGTACGTTGATTGGCTTCAATTTTTTGGTATATGTTCTTGTTGCCACATGTGCTGAATGACTTTGTGAATAGCTTGATGAACACTACTGCTACCATATTTGAAGAGCTCCACTGGAATTTCATCGATGCCCGGCGCTTTATTATTCTTTTGGGCTTTGATGATGGACAAACTTCTTCCAGAGTTCGTGAGGCCAATGGAAGCTCTCGACAGCCATCTATAGGCACCAAACGACGGATCGTCCTGTTGGTGACACTCGACGTCAGGAATGCTTTCAACTCCGCTAGATGGGTGGATATTCTGGACACGCTGGAAAACTCTTTTCAAGTTCCAGAATATCTAATACGGCTTTTGAGGAACTACCTAAAGGACTGAAGCCTGCTCTACGACACGACACAGGGCCAACGAAGAATGGAAATTACATCGGGTGTTGCCCAAGGATCTATCCTTGGTCCGGACCTGTGGAACGTGTCTTACGACGGGCTACTGAGACTTGAGATGCCAGATGAGTCGCGCTTGGTCGACTATGCGGATGATGTTGCGGCTCTGGTCGCCAGACGCACCGTTGAACAAGCGCAACTTAGGCTAGGTATGCTTATGCGCCGAGTGAGGAACTGGATGACTGCTCGCGGGCCGAGTTTAGCACTGGAGAAAACCGAAGTGGTCATCTTGACAAAAAGAGAATCCCTAGAGTAAGGATGATCAGTATTGGAGATATACAAATTGAATCGAAGCCAGCGGTGAAGTACCTGGGGCTACTGACCGACTTGAAGATGAGTTTCTCTGAGCAAATCAGGGCAACGGCTGAGAAGGCTGCTTTGGGAATATCGGCCCTGAGTCGACTTATGGCCAACGTAGGGGGACCCAGCCCATCAAGAAGATGCCTCTTGATAAGTGCTGTAGGGTCAGTGCTACTGTACGGAGCAGAGGTATGGGGCGACGCTCTCAGCAAGGAGGTATACCGAAAACGTTTCGCACAGGTACAGAGAAGAGGAGCACTGAGAATTGCATCTTCGTAACCAACAGTCTCCGACTCGGCGGTGAGAGTGATTGCAGGCGTGATACCTGTCGCCCTCCTTGTTAGGGAGCGCCGCACTATTTATCTGCGCCGAAACGAGGATGCGAGGGAAGTAGTTGTCCACGAGGAGAGACAACGCTCGCTCAACGATTGGCAGCAGTTTTGGGGGAATTGCACGAAGGGAAGGTGGACTGCGCACCTCATCCTGGATGTGAGACCGTGGCTAAATCGAAGGCATGGTGAGACTGACTTCTATCTGACCCAGCTTTTGAGCGGGCACGGGTGTTTTCAGTCTTACCTGCACAAGATCGGTAAGTCACGGTCTCCCGATTGTCGGTTTTGCCCAGGAGAGGAGGACAATGCCTGTCACACATTTTTTGCGTGTGCAAAATGGGTCGGGCTGCGAAGGGAACTCTACAGGCAGACGGGAGAGCTCACTCCGGATAATATAGTTGCGGTGATGCTCGAATCGGTTGACAAATGGAACCAGGTGGCACATTATGCTCGGGCATTCCTAAAAGATAAAAGGGACTCACAACAGCCGGAGGTGCTGGTGCCGGGGGATCGCTCTTCTGGCATTTCTTCTTCCCCTCTCCCCTTCCGCTAGGAAAGGGACTCCCCAGCTTGAAGGCGCCTCACGGCGAAACAAAACGAGACCTGGCCCGAAGTAATGTGTCAAACGGTTCCAGGCTAGGTTCTCAGATTGACAGGGGAGGTGTTTAGTGGGTAGTCCAAGGGTATCCTCCATGGGAGTCCCACACTGCCAGACTCGGCGGGCATAAATGCCTTCACCTCCCTACCATAAAAAAAAATAGGCTCCGATGATCTGGAGCTATGTGGAGAATTGAGGAGGTTCTTGAAATATGGTGCCCATCTATCCTTAATCTTAGTTTCATCAGCGCTGAAATTGCCGATATTATGATATTATGACAGAGCGTGGTTTTGGGCTGATTAACACGTTTCAGGCTTTTCACTGCTTTGTATGTTTGCCTAGTGTTGTTGCTCGCTAAACTTACATCTGTACTCCTCAAAAGGTCGTCATAGTATTTTCTTTTCTTGATCGTAATTATCTTATTCGCTACTCTTCTGAGATTTTCATAGTGTTCTATCTTCGTCCTGGTTTTCCTTTCTACATATTCTTTTTACGCCAGATACTTCTTATCGAACGCATTCTGGCCCTCATCATCGAACCAATTACTCCACTTGCGCCGGGCTTGATGTCCGATCGTCTGTTCTGATGTGGTCCTAATAGCCACTATCACTGCCATCCAGAGCTCGTTGCTCGTCTTTTACGATGCGTTTGATAAGTTGGGAGCCAGCTGGTTGTCGAGGGTCTCCGTAAAATTTTACGCCAAAGACTGCAGCTCGCAAATAAAATATTTTATTCAGTATTGACGATCTTGAAGACCAGCTGCATACCCAGGAAAACAAAGCTCCGAGTATACAAATCTGTGATAAGGCCTGGGTGATGCTAGGGGTCTGAAACATGGCCCCTAACTCAAGCATCCGCAAACATATTGAACGCCTTTGAACAACGGGTCCTGAGGCGAATGATCAGAGCAGAGCCAGACAGCTACCAATGGCAAATTGAATACAACCATGAGCTGTACGAAATTTTTGACGAACTGGAGGTCTCAACGATTATAAGACTGCGGAAGCAGCAATGTGCTGGCCACATGAATCGTATGAACGAACACTGGATACCCAGAAATGCATTTGTTGGGAGAACCAAACGCCGGAGACCAGGTTGGAGACCGAGAAAATGCTGGTCAGACTCGGTCGACGAAGACAGTTCATCGCTGCTCAGATTCCGAAATTAGAGGACGCGGTCAATGGACCGGGACAGTTGGAGGTGCTTTATGCAGGAAGCGAAGCCCCAGAGGGGCGGTAGTGCTAAGAAGAAGAAGAATTATTTGCTATTTTTGCTCGACTAATATGCAAAAACTGTCAAAGTTACATGTGGTTGCAGTTAAAAACAGTTTGACGAGTTAGATTAGAGTTTTAGTTTTTCTGTTTTACTATCAACTACATGGAGGTGAGTGGAGCTTCTTATCTTTCAATAAATTAAGAAATTTTTGTGGTGTCATTTGTTACTATTTAAATATTTATACGAGTATATATATATATATATATATATATATATATATATATATATATATATATATATATATATATATATATATATATATATACATATATATATATATATATATATATATATATATATAAATATATATATATATATATATATATATATATATATATATATATATATATATATATATATATATATATATATATATATATATATACAGGTATATATATTTATATATCCATATATATGCATATATAAATATATATATTTATATATATATATATATATATATATATATATATATATATATATATATATATATATATATATATATATATATATATATACATATATATATCTATATATATATATATATATATATATATATATATATATATATATATATATCTATATATATATATATATATATCTATATATATATATATATATATATATATATATATATATATATATATATATATATATATATATATATATATATATCTACCAATATTATCTATTTATTACTCAATATTGGCCAAATCACTCAAGAAACGTCTAAAATGTAAGATAAACGTTTTCAATTACCTTAATTTCACATATAAAAGAATAATTATAATAACAAGTACAGTGAAGCAATAAATGCCACCACTGGACGATTCATGGAAATATCAGTTTGTCTAGGCTACGCGTGTTCAAATATTGTAGTTTTCAATGCTGAATGTGTCAAATTAAGCCTTCAGGTGCTAGGTTTTAATAAGTTCAAGTTGAAACCAAGCATTTCAATTTTCGGGGTTTTTCTGCATTTGCAACCCTTTACGTCGTTCCGGTTGGTCCCTTCAGTTAAAGAATTTGCTTCGAGGTGTTGATCGCTTGGAGTATTGCACGGCCTCTATTGCCTTTGCTGAAGCGTGAAGTGCATGTACGTTGTGGCTAGGAGCAAAGACCAGTCATTCTCATAACTCCTGTCTGATTCCTCAACAAAACAGAGTTAAAAATCAGTCTCTGGCATGGGGCTCATAAATCGTTCTAACAAGCAACACAAACATACGTAGTAATCATCTACTGTCTGCTGAGCCAGTTGGTGCCTAGTTCGTAGCGTTTGTTTCAATATGTTGTCGCTCTCTACTGGTGTGAACTCCCCTATTGCGGCATGCCTCAAAGTCTCCCAATTGTATGTTGGAAAGGTGCCAACGAAATGCCAAAACTATCGGAGAGGTCTTCTAGTGAACAGCATTTGTGCGCATCTGGTAACAAGTCACATATTTTCTTCCAGGTTCAACGGCGCCACGTTTTTTACCCTTCGTAAAAAGGCACCTATGATCGTAGGGTCATCCTAGCACGAAAACACCAAATTATTGTCAGCTATGTGTGGTCTAGGGGTTAGAGCATGAACGCATAAACCGAAGGTCCCAGGTTCAAATCTCGTTGAGACAACGTGATTCAGCTCAGGGGATTTTTCGGACAGACTACGAGTGTTCACTCAGTGGTGATATGTACTGATTTAATCAGATCATATCATAGCTAAGCAAGCACAAAGGAGCATGGTACTGACCAAACCAACTTCCGAAAAAATCAATACGGTCATGAAAATGAGATACTCTAACTATCTCTAAGTGAAGGCCCGAGAAGGGCTGTAGTGCTACAAAGAAGAAGATGATGTGTGCCACTGTAGATGGTGGAATAGCACATGGAAAATGATTACGTTCGCAGCTGAGTGATCGCGGCACTCTGTCATTTCGGTGCGTGGACCTGCCTATTCTATCACTTTCAGGCTGAGTTGATGGTGGGAGCTCGCAAATGTATCAGGGCATTGAGCCACGGTTAGGGTCTGTTGGTCCAAATACCTGTCGATTAGGGCTCCAGGCACGCATGTTATTCCGGTGGTGCGGGTGTGAAGTTCAAACATTTGTCCTGGGCTATGATCTGGGACCATTGGATTCATTACTTTGCTGAACCTTGGAGGCGCTGGGTCACAAGCTAGTGTTAGAGGAGCTCTGTGATCTTCATAGTGTATACCCTTGACGATAGGATAGCAGGGCGGGTCTCCGGTTATGGGACAGAAAGTTTCTCCACTTGTTTCCTCATTTGCTCCATACTGGCAGCCATTCTCTGCATGATGGCCAGTAGCTGGGTCATTTTGAAAGTCGACGATGAGGATTGAAATGTAGGTCCAACTGGTGGTAGCGCTTCTGCTTCATCTGTGTCGCTGAGCGTAATGAGTGGGTTCGATTGGCTGACCCAGCTTTAAGGCATTGCTCTACAAGCAATGGAGTGCTGACTCTGCCTTGACTTGATGGAAGTTCTTTCCAGTAATTGTCCACATAGAGGTGTTATGTTGAATATTATATACCTCACAGGATCCTCTCAGCCGTTTCCGGGATGTCCTGTTCTGGTACTTTGAGCACTACTCAGCCTCGCTACCTACAGCTTACCTTAACTGCCTCAAACTCTATTCATTTGCCAAAAGGAAACACCCAGTTCAAAGTTAATTAATATTTATTTGTAATGGTCTTGTTTTTTGCAATTGCTTGGACGCGCTTAGTTGCGCGTAGACGATCCTTCACCCCCTTTTTGATGTGGCGCCGCAGCTCTGTTACCTTCTGCTGCCACTGGGTCCGCTCTGCTATGGTGGTCGAGATGCGTGCGAGCCGCCTGTATTTGTGGAGCTGCTGCCGTAACTGCTCCCGTTGACCGCCGCGCCTTCGCTCGTAGTTGACTTCACGGACGGAGATGTCCAGCGGTGCCTTCAATCTGGCCAAGTACTCCTCACGGGTGATGGGGCGTGGGCCTGCCCTGGTGTTTTCCCGGAGTGCCTCCTCCAGACTCTTCTTGGGCGAACGATGGCGTACACCTGGGCTGCTTGCTGCGGTTACTCCGGCTGCCACCCGATAGGTCGGGATACACACGCTGGCGAGCGTTGGTCTTGCTAGGGTGCTCCTATTCTCCTGGGCACGGCTCCACTCTATACGCCTTGCTCGGCACGCTTCACCCGTGCGTCTGGCAGTGTCTTCACGGACGGAGGATGCCTGGAAGAAAGCAGAGTTAGTTGATGGTGGCTACACAGCGTAAAACGCCCTCAAGCCGAATGAGGTTCGCGGCTCAAGCCTACACCTCACCATATAATTAGCGAAGATATTCTGCAGTTGCACCGGAACGAAACTTTCAAGAGTAAAAACGGATTACTTTTTACACACCGACTGGCTCGAACACCGCTTTTCTGTTGTAGTAACTACTCTCTGCTTCTCGCTCGATCAATTGCTTTTAAACGATTCTGCGGCCTCAATTCGCCCTAAATTCGCTGAGTAGTCGAAACGTGCGCTCTCGTTCCACGAAAGCTTCTTCCTCCCCGCAACGTCTCACTTGCTCGCATGGTGAAACTTTTGCGGCGAATTGGAGGAATGGAGAAATCAGGCGAGGAAAAGCTTTTGTTTAGCTTTTCTGTTCTCTCCACAGTGCCACTCCGCTGGAAGCACACCCCGAAGCTTCTCATGTACATAGTCGTCGTCGTCGCTAATGTTATGGCTTATGTAAAGCGAATTATGAAGTCTTTTCGCTTGCCGTTGGCCGACAAGTACATGTTTTGATGACAATGGGCGTATGTGCTTGACCGTATAACACTTGGCGGAGTGCGAATGCTTAAACGATTGTCGACATTTCTATATAGCATAACATTTCCTCCGGCGGATTTGAATGATTTACGTACTTGGAGAGTGAAGTAAATCGTTGTTCCGTTCCAATGATGCGAATTACTTAATGCGTTAGTTGTACTTATATTTTGCGCTGTTAAGGCCATTACTATTGTCCGCTGTACTTCTCACTGCCTATTGTTGATTGTTGTTCTGTTGCTGGTTCGTGATTAACATACTGGATGCTAACTTAATTCTACCGATTAATTTCGTGTAGTTTTAGCTCCTAATTTACGCTACTTAATATGTTATGCCAAGATTCAACGTTACAATTGTAAATTACTACATTTTTGATTTTACATCATTACGGATTCATGATTTGTTTGCCTGAGTCGCTAATCTGTATGGTTACCCATCAATTTTTTACTTGATACTAACATAATAAGTTAATTATGAATTGACGTTTTGTTTGATACTTAGTATTTCTTTTGATACAGTGAGCTAAGATCGCTTTTGGTTCTACATCATCGTGGATTGATAATGTATATATATATATATATATATATATATATATATATATATATATATATATATATATATATATATATATATATATATATATATATATATATATATGTATATATATATATTTTTTTTGATTGTTTATCAGTATAATTATTCACAAAGGTCTTTGTTTGATACAACTTTGAGCCAAGCAGGTTCGTGTTTGGTTTGATTTTATACAAACATACATTAATAACTCAATATTTCATTTGATTGTATACAACAATGGAATAATGTTACGTTTGATTCTAATGTTGAAGAATATACTGAACATTTCTTCCGGTCCTAAATCGTTTTTTCCAGACAATAAAACTATTATCTATATAAAACTATTTCTCATTTGAGGGATGCCGGAATTCAATGTTTCTTTTAATTGGCTTTACTTAATGAGACAGTACATTTTCCTTTAACTTCCATGTTTACTGCCGATTTTTCTTTAAATCAGAATTGTAAATTATTGGTTTACCTATTTGTGCATTACTAGGCTGTAGTACAGGTGTTAGCAAATTAACCTGTTAGTGTTAGTGAGGATGTAGTGTGAACGGTGCAGGTGTAATGGCACTTGTTATTTTCTTCTTTTCCTTTTCTTTGTTTTGGTTTTGTCTTTATATTCATTGCTACTTTCAATTTCTATTCGATTAACGTTCTTATATTCTTACTATTATCATTATTTTTACTGTTTCTTTTTTTTTACTTTGAATATATCAGATTCTACTTATTAACTTTATTTTTTTTGTATATATTACTCCTTGTTTACATAATTGTTTCTTATTGCTTTTAACATTACTATAGTTTTTCATTAATTTTATTTAATACGATAACTAAGCTTTCTTAAAGTTCTTCATATTAATTATTGTGCCAATAGTTTAGTGGGAATTTTTAATGGGATGGAATGTGTGGATATTTAGTAAGGATAGAACGTCAAGCTCCAATCACTTAATTAGCTTCGGACTTATTTCAGCCGTGAGAAAAGCTTTCATTGTGGTGGCGGCGAACGCTACCTTATCAAAGCTTCCGCATGGGTTTCCATCGGGATTGGGAATTTTGTCGGGTACGCTCGCTTACTTGCTTCATATGGTGTGATAATGATTAAGCTTTGGGCTGAACAGTTCGCACGATCACTGAAGTTTGTTATCAGGGAATAACGTACTGCGCTTATCATCACATATGTGCGAATTGGATCTGGCGAGTCGTCCCAAGAGACCATAGGTAAATTTACTGCTAGTCAATTGTATCTTTCTGAAGGCATTAGCTTCGCCGCCGTAATTATGGCTTTATGCCTATCGTGTGCGAGGTGCAGGAAAACAAATCAGTGCATAGCTGTTACTTGATTAGTAATTGTTAGTTAGTCGGATGTTTATTATAGGATTCTACAAAGTTATAGCATTCTTTGTCTGAAATTCGTTTTTCCTTCCGGCGTCTTGTCTGCTTATATTATTTATTATTATTTCTGTAATATTTTTTTTTATATTTTTGTTTTTGATTATGATTTTTTTAAATATATTTTTTTTGAACTCAGCCCTCTTTTCCGCTGGTTTCTTTTTGGTTTTTCTTTTTGTTAATTTTTGTTTTGTTTCTTATTTTTTCTTATGTTCTGTTTTTCCCTTATTTTTTCTCTTGCTATAACTAGACTAGTTGAAAGGAACGAGTGGGATGATGCATGAAGTTTTGGGGTTGGGTACTATGTGGGGGATTGGATGCTTGTGCTTTTGGGCTACGCGTGGTTACAAGCCGCTCCTTACGGACCACGGAATTATGTGAGTTATCAGTTGTTAGCGATACTGGTGAAACCCGTTGACTTGCCTCCCCAGTATGGATTTGCAAGGCAAAACCAGGGTTCGACACCTCTGTAGAATCTCGATTGCTTAATTTCGTCCGACAACGCCCCTTAATGTGGTTGATCAAAAAATATATTGCCATAAATAATACCGAGTCCACCGCCAGGCTTGCCGAGGCCGTGGATAGGTGCACATGCCTTCTGGCCGTCTCATTAAATTTGATCCGCTCGAGGTGTGAAAAGATTTCATTGAGGCCGTGGGTGCTGGCTGCAAAATGAATGCCTCCGTTTTTGCTCGTTACTAACTTTGTTTGCGGTATGCTGTGGTTACCCCCCCCCCCCCCCTGAACAGCGACGTCCAGCTCTAAAATTCTCGGGTCTACTTCAGGGAAATACTGCGGTTGAATTATATCAAACGGGTGAGTACTTTCTGCTTCATAATGTATGGTCATTTCGTTAAACAGAATTGTGCAGGGGAGATGGAGAGTTAGGATTCCTTGACCAATCAGTTTGTGGGTCGTGATGCTAGCACTGCAGCGGATATGAATGGGTGTTTCGTTCGGTAGAAAGTATATCCAACCGTCAGTTTACTTAGCTTAATGAGGGAATCTGTTATTGAAGTGCTAACTCGAAGAGGTAGTTCTAACTTCAGATTGAGTGGGTTGTGTAAAAGTGATATTATTACATTCTCTGAAGGTGGGGATTGAATAATTGGCGTAGTTAATGGGGCCACATATAGGTCACCAGATTGTGAATGTTTAACTTTCTTATGATTTGAATTATCGGTAAGAAGCAGAAACTGTTGAGTTGTGATATCACCCGCTATAAACGAGTATTCCACAGTGGGTAACGGTAATAGGGTCCTGTTAGTTTTGATGGGAAACAAGTGTATTTGATATAGTCTCATTAAGGGTAGTTGGAAAAGCGGAAGCGTAATTATCACTACCAGCTTGGTCTTCCGTCTGAAATACCGTCATAGAGAGGAGCGGGCTCCCTCTTTAGGTTCGATGGAATGTCCGCTGTGAATCCATAGAGACAATCCATTGGGGTGAGTTTCATGCTATCGTGTTCACTGTGGTTGTACTCGAACGCGGCCGTACGTAAAACTGATCCCACACCTGCGGGTTGTCATCTACCATAGATCTCAAATATTCTACAAGGAGTCTATGGGCTCGTTCCAAGGCTCCATTGGATTGCGTATGATAGGCGGTAGTTTGAATTTTTTTATATTCAGTAGCTTACATATTTGCTTGAATAGCTTCCCCACAAAATTCGCCCCCTGATCGGTAACTAGCTGCTTAGGTATTCTATACCTAGTAATAATCTCGTCAAAGAAAATTTTAGCTACTGTCTCCGCCTCAGTGTTCGGTAAAGCGTACTAATCTACGAACTTTGTCAAATTGTCCTGAAAGGTCAGAATATATTTATTTCCGGATGTTGTCTCAATGAGAGGCCCCACGATGCCCAGATATACCTTATCAAATGGCTTCTCCGCTATGTCAGTGACAACCATCGGCATGCGATGTTGGGGAGAAGCCTTCATAACTTGACATTTCTTACACGTCCTCACATACTTTTTAATGTCTGATAGCATATTTTTCCATTTATACTTCTTGCGAATCTTCCTGTAGGTTTTCGCTACTCCCTGATGACATCCAAAAGGGGAGTCGTGATACTCAATTAAAGCCTGCCTTACCTCTTCCGGGGTGGTGAGGGTCTGGATCTCTTGCTGCATCGGGGAGGATATAACCTTAATTGTATCATCACCACTGATCACGTTGTTACCATCACCCCCTTGGGATCGTCCTGATGTCGAATCTGCTCCAAAGCCTTCCAGGAATGAATCAGTTAACTCCTGCGGCACAGGCTCGCTTTCCGGGGACCTGACCTCAACTGATCCAACAGTCGTATTACCATTGCTTGTCTGGCCTCCTCGTACCGGCTCTGCTGAGGAGCCTTCTATGGGTTGGTCAGATAGTTCCCGCTGCTTTTGTGCTCGAGTGTGGACATTACACTGATATTTATTACTTGCCCCACCAGCAGGGTCCTGAAGAATCCTACTCAAGGCATCGGCATTAGTATTGTACTTGCCCGGCTTATACTCAATGTGGTAATCAAATTCCGACAACTTATGATGAAACTTTACCAACCGAGTAGTGTGATCTTTTACGTTAAAAACCCCCTTTAGAGGTTTATGATCCATGTAGATGGTGAAACGTCGGCCCTGCAAAATAACACCTGAATTTTTTGGCGACACAAACCATCGCGAGTAGTTCCTTCTCTATTGTGGAGGAATTCCAATTCGCCTTGTTCAGGGTTCGACTTGCATAGGCTATGGGGTGATCCTTGCCAATTTCTCCTTGGGATAAGATGGCTCCCAGGGCCTCGTTACTTGCATCAGTGGTAAGATTAAATGGCTTCGTAAAATCAGGATACACCAGCAATGGTGCTTCTACCAAATGAATTCTTAAGGAGCTGAAATGCCTCCATACACTTATCTATCCATGTAAAGCGAACATCCTTCCGCAACAAATTTGTAAGGGGTTTGGCTATTATTGAGAAATTAGGGACAAACTTCCGATAATAATTGACTAAACCTAAAGAAGACTGTAGCCTACGCACAGTTGTGGGAACGGCAAAATCCCGCACGCAGCTAGTCTTACTCGGATCTGGCCGCGCACCCGTTTGAGAGCAAATGTGCCCTAAATATACCACTTCGGGTCGTAAAAACTGGCATTTCTCTAGTTGAAGCTTTTCCGTAGCTTATCGATGTGATCTCTCAAGTTTTTCCCATAAACCACTATGTCATCTAAGTAGACAAAACAGTCAAAACCTTGTAAACCCGTTAGTATCTAATTCATTAGTCTTTGAAAAGTGGCTGGTGCTCCTTTCAAACCAAAAGGCATCCGCTTAAATTCATAGTGCCCATAACTGGTGCTGAATGCAGTTTTTGGTCGATCTTTTGGTTGCACCAGGACTTGGTGGTAACCACTGGCCAAATCTAACGTGCTGAAATACCGTGAATGCCCCAACTGATCTAAAATATCCTCTATACGGGGTAATGGAAAAGCGTCTCCTATAGTCTTTTCATTCAGTCTCCTGAGGTCAACGACTACTCTCCACTTCTTTGTCCCATCGGCCCCGGCCTTCTTAGGCACAACCAAGAGGGGTGAGTTCCAGGGGCTTTTGCTTGGCTGGACAATGTCACTGTCCAACATCACTTTGAGCTGCTCGTTAATAATATCCTTCTGGAGCTGTCTCAAACGGTACGTTTTCTGATTTATAGGTGCTTGGTCGGTCACCAATGGGATCTCATGGGTGATTGCCTCCGTATAACTTAACTTATCCCCTGGCAGGAAGAAAATGTCACTAAACTCCTGACATAGCTGAGTAATAGCAGCCCTTTCCTCGGAGTTAATATGCTCATAAAGCGTAAGCTGTTGTTTTAATAATGCGTTGCGTATAATGTTGCCTTGCAGGCCCCAATTCGGTGGACCAGGTTCATCACCTGAATGACCATTTCCCATAAATTTTGGCCCCTCGGCAGTTGCCGATATACCATCTATATGTTTCACTGGGGCATTCCTGCAAGAGGCCTGCTGGGCCTGCACCTCCCTATTTGTAGCCTCTAGGTTATCTACCAAGTATTCATCCAAACTTTCGAGTTCTAAGTCAATCCGTTCAAGTGTGACTGATGACTCGTTTGAGTTCATAATACCTATTACAGGGCTGACCGAACTTAGGAGGGCATTAGCCAGGAAAACACCATCCGCTATAGAACTTACGGTACAAAGCATTTCCTAACCCAACTGGATCGGGACCCTCACTAACCGTTGTGTCCGTGGCAACAACGAGATGGCCTCCTTGAAAATGACTCGATAGGTTCCATCGGAACCAATTTGGCTAATATTTGTCCCTTCCTCAGAGTTGCAGTTCACATCCTCAGTTTGGCTTGATAATAGCGCCACGCTTCACGTTACTCCTATGGATAACGCGTCAGCGCCATTCGACACCTTAACCGAAGCCTGAGGCGATTCCACTGCATCTCCCTGGGACTTCAGTGGGACCCTGAATTCATTGCCATTTCCTTCCGTGCGAGGAAATACTAGCGCTGGGGTGGGACCTTCCACATTACAATTCTTTGCCAGGAAGTCATTTCCGCTACCGCTTCATAATACAAGCCCGTCGTTTTGCTCTGGAGTTGACTGATGAACTCCTGTTAATTCGTTCTTACTATTCATTCGCGCAGTCCCAGCAACAAATATTTACGATTTTTTTTTCGTTAATGACTGTTCATTAATGTTGCACATATAACAATGCAACCCTTTCTTTTGAAATGACCTAAAGTTTCTATAGCACGAACTGAGTGGTTTGGCTACAATTTCAAGAGTATGAAGCTCAAGCTATCAAGATGCGTGAATGAGTGTGCTTATATTGAGAGTGTAAGGAAAGGATTCCAGCTCCAAACAATTCATCAATTTAGTAAGTACCATATTGATTACTCCACAGCGAGTTGCCGTCCTAGAGCTGTTCGGAAACTAAAACCAGCTGCGCCAATGTTATGTTGAATATTTTATACCTCACAGGATCCTTCCAGCCTTTTCCGGGATGTCCTGTTTTGGTACTTTGAGCACTACTCAGCCTCGCCACCTACAGCTTACCTTAACTGCCTCAAACTCTTTTCATTTGCCAAAAGGAAACACCCAGTTCCTTTTTGATGTGGCGCCGCAGCTTCGTTACCTTCTGCTGCCACTGGGTCCGCTCTGCTATGGTGGTCGAGATGCGTGCGAGCTGCCTGTATTCGTGGAGCTGCTGCCGTAACTGCTCCCGTCGACCGCCGCGCCTTCGCTCGTAGTTGACTTCACGGACGGAGGTGTCCAGCGGCGCCTTCAATCTGGCCAAGTTCTCCTCACGGGTGATGGGCCGTGGGCCTGCCCTGGTGTTTTCCCGGAGTGCCTCCTCCAGACTCTTCTTGGGCGAACGATGGCGTGCACCTGGGGTGCTTGCTGCGGTTACTCCGGCTGCCACCCGATAAGTCGGGATACACACGTTGGCGAGCGTTGGTCTTGCTAGGGTGCTCCTGTTCTCCTGGGCACGGCTCCACTCTATACGCCTAGCTCGGCACGCTTCACCCGTGCGTCTGGCGGTGTCTTCACGAACGGAGGATGCCTGGAAGAAAGCAGAGTTAGTTGATGGTGGCTACACAGCGTAAAACGCCCTCAAGCCGAATGAGGTTCGCGGCTCAAGCCTACACCTGACGAACATTTCAAGAGTACGAACGGATTACTTTTTACACACCGACTGGCGCGAACACCGCTTTTCTATTGTAGTAACTACTCTCTGCTTCTCGCTCGATCAATTGCTTTTAAACGATTCTGCGGCCTCAATTCGCCCTAAATTCGCTGAGTAGTCGAAACGTGCGCTCTCGTTCCACGAAAGCTTCTTCCTCCCCGCACCGTCTCACTTGCTCGCATGGTGAAACTTTTGCGTTGAATTGGAGGAATGGAGAAATCAGGCGAGGAAAAGCTTTTGTTTAGCTTTTCTGTTCTCTCCACAGTGTCACTCCGCTGGAAGCACACCCCGAAGCTTCTCATGTACATAGTCGTCGTCGTCGCTAATGTTATGGCTTATGTTAAGCGAATTATGAAGTCTTTTCGCTTGCCGTTGGTCGACAAGTACATGTTTTGATGACAATGGGCGTATGTGTTTGACCGTATAACACTTGGCGGAGTGCGAATGCTTAAACGATTGTCGACATTTCTATATAGCATACAAGAGGGAATGTTGACGATGCTGACATAGCTGGCCCATTCATAATCAGTAAGGACGGTGAACACAAGGCAATGTCTGGCTAGACTGCTCGTCCATGCCCTGATGACATACGGAACAAAGTCGTGTCAGTCCAATTTTTGGCCGTAGTTTCCTCCTCTCTGGGGTACTTACGGTGGACATCTTTTCTGAAACATCAATAGTAACTGTGAAAAAAATAAAGTTTTAACGAACCCAAGCATCCACAAATATATTGAATGCCTTTGAACAACGGGTCCTGAGGCGAATAATCGGAGTGAAGCTAGACAGCCACCAATGGCGAATTCGATACAACCATGAGCTGTATGCAATTTTTGGTGAACCGGAAGTCTCTACGATTATAATACTGCGGAAGCTGCAATGGGCTGGCCACATAAATCGTATGGACAAACAACGGATATCCAAAAAGGTATTCATTGGGAGCACTGACGGCTGGAGACCAGTGGGGAAACCGAGGAAACGCTAAACTGACTTGGTCGACGAAGACAGTTCATCGCTGCTCAGATTTCGGGATTGTAGGACGAGGTCAATGGACCGAGACAGTTGGAGGTGCTATTTGCAGGAAACGCAGGCCCGGGAGGGGCTGTAGTGCTAAGAAGACGAAGAAGAAATTGAGCTTGGAGACAATCTTCCACAATATGTAATCGATGACGATCATGGCAAGTATGATGCTTGTTACAGCATTGATGGTCGTGTGCAGATCCTTGATCTCAGCTTTGGTTGAAAACTCCTTCATAAGGTGAGTATGAGTTAACTGGTAGCTTCCTACATGTTTCAGTTGAATTTAGTTCCGATTTGGCGATTTAAATTTGATTTGACTTAATGTGGTTGAATAATTGCTGATTTCATCCCAAAAGGTTGATATTTTAGCGTTGTAAGTGATGCTGTTTATTTTTCTCTTGCAGTCTTCGAAACGTATTAAGATGGTTCCGTTGAACTGGAATTCCTTTGATCCACATGTAGTATTGATTATCGTTGCAGGAGCGTTTAGAAGCAGTAGATGATTCAGCTCTAGCTCAAAATTGTCGACATCCCTTTCTCATTCATAGAGGTGACATTCAGCAGGCTTATGGTCCAGGATGTTGGCTAGGCATTTTGACTGTGAGATGTCTTCCCAATTAGAGGTTTGGGGGCAGTAAAAGGTTTCTCCGGTAATTTGGCATCTTGCATCAAGCTTCTAGATGTGTTCTTGGTCAAGGATGACGTAGGGTTTGGTTGGAATTGTTTTTGTTTCGTTGTTAGGTAAGGGTATGATGTCGGATAGGGGATATGATTCATTTGGAAGCATGGGAGCTTTTATGTTAAATATGATATTTCAATTGTTAGAATAGGCCTGAAAGGATATTACATTTATGCCCTGGTTTTCAAACAGGCGGTATATTTCCGTTAGTTCTTGTGGATTTAGATTCATTTTCGAAATTATTTTTAGTTGCACCAAAATAATTGCTTCAGACATTAGGGTGAAACGGTTATTTAAAAGATCGACATTAAAATTGATTTGATTTATATACGGGAAGAACTTTATATTTCTATTGTCGTTTATAATTTGGTTTTTGAATATTTCATTGATATATTGTGATATATCATTTACCCATTTATTTGAATTTGTCCAGTAAATTTAGTTTCGATTTTGTCTTCATTAGCTAAAATCTTATCTATACTGCCGGTTATTCTTATTGCGTCGTTGCGTCTAAGTTTCCAGTAATTCCTTTTATAAAAGTACCTAACCCATTTATTAATCCTTTTTTGGTTCGTTTGTGGGGAAGTATTGTGAGGAGTTTATTTTTTACTTCTTCAGCCTTTCTTTTCGTTATTTCCAATGATTTTGTAAATTCTATATTGTTGTCAAAATTGCCAGTGAGCCGTATATTTTGTCAAGGTTGTCTCTGTATTTGTCAAGTTGTAGAATATGTACGAGGTTATTAAAGGATGTTATTAGACGTGCATTTCCAAGTTTTATTGGAATTAATCCGTTCCTATTCGACAGATTCTGTAGGTCCATCTTCTGTCCGGTTATTATGGTCAGTATGACCAATAGCCTGAAATTTACGTTTTTTCTTTAATTTAGATTTGTAAAGTTTTAGTTTCTTATCTGTAATAACTGTAACGTAATTATTTTATTAATTTTGCGCTGAGTAAACCGGCGATTTAATTTATTACTTCTACATTCTTGCCTGAACACTACAGATCCCTCATTATAGTTTTCGGGCTCCTCTCTATTTTTCCTTAGTTTTGTTAATCTTTTATTGGTTTGTTCAAGGAGTAAGGATTCTATCTCGGGGTAAGGCTGTGTTTGAAATCATCGGAATTATTCTGAATATTCATGACTGCAAGTATGTTTTGTGTCTTTATTAAATTTGTAAGTCCTACTATAAAATAGTTCAAATGGAGTATATTTTGTAGATGAATGGGTAGCATTGTTATTCGTGATAATTGCTTCACTCAAAATGTTCTCTGGGTCTTTGTCTCGAAACTTGTTACATATTATTCTATATGTCTCTGTAATGGTTGAGCTAAGTCTTTCTACAGGTCCATTATTGCTTGTTTGTTGATAAGAAACTATGTAGTGGTTTAATTGATATAGTTTACAAAAGTCCTTAAGATAGAAGATGTGAATTCTGTAACTTGATCGGTTACCATGGTAGCTATATTTTGGGGAATACCGTGAAGCCTGATAAAATATTTAAGAGATTTAATAATATGGATGCTATTTCGAAATAAAATTGTGTAAGCTGCCAGTAATTTTGAAAACTTGTCAATAATTTTCAATATGTGCTGTTTTTTGATTGTGTAAATATCCATATGAAGGATGTCTAAATTTTTTTTCGGGCGTGTCTGAGGTCTGATGTTTTGATTTTTGGGGATTTCTGTCGTATTTTAGTATTTGGCATTTTCCACAATTATTAATAAATTTTGTTATCTTATGCTTCATGAAGGGAAAGTAATATTCTCTTTTGAGATGAGAAAGGGTTTCGTTTATGCCTCAATGATAACTATTTAACATAGGTCGTATTTGGTTATTAGAGCATTTTGTTTGTCGTCTTTAGTGATTCCTTTCAGGATTTCCATGCATCTGACAACTTTAAAGCTATTAGACTGTGAAGAGTGGTTTGTGTAAGTATCCTCTAGTATTTTGAACATTTTGTCTATAGTAGTCTGTAGTGGAAGGGATAAATTTCTTAAAGATTTCGACAAGGGTTGTTTCTGTGTAGTGTTGCATTTGAATTGTACGGCGCTGTTTGTTCCAGAAAGGTATTTCCAAACTTGATTTAGGCGATCTATTGGTTTCTTCAAGGGGAAGAGTTCATTCAAGGGACGATCAGAAGTTGGTATTCCAGTATTAAGATTTTCTTCTGAGAGTAAACTGTTGATCCTCTTATACTCTGGGTACAAGTCTTGGCAGGATCGTTCATGTTAATTTTGACATTATTATTTGTGTTTTTTTTTTTATATTTTTATGCGGCTCAAGGCATTTGCATTAACCGCAGGGGGGATGCCGGTCAACAAGAACACTCTTGGAGGCTAGCATTCTTTGGGGAGTTCCGCCCCCACGTACGCGAGGAAATTCCCGCAGGAAGAATGCCGGTCAACAAGTGCACTCTTGGAGGCTAGCATTCTTTGGTGAGCGCCGCCCCCACGAACCCGAGGATATGGGGGGCACCGTGAGGTTCCCTCCTGGGATGACAGGTAACGACTCTGATTGGATCTGGACTACGCTTTGGACAACGAACTGGAAATGACGCTTTGGGCTGACGGATGTGATGGTTTGGACCTAGTTGCTTTGCACAGTAGCGCCGAGGTGAAACTCGTGTGTGAACGGCTCCAATTCCACTATCATACCGTCCCCGTCCTGGTAAAACCTTGGCAGGCCTCGGAGTACGTTCGAAGTTCGCACCATTGGGTTGGTGGTGTAGGTTCGGTTGAGACGGACTCCCGATTAGCGTTGGTCTGGCTCTGAAAACGTGTCCCCATAAGGGCTTGTGCCAACCCACGCATGGCCTCCCTGCTCTGCAAAGATAACCATGGGACCAAAAAGGCGACTACACACACGAACGGAGATAAAGGCTCCGAGGGGGACCCAACAAAACTGGAGCAAACAAAATCAAAAGACCACAAATACCCAGAAAAAGAAAGGAAGAGTAATAACGACGACGCAACCAGCGGTTGCAGCTACGATGTCAACAGTACATCGAGAGCTGTACTAGTAACGCCAAAAACGAAGACTAACACAACGACAGTGTAGACGGACGAAAAGCGGAGAATACAGACTGAGATTCCTGCGTCGTTCGGGCGCAGCAAAAAAAAGGATGCGAATGCCCGAGCGTCCTATTAAGGAGAAACGGGAAACTCTGCAGGACACTTCAGGTATTCGAGCCGTGGGAGATAACATCAAGAGCACCAAAAATTCGATTGTCACTGCTGCGATCGTTACCGAAGTGACCGAAGCAAGGGTCACAAATCCCGACATTGCAACGAAAGATCCAGAAGCCAACGAGGAGATTACACCACTAAAAGCAAAGAGTAACCAGACACCGCGTTATGCACCGCCAAAGTTGAAAATGTGGCGGAAGTACTGCACTCGGAAACGGAACGCGATACCCTCTCCCAAGGATGGTTGCAAGGTACAATTGCGGCCCAGCGATATGAAGAAGAAAGACTGCTCCGAAAAGCGGGAGATGTTCTGAAAAGAATACAAGCTGCATGCGACTCCCCAAAAATTAGCAAAGCAGCAAAGGAAGGGCTCCTTGAACAAGAGGAGCTCCTGAATCGCGAAGGGCACTATCGGAGAAGCTGGTAATGGCCGAAGACGAAGAGAAGGCTAAAGAGGCGCTTGGGGCGAAATCTAAAAGCGACACGCAGATAGCTCCACCATAAAACGTCAATAAACGAATGGCATCTAGCCCAATCGAAGGAGATCGGGATGAAAGAAGGAAGGAAGAGGTACTTGAAGGACGTGGAGCACTAGATCAGGGATTCCAGACAGTACTTACAAAAGAAGCGAAGAAAGCCGCAAAAAAACTCTTTCAAAAAAAACCCAGAAAGTAAAGTTCATACGGACGCCCAATTACAAAAAGGACCTGATGCAAAGCAGGAGAGGCAAGAGCCCCAACGAAGACCCCGGCAGCAGGCACTGCTTGTAAAGCCCCAAGATGGCCGATCCTACGTGGAAGTACTACGGGACATCAGGGGAAACGTAAGGCCCGAAGACACCAATACTACCATTAAAGTAGTACGACCAACGCGGTCGGGCCACATACTGGTCGAATTCGGAGCAGAGGCCGGCAATAAAGATGCATTCTGTGACGCAGTAAAGAAAGTCCCCGACAAAAGCACAACTATAGCCCCGCTCGAGCCGATGGCAACGATCGAAATACGAGACATTGACTGCGTGACGGTCCTGGCCGAGGTAGAAGAGGCCATCAAAAGGGAGTTCCCTAGCGTGGGAAGGATCAAAGCGAGACTGATACCAGAAAACAACAGGGGACAACGCATGGCCATAGTTGACTTGACCGAAAAGGACGCTGAACAATTCCTGAACAAGGGCAAAGTACGAATTGGGTGGGTTGTAGGATACAGTGAAGAGCAACGCCTCTTCAATGTTTCAAATGCCTTGGTTATGGTCACACCACACAAGTATGCAAAGGACCCGATAGAAGTTCCCTATGTTACAAATGCGGTGAAACGGGACATAAAAGAAAAGAGTGTACGAAGGAGGCACACTGTATTCTTTGCAAGGATGCTGATCCAAAACTTGATTTTGGACACGCCTTTGGATCAGGAAAATGCCGGGTGTTCCAGGAGGCCCTAGCCAAGGCAAAATCAGAGCTTCGATGACCCGCATCCTGCAGCTCAACCTACACCGCAGTTCAACCGCCCAAAATCTGCTTGAGCAGCTTGCGAGGGACATGAAAGCCGACTTCTTGCTGCTGAGTGAGCACCACCATAATAAAAGTCCTGCATTATGGTACTCTGATGAAACTGGTACTGTCGCTATCTGGGTTCGGAACAGTGACTTTCAAGCGGAGAGTTGTGGATGGAGGGATGGTTTCGTGTGGGTTCGGTGCTCAGGGATCACCTTCTTTAATATGTACCTAACGCCGAACAAGTCGATATCATCTTTCCAAGCCAAGCTTAATGCTTTGGAGGGCGCTGTTTCGAACGCAGAGGGTGAAGTGCTCGTTGAGGGCGACTTCAATGCTAAAGCAATCGAATGGGGCATGCCTCAGACGGATCCGCGGGGAAAATGAATCCTGAACATGGTGGCCAGGACGGCCCTCATCGTACTAAACTCCGGAAATACGCCGACTTTCCACCGTATTGGCTGTCAGGGAACCATACCGGACGTGATATTCACCTCGGAGTCCTTAGTACGGGGGATACACAACTGGAAAGTATTAGAGGACTACTCAGCCAGTGATCATCAGTGCATTCTGCTTGAGATAAGTGATGCTGTCTCCCGACGTCCATGCTCTCGGCCTTCTACAACTGGATGGAACATTGGAAGAATGGACGTCGAGAGGTTCGTCAAGGTTCTCACAGCAGGTGAGCCGCTGCAGGGAGCTCCGGAGGGAACGGAAGAACTGGCAGCTCAAGACGTGGTGAACTCTAGTATGAGCATCATTACGACTGCTTGCTGCGCTTCTATGTCCCGTCGAAGACCCCGGCACGACAAACCCCCAGTGTACTGGTGGTCAACTGAAATCGCTGAAAAGTGGAGGGAGTGTCACCAGCTTCAGCGTGAGGCTCAACGGGCGTGGAACCGTGACGAGGCGTGCAACTGGGTGGCAGCATATGAGTCGGCCAGGAAATGTCTTCGCAAACTGATCAACAGTAGCAAGGCTCGCTGCTGGCGAGACCTAGTGGACAATGTGAACAAGGATCCGTGGGGCCTTGGCTACAAGCTGGTCATGCGGAAACTTGGTGCCCTACGGAAGCCTTGTATACATGACGCGGAAAACATGGACGCGATAGTGCGGGGACTCTTCCCCACCCATCCCGTCCATGGTGAAACAGCAGTAGAGTGCCCACTCTTCACACAGCTGGAACTGGAGGAGGCAGTCCTCTCATTGAAAGTGAGGAAGGTTCCAGGTCCAAATGGTGTTCCAGCTGAGGTGTTGCGGATTGTCTATCACCATTGTCCTGACTTGCTGCTCAGCACATTCAACGCTTGCCTACGGGACGGGGTTTTCCCGGTACGATGGAAGGTGGCGAGGCTCGTGCTGATCAGCAAGGGGAAGGGAAATCCCGAATCGTCATCTGCATACCGCCCGTTATGCATGCTAGACACGGCTGGGAAAGTACTAGAGAAACTCATCAAGGGAAGACTCACTGACGCGATTCGTGCTGCTGCGGACTTATCTCCTCGGCAGTACGGCTTTAGAGCAGGACGTTCTACAGACAGAGGCATATAGTCGCACCAAGCGACGGATCATCCTGTTGGTGACACTCGACATCAGGAATGCCTTCAACTTCGCTAGATGGGTGGATATGCTGGACACGCTGGAAAACTCTTTTCAAGTTCCAGAATATCTAATGCGGCTTTTGAGGAACTACCTAAAGGACCGAAGTCTACTCTACGACACGACACAGGGCCAACGAAAGATGGAAATTACATCGGCTGTTGCCCAGGGATCTATCCTTGGTCCGGACCTGTGGAACGTGTCTTACGACGGGCTACTGAGACTTGAGATGCCAGATGAGTTGCGCTTCGTCGGCTTTGCGGATGATGTTGCGGCTCTGGTCGCTGGACGTAATTTTGAACAAGCGCAACTTAGGCTAGGTATGCTAATGCACCGAGTGAGGGACTGGATGACTGCTCGTGGGCTGAGTTTAGCACTGGAGAAAACCGAAGTGGTCATCTTGACAAAAAAGAGAATCCCTAGAGTAAGGATGATCAGTATTGGAGATATACGAATCGAATCGAAGCCAGCGGTGAAGTACCTGGGGCTACTGATCGACTCGAAGATGAGTTTCTCTGAGCAAATCAGGGCAACGGCTGAGAAGGCTGCTTCAGGAATATCGGCCCTGAGTCGACTTATGGCCAACGTAGGGGGACACAGCCCATCAAGAAGTCGCCTCTTGATGAGTGCTGTAGGGTCAGTGCTACTGTACGGAGCAGAGGTATGGGGCGACGCTCTCAGCAAGGAGGTATACCGAAAACGTTTCGCACAGGTACAGAGAAGAGGAGCACTGAGGATTGCATCTTCGTATCCAACAGACTCCGACTCGGCCATGAGAGTGATTGCAGGCGTGAGACCTGTCGCCCTCCTTGTTAGAGAGTGCCGCGCTATTTACCTCCACCGAAACGAGGATGCGAGGGAGGTAGTTGTCCACGAGGAGAGACAGCCCTCGCTCAATGATTGGCAGCAGTCTTGGAGGAATTGCACGAAGGGAAGGTGGACTGCGCGCCTCATCCCGGATGTGAGACCATGGCTAAATCGAAGGCATGGAGAGACTGACTTCCATCTGACCCAGCTTTTGAGCGGGCACGGGTGTTTTCAGTCTTACCTGCACAAGATCGGTAAGTCACGGTCTCCCGATTGTCGGTTTTGCCCAGGAGAGGAGGACAATGCCTGTCACACATTTTCGCGTGTACAAAATGGGTCAGGCTGCGAAGAGAACTCTACAGGGAGACGGGAGAGCTCACCCCTCAAAAAAAAAAAAAATATATATATATATAGTTGCGATGATGCTCGAATCGGTTGACAAATGGAACCAGGTGGCACATTATGCTCGGGCAGTCCTAAAATATAAAAGGGACTCACAGCAGCTGGGGGCGCTGGGGCTGGGGGATCGCTCTTCTGGCATTTCCTCTTCCCCTCTCCCCTCCCGCTAGGAAAGGAACTCCCCAGCTTGAAGGCGCCCCACGGCGTAACAAATGGACTGTAGTGACCTTCAATCTGACTTAGACTCCCTCTTTCGATGGTGCTCTATGAATCGCCTTCCTCTCAACGTGTCCAAATGTCTACATATGTGTTTTACCAATAAACGTACGCCTCTTGCCAATGCGTATTCAATTAACGGATCACTGCTATCAACGGTGGATCATTATAAAGACCTTGGTGTTAAACTGGATACACATTTAAAATTTGATGTACATATAGCTGACATAACCTCTAGAGCATCGTGAATCGCTGGTTTTGTACTACGATGTTCTCATAAAACATTCAGTATTCATACCTGTGTTCGCCTTTTCATCCTATTGGTTCGCTAAATTCTCGAGTATGCCTGTCAAGTATGGTCACCCCGTTTCATTTATCTATCGGAAGCTGTCGAATCAATCCAGCGCAAGTTCACACGCACTCTCTTATATAAATATAACCTTTCGTATCGCTCCTACAGTGAACGTCTAAATTTACTTCATATCCCACCTCTCGACATTAGAAGACAATTTTTAGATTTAAGCTTCCTTTTTAAGCTCTCCAGAGGCCTCTTAGCATCGGACCTATGCAATGCATTACATGCACGTGCGCCATTGAGGACACGATCATCTGATCACTTTATCGTTCCATTTGCAAAAACCGACACGTATCTGTACTCGCCTTTGGTGCGATCTATAAGAGCCTACAATAATCTTCAGCTTGGTCCTCCACCGCATTCTTTGCGAAATTTTAAATCAACAGTACGGAATGCTCTCAATATTAATGGTTAACGTAGCCTTCTTTTTTAATTTTGTTTTTTCCTTATTTTCGCCTATTTTGTAATTAGATTAAGTAAATCTGTAAATAGGATTTTCTAAATAAATAAATAAATAAATAAAACGAGACCTGGCCCGAAGTAATGTGTCAAACGGTTCCAGCCTGGGTTCTCAGGTTGACAGGGGAGGTGTTTAGTGTGTAGTCCAGTCGCGCATGGGAGTCCCACATAAATAGAATTCACCTCCCTACCACAAAAAAAAAGTATCAAGCGGAAAAAAGCAACTAAAAGGTTCAATTGAAACTCAATCTAGCAGCAATTAAAGCCGAAAAGATGCCGAAAAATGCACGGTTGTTTTCAGAGAACCATCAAAAAAGAAAAAGAAGAACGTATCATTTCATTAACACCTTTTAAATCTGGACTTGCAAATCTTATAATCTGACTGCAGCAGCTAGCCAAAATGCTGGCTTTGGGAAAGGTTTATCGGGAAACACAATCACAAAAATGTCGGGAAATCAAGCAGGTAAACAAAAGTTGTCCATAAGCCCTGCTACGACTGCAATTTTGTCTGGCAATAGCAAATTCTCAATGCAAAATACTATTAACTCTCCAGTATCACCGCAACCAACGGATGGAGTAGTGTTCGCTGCTAGCGGTAATGGAACAAGGTTGAGTTATGCTTAGGTAGCACAACATCATAAGGAGAATTTAGTTACGGTGAAAGACCGTAAAACATCTGAGTCTTCATCATCAACCCTCGCTGGTAATTAGAAACAACAACACCAACAGCAGCAATCACTCATCAATGTCGATAGAGATAAGAAGAAGGATATCGCAGTCATTAATTCCACAGCGAAAACGACACAATACATTTCAGAATTAAATAAAAATCGCGACGCCAGTCATCGCTACAATAGTAACCCAAACCGCAACAGCCGCGACACTAAAGAGCAAAATACTCTGAACAATACGACGCGGGAAAGGCGTGACACGACTGATAGTGGCAACGGTAGCAATAATGGCAGCGGTGGCCTAGTTGAAAACAATAATCGCGCTTGTTCGGGCCGTACGAATCAAATTAAAGACTATTTACAAGACTCACCAAGTTCCAAGTGATGAATTGAATATATTGGATATAGTTAGTTATATTAGTTATGCGATCGGTAATGAATAAAAAATTGACTCGCAATGAGAATACGTATGCAAATGCAACTCCATGAGTGCGAATGCAGAACATGTTTGGAAAAAAATCGCTATTAGTTTACGATGTAGCGTTCAAACTAATTAAAATGCGAAGGTAAAAATAACAAAAACAAAATTAAAAGGGCATCCTTGGCTGGATGGCGAACCTGACTTCCTTCTCAGCGCCGCACTGCCGCCCTTCCAATAAAACAAATAGCCAAACTTTGATGGATCAACATATGGACCTCGATTTCATCGTCATTTTCATCGCAGACAAATTTGGGCGATAAGCAAGTTATATTGTCGGCACAAAGAAACCATTCTGGAACTGATCATGTTCGCTCCTCGTAATTCTCTTCATCCGAATGATCGAGGCAATCGTTGTGGCCATTGCATTGATATGTGGCATCGATGCAAGTATCCATCTTTACATCGAAATTCATCGTCACGACCAAACACCCATGCTAAAAGCTTGCGACGCTGGAGAATCGCTAAAATCGGAAATGAAGTAGAATACCCTATGTCAATTGAGTGCAGGACAAGAGTATTTATCGAAATATGGTATACATACGAGATTCTCGGACTGATCGCCCGACACATACCTTCGCGGACACAACTACGGCGGACACAATCACTTTAAATTAACTCGCGACAACATAAACATACGCGCACGGAGTCACAAGCATCAACACAACTGACATTTCAATCAAAACAATCGGTAAGGTTGTTATTGTTAACACAGTACAGTGCGCGAAAGGAAGATGGCCACCAAGTTAAAAAGCTGGGTTTGCGCGCGAGATAAACGCTGCAAGGTTGAGCAGACGTGATGGATGTTGTGGCCTTGGACTTGGGTTCTTCATCTCAAGTAAAGGAGCCGTTGGGCTAAGTCGATAAAAGAGCCAGCGACGATGAAAACGGTCTCTTTTTTCCACGGATTTTTGGCCAACGAAAAATGCCTAGCGAACCAACAAACAGCGATCAACCCATTCACATGAAGAGAAAATGAACATTATGATCATCGTGAACATCTGGCGAATCAACAAGTAAAAGATTCACCCATTGGGAAAAGTGAAAACTGCTCGAGACAGCCGACGAATTAAATCGGATCAGGCGATCATCGGCGGGGCCCCCAACGTAGCAAGTAAGAAACCGTGTAAGTGTTAAGATTTGATAAATAATTTCGAATAATAATTTGCATTAAATTTCTTTCGAATAATAATTTGCATTAATTACTTTTGAATAAGAATTTGATTTCGTAGATTAAATTTTGTGTTTCAGCAGTGCTTTTGCGCGTGGAGCGCGCAGTGTTGGCGGAACGCTTAGATTTGGCCTGAAGTGCGCAAGGATCCTTCCCATCGGGTATCTCAATCCGCGTTAGTTCTGTTTAGTTTTTAGTTCTCCTCAGTGTAAATTAATGGTGTTAGGATAACTCTGTGGAAATGGTGATACGCGGCTCAATGAGCCAAATAAGGGCCACCAGTGATTATCGTGGTAGAAGGACCATTCCGGGGAGCCCCGAGTGCGCCAATTGGCTCTTGGTGGCAATTCTAGGGTTAGCAAGTGGCGCTACCTACCCCGTCTCCACGGGCTAGTCGGGACCCATAACCCCTAACTGGAATCGCTTGTTGCGACATAGGACCCTTTTTAGGGTTTTGTAAAATAATTTTACAAAACCCTTCTAAAATCGCGTCCTGTCTGTCCGTCTGTCTGTCTGTCCGTCCGTCCGTCCGTCCGTCCGTGTGTCACAGCAGTTTTTCTCGGAAACTACTTAAGCTAGAAGCATCAAATTTTGTATGTAGGTGTAAAGTGGTGATCTCTTCAAAGTTCAACTACTAAAAATTTTTATAAGGTATTTAAGGGGGGTCTCCCCATGTAGGGGAATGACCCCCCGAAAAAAAATTTCATTGAAGGTAGCCGATATGGGTATCAAATGAAAGGCCTTGATGAGAACTTTACAAAACAGGTCTTGATTTGGCAAAGTTTGCTTCAAGGGGTGCACAGGGAGGGGAAATACACGAAAAATTTGTGTCCCCCCCCCCTCGCGATTGGAAACCTTTCATCCGAAAAATCTGAAAAAATCAAGAATGTAGGCCTTGATGAGTACAACAACAACAAATACGTGAGAAGTCGCAATTCACTCAACTTTGTTAGTAATAGTATGATTTATCGATTTTATGTTTTCTTCAATAAAATCTTAACGGTACCCTTAAATTCAATGAAATTCGACACACAGATGTCTATTTATAAGTTTGATTAACCTTGCAAGTTTCATAAAGATTCGGTCATATTTAGCGAAGTTATAGTGGTTTGAATTTTCCTGTATTACTATGGAACAATATGCGCTGCATGTATTACTATGGCAACATATGGCTATGGAACAACATGCGCTTTTTACCGACTCAGACACTACAGTTTTGCTAGGATTTGCATGAAAATTTCAGGAATGATAGGTGCCATGAATAACTTTGAGAATCAGTTCAGCTAGTGGTATCAGTAATCGTAAAACAAAATAGTGGCTGTTTTAAATGCGAAGATTGAATAATGTTGAGTTATTTTTTCCCAACTTCAACGTTTAAGGTGCATGCTTTGAACACTTGATTCAATTTAATGAATGACTAAAGCTGAGTACCTACAATTAATACTCATAAGTGAAACAAGTCAAGGAGGCGGGAGGGAGCTTCTAACATAAGGGCTTTGTAACAGCTCTAAGATTCGAAAAAGTTGGCTATTAATCGATGATAACAGTACAGTAGAGTGGCCTCTGAAAAAAATTCATCAAACGTAGCCGATATGAGTATGAAATGAAAGTTTTCATGGGAGCTTTTCAAAACAGTTCTTAAACTGTCAGTTTTTGCTACAGTGGGGCACAGGGGGGAAATACATACATCCTCCCTCGCGAATGGAAATCTGAAATAATTATCAAGGGAGATATTTATGAGTATAACAATAACAAAAACCTCAGAAGTCTAAATTCTTTCAACTTTGTTAATAATAGTATGATCTTCGAATTTCATAGTTTCTCCAATAAAATCGTCATTGACATGCTTCTTGACTTTATTCAATCTGGTGACTGCATTTTGAAAATTGAATACAAAACCCTTCTGACATGAGCGTAGGTCTGTTTACCCAACTTGTTTAACGTAACAATTTAGCGCTCAACGTTCATTGGGGCAAAGTAATCGGGAGTCAAGTTAAGTAAAGTTTATCGTAAAAGTGCTTAGTCAGTGAAAGAAGTGAAGTGATAGTGTCGCATTGCAGAAGTGTTATAATTTTACCAACGACTTAGTAAAAGAAGTGAAGTGATAGTGTCTTATTGCGGGAGTGTGATATTTTTACCAACGACTTAGTGAAAAAAGTGAAGTGATAGTGTCTCATTGCGGGACTGTGATTTTTTTGGACTTGGTGAATAAGCACAAGTGTTAAAATTATAAGGGAGTGAAATTCTCCCAAAATTGGTGTAATTGCTTAGCTACTAGTGATTTATTTCAGAAAACTTAGATCGAAGGTCAAACGATTTTTATTGTATAGACCAATCAATTACCTCAGGCCTAGGAGAGAGGAAAAAAAACGAGAAATCAGGGAAAACAACCGAGAGGAGTTTAAAAAATAATAACTTGAAGTGCAGTGAAAATAATTTGTTTTCTTTTAGCTAAGTATTATAAGGAAAAGAATTAATTTAAAACAGGGAATCTTGTAGTTTTATTTAATAGAGTGAAGTCGATATTTATTAAGGGGAAAGGTACACAATAAAATATCTCGTACTACCAAAATTTCGATTAATAAGTTGTCCAAGGACGAATTGACGCATGAGCTCTCCGTACAAGACCAATCACCAGGAACAGTCGATGAAATGAGGAGGAATTTACGGCCTGCATTATGGGCAGAGCTAGCGATGGATACAAGTATGGTGGAAACCAAACACTATCCATACACGCCTAGCGAAGATCGTCAGGCCGTTTGCAACAAGACATTGGAAATTCGATCACTGATGGAGAAGTTCGAAGGCGATACAGATAGCAGTGACTTCTTGAAAATCAAAACAAAAATTGAATTTGGACCTAGAGGCATAACTAACATTCAGGCGGAGGAAGTCGATCAGGAGAAGGAGTCAAGCAAACTTAGAGGTGAGCTTATGATGGTCACAGGAGAACTGCTACTGAGAGCAGAGGGTGATGACGGAGAAGGAAAGGAGGCGAAAAGCGCTGTCGAAATAATCCCTGCTGGTGTTAGTAGAATGGCTTAGCCTGGTATACCAATAACTTCGGATGGGGGAACAAAAACTGGAGGGGTAAGGGAAGAAGAAAGGATGGCAAAAGGTCACGAAGAAGAGGAACGGTCTCCAGAAACTCCAAGAATGCCCGCAAGATTTACATTACATAGTTTTCGACTCCCGTAGAAGAACAGGTGGTGCGAAAAATGCCGGATGTCTCGAAATGAGGAGTGAGGTTCTCCTGCAACCGCTCTGTCAATGCTTTCTTAGAACAAATAGAGGAGCTAAAAGCGGCTAAAAGAGTCAAAAAATCTCAGCTGTTGAGAATGATAGCTGAGTTATTTGAAGCGACAGCCCTGGTTTGGTTTCGCTCAGCTCGAGAACGCGTGGCCAGTTGGAACGAGCTGTGTCGCGAATTACGGGAGGAGTTTTTCACTCCAAATTATGATGATCTCTTGTGGGAGGAGATCCACCACAGAACGCAAGGCAAACATTAGTCAATCAGGGCTTATGTTGCGGTAATGGATAGGCTATTTCGGCAGCTGACAGAACCTTGCTCGGAAAGACGAAAGTTAAAGGTGCTTTGAAGCAACATCACTCCCTTCTACCAGCAGCAACTGTCTATGAGAACTATACCATCAATGGTGGAGCTAGTTAATATGAGTCGCACGCTGGAGGAAACACGAGCATTGGTGGAAGTTTTTGTGCCTCCACCTAGTCGTAGAACAACCCGGTTATTAGAACCGGATCTGGCATATGCTGGAACGCCAATATAAAGTGAGATCAACACCTCTGGTAGGGCAACGCGGGGATCCTGTTATACTTGCGGTAGTCGGGAACATTTTGCCCGAGAATGCAAGAAATGTCGACGTTGTTATGGGTGTGGAAAGCAAGGAGTCATACAATCTAGCTGCCCAACTTGTTCTCCTCCTCGAACAACACCAAGGGGGGAACAACCTGCGCCGAATCTGTTGGGAAATGGAAGCCGTGCTCACTAGGCGGCGGAGAGAGTACGAGGATAAAGGATGAATCTGCCATCCAAGAGGGAATATTGAGCTATGCACCACGAAGGGTACCGGATGACAACCGGCCACATTTAAGAGTGCAAATTATCGAACTACCGTTATTGGGCCTAGTCGATTCGGGGGCAACATACTCAATTCTGGGCGGGGAAAGCTGGGAGAGTCTAAAGGCTCGTGGCATGGAAGTGAACCCTAACGGAACAAATCTCAATAAAGATGGCTAATAACGCCAGGGCAAAAATAGAAGCGGAAGCTTGGGTGCTCCTCACTGTCAAAAGCCACACAAAGTGGATGCCAATGCTGGTAGTGCCAGCCGTGAACCAGTCCCTTATACTGGGGGTATACTTTTTATGGTTATACGGGACTGTTCTGAATCTTAAGAGTGAGTTGTGGAAGTTTGCCATCACAGCTACCCTGGAGGCACTGCGAGCGAGATTTCGGCTGACGAAACCAGAGGAGAAGGAACTTCAGAGGTTGATAGAGTAGGAGTTCGAGCTGATGGGGGAAGGCCTTGGTTGCACAAGCATGGTAGAACACGAGATTAGAACCAACTCTCCACCTTTAAAGCGACGATACTATCCCATTTTGCCTGCCGTTCAGCAACACATCAATGCTGAGCTGGACAAAATGCTCGAGTTAGGAGTCATTGAACCTTCCTCTAGTGCTTGGTTATCCCCGATCCTACTTGTCAAAAAGAAAGATGGGAAATACCGTTTCTGCGTTGACTATCGAAAGCTAAACAAAGTATCAGTACGAGACGCATATCCTATCCCGTATGTATCTGCTACGCTAGATAAGCTCTGAAACGCCAAATATTTGTCTACTCCAGACATCAAGTCTGCGTATTGGCAGGTTTCGAAGGCCGAGAAATCAAAACCTTTCAGGCCATTCACTATTACAGGGAGGGGTCTATTTCAGTTCAAACGCATGCCGTTTGATCTTCATAATGCCCCTGCTACATGGCAACGATTGGTAGACCAAATACTGGGACCAAAGCTGGAGCCTTATGTATTCGTCTACCTAGGTGATGTGATCGTGGTCACTCTAGAGTTCAGGACCCATTTGGAGGTTTTCTGAGAAGTACTATACCGGGTGCGTGAGGCAGGACTTCGAGTATCTCGCAAAAAATGTGAGTTTTGTTACCCGCAACTTAAATATCTAGGGTACGTGGTGGATAATAGAGGGCTACATGTAGATTCAGACAAAGTGGATTGTTTGCTGAATATCCCACAACCTACAAACGTGAAGAAAGTGTGGCAATTCTTGAGCATGGTATCGTGGTACCGTCGATTTATACCGGATTACTCCACACTAACCTTTTCCCTTTGACTGATTTGCTGAGGAAAAATCGAAAATTCATGTGGACTGCCGAATGCGAGGAGGCTTTTCTGCGTTGTAAAACCAAGCTATCCACAGCACCAATCCTCGTATGCCCTGATTTCACCAAGCCCTTCAAAGTCAAACCGATGCTTCTGACACAGGACTGGGGGCAGTGTTGAGTCAAGAGGATGCAGAGGGGGAGAAGGCAGTCTGCTACCTCAGCGGTAGCTTGACAAAGGCAGAGAAGAAGTACTCGACCACGGAAAAAGAATGTTTAGCGGAGTTATGGGCTGTAGAAAAACTGCGCTCAGTTCAGTGTGGTCACGGATCACCATTCGTTGGTCTGGTCAAACAACCTGAAAGATCCGAATGGACGGTTGGCGAGATGGGCCGTTCGACTCCAGCAGTTTGACTTTGACGTCCTGCATAGGAAAGGCAAATAGCATCTCGTACCATATGCCTTATCATGGTCAGAGAAGAACAGTGGAGATAACTGGCTGGAAAGGATGATTTCGGACGTGGGGAGAGAGCCACAAAACTTTCCGGACTGGAGATTGGAAAACGGGCAACTGTGGAAGCACATCACGGGCAGGTACCCAGAATTAAGTGGCAATAGCTGAAAATGGGTCATATCCAAGGGAGAGCGGGGGAAGGTACTCCGACAGTGTCACAATGATCCAAAAGCGGGTCATATAGGAGCTGGCAGGACATACAATCGTGTGCTGCACAGGTATTTTTGGCCCAAAATTGCTGGCCGATATTAAACGATATATTGCAAGATGCCAGATCTGTCAGTCGACTAAAGTGGAATGAAGATGCCCTATGGCCCAATGGTTTTTAGGGAAGGCCAGGCAAAGGAGCCCTAGACGATAATATCCATTGATTTGATACGTTCCTTACCTCATTCAACCCTAGGAAATCGCTACTTATTAACCGTCGTGGATTACTTTAGCAAGTTCCCGCTTATCTTCCCGCTCCGTCAAGCACACGGAAAAGCAACAATGGGGTACAGTTTCGCTCTAAAGAGTTGCAGAGATTGGTCACCACGTCTGGTACCAAGATTCAGTATACGGCTTATTATCATCCCCAGGCTAATCCCACAGAACGGGCGAACCAAACAATCAAAAGGATGCTGAGATCCTACGTAAGTGATAACCATAAGTTATGGGATAACGAAATATCAAAAACTGGGTGTGCTCTGCGAACGTATACTCACGAAATAGTGGAGGTGACCCCATATTTAGTAAACTTTGGACGCGAAATCGTGAGTTCGAGGGAAGACGTTCACCCAATAGAAGAAGAGGAGGTTCAAAATGATCCAAGCTTACGAGAGAGTTTGATGGCCAAAATGTGGGAGGAAGTTAAGGCATGCATGAGAAAGATGGTGAAGCAAAGCTCACAAAGATACAACCTCCGGAAGCGGAGTCCACCATTCAAGGTGAACGATATGGTTTGGAGACGAAACTTCACTCAGTCGGATGCCGCGAACTATTTTTCCGCGAAGCTAGCACCTGAATATTTAGGACCTTTTAGAATCCAAAGGAAGGAGTCAGCGTCTACCTATTGGCTCATTACTCGAGAAGGAGATGAAGTGGACCTATAGCACGCCAAGGATCTGAAACCTTACGCAGCATGGCATGCCTAAATCGAGCTCTCATCTCATAGCGACGGACTAGTGGAAGTCAGGGGTGTAAATGAGGTACCCAGGTAAGATCAAATTAAGATCTAAATGGACTTCACAAGAAAAGACATGGAAAAGAAAATGAAAGAGTTACCTAGAAGAAGGATAGACGGCAAACCACTTAAGTCCTCCTAAACTTGCGTTTCTTTTTGTATCGTGGTAGGACGTTTCGTTATTGTTTCGGTAGTATGTCCCAGTTGTTTGGTCGGTTGCTAAAAGAGAGTAGAATCGGATTATTGCATCGGTGGTTTCTCGTGATTTGGAGGTCAAACAGGGTAACCGGGGCAACTTGGATGAGAATCTTTCTTCAATTGGTTGAGGGTTTGGAGGTAGGCTGAATTAGTGGAGAAAAATGTCAGAGGTAATAAGAGTGAATTTTCATGGTAGGAGTTAATACCCTGACAAAGAAAAAAGAAGGTCATTACCAGGGTTTCGAGGATGCTTCTGTTTCCATATTTCACCTCTTTCCTTGTTATTTTTTTTACACTTCCTTCACGACTTCCAAAGTCCCTTGTCGTAGGTGATGGGGCTGAAATCAACAAGCTAGCGGTGAAGTACCTGGGGCTACTGATCGACTCGAAGATGAGTATCTCTGAATAAATCATAGCAAAGGTTGAGAAGGCTTCTTCGGAAATATCAGCTCTGAGTCGACTTATGGCCAACGTAGGGGGACCCAACCCATCAAGAAGTTGCCTCTTGATGAGTGCTATAGGGTCAGTGCTACTGAACGGAGCAGAGGTATGAGGCAACACTCTCAGCAAGGAGGTATACCGAAAACGTTTGGCACAGGTACAGAGAACAGGAGCACTGAGAATTCATCTTCGTATCCGACAGTCTCTGAATCGGTGGTGAGAGTGATTGCAGGCGTGGTACCTGTCGCCCTCCTTGCTAGAGAGCACCACACTATTTACCTACGCCGAAACGAGTATGCGAGGGAGATGGTTGTCTGCGAGGAGAGACAGCGCTCGCTCAATGATTGACAGCAGTCCTGGATCAGTTGCACGAAGGGAAGGTGGACTGCGCACCTCATCCCAGATGTGAGACCGTGGCTAAATTGAAGGCATGGTGAGACTGACTTCTATTTGACCCAGCTTTTGAGCGGGCATGGATGCTTTCAGTCTAACCTGCACAAGATCGGTAAGTTACGGTCCCCCGATTGTCGGTTTTGCCCAGGAGAAGAGGGCAATGCCTGTCACACATTTTCTGCGTGTACAAAATTGGTCAGGCTGCGAAAGGAACTCTACAGAGTGACCTGAGAGCTCACCTCGGATAATACAGTTGGGGTGATGCTCGAATCGGTTGACAAATGGAACCAGTCGGCACATTATGCTCGGGCAGTCCTAAAATATAAAAGGGACTCACAGCAGCAGGGGGCGCTGGGGCTGGGGGATCGTTTTTCTGGCACTTGCTCTACCCCTTTCTCCTCCTGCTAGGAAAGGGACTGCCCAGCTTGAAGGCGCCTCATGGCGTAACAAAACGAGACCTGGCCCGAAGTAATGTGTTTAACGGTTCCAGGCTGGGTTCTCAGGTTGACAGGGAAGGTGTTTAGTGGATAGTTCAGTCGCGTACGGGAGTCTCACACTCTGTGCATAAATGGCGTACACCTTCCTACCACAAAAAAAAATCAAGATGTTGAGAATAGATTAGCTTTGGATTCAAGTCAGATACATGCACTGAAGTACGAAGTAGTAGAAAAAGGGGCTGGTGAAGTTGGTAGTGGTAGGCGCGGGTTACAGACAGTTAGAAACTAGGCAAAAACTAGTTTGATAGGAAATAGAATACAATAAGGTCAAGTGGAACAATTTCCTCTTTCCCTTCCTAGAATAGTGTAGTGAGTTTAGTAGCAGTTAGATTTTTTTAGTGGTATTTCCAATAGTCGGTTGCTATCTTCAGTAGCCTCCATCCTCTTCTTTGCGTAGAACTGCGAGGCATAAATCTACCCTACGCATATTGTCGGTAGGGCGACTGATTCTACTTGCAGCATCATGCTGTGCGGTCGACGCAAGTTGTAATTGAACATTAGGGTTGTCTGGGTAATACTCGTAGTGATACGCGAAAACACTCCAGAACTCGGTAATTCATTGGTTGCTTACTAAGGTGTACGGTTAGAATTGTTGGAAGGATAACGTAGCGCATATTAAACCCTTGATCCTCCGGCAGCTAAGTATCTAAATTTTGAGTAGATTAAGAAGAATCGGAGCAAGTAAGGTTTAATTAGTCTCTCCTGAATCGGCTAACTAACTCTCAAACATGCAAGATAATGTATTGGGAGAGTGGATTTCGGGGAAACCCACTTAAGATAGGGGGAGAATGTTACGAAATAGAAATTAAACCCCGAAACCATTCCTAGCAGGGAAGGATTCCTTGCACTCCAACATTTTATTCGGAAGATTACCAAGGAACCACTCCATGCGCTAAAGTAATGGTGGAAAAGATTAAAGTAAGGTTAGGATAAACGATGCCAATCATAAGCATTAAGTAATGCCAGGTATTAAGTATTAAGCAAAAAAAAAGCAACTAAAAGGTTCACTTGAAACTCAACCTGGCAGCAATTAAAGCCGAAAGTATGCCGCAAAAAGCACGGTTGTTTTCAGAGAACCATCGAAAAAGAAAAAGAAGAACGTATCATTTCATTAACACCTTTTAAATCTGGACTTGCAAATCTTATAATCTGACTGCAGCAGCTAGCCAAAATGCTGGCTTTGGGAAAGGTTTATCGGGAAACACAATCACAAAAATGTCGGGAAATCAAGCAGGTAAACAAAAGTTGTCCATAAGCCCTGCTACGACTGCAATTTTGTCTGGCAATAGCAAATTCTCAATGCAAAATACTATTAACTCTCCAGTATCACCGCAACCAACTGATGCAGTAGTGTTCGCTGCTAGCGGTAATGGAACAAGGTTGAGTTATGCTTAGGTAGCACAACATCATAAGGAGAATTTAGTTACGGTGAAAGACCGTAAAACATCTGAGTCTTCATCATCAACCCTCGCTGGTAATTAGAAACAACAACACCAACAGCAGTAATCACTCATCAATGTCGATAGAGATAAGAAGAAGGATATCGCAGTCATTAATTCCACAGCGAAAACGACACAATACATTTCAGAATTAAATAGTAACCCAAACCGCAACAGCCGCGAAACTAAAGAGCAAAATACTCGATAATTTAGCATCTTGCATCAAGCTCATAGATGCGTTCTTGGTCAAGGATGACGTAGGGTTTGGTTGGAATTGTTTTTGTTTCGTTGTTAGGTAAGGGTATGATGTCGGATAAGGGATATGCTTCATTCGGAAGGATGGGAGCTTTTATGTTAGATATGATACGAGTATGTCAATTATTAGAATAGGCCTGGAAGGATATTACGTTTATGCCCTGGTTTTCAAACAGGCGGTATATTTCCGTTAGTTCTTGTGGATTTAGATTCATTTAGTGAGGTTGAAAGACCGTAAAACATCTTAGTCTTCATCATCAACCCTCGCTGGTAATTAGAAACAACAACACCAACAGCAGTAACCACTCACCAATGTCGATAGGGATAAGAAGAAGGATATCGCAGTCACTAATTCCACAGCGAAAACGACACAACACATTTCAGAATCAAATAAAGATCGCGACGCCAGTCATCGTAACAATAGTAACCCAAACCGCAACAGCCGCGACACTAAAGAGCAAAATACTCTGAACAATACGACGCGGGAGAGGCGTGACACGACTGATAGTGGCAACGGTAGCAATAATGGCAGCGGTGGCCTAGTTGCAAACAATAATCGCGCTTGTTCGGGCCGTACGAATCAATTTAAAGACTATTTACAAGACTCACCAAGTTCCAAGTGATGAATTGTATATATTAGTTATAGTTAGTTATTAGGGTTTTGTACTAAAATACAAAACCCTATTGCAATCACGACCTGTGTCCGTCCGTCCGTCCGTCCATCTGTATGTCACAGCACTTTTTCTCTGAAACTATAGAAGCTACAGCCATTAAACTTTGTGGAAAGGTCAGAAGTGGTGACTTCTTGAAAGTCCAATGGTGGAAAAATTTCTCAAAGGGGTTTGAGGGGGGTCCCCCGATATAGGGAGGTGACCCCTCAAAAAAAAATTTTCAACATTGGTGGTCGAGTAGGGTGTCATTGAAAAGGTCTCAACGGGATCTTTTCAAAACAAGTCTTAAAATCGCCTTATGAGTACCGAGGGGGGCAGGGAAAGGGGAAATGTGGAAACTTTTCGCGTACCCCCCCCCCCCCCCGCGATTGGACACCTTCCATCCGAAAAATCTGAAAAAAATCATGGATGCAGGCCTTTGTGAGTACAACAACAACAAATACATGAGAAGTCGAAATTCACTCAACTTTGTTAGTCATAGTATGATTTATTGATTTTATGTTTTCTTTAATAAAATCTAGACGGTACCCTTAAATTCAATAAAATTTAACACACAATTGACTATTAATAAGATCAATCTTTTCTGAAAGTTTCATAAAGATCAAATAGTATTTAACGAAGTTATAGCGATTTGAATTTTCCTGCATTACTATGGAACAATATGCCCTGTATTACTATGGAAACATATGGCTATGGAGCCATATGCGCTTTTTACCGACTTAGACACTACAGCTTTGCTAGGATTTGCATGAAAATTTCAGGAATGATAGGTATCATGAAGATGAGTAAATACTATTGAAACAAATCGAAAAGGCAGGAGAGAGCTCCTAGCAAAAGGGCTTTGTAACCATTCTAAGGTTCGAAAAAACAGGCCATGAATCGATGATTACAGTACATAGAAGTGGCCCCTGAAAAAAAATTTCATGAAAGGTAGCCGATATGAGTATCAACTGAAAGTTCTCTATGAGAGCTTTTCAAAAGAGTTCTTACACTGACACAGGGGGGAGGGGGGGGGAAATACATGAAAAATGTGTTTCCTCCCTCGCGAATGGACACCCGTGATCTTAAAAATCTGAAAAAATTATCAAGCGAGATATTTGTGGGTATAACTATAACAAATACCTCAGAAGTCAAAATTCTTTTAACTTTGCTAATAATAGTATGATCCTCGAACATGACATGTTTCTTGATTTTATTCGTTACTGGTTACTGCATTTCTGTCTACCCAACTTGTATTAGTTATGCGATCGGTAATGAATAAAAAATTGACTCGCAATGAGAATACGTATGCAAATGCAACTCCATGAGGGCAAACGCAGAACATGTTTGGAAACAAATCGCTATTAGTTTACGATGTAGCGTTCAAACTAATTAAAATGGGAAGGTAAAAATAACAAAAACAAAATTAAAAGGGCATCCTTGGCTGGATGGCGAACCTGACTTCCTTCTCAGCGCCGCACTGCCGCCCTTCCAATAAAACAAATAGCCAAACTTTGATGGATCAACATATGGACCTCGATTTCATCGTCATTTTCATCGCAGACAAATTTGGGCGATAAGCAAGTTATATTGTCGGCACAAAGAAACCATTCTGGAACTGATAATGTTCGCTCCTCGTAATTCTCTTCATCCGAATGATCGAGGCAATCGTTGTGGCCATTGCATTGATATGTGGCATCGATGCAAGTATCCATCTTTACATCGAAATTCATCGTCACGACCAAACACCCATGCTAAAAGCTTGCGACGCTGGAGAATCGCTAAAATCGGAAATGAAGTAGAATACCCTATGTCAATTGAGTGCAGGACAACAGTATTTATCGAAATATGATATACATACGAGATTCTCGGACTGATCGCCCGACACATACCTTCGCGGACACAACTACGGCGGACACAATCACTTTAAATTAACTCGCGACAACATAAACATACGCGCACGGAGTCACAAGCATCAACACAACTGACATTTCAATCAAAACAATCGGTAAGGTTGTTATTGTTAACACAGTACAGTGCGCGAAAGGAAGATGGCCACCAAGTTAAAAAGCTGGGTTTGCGCGCGAGATAAACGCTGCAAGGTTGAGCAGACGTGATGAATGTTGTGGCCTTGAACTTGGGTTCTTCATCTCAAGTAAAGGAGCCGTTGGGCTAAGTCGATAAAAGAGCCAGCGACGATGAAAACGGTCTCTTTTTTCACGGATTTTCGGCCAACGAAGAACGTCTAGCGAACCAATAAGCAGTGATCAACCCATTCACAGGAGGAGAAATGAATATCACGATCATCGTGAACATCTGGCGATACAACAAGTAAAAGATCAACCCATTGGGAGAAGGAAAAAACTGCTCGAGACAACCGACGAATTAAATCGGATCAGGCGATCATCGGCGGGGCCCCCAACGTAGCAAGTAAGAAACCGTGTAAGTGTTAAGACTTGATAAATAATTTTGAATAATAATTTGCGTTAAATTACTTTTGAATAATAATTTGCATTAATTACTTTTGAATTAGAATTTGATTTCTTAGATAAAATTTTGTGTTTCAGCAGTGCTTTTGCGCGTGGAGCGCGCAGTGTTGGCGGAAGGCTTGGATTGGCCTGAAGTGCGCAAGGATCCTTCCCATCGGGTATCTCAATCCGCGTTAGTTCTGTTCAGTTTTTTGTTCTCCTCAGTGTAAATTAGTGGTGTTAGGATAACTCTGTGGAAATGGTGATACGCGGCTCGACGAGCCGAATAAGGGCCACCAGTGGTTATCCTGGTAGAAGGACCATTTCGGGGAGCCCCAAGCTCGCCAATTTGTTCCTTGGGGCAATTCTAGGGTTGGCGAGTGGCACTACCTACTCCGTCTCTATGGGCTACTCGGGACCCCAAGGCCCCCAACCGGAATCGCTTGTTGCGACATAGCGCCCATTTTTAACGTAACAAGAGATCGACCAAAAGTGGCCCCGGTGGTAGCGGCGTAGTTTCTCGACCGCGGAGTCTGCTGAGACCCTTGGTTCGAGTTCCCCCGAGCGTAGGAAAACACCCTTTTTGGGATATCAGCAAAAGCAATTATTTCCGTGCATGTGACGATTTGCATACAACTAAATGCTTTCATGGTTATGTAAATCGCCATATATGCAAAATGGGAATTGTTGCATTTGTCAATATGGAAAAGATGTGTGGGTAACGAAATCGGAGCCTCGAAAAGGCAGGAGAGAGCTCCTAGCAAAAGGGCTTTGTAACCATTCTAAGGTTCGAAAAAACAGGCCATGAATCGATGATTACAGTACATAGAAGTGGCCCCTGAAAAAAAATTTCATGAAAGGTAGCCGATATGAGTATCAACTGAAAGTTCTCTATGAGAGCTTTTCAAAAGAGTTCTTACACTGACACAGGGGGGAGGGGGGGGGAAATACATGAAAAATGTGTTTCCTCCCTCGCGAATGGACACCCGTGATCTTAAAAATCTGAAAAAATTATCAAGCGAGATATTTGTGGGTATAACTATAACAAATACCTCAGAAGTCAAAATTCTTTTAACTTTGCTAATAATAGTATGATCCTCGAACATGACATGTTTCTTGATTTTATTCGTTACTGGTTACTGCATTTCTGTCTACCCAACTTGTATTAGTTATGCGATCGGTAATGAATAAAAAATTGACTCGCAATGAGAATACGTATGCAAATGCAACTCCATGAGGGCAAACGCAGAACATGTTTGGAAACAAATCGCTATTAGTTTACGATGTAGCGTTCAAACTAATTAAAATGGGAAGGTAAAAATAACAAAAACAAAATTAAAAGGGCATCCTTGGCTGGATGGCGAACCTGACTTCCTTCTCAGCGCCGCACTGCCGCCCTTCCAATAAAACAAATAGCCAAACTTTGATGGATCAACATATGGACCTCGATTTCATCGTCATTTTCATCGCAGACAAATTTGGGTGATAAGCAAGTTATATTGTCGGCACAAAGAAACCATTCTGGAACTGATAATGTTCGCTCCTCGTAATTCTCTTCATCCGAATGATCGAGGCAATCGTTGTGGCCATTGCATTGATATGTGGCATCGATGCAAGTATCCATCTTTACATCGAAATTCATCGTCACGACCAAACACCCATGCTAAAAGCTTGCGACGCTGGAGAATCGCTAAAATCGGAAATGAAGTAGAATACCCTATGTCAATTGAGTGCAGGACAACAGTATTTATCGAAATATGATATACATACGAGATTCTCGGACTGATCGCCCGACACATACCTTCGCGGACACAACTACGGCGGACACAATCACTTTAAATTAACTCGCGACAACATAAACATACGCGCACGGAGTCACAAGCATCAACACAACTGACATTTCAATCAAAACAATCGGTAAGGTTGTTATTGTTAACACAGTACAGTGCGCGAAAGGAAGATGGCCACCAAGTTAAAAAGCTGGGTTTGCGCGCGAGATAAACGCTGCAAGGTTGAGCAGACGTGATGAATGTTGTGGCCTTGAACTTGGGTTCTTCATCTCAAGTAAAGGAGCCGTTGGGCTAAGTCGATAAAAGAGCCAGCGACGATGAAAACGGTCTCTTTTTTCACGGATTTTCGGCCAACGAAGAACGTCTAGCGAACCAATAAGCAGTGATCAACCCATTCACAGGAGGAGAAATGAATATCACGATCATCGTGAACATCTGGCGATACAACAAGTAAAAGATCAACCCATTGGGAGAAGGAAAAAACTGCTCGAGACAACCGACGAATTAAATCGGATCAGGCGATCATCGGCGGGGCCCCCAACGTAGCAAGTAAGAAACCGTGTAAGTGTTAAGACTTGATAAATAATTTTGAATAATAATTTGCGTTAAATTACTTTTGAATAATAATTTGCATTAATTACTTTTGAATTAGAATTTGATTTCTTAGATAAAATTTTGTGTTTCAGCAGTGCTTTTGCGCGTGGAGCGCGCAGTGTTGGCGGAAGGCTTGGATTGGCCTGAAGTGCGCAAGGATCCTTCCCATCGGGTATCTCAATCCGCGTTAGTTCTGTTCAGTTTTTTGTTCTCCTCAGTGTAAATTAGTGGTGTTAGGATAACTCTGTGGAAATGGTGATACGCGGCTCGACGAGCCGAATAAGGGCCACCAGTGGTTATCCTGGTAGAAGGACCATTTCGGGGAGCCCCAAGCTCGCCAATTTGTTCCTTGGGGCAATTCTAGGGTTGGCGAGTGGCACTACCTACTCCGTCTCTATGGGCTACTCGGGACCCCAAGGCCCCCAACCGGAATCGCTTGTTGCGACATAGCGCCCATTTTTAACGTAACAAGAGATCGACCAAAAGTGGCCCCGGTGGTAGCGGCGTAGTTTCTCGACCGCGGAGTCTGCTGAGACCCTTGGTTCGAGTTCCCCCGAGCGTAGGAAAACACCCTTTTTGGGATATCAGCAAAAGCAATTATTTCCGTGCATGTGACGATTTGCATACAACTAAATGCTTTCATGGTTATGTAAATCGCCATATATGCAAAATGGGAATTGTTGCATTTGTCAATATGGAAAAGATGTGTGGGTAACGAAATCGGAGCCTGTTGGCCTTCAATTACATAACCTGGGTACGGCAGTAGGAATTCGGGAAGGAAAGGATTGCGTGATCGGTTGGAAAAGAAGAGGGAGTTTTCGCGTTTTTGTTGAGGTGATTTTGTGAATTGATAATTCGGGGTTGTGGGTCAGTTGTGAGTTAAGACAACGAATTGGTTGGAGTGGGAACAAGGACGATATTAAATTAAGAGGACAATTCAGTGGTTTTGCAGAAAAACATAAAAAATTGTACTTGGTTTTGGCGGTGTCAGAGCAGGAAAGGTGACTAAAAAGGAATCAATAACAAAAATGACTAGCAGGCGTGAATGTAAAACCAATTACGTGCAGACAGAGTACAATTCATTGTGCCAGAAGTGAACTCTTAAGGCATAAGGTTTGCAATTTGAGCGGAAATTGTAAATAACTGATCAGTTGCTAGAAGATTATCAAAGTCTGGTCAAAAAAGTGTGAAGACGTCAATGAGGAGATTTTTTGTGTTTTTGATGAACAGTAATTATTGTTGATAAATCATATTTTACCCCTTCTTTGAGTGACAATAGTGCACGTCTACTTGGGAATACTCTGTAATTTATTAGTAATTATAGCTCAAAAGTTCATAGGCGACAAATAATAGTATAAAAAAAAGTAACCCAATTTAAGTTTTAAAATTTTAGCAGTTGACCTGTTCCGCTTTCAGTTGCAGAGCGCTCCGCAGCCGTGAAAAGAGGATGAGTAATTTTGAATAGCATTTTTTTCTATTTGCATATTTTTCTTTCTTTCCCCCGTCATTCTACGACTGCTTGGATTCCTGAATGAATTTTTTGAGTAAATTCTTAGAGTGATATTCGATTGGAGATAAATCTTCATTTAATACTAACATTTTTGAATTAGATTAATATTTGTTAAAAAATGGGCTTTCTTGATTTGAATATTCTCGTATTGTATTATTTATATTTGATAAATTGTTGTGGTGTCATCAAATTTGTAAACTTTTAAACTATGTATGAAGTGTTAAAATAATAATTTTTCACTTCTCAAAATGACCTCCTCCTCTCTCGTCCTTTTCCCTTTGTACTAGTTTTTATGTGTAGGGTGTGTCAGCACAGGCAGATTGTGTCCCGAAAAACCCGCGACATGACTGAGCGCTAGCCGGCCTCAGAATGCCACCCTGGGTGACGCACTCTTCTGCTACAACTTAATGTCACCAACTGCGGTGACATCCGCGGTTGCTACAGTATGGCGCCCAAACTGGCTTTAGATAGAAGGTTTTGATCTTGTCAGTTTGAAAGTAATTTAAACTTGTCAGTTATTGACATTATTGGTCTGTGCATTTCAGGAAAATATTTTTTTTGTGTATTTTGTTAGAAAGTCTTTGATGATTTTGATTTGTTATATAGTGATTCTGTATTTGTTTATACGAGTAGTTTGTATCATGATCTTACGGGTGGTTGTAGGTTCAGTTTTCAGTTTTGATAGTTAATTATGGAATTTTGATCACGGGGTTCACCGCAGTTGCAGTGGCGCGCACCGTGCTAAATTTATGTTTAGTAGTTCTCACCGGCTATGACAGTGGTCAAGCTGTGGAAGTGTAGATGTTGGTTGGGATCAACCAAATTTCAAGCCGTTGGTTATATCTTCCTTCACGGGATAGTTGAACTTTGATCGAACTCTTGGAATTGGCCAACGCTTCGGCCCTTCCATCATCCATCTGGTTTCAGCTTTGGAATTTGCGCGGCTCTTGTCCAAACCATTACGAAGTCCGCTGTGTTTCATAATGGTCTCGTAGCCGGCCCTTTGAGGTGATAATTACAGCGGAGCCTGCCTTCAAATTCCATTTCTATGGCAGGCACTGTGATGGTTTGTTTCTTTGTGTTTTGTCTAGATTTTAACCTCCTTCTCATTTCATTAATCTTTCCTATCCCTCTTTCTTTGTATAGGAGAGTCATTTTGAGAAAAGAATTGAAATAATATAACTTTTCTAATTATAATAATTTACACTTTCTTTTTCAATTTTTGTTTTTTCTAGGACCTTTAAAATTAGCTATTTGATTGGTTTATCTTTTGGGGTAATTAGGCTTAATTTAGTTAAAGATTTTTGGGCCGAATTAGGATTTTGATTTAGATTAGTTACATTAAATTTGGTTTTTGATTAATTATTTGGTATTTAGAAAAGTTCATTTTATGATTGGTTTTAGTTTTGATTAAGTTTTATGATTTTTTTATTTGTTCCATCATACGGGCTAAACAATCAAATAACAAAATGGAACGCAAAGAATAATTACAACAATATTTAAATGAAAAAGAATAATAAAATGTCGATAATTGAAAGTTAAACTACTAGTACAATAAGTCTCTTAGTTTTTTCTTAAATGCTATGTAAGAAGAGGAGAAAGGACCAAGCTCGAGATTATTATGATTTCGTACCATTCTTAAAATTGGTGAATAGAAATATAAATCAGTTCTAGCATATGGGATAACCAAATAAAAATTCATCCGAGATGAACGAGATGTTTGTCGGAAACGCAGCTCAGAAAAAATATTTAACGGGAATTGACGATAGCAGAGTTTATACAAAAAATATTGGTCTAAACAAGTTCGTCGGGATATAAGAGATGGGGGAGATAGGAAAGATAAATGACTTTCATGGACCTGATACGGCCGATTAAACTTAAGGAAAAGAAAAAGCTTGAACTTTCTTTGGACAGTTTCTAACGAAGACAAGAGGTAGGAATATCGCAGGGGCAAGATACACAACAGTATTTAAGCAAAGGGCGAACAAGACAAAAAATTGGCGGACAGAAGGAGAGATGCTATTGAATTTATGTACATGTCTAAAGATAAACCCGGAAACTCTAGACGCCTTAGTAATCACATTCAAAATATGTGCAGTCTAGTCAGTTTGAGTTTTTTTTATTGAGTATAAGTTTTGGTTTAGTTAGTTATTGGTCTTGAAGAGAGCTATAATTCTAGGATAGTTTCATCCATTGTGAGTTAGGCTATGAAACTCTAACTAGTTTTTATTTTAGCTTAGGTTGGGTGCTGGTATTTTTAAAGTATTATGTATTTATTTGTCGGTTTGTCTGTCCGGTATTTGATTTCTAATTTATTTTTATTGAAACGTTTGTTTATCCATCTATGATTTATTAAATCGTTAATCTTATTCAAATTGTCTGTGCTTTTCGTCTGCTGTTTATTGATTTCGCTCGTTTCGTCGGTTTGTCCGTCCGTTAATTTTTAATTAATTAATTGATTTTTTAGTTTTGTTATTCAGTATTTAAAGTATTAATTTTCAATTATGGAATCAAATGACGACTCTTATTCCACATACTCTAGCTCCGACGACGATTCGTTCTCCTTCCCGCCAATGCATAAGTGGAGGGTCAATTTTGATGACTCTTCTGCTGGCTAATACATTGATCAGTTCCTGTTTCGAGCCATAAGTTTGGCCAGAAACGACAACATTTACTTGAAGAAACTAGCGTCTAGTGTCCACATCCTTCTAAAGGGACCAGCAGAAGAATCGTACTGATTAATTTGGCAGCTCAACCCGAATTTTACGTGGCCTGATTTACAAGCTTCATCGAAGAAGCGTTATGGATCACAGTAGACCGATGTAGATGTCCGGCGAACAATCGATGCACGTTACCAGAGGCCAGACAAATCCTTTCGTGATTTCATGGCTCCATTATGGAAATGGCTTTGCGTCTTAAAAATCAGGTATCCGGTTTTAACATGCGGTTTATCCTATTGCGGAATATGGATGAACCAATGAGGAATCATTTGGCAGGCTTGGAACTTACATCGATAATAGAGTAAGTTCACCACTGCACTCAAGTTCAAGCTATGTGGTATCGTTCAGGTAGACGTGTGCTTACCCATCACAGTAGGCGTCCTCCACCCGCCTGTTTTAGAGCACGTCCCTTCCGTGATCGCTTCCGGAAATCCTGGAGGTATTTCTTTGCCAGGCGTCTATTGAAGCGTGCCTGTGTGGAGCCAATTGTTGCAAATCCTGGTGACTATGGGCGCTGCGTAGAGTTCTTCATCAAAGCGTCGTAAATTGACGGTCTTGCTTGATAGCGGAGCCAGTGTCAGTATATTCGGAGTTGGAGCCTTGAACCAACGTCGGACTTGGGTTTACATATGCATACTATGCATGCGCATGTTCAGACTGTATCAGGGCACAAGGATCCAGTTCTGGGACACGTCACCACATTGATGCGATTCAACGATACCAGCAAATTGATGAGATTTCTAGTTGTCACTTCCTTGACGCATGCAGTGTATCTTGGAATTGATTTCTGGGATCTCCTCAAAATAGCACCAATCTAGGTCAACGCTATCAAAACAGTCGCAGAGCCACCGAGCCCTGAACTCCATCTGTTGCCTCCAAAAAATGAGCAACGTCTGGACTTCGTGAAACAACAGCTTTCGTCATATAAGGAGAAAGGCGTGTCTCAGCACATCGACACTGGTTCTGCTTGACTCATTAAGCAGTGGTTTTATGCTGTCTCGTCCATTATACAGAAACTGTTGTATGACGAACTCAATCATATATTACCTTTGGGGGTAATAGAGGAATGTCAGAGTTCATAGAGCACTTCTGTGATTCTTGTAAGAAAACCTGCAAGGAACGTTTATGTCTTGATGCTGGAAGCCTCAACGAGGTGATCGTTAAGGATACCTATCCGTTACCGCTGATTGAAGGTCTCTTGGCACGGTTGCAAAGCACCAGGTGCATGACCAGCTTAGACTTGAAGAATGCCTTTTGGCAATTACCGTTGGATGAGGCAAGTAAGGAGAAAAAGGCTTTTATTGTCCCTGGCATACCGTTGTACCATTTCAAGGTCATGCCGGTCGGTTTACATAATGCTCCTGAAACAATATGTCGGTTGATGCATAAAGTCATACCGCACGAGTTGCAGGATAAGGTATTTGTTAAATGCTCACAATTTGCACACTCATAATTACGACGGCACTTGAACCGTGTAATAAGTCAAATAGGTAGAGTTAATTAAGTCACGACGGGACTCGAACCGTGTAACTGTCGAAGTTAATTATTAAATGTCCACCAAAAATACCTTTGATCAAACTAAGTTACCGCGGCACTTGAAACGTGAAACGATCGACGTTAATTATTAAATGTTCACCAAAAACACCTATGATCAAACTAAGTTACGGCGGCACTTGAACCGTGTAACTATCGACGCACAATATACTATAAGTATACAAAATATATCAGCAGCACTTGAACTGCGATATCTTCCGCGAAATGAAACACTTATTGATTCGATTGTCACATAACAATGGTTTTATTCTTCATAACATGAAATATTTATATAATAAAAATGCTTAGTCTAAATCAATTTCAACATAACAAGAATCATTCCGCCCCGCCAAACACAATTCTTTTTTCACTTTCAGTCAAATATACACTGCCCCAATCCTAACCACTTAATTCCACTTTCCCCTTTCTCCAATCCGATCCCGTAATCCAATTCCTCTCCAATTACCGCTGTCGCATCTGGGTAACGTAATCGAAGTTCATTACACTTCGATTCCGCTACCTATACATCTTTTGGTCCTTTTCGACAAACTCAATAGTATCCATTGTTTTGCATATGGCAATTTGAACACTCCAAGAAGCGCTTGGTTGAATTCAAAGTGTCACATATACACATTTCGGAAGCTATTGGTTAGCCGATACCCCAAAAACAGTGCTTCCGTGCGCCCGGGGGAACTTGAATTCAGGGTTCCAGCTGACCCTCGATCGAGAACTCACGACGCAGCTAATGGTGCCATGGATTGTCGATCTCCCATTCATCTCGTAAGCAACTTGAACGTTGCATTTGGGCATGGGATTGAATTTTGTTAGTAGGGAACGTGAATTAATTTTTTGTTAGTATAAAAAAATAAAATTTGTTAGTGGGAATTAGTAAATAGAATTAGTTAGTATGAAGGAAAGGATTTAGGTTTTGTTAGGGAAAAGGTATTGAATGAAATTTGTTAGTGGGAATTGATAGATGGAATGTTGTTAGTGGGAAAATTGAAATTATTAGTATATGTTATATGATTTTAGTTGGAAATAAGGGTAGGATTGTAATGATGAAGAAATAAAAATTGAAGGGAAATCGGCCCTTGAAGTCCACAAACAGGCGCTGCATAGGTCGTTCGGAGTCTTGTGATGCTCCCATAGGGGGTCTCATTGTGGAATTTGCCGGTTTGACCTGTTTGCATATCAGGCAATTCTTGATGTGCTGAATCACATCTTGACGCAAACGAGGCCAATAATAATACCTTTGCAAAACTTCAGTTGTTTTGCGAACTCCACAATGAGAGCCCCGGGGATCATCATGAGCTCGTACTATGAGAGCTCATTGGGGACCCTCAGGAACCCATAGTTTTGTTCTGGGAATATCAGTAGTCGACGTTACAGGAGAACCAGTACTTATATAGATTCGACCATCTGCAAGGTGCAAATTCTGAAACTGATCGGGTTGTTTCAAGATTAGCTCCTTGAGATGCTCATACTCGGGCTCCTGAAACTCTGACTCCGGGATTGAACCACCAATGTGTCCGTGCTCCGGGAGACAGGGAATGATCGAGTTCACCCGCTCGTCCCTCAAGCATGTTCATGACAATGCATCGGAAACAACGTTAAGGGCACCTTTCCGGTGTTCAATTTGGAATTGAACCGACTGCTGCATCAGCCATTTAAGACTGGCATGGCCGGTTGTGATGGTGAAAGGCAACCCTTCGATATATGCCCTGAATCTCTTTACGCTCTGCACCGCAGCTAAGCATTCCAATTCTGTAGTGCTATAGTTACGTTGCGCAGCGTTGAGCTTCATAGACATATATGCGATTGGATGCTCTCCACCCTCATCGTCCTTCTGGAACAAACACTTCCAATACCCACTGTACTTGCGTCACACTGGATATAGAAGTGCTTCGTAAAGTCGGGGTTGGCCAGCACTGGAGCAGAAATCAGCAATTGCTTCACTTTATTGAAGGCACTATTGGCGGAAGCAGACCACTTGAAGGCACGTTCACCCTTTAGCAAATCCGTTAGAGGGGCCGTAACCGAGGCGAAGTTTGGAATGAAACGCCTGTACCATCCTGCCATGCCCATGAACCATCTCACGTCCTTGGCCGTTCGAGATTCAGGATAGGAGACTATACCTGAAACCCTTCCGGGCCGGTGCGCAGGATACCATCACTCACTACGAAGCCAAGATATTTGATCTCCTTCTTGACGAACTTGCTTTTTTCAGCATTGATGGTCAAGTTGGCGTCCCTGACCGGTTTTGCAACAGTACTCAGGAGCTCCAAGTGCTCATCAAATGTTGAACTTGTAACAAGAAGGTCATCTAGGTAAACAAATACCTTGTCCTGCACCTCATGCGGTATTACTTTATGCATCAACCGAGACATCGTTTGGAGAGCATTACACAAACCAAACTGCATGACCTTCAAATGGTACAAGGGCCTGCCAGGGACAGTAAAGGCCGTTTTCTCCTTACTTGCCTCATCCAATGGTATTTGCCAAAAGGCATCCTTCAGGTCCAAGCTGGTAATGAACCTGGTACTCTGCAACCGTGCCAAAAGACCTTCAATCAGTGGCAACGGGTAGGCGTCCTTAACAGTCACCTCGTTGAGGTGTCGAGCGTCAAGACACAAACGCACCTTGCCGGGTTTTCTGACAAGGGTCACAGGCGAACTCCACGAACTCTGACTTTCCTCTATTACCCCCAAAGATAACATACGATCGAGATCGTCATACAACAGTTTCTGTATAATAGGCGAGACAGCATAATGCCGCTGTTTGTTGGGTCGAGCGGAGCCAGTGTCGATGTGACGAGACACGAGACTGGTCCTACCCAAGCCTTTTTCATTATACGATGGAAACTGTTGTTTGACGAAGTCCAGTCGTTGCTGATCTTTTGAAGACAAAAGATGGAATTCAGGGCTCTGAAGCTCCGACGCTGCTTCGATAGCGTTGACCTGGATTGGTGCTATTTCGAAGAGATCCCAGAAGTCGATTCCAAGATACACTGCATGTGTCAAGGAAGGAACAACCAGGAATCTCATCAATTTGGTGGTTTTATTAAATTGCACCAATGTGGTGACGTATCCCAGAACTGGATCCTTGTGCCCTGATGCAGTCTGAACATGGGCATGCATGGTATGCATATGCAAACCCAAGTCCGACAGCAGGTCCAAGGCTCCGGCTCCGGCTCCGAAAATACTAACACTGGCTCCGCTATCAAGCAAGCCCGTCAATTTGCGACCCTTGACGGAAATCCCTGCGTAGGGCCTATTGTCGCCAGGATTTGCAACAATTGACTCCACGCAGGCACGCTTCAAGAGAAGCCTGGCGAAGAAATATCTCCAGGATCTCCAAAAGCGATCCCGAAAAGGTCGTGCTCTAAAACTAGCGGGTAATTCACGATCATCGCCCGCCTTTCCATTAAATTCAACGTTTTCCGGTATTCTGTCTGAAGCAATCACATTGCTAGAAAATGTTGGTAAATCGGACATATGAAGCAAATTGAAGAAATTTGTGGATGGGCACTGGTCTGGTATCTGGTTATTCATCGTGTTATGGAAGGACGAAGAGATCCCACTTGGAGACCAACTCTGGAAGCGTGCATGATATCCTGCAGCAGATCCCTCTTGAGGATCACACCAGGCATTCTCCAACATATCAACAGCGTCGATGTTGGGAGGATGTTTACTGTGATGGTCAGCCACAGGTCTACCGGAGGAATACCACACAGCTTCAACTCTAGTGTAGTGACGAACTAACTCTGTTGTCGATGCGAATTCCAAGCTTGCCAAATGATTCCTCAGTCGTTCGTCCATGTTTCGCAATAGAATGGCTTGCATATCAAAATCAGATAACCGATTTTTAAGACGCAAGGCTATCTCTGTTATGGAGCCATGAAACTCACGGAAAGATTCTTCTGGCCTCTCTAACGCGCATCGATCGCTCGCCGCACTTCTACGTCTGTCCAATGAGATCCATAACGCTCCTTCAACGCAGCTTCCAAATCAGGCCACTTAAAATTGGGGTTGAGCTGCCGGAATAACCAGTACCACTCTTCTACTGGTCCTTTCAGAAGAATGTGGAGGCTAGATGCCAGTTCCTCCAAGGGAATGTTGTAATTTCTTGCCAAGGTGGTGGCTCGTAACAGGAACTGCTCAACATCTAGACCAGCAGAAGAACCATCAAAACTGACCCTCCACTTATGCATTGGTGGGAAGGAATAACATTCGTCGTCAGTGCTAGAATAGGTGGAGTAAGAAGCGTTATGCAATGTCATAATTGAAAATTAATGTTATATATACTGGATAAACAAACTGTAAAATCGATAAATTAATTAACAATGATCGGACGGACACACCGACGAAATCAGCAAAATCAATAATTAGCAGACGGACTTTACCGACAATTTGAATTAAATAAATAATATAATAAATAACAGACGGACAAACAAACGATTCTTTAAAAATAAATTAAAATTTGAATGCCCGACAGACAAACCGACAAGTAAATAAATATATAAAATTTTAACACCTAACCTAAACTAAAACTGAAATTAATTTGAAAGTCTCAAAATATACTTTAAACTAACCCAAACTAAAACCTAACTCACTACCCTAAACTAAACTCAATCTAAAATTACTCACAACCCAAAAACAACTAAACCAAACTCAATCATTAAAATTAAAACTAACTGAAATTATCCTAAACTAACATCCGTAAAACCAATTATCTAAAACTAATCTAAGTCAAAACCCTAATTAAACTCAATAATCTCTAACTAAGCTAAACCTACATTCCCCAATAAAATAAAATAACAAAAATACCTAACTGTAAAGATCAATTCCATAAACCAAAGTTCAAGCTACCTAAATTAAACTCAAAAAATTTAACGCAAATTATAGATAATATGAAATAAAAATGATTCCACAGACTGACAAACAGACTATGGCAATAATAACAATTAATGGTTGTGGCTATTATTGCGATTGATTAGCAGTGAAGAGGAATAGTGTTGGATACGATCGAAAATATTGATTTTTGTAATTGCAATTGAAATCGAGATACAACTCATAAAGAAAATTTCATTTCTCATAATGATCATCCCCATTAATGGAAAGGGAAAAGAAAAGGTAATTAAAATGGGATGAAAGTTGAAATTTAACAAGACACAAAACAGACAACCTGTAACAGTGCCTGGCATAGCCATGGAATTCGAAGGCGGACTCTGCTCTGATGGTCACCACCAAGGGCTGACAACGAGACCATTACGAAACACTACGGACTTCATAATGGCTCGGACAAGAGCCGCACTAATCCCAAAGCTACCACCAGATAGATGATGGAAGGGCCGAAAGCGTTGGGTAATTCTAAGTGTTGGATCCAAGTCCAACTATCCCGTGCAGGGAGGTACAGCCAACGGCTCAAAATTCGGTTTATCCCAACCAACATCTACATTGCCACAGCTTATCCACTATCATAGCCGGTGGAGACTGTTAAACACAAAATTCAGCACGGTGGGCGCCACTGCAACTGCGGTGAACCCCGTGATCAAAAATCAATAAATTAATATCAAAACTAAAAATTTCAACCTTTTACTCAACCAATCATGAAAAATTTCTAACAAAAACAAAAAAAAATAATTTCCCTGGAATGCTCAGACCACTGTTCAAGTCAGGCACTCTAGGTACTCAGCCCAATAAATCTAACATTGAAAATTTAAACTATAATTAAAAACTAATAAAAATCAGCTAAAACCAAAGCAACGAATGGTGCTATTAAGAATGAAATAAACAACAAAAACCGCAATTTGGGCGCCATATGTAGCAACCACGGAAGTCACCGCAGTTGCAGACATTAAGTTCTGGCAGAAGGGTGCGTAGCCCGGGGTGACATACTGAGGCCGGCTAGCGCTCAGTCGTGTCGTGGGTCTTCCGGGACATCCTCTGCTCGTGCTGAGCCACATTACATAAAAACTAGCACAAAGGGAAAAGGATGGGAAAGGGAGAGGTCATTTTGAGAAATTAAGAATTAAAAAAAAACTTAATAACACATGGCCGTTAATTGAATTCAAAAAAAAGATATTTACAAATTCAACAAAAAAATGTCAACCCACATAAAACAAACCGGCCCCTCAAAAATTTTATGTACGGAGCAAAAACAATCCAATTAAATAATTCATATAAAGGAAAACAAAAGAAAAATAAGAAATTGTTGATGTGATAGATAAATACTCACAATAGATAAGTACTCACTCCTTTTCCTCGTTGATCTCCGAGCGCTCGGCAACGACAAAAAAAAGGGGTGTGGGGCCACTGAAAACCAAATTTTAAATTAACTTTAAACTAATTTTAAAATTCAATCACTTATAGAACGGCCAATTATCGCTCTCCACGATCCATCAATATGGTATACTCACAAACACGAAAACGTTAATTCCGGCACTTGGCCCTCTTCGAAACCCAACCAAACGGGTCCTTTTTTCTTGCTTTTTCTGTTTTTTTAAACGGAAGAATTACTCTCGCACTTTATTCTATTTCAATTGCGTCAATTTCACTAATTCAATCTTTTGCATATAGTTAAGATTGAGATGGTCCCGCACTTCAAATTAACAATATAGTTCTCAAACTTCAACTTCAAACTCTCACTTATTCAATCTTTTTCATATATTTAGTATTGAGGCGGTCCCGCACTTCGAATTATCAATATACTCGTAATCCTCACATTCCAACTTTAATTCACTTTTCCAGTTATCCTACTTTGATTCTGTCACTAAAGTCAATTTTCAAAACAAAAATTCCATCCTCCAAATTAAAAATTCCTTCACTTTTCTAATTTTTTTCACTCTTCTCCTTCGTCACTTAAAAACAGCCAAAATACCAATTCCACGAAAAAAAACCGAAAAAAACTTCCTCTTCTTTCCCAAATCAAAATCTGACTGCCTTTCGCGAATTAATCATTCCGCCCCGCCAAACACAATTCTTTTTTCACTTCCATTCAAATATTCACTGCCCCAATCCTAACCACTTAATTCCACTTTCCCCTTTCTCCAATCCGATCCTGCAATCCAATTCCTCTCCAATTACCGCTGTCGCATCTGGGTAACGTAATCAAAGTTCATTACACTTCGATTCCGCTACCCACACATCTTTTGGTCCTTATCGACAAACTCAATAGTATCCATTGTTTTACATATGGCAATTTGAACACTCCAAGAAGCGCTTGGTTGAATTCAAAGTGTCACATATACACATTTCGGAAGCTATTGGTTTTGCCGATACCCCAAAAAGAGTGCTTCCGTGCGCCTGGGGGAACTTGAATTCAGGGTTCCAGCAGACCCTCGATCGAGAACTCACGACGCAGCTAATGGTGCCATGGATTGTCGATCTCCCATTCATCTCGTAAGCAACTTGAACGTTGCCTTTGGGCATGGGATTGAATTTTGTTAGTAGGGAACGTGAATTAATTTTTTGTTAGTATAAAAAAATAAAATTTGTTAGTGGTTATTAGTAAATAGAATTAGTTAGTATGAAGGAAAGGATTTAGGTTTTGTTAGGGAATAGGTATTGAATGAAATTTGTTAGTGGGAATTGATAGATGGAATGTTGTTAGTGGGAAAATTGAAATTATTAGTATATGTTATATGATTTTAGGTGGAAATGAGGGTAGGATTGTGATAATGAAGAAATAAAAATTGAAGGGAAATTGGAAGAATGATAATAAAATTAAATCAATACACAGAGGAAAAGGTAGGAGTGCCCAAAGGAAGGTGGAAATGTTACGGCGGCAATTTTTTTTTGTGGTGGGGAGGTGAAGGCATTTACGCCCGCCGAGTGTGGCAGTGCGGGACTCCCATGGAGGATACCCTTGTACTACCCACTAAACACCTCCCCTGTCAATCTGAGAACCTAGCTTGGAACCGTTTTACACATTACTTCGGGCCAGGTCTCGTTTTGTTACGCCGTGGGGCGCCTTCAAGCTGGGGAGTTCCTTTCCTAGCGGGTAGGGAGAGGGGAAGAGGAAATGCCAGAAGAGCGATCCCCCAGCCCCAGCACCTCCGGCTGCTGTGAGTCCTTTTTATCTTTTAGGACTGCCCGAGCATAATGTGCCACCTGGTTCCATTTGTCAACCGATTCGAGCATCACCGCAACTATATTATCCGGGGTGAGCTCTCTCGTCTCCCTGTAGAGTTCCCTTCGCAGCCTGGCCAATTTGGTACACGCAAAAAATGTGTGACAGGCATTGTCCACCTCTCCTGGGCAAAACCGACAATCGGGAGACCGTGACCTACCGATCTTGTGCAGGTAAGACTGAAAACACCCGTGCCCGCTCAAAAGCTGGGTCAGATAGAAGTCAGTCTCACCATGCCTTCGATTTAGCCATGGTCTCACATCTGGGATGAGGCGCGCAGTCCACCTTCCCTTCGTGAAATTCCTCCAAGACTGCTGCTAATCGTTGAGCGAGCGTTGTCTCTCCTCACGGACAACGATCTCCCTCGCATCCTCGTTTCGGCGCAGGTAAATAGCGCGGTGCTCTCTAGCAAGGAGGGCGACGGAGACTGTTGGATACGAAGATGCAGTTCTCAGTGCTCCTCTTCTCTGTACTTGTGCCAATCGTTTTCGGTATACCTCGTTGCTGAGAGCGTCGCCCCATACCTCTGCTCCGTACAGTAGCACTGACCCTACAGCACTCATCAAGAGGCGACTTCTTGATGGGTTGGGTCCCCCTACGTTGGCCATAAGTCGACTCAGGGCGATATTCCCGAAGCAGCTTTCTCAGCCGTTGCCCTGATTTGCTCAGAGAAACTCATCTTCGAGTCGATCAGTAGCCCCAGGTACTTCACCGCTGGCTTCGATTCAATTTGTATATCTCCAATACTGATCATCCTTACTCTAGGGATTCTCTTTTTTGTCAAGATGACCACTTCGGTTTTCTCCAGTGCTAAACTGAGCCCGCGAGCAGTCATCCAGTCTGTCACTTGACGCATTAGCATAGCTAGCCTAAGTTGCGCTTGTTCAACTGTGCGTCCGGCGACCAGAGCCGCAACATCATCCGCATAGCCGACCAAGCGTGACTCATCTGGCATCTCAAGTCTCAGTAGCCCGTCGTAAGACACGTTCCACAGGTCCGGACCAAGGATAGATCCCTGGGCAACACCCGATGTAATTGCCATCCTTCGTTTGCCCTGTGTCGTGCCGTAGAGCAGGCTTCGGTCCTTTAGGTAGTTCCTCAAAAGCCGCATTAGTTATTCTGGAACTTGAAAAGAGTTTTCCAGCGTATCCAGAATATCCACCCATCTAGCGGAGTTGAAGGCATTCCTGACGTCGAGTGTCACCAACAGGACGATCCGTCGCTTGGTGCGACTATATGCCTCTGCCTTTTGGACCGCGTTCACCACCTCTGCAATCGCATCAATGGTAGAACGTCCTGCTCTAAAGCCGCACTGCCGAGGAGATAGGTCCCCAGCAGCACGAATCGCGTCAGTGAGTCTTCCCTTGATGAGTTTCTCTAGCACTTTCCCAGCCGTGTCTAGCATGCATAACGGGCGGTATGCAGACGGCGATTCGGGATTTCCCTTCCCCTTGCTGACCAGCACGAGCCTCGCCACCTTCCATCGTACCGGGAAAACCCCGTCCCGTAGGCAAGCGTTGAATGTGCTGAGCAGCAAGTCAGGACAATGGTGATAGACGAGCCGCAACACCTCAGCTGGAACACTATCTTCACCTGGAGCCTTCCTCGCTTTCAGCGAGAGGACTGCCTCCTCCAGCTCCAGCTGTGTGAAGAGTGGGCACTCGACTGCTGTTTCACCATGGACAGCGTCAACACGGACGGGATGGGCGGGGAAGAGTCCCCGCACTATCGCGTCCATCCAAGGCCCCACGGATCCCTATTTACATCGTCCACGAGGTCTTGCCAGAATCGGGCCTTGCTCTTGTTAATAAGCCTGCGAAAATATTTCCTGCCGGACCTGTATGCTGCTAGCCTAGTGTCTGCCTCCTCCCGTGCTTGCGCCCGCTGGGCCTCACGCCGAAGTTTGTGACACTCGCTTCTTTGTTCGGCGATCTCGATTGACCACCAGTATACTGGAGGCTTACCGTGTCGGGGTCTCCGATGGGGCATGGAAGATACCTTGCAGATACAAAAACATATTGAGTTTGCATAAGTAGAAAAATTAAAATTAACTCCCTCACCTCTGAGCATGGTGGTCGCCATCACCGGTGTGTATCTAAGAGTGATGGCCTGAGGAGAATTAGTGCACACGTCGAAACCACCTTCTTCTAACATTTTTCTTCTCTAATAATTTTTCAGAAAAATTATTATTCAAAATATGCAACTCATTTATATGTAGCTGCAAACAATTCCATAAAAAGTAATTTAAAAAGCTATCGGAGCCATCCGAAAGAGTGATCGATATCCGCGCGACGTTAGGTAGGCTTCAAATGTAGAGCAAATTTGTCGTCTAGATTTACATTAAGTTGGTGTGAAAAGGGTGAAATGATCCAATTAAAAAGTTAGCTTACTCTCGCCGAAGTTTGTGACACTCGCTTCTTTGTTCGGCGATCTCGTTTGACCACCAGTATACTGGAGGCTTACCGTGTCGGGGTCTCCGACGGGGCATGGAAGACTCGCAAGCAGCTATGATGGTACTCATAGTTGAGTTCACCAAGTCCTTGGCTGTATGCCCTCCACTCCCTGGCGGAGCTCCCAGCAACGGTGCGCCTGCCGTAAGCGCGTCAGCGAACCTCTCAACGTCCATCCTCCCAGTCCTGCATCCGAGGATTGAAGTTTGGGCATATGCACGGAAAGTGGCACTGTCGTGAATCTCAACCGCTATATACTGGTGATCACTAGCCGAGTAGTCCTCTAGTACTCGCCAGTTGTGTACTCTAGGTACCAGGGACTCCGAAGCGAGTGTCACATCGGGTATGGTTCCTACGCAACCCCAGTGGCGGAAAGTAGGGGTGTTACCAGTATTTAGGACAAAAAGCGCTGTTCTGGCCGCCATGTCCAAGATTTGCTTTCCCCTTGGGTCGGCGGCAATAAGAAGTTGCGAATGGGAGAGAATCGGTACGCCGAAATTCGCAACAGAATTCAAGAATATGCCAAATGTACAAATACATTGATCAAAAGTAAATTGCCTAGGTCAACGTTTGAAATCAAAACAATTATAGGTGAGTTGACATGAAATGCATCGTCAGTGTGAATTACATTTACATACGTCAATTTCGCGATATCGAAAAGGTAACTGACCAAAAATATGCAAGGTAAGCATATGATTTAAAAGCAATGTGATAATTGAATATTAGGTAAGTGAATTTTATGATATGAAATTACAATACAATCCTCCCCCGCGTTGAATGTGTATTCAACGTGTTATTGTATGTTGACATTGAAATCTGCAGTTGATTGTTGTTTTGGACAAGGTATTGGTTTCGGTTTGCTGGAGAAGCGGTTATGTTGGTTCCATAGACAGCACCCTGCTGACATGATCTCGAGCAGTAGTTCTAAGTATCCAATTGTTAAATGATGGGTCGTGTGAAACTGAATCTTGTTCGGTAATTCTTCAACTTGATTGTCCTTCACTAGTCGTTGCAGAGCAAGTAATCCCTCTAGGTGCGGGTGTTGCCCTGTACCTTGCGCCAAGATTGGGTTTAGTTTGTCTGGTGGTGTTATGTTCTCCAGGGTGCTGATGCTTGGATATGAAACTGAGCTGTTGCTTGCGAATGCGCGATACCCTTCAATTGTTACGTGGTCATGTTTAATTTCGCAATCTGGATCAATAGTAAGTAGCCCAGATTCCTTGAGTGTCATTTCAAATCTTCTTCGGTGGCAGGTGGCGGTAATCTGTGTAAGGACCCTTGATGACACAATCCATTGGTTTTCGCGGAATAGTTTGACCCATACAGGGCTATCTTGTACTGACTTAAAGTCACAATTCCTACGGATCAGTTTATTAAAAAGGCTTATCTTGCAAGCACAAATGTCTGCTCCTTGTTTATATATAGTGTGGGTGGCTACACATAAATAGGTTTCCCTTCTTGTGATGGTACAAGCGGTCAAATCATTTTGTATCAATGGAGTGTACTAGTCTCTATGTGAGTTTATCACAAGATATGAAGCATATGGTTTTATGGCGACGAAAGTGTTGTTAACTTTATATGGTAGGGGTATAGTACTTAGAAGATCGAATTGGTTTTGGTCAATCAACGGTAATTTTGCCTCCAAAACTACGTGATCACCTAGTACGGTGCCTGTTACTGTCATTAGTTTGTATACTTGGACAACATCATCTTGGTCTACTGGCAAATGCGTGTATGCTGGAAGATGTTGCTTAATTGTTGCAATTTCCTTACTGAGTTGTTGCGGTGATAACAGTAGGGGGTTCATTCTGCTGTGATGCGTATTGATCAATGTATCTGCTATTGCTGACTGTATGCGATGTAAGTTTGACACAATTCTTGTTATCTGAATTGATAGTGATGTGAGAAGTCGGTAAATTTCCAATTGGCTTCTACCATCACTGTTGTCATTAATCCGGTTGAGCATAAGACTCAATTGGTCATTGATCGCGTTGAATTTTTCCGCGGTGGTAACCTGATCCCGCCTCATGATGTTGATCGTTGAATCAATAACCGAGGTTTGATTTTTGAATAACGCCTATAGTGTTTGCTCATTCCCTTGCACTGCGCCAATTGTATGGGTCCTTTCGTCAGCATATGCTGAATCAAATATGCCAAATAGTTTTTTGCGCTTGGCTAGGAATAAGCTATTGTCCAATTGTAGTTCCTTTTCGAAATGCTCAAATTGTTCGACCATTTGCTTACATGTGCTCTTTTGGAGCAAATGTTGGCATAGATGTCGCAGTGTTTTGGTTGCATTTAGAATCGAAGCCATTTCTGTCCAATATGGTTTTTAATCGTAGTAAATTATGAACTTCCACTCATTTGTGATAAACTTAACTCTGCCAAGGTCTTCAAAGTAAACGCTGAGGTTTGGTTCGAATTCCTCAAATCCGACTGGTTCACTTAGTATGGCTAGCAACATCAAGCATACCAGGAGTATCGTCGAAAGTAGTCCACCATTATATATCTTCACCTTTTTCCTTGGTTGATGAGATTCTTCATTCGAATCTTGAATTTCTTGTTCTTGGTCTCTGCATGAGTAGCTTCGATGTCACATTTTTTTAATTTGGAGGATTCTTCTTCTAAGGGTAAAGGTGCAAGCCGGAAAATCGCTCGTTGGAAAGTACCTTGTTTTGTTTTACGTCTGCAGCCCAAACCAGACCATCATCCCCTTCATATGTTCGAAGAGTTCTTCCTAATGGCCATCGCATAACTGGCAATTTATCATCTTTTAGGATGACCATTGTATCTGAGCGGACATTTTTGCATTGCTCTCTCCACTTGTGTCTGTATTGCAATTCGTGCTAGTACTTACACGACCATCGTTTCCAAAAATCTTGTTTTATTAGTGTTACTTGCTTCCACCTTTTTGCTAGACCTAGTTGTGCTGGCTGGGCTTGTGAATCAACTTGAGCTATAAGAGGCTCTTTTCTGAGAAAATGTCCAGGAGTTAATGCATTCAGGAAATTTGGATCTACTGACAGTGGTGTAAGAGGTCTTGAGTTTAGCACTACCTCTTTTTCAATTAAAACTGTTTCAAGCTTTTCATGCGTAAGAGATGTTTCTTCGCTGATTTGACGCCAGCTCCCATGAGCCCTCCAAAATGAGGTGCTCTCGGAGGAATGAACTGGAAGTTGATACCTTTTTGGCTGCATGTCTTAATGATTTTTGCTTGTGCTTCATCAGAATGAATGATTGATGTGATCTCAGTCAATTTATTTCGTGCACCCACAAAGTTTGTAGCATTGTCGCAATGCAAATGCTGACAGTGTCCTCGTCGTCCAATAAATCTTTTCCAGGCTCATTCTGTTGTCGAATCTCCTACAAGCTCTAAGTGCACAGCTATAGTGGAAAAGCAGCAAAATACAGTGATGTATGCTTTTTGCGGTTTCTCGCCTCTTAATTTGAAATGAGCCCATACTGCTCCGCAGAAGTCTACACCACTGTTCACGAATGGTCTCGCTAGTTGCACTCTAGATGATGGCAAATTTCCCATCATCTGGAATAGTAACTTCGGTCTTGCTCTTGCACATCTAACACAATGTTGAACCACAGACCAAGCCAATGACTTTCCTTTCAATGGCCAAAACCGCTGTCTTGCAGTTGCTAGCAGTGCTTGGGGGCTGCAGTGAAGGTTTTCTGCATGAATATGGTTCATGAGAAGTTTTGTGATTGGGTCGCCAAATGGAATAGCTATCTGGTGTTTTGCGTCATACGGAAGATTTGAGGCTTGCAAACGACCACCGACTCGGACGATCCTGCGTTCATCTAAAAAGAGCGATAGGTTTCTGATGGTACTAGTGTTGTTAACTTCACCCTTGTTTTTCAGCTGGCTGATTTCTTCGGCAAAACTTGATTTCTGCATGTTGCGTACAATCATATAGGGGACTTCATCTAGCTCCAACGGGCTTGTTAAAATGCATGTTGAGCGTGGAACCTTTTTCCTCTGGTGTGGTTGATGAAGCGTCTCATATATGCTACAATACGTTGTAGCCTCTGCATAGAGTTCTTATGGTTGATTTTGTAAATGGTTTCATCATCATCAGTTGACGTGGCTAGCGTGTGTGTGGGAGTGGTTACACATCTTTTACTTTCGGGGTCATTTTCCAGATGCTTTCCTTTGACAAACAATGGAGGCAAAACAGATTCTCTTCCATGCAGAAAGAATGGCCCATAGAACCACATGTTACAGGACGTAAGTTTTTCTGGGTTGAGACTGTGTGAGAGTACATCCGCTGGATTTTCCTTAGAAGTGACATGACGCCTTTGCTGTTGCAGTAATTTTTCTTGGAACTTGGCAATTCTATTTGCTACAAAGAGTTTCGTGTGCGATGAATCTGAAGTAATCCAAGTTAGAACGACTTCAGAGTCTGTCCAAAAGAATGTTCGAGCTTCCTCAAGCCGCATACCAGTTTTTACTCGAGACACCAAGTGAGCGGATAGTGTGGTGGGGCATAACTCTAGTCGAGGTAGTGTTTAACGTTAGAGTGGAGCTTCTCTGGATTTAGCGCAAAGAAGTCGAATAATAACTCTTCCATCGTTAGTGACCAAACGGATATATACTGCAGCTCCGTAGGCTTGCTCAGAGGCATCAGAAAACGCATGGATTCGGAGCTCTTTTGCCTTCTCTTGGGCAAATATGTGTCGTTGGAATTGTATATTGTCTACTGCTGTTGAATTCGTCTGAAAGTTAATCTATTCCCTACACAGGTCAGACGGAAGCTCTTGGTCTCAGTCGATGTTGTGCTTCCAAAGTTCCTGTACGAAGATTTTTGCAGTAACGACTACTGGTGACATAAGTCCGAGAGGGTCAAACAGACGGGCTATATCTGAAGTCACGATTTGTTTAGTAATGCGTTCTGCTTGATCAATTTTTTCTTAACTCTGAACTGATTAGTTTTCGGTAGCCATGTAAGTTCTAAGGTCTTAAACTCTGCGTTGGTCTCTTTTTTAAAATCGAGTTCAATTTCTTGATCCTCTGGAGCGATGGTTTGCAGAAGTCGCGGATGATTAGCGCACCATTTACGTAGTTGAAACCTTGCTGGTTGTAAAATATGTTGCAATTGCTTCTGCATAACCTTAGCCTTTGCCAAACTGTCGGAACCAGCCATGTCGTCATCAACGTAAAAGTTGTTCAGGAGAATTTGAGCTCATAATGGATTGGCGTTGATGTTTTCATGAGCCAGTTTTTGAAGACATATAGAGCCGGCCTAGTGCCATATGTTACTGTTAAAAGTCGGTAGCATTTAATGTCTTCTTGCGCATTGTTCCTCGACAGAATAAGTCGGAACATGCAGTCATCCGTTTCAACAAGAATTTGCCGGTACATTTTTTGTATGTCTGTGGTAAATACATATCGTGGCATCCGAAATCGAAGCAGGATAGTAAATAGCTCACTCTGGATAGTTGGGCCGGAATGTAGAACATCGTTTAACGAGTAACCGGTCGATGTTACGGATGATGCATCAAACACAACTCGCAGTTTTGTAGTGCTGCTGTCTGGTTTTATCACACAGTGGTGTCGCAAAGTATAATGTTTTGCAGAGATCTGACTCATGTCCACTTCCTTCATATGCCCCAACTGTTTATATTCCTCCATTTACTTAATATATTCTTGTTTTAACTTCGGATTTCTGATAAAGCGTCTTTCTAATGCAAGGAACCGATTCAACGCTATTTGTTTGGATTCCCCGAGGATTGCCGGATCCATTACAAATGGCAATGTTACAATGAAACGCTTACTAGGGTTCCTTTTAATTGTTTGTATGAAGTGGTTTTCACATCGTTTTTCTGCAACTGTGAAATTTGACTCTGAGCTATCAATTTCTTTCAGTTGCCAAAATCTTTCTATCAAGCGTTTAATATCGTCTTCATTTGCTGTGTTGATCACACAAATAGCATTCACGCTGGAAATTGCAGACATTGATGATGCATGTTTGAGCTTACCACTGACGATCCATCCAAGAATAGTGTTCTGGAGGATGGGTAGATTTGAATCCATTCGTATTTGGCCATTGAGTAAAAACTGGTGGTAAAACTCTGCTCCAATTAGAACATCGATTCGATCTGGGCGATTAAAATCAGGATCTGCTAGCTCAACATTTTCAGGTATCGCCCATGATGACGTATCTAGTGGCTGTGTCGGCTGCATTGACATTATATGAGGTAAAACAAATACCTCGAGCCACGAAGAGAAATTTCCCATTCTTGATTTGATTTCAACGTTAACTCGCTGGCTGGCGTCATTTTTTCGTTTACCTATGCCCTCGATGCAAAGAGATATCTTCTTTGGTGAAATTCCCAATTTTTTCATCAATCTCTCCGTCACCAGATTGACTTGAGATCCGGAATCTAAAACTGCTCTGCATTCTAACGTTTGGCCATTAGTTGCTACTACGGTGATCCTAGCTGTGCCTAGCAAAACATAGCTTCGAGGTTTTTGTTCATAATCCGCAACTTGCAGAGTTGTCAATGGCTGGTAGATGTAACTTGATGTCTCATGATCATCATTATCAACTGATGCAAGAGTCGTGAGCTGATCCTTGGTGCCTTCGGGTGCTAAGTCACGACTTATTGTGTTTTGTTCTTCTCCCAAATGAAGCAGTGAATTGTATCTTCGTACACATTTTAAACAATGCTGAAAAGTGCATGCATTAGCCTTGGGACCGCCCTTTAAGCAGTTCACACACAGTCGTTGTTTTTGTACAAACTGCAGTCGGTTGGTGGGAGACTGCAGTAAAAATTTCTTGCAACTGAACAACGGATGGTTACCTTCATTGCAAAGTTTGTACGTAATATCCTTCATGTCACTAGTGATTCCTGATGATACCGTTTTGCTACTATTAGGCTTATTCTTTTGACCCAATGCCTCTAAAGATTGAAATTTATTTTCCAAAAACTTAAAAAAATGTTGGAGCGATTGGTTATCTTTCGGCTCAATGAGCGATTGCTCGTTTAAGATATGCATTTGTCGATCCAGTTTTTTGATCAATAAAAATAGTAGCGGCGGATCCCATGTTGACGTGTCCACTTTTAAATTGTTAAGTGCTAGCATACTTTTACGGGTCACGTCATGTAAACTTTTGACTGTAGCCGCTGATGTATTGTCGGACAATATATTGGATTGTCCCAATAATTTTTGTATAAGAGCTGACGTTAAGACTCTCCTATTGTTGTATCGATCTTGTAAAATTTTTCAGGCAGTATTATAGGTCAGCTCAGTTAAAGGCAGATGTCTGATCAATTTTTCTGCCTCTCCTGTAACGTTCATTTTTAAAAACCACACCTTTTGGATAGCGGGGAGTGGTTGACTATTAATCATCTAGGAGAAAATATCAAAAATTGCCTCCATTGTAAATAATCTCCATTGAATCTCGGTATTGTTATTTTCGGGAGGTTTACAGATGGCTTTTTGCCACGCAAATGCTGAATTGATGCTTGATCGGCTTGTTTAATTCATAGCTTTACCCTTTTGGCGAGCACCATCTGCTCTAGCTCAACGTACCCGGAAAAATTGTAGCCTGTTGCCTCAGGTTTCATACATTTCTCCCAAATTGGATAATGAAATGACTCAATCTGGAGCCATAAACGATTGATTTCCTCATTTTTTTGGCATAGAACTCTTTGGGGTGATCAATCGTATTTTCGATAAGTTCATCCAATATTCGACGAAGGGTAATCACAATGGCGCTTTGCCTTCGAATAAATTTAGTTACACCTTCTTCCTCGGTCGGGAAAATTGTTACGCACTTTTCATCACCTTCCGGCTTTTGTTCGCATTCTGCACTGAACGTTTCTACGGCTTTTCCAAATATTTTTTTTTCGGTAGGGAGGTGAATGCTATTTATGCACAGAGTATGGGGCTCCCATTGCGACTGGACTACACACTAAACACCTCCCCTGTCAACTTGAGAACCCAGCCTGGAACCGTTTAACACATTACTTTGGGCCAGGTCTCGTTTTGTTACAACATGGGGTGTCTTCCACCTGAGGGTCCCTTTCCTAGCGGGAGGGGAGAAGGGAAGAGGAATTGCCAGAAGAGCGATCCCCCAGCCGCAGCGCCCCTGGCTGCTGTGAGTCCCTTTTATATTTTAGGACTGCCCGAGCATAATGTGCCACCTGGTTCCATTTGTCAACCGATTCGAGCATCACCGCAACTATATTATCCGGGGTGAGCTCTCCCGTCTCCCTGTAGAAATTCCTTCGCAGCCTGGCCCATTTTGAACACGCAAAAAATGTGTGACAGGCATTGTCCTCCTCTCCTGGGCAAAACCGACAATCGGGAGACCATGACTTACCGATCTTGTGCAGGTAAGACTGAAAACACCCGTGCCCGCTCAAAAACTGGGTCAGATAGAAGTCAGTCTCTCCATGCCTTCGACTTAGCCACGGTCTCACATCCGGGATGAGGCGCGCAGTCCACCTTCCCTTCGTGCAATTCACCCAAGACTGCTGCCAATCGTTGAGCGAGCGCTATCTCTCCTCACGGACAACTATCTCCCTCGCATCCTCGTTTCGGTGCAGGTAAATAGCGCGGCGCTCTCTAGCAAGGAGGATGACAGGTATCATGTCTACAATAACTCTCACCGCCGAGTCGGAGACTGTTGGACACGCAGATGCAATTCGCAGTGCTCCTGTTCTCTGTACCTGTGCCAAACGTTTTCGGTATACCTCCTTGCTGAGAGCGTCACCCCATATCTCTACTCCGTACAGTAGCACTGACCCTACAGCACTCATCAAGAGGCGTCTTCGTGACGGGCTGGGTCAGCCTGTGTTGGCCATAAGTTGACTCAGAGCCGATATTCCCGAAGCAGCCTTCTCAGCCGTTGCCCTGATTTACTCAGAGAAACTCATCTTCGAGTCGATCAGTAGCCCCAAGTACTTCACCAATGGCTTCGATTCGATTCGTATATCTCCAATACTGATCATCCTTGCTCTAGGGATTCTCTTTTTTGTCAAGATAACCACTTCGGTTTTCTCCAGTGCTAAACTGAGCCCGCGAGCAGTCATCCAGTCCCTCACTAGGCGCATTGGCATACCTAGCCTAAGTTGCGCTTGTTCAACCGTACGTCCAGCGACCAGAGCCGCAACATCATCCGCATCCCATCATCCTGGGCAACACCCGATGTAATTTCCATCCTTCGTTGGCCCTGTGTCGTGTCGTAGAGCAGACTTCAGTCCCTTAGGTAATTCCTCAAAAGCCGCATTAGATATTCTGGAACTTGAAAAGAGTTTTCCAGCGTGTCCAGAATATCCACCGATCCAGCGGTGTTGAAGGCATTCCTGATGTCGAGAGTCACCAACAGGACGATCCGTCGCTTGGTGCAACTATATGCCTCTGCCCTTTGGACCGCGTTCACCACCTCTGCAATCGCATCAATGGTAGAACGCCCTGCTCTAAAGCCGTACTGCCGAGGAGATAGGCCCCCAGCAGCATGAATCGCGTCAGTGAATCTTCCCTTGATGAGTTTCTCTAGCACTTTCCCAGCCGTGTCGAGCATGCATAACGGGCGGTATGCAGACGGCGATCCGGGATTTCCCCTCCCCTTGCTGATCAGCACGAGCCTCGCCAGCTTCCATCATACCCATAGGCAAGCGTTGAATGTGCTGAGCAGCAAGTCAGGACAATGGTGATAGACAAGCCGCAACACCTCAGCTGGAACACCATTTGGACCTGGAACCTTCCTCGCTTTCAATGAGAGGACTGCCTCCTCCAGTTCCAGCTGTGTGACGAGTGGACACTCGACTGCTGTTTCACCATGGACAGCGTCAACACGGACGGGATGGGCGGGGAAGAGTCCCCGCACTATCGCGTCCATCTTTTCCACGTCATGTATACAAGGCTTCCGTAGGGTACCAAGTTTCCGCATGACCAGCTTGTAGCCAAGGCCCCACGGATCCTTGTTCACATTTTCCACGAGGTCTTGCCAGCAGTGAGCCTTGCTACTGCTGATCAGCTTGCGAAGGCATTTCCTGACCGACTTATATGCTTCCACCTGGTTGCATGCCTCGTCACGGTTCCGCGCCCGTTTAGCCTCACGTCAAAGCTTGTGACATCCCCTTCGCTTTTCAGCGATTTCAGTTGACCACCAGTACACTGGGGGCTTGCCGTGCTGGGGTCTTCGACGGGGCATAGAAGCGCAGCAAGCAGTCGTAATGATGCTCATAATAGAGTTCACCATGTCTTGAGCTGCCAGTTCTTCCGTTCCCTCCGAAGCTCGCCGCAGCGGCTCACCTGCTGTGAAAACCTCGACGAACCTCTCGACGTCCATCCTTCCGATGTTCCATCCAGTTGTAGAAGACCAAGAGCACGGACGTCGGGAGCCAGCATCACTTATCTCAAGCAAAATGCACTTATGATCACTGGCTGAGTGGTCCTCTAATACTTTCCAGTTGTGTATCCTCCGTACTAAGGACTTCAAGGTGAATGTCACGTCCGGTATGGTTCCCTCGCAGCTAATACGGCGGAAAGTCGGCGTATTTCCGGAGTTTAGTACGATGAGGGCCGTCCTGGCCGCCATGTCCAGGATTCGTTTTCCCCGCGGATCCGTCTGAGGCATGCCCCATTCGATTGCTTTAGCGTTGAAGTCACCCCCAACGAGCACTGTGCGCCCTCCAAAGCATTAAGCGTGGCTTGGAAAGATGATATCGACTCGTTAGGCGTTAGGTACATACTAAAGAAGTTGATCCCTGAGCACCGAACCTACACGAAACCATCCCCCCGTCCACAACTTTCCGCTAGAAAGTCACTGTTCCGAACCCAGATGGCAGCAGTACCAGTTTCATCAGAATACCATAATGCAGGACTTTTATTATGGTGTTTCTCACTCAGCGGCAAGAAGTTGGCTTTCATGTCCCTCGCAAACTGCTCAAGCAGATTTTGGTCAGTTGAACAGCAGTGTAGGTTTAGCTGCAGGATGCGGGTCATTGGAGTTCTGATTTTGTCTTGGCTAGGGCTTCCTGGAACACCCGGCATTTTCCTGGTCCCATTTAGCGGTTAGTTCTGCACACGCCATCAATCAAGCAACACGTGGAACTCCCTTTTCCCAAATACTTAGTTGATTCATGAACAAATGTATAGCTAGTTAAGTAAGGATTCGCGTTGTCATGTACTGACCAACACAATCCCACAACTGGTGAACCCGTCAAAAACGATCACGACAACGACGGCTACGACATTGCAAAATCTACAGACGCCACGCCATGAATAATTTCCATAATCTTTTGTAATCCAATGCATCTTGTCGGAAAAACGCTGAGCACAGTGCAAATCAATCGCCAGCAGTGCAATCATTTCACCCATAAAACAGTGTCGTGCAAATTATATACGATTAGCAGTCAAAATAATAATTAAACAATCGGCTTCATCCGATTACAGTATGTTTACGTACAGTGAACAACCGGCGCATTGCTGGGTACCTACAGACGTTGTACCGCGCTAGTGTATGCGTAAGAACTACATCTGTGTACCTGTGAATTGTGCCTAGTGAATTACCATCATCATGTTTAACGACAACAGAGAATCGTCTAGCGAGGCTGATGCGTCGAGCAACAAATCAACGATAAGACCACCGACCTTTTTATTCGACCACCCGTCGCTTTGGTTCATACAGGTTGAAAAACAATTCGAGCTATTCAACCTTATAAGTGAATTAACGCGACTCAGGTATGCTGTTGCCTATCTTGATACGCGTGCTGTATCGAGGTTAAGCCAATCATCAACAATTTGCCCGTCACGAATCCATACCAAACACTTCGCGTCACTCTCATTGAATGTTTATCGCAATCACGCGAAGCAAAGCTAAAACAATTGCTCGAGAAAGAAGAGCTAGGCGACAGAAAGCCGGCACGACTCCTACGCTACCTTCGCACACTCGACAACAGCGTGCCTGAAAATATTCTTTGCACAGTCTGGCTGTCGCGTATACCTGCAGCAACACAAGCAATTCTCGCGCATCACAAAACTGATCCTCTCAATGTAAAAGCAACAACCGCCGACAGCATCCACGAAGTGACGTCACAGCTTCAGCTGGCCGCGATTGGCAAACAACCGTGGATGCAAAAACAAATCGACGAGCTGAGAAATCAAATGAGCGAACTTAAATATCGCCAGACAGCAACGGTCGCGCTCTTCGTCACGTGATCGATCACGATCACCATCGCGTGACAGACCATCAGGAACCGACGTTGATCCCAATTACTGCTGATCCCCCCATGTGTTCCAGAATCATACGAAGAAGAGTAAACAGCCATGCGCATATAAGGGGAATGACAATCAGGGTCATTAACGGCGGTAAATGACCCTGCACGTACGTCAAACCACCTCTTTGTCACTGATCAAATCACAAATGTCCGACATTTAGTGGACTTTGGCTCAGACCTCTGTGTATATCCACGTCGTTTGCTCCCGGGTCGCAAAAAGAGGCTTGATTACACACTATACGCTGAAAATGGCTCGCAAATCAATACTTATGGTTGCGTCATTACCGTACTCAACGTTGGTCATCGTTGAGATCTCTTGAGGCGATTTGTCATCGCTGACGTGTCAAAACCAATCATTGGCGCTGATTTTCTCAGTTTTTACGGCCTTCTCGTCGACCTCAAAAACGCCAAACTCATCGACTCAACCGATGGCTTGAAAACTCAGGGTAAGGTATCTCACTCCAGCAACGTGTCATCTTTTAAATCAACACAAAATCAATGTCCTTATTCATTGATCATAAAACAATTCTCAGGCGTAGCACGACCCGATGGCATCTGCAGAGCAGCTGAACATTCATTCGAGCATTGCATCGAAATAATGCCAGGTAAACCAATTGCCAGCAGAGCACATCGTCTCGCTCCCGATAAACTGAAAATTGCCAAAGACGCATTCGACAAAATTGCCAAGCTTGAACTTGCACGACTGTCAAACAGTCCATGGTCTTCACCTCAATCTGGTGACTGGCGACCTTGTGGAGATTACTGTCAACTCAATAATCGCACACTGCCTGACAGATACCCCATACGTCTGTTAGTCGACTTTCTTTTTTTGTGGTAGGGAGGTGAAGGCATTTACGCCCGCCGAGTCTGGCAGTGTGGGACTCTCATGGAGGATACCCTTGGACTATCCACTAAACACCTCCCCTGTCAATCTGAGAACCTAGCCTGAAACCGTTTGACACATTACTTCAGGCCAGGTCTCGTTTTGTTACGCCGTGGGGCGCCTTCAAGCTGGGGAGTCCCTTTCCTAGCGGGAAGGGAGAGGGGAGGAGGAAATGCCAGAAGAGCGATCCCCCAGCCCCAGCACCTCCGACTGCTGCGAGTCCCTTTTATCTTTTAGGACTGCCCGAGCATAATGTGCCACCTGGTTCCATTTGTCAACCGATTCGAGCATCACCGCAACTATATTATCCGGGGTGAGCTCTCCCGTCTCCCTGTAGAGTTCTCTTCGCAGCCCGACCCATTTTGTACACGCAAAAACTGTGTGACAGGCATTGCCCACCTCTCCTGGGCAAAACAATCGGGAGACCGTGACCTACCGATCTTGTGCAGGTAAGATTGAAAACACCCGTGCCCGCTCAAAAGCTGGGTCAGATAGAAGTCAGTCTCACCATGCCTTCGATTCAGCCATGGTCTCACACCCGGGATGAGGCGCGTAGTCCACCTTCCCTTCGCGCAATTCCTCCAAGACTGCTGCCAATCGTTGAGCGAGCGTTGTCTCTCCTCGCGGACAACTATCTCCCTCGCATTCTCGTTTCGGCTCAGGTAAATAGCGCGGCGCTCTCTAGCAAGGAGGGCGACAGGTGTCTCGTCTGCAAACACTCTCACCACCGAGTCGGAGACTGCTGGATACGAAGATGCAGTTCTCAGTGCTCCTCTTCTCTGTACCTGTGCCAATCGTTTTCGGTATACCTCCTTGCTGGGAGCGTCGCCCCATACCTCTGCTCCGTACAGTAGCACTGACCCTACAGCACTCATCAAGAGGTGTCTTCTTGACGGGCTGGGTCCCCCTACGTTGGCCATAAGTCGACTCAGGGCCGATATTCCCGAAGCAGCCTTCTCAGCCGTCGCCCTGATTTGCTCAGAGAAACTCATCTTTGAGTCGATCAGTAGCCCCAGGTACTTCACCGCTGGCTTCGATTAGATTTGTATATCTCCAATACTGATCATCCTTGCTCTAGGGATTCTCTTTTTTGTCAAGATGACCACTTCGGTTTTCTCCAGTGCTAAACTGAACCCGCGAGTAGTCATCCAGTCCCTCACTCGACGCATTAGCATACCTAGCCTAAGTTGCGCTTGTTCAACGGTGCGTCCGGCGACCAGAGCCACAACATCATTCGCATAGCCGACCAAGCGTGACTCATCTGGCATCTCAAGTCTCAGTAGCCCGTCGTAAAACACGTTCCACGGGTCCGGACCAAGGATAGATCCCTGGGCAACACCCGATGTAATTTCCATCCTTTGTTGGCCCTGTGCCGTGCCGTAGAGTAGGCTTCGGTCCTTTAGGTAGTTCCTCAAAAGCCGCATTAGATATTCTGGAACTTGAAAAGAGTTTTCCAGCGTGTCCAGAATATCCACCCATCTAGCGGAGTTGAAGGCATCCCTGACGTCGAGAGTCACCAAGAGGACGATCCGTCGCTTGGTGCGACTATATGCCTCTGCCTTTTGGACCGCGTTCACCACCTCTGCAATCGCATCAATGGTAAACCGTCCTGCTCTAAAGCCGTACTGCCGAGGAGATAGTTCCCAAGCAGCACGAATCGCGTCAGTGAGTCTTCCCTTGATGAGTTTCTCTAGCACTTTCCCAGCCGTGTCTAGCATGCATAACGGGCGGTATGCAGACGACGATTCGGGATTTCCCTTCCCCTTGCTGACCAGCACGAGCCTCGCCACCTTCCATCGTACCGGGAAAACCCCGTCCCGTAGGCAAGCGTTGAATGTGCTGAGCAGCAAGTCAGGACAATGGTGATAGATGAGCTGCAAAACCTCAGCTGGAGCACCATCTGGACCTGGAGCCTTCCTCGCTTTCAGGGAGAGGACTGCCTCCTCCAGTTCCAGCTGTGTGAAGAGTGGGCACTCGACTGCTGTTTCACCATGGACAGCGTCAACACGGACGGGATGGGCGGGTAAGAGTCCCCGCACTATCGCGTCCATCTTTTCCGCGTCATGTATACAAGGCTTCCGTAGAGCACCAAGTTTCCCCATGACCAGCTTGTAGCCAAGGCCCCACGGATCCCTATTTACATCGTCCACGAGGTCTTGCCAGATTCGGGCCTTGCTCTTGTTAATAAGCCTGCGAAGATATTTCCTGCCGGACCTGTATGCTGCTAGCCTAGTGTCTGCCTCCTCCCGTGTTCGCGCCCACTGGGCCTCTCGCCGAAGTTTGTGACACTCGCTTCTTTGTTCGGCGATCTCGTTTGACCACCAGTATACTGGAGGCTTACCGTGTCGGGGTCTCCGACGGGGCATGGAAGACTCGCAAGCAGCTATGGTGGTACTCATAGTTGAGTTCACCAAGTCCTTGGCTGTAGGCCCTCCACTCCCTGGCGGAGCTCCCAGCAACGGTGCGCCTGCCGTAAGCGCGTCAGCGAACCTCTCAACGTCCATCCTCCCAGCAGTTTGGGCATATGCACGCAGAGTGGCACTGTCGTGAATCTCAACCGCTATATACTGGTGATCACTAGCCGAGTAGTCCTCTAGTACTCGCCAGTTGTGTACTCTAGGTACCAGGGACTCCGAAGCGAGTGTCACATCGGGTATGGTTCCTACGCAACCCCAGTGGCGGAAAGTAGGGGTGTTACCAGTATTTAGGACAAAAAGCGCTGTTCTGGCCGCCATGTCCAAAGATTTGCTTTCCCCTTGGGTCGGATTGTGGCATACCCCATTCAATGGCTCTAGCGTTGAAGTCTCCCCCGACCAGCATGTGGCCCTCTGTGTTCGAGACAGCAACCTCCAGGGCATCGAGTTTGGTTCGGAAAGATGTTAGTCGACTTTACGGCTAATCTTCATGGCATAAAAATTCACTCGATAACCGACCTCGTTCTGCTTTCAACCAAATCCCTGGTGCTTCAGAGGATATTTGCAAAACCGCAATCATCACACCATTCGGTCTCTACGAATTCCCATTTAGGTTGTTTGGGCTTCGTAATGCATCTCAAACCTTTCAACGTTTCATTGACAAAGTTACACAAGGACTTGACTTTGTGTTTCCATGCGTCGACAATATTCTCGTCGCTTCATCTACCGCGAATGAGCACCATGAACATCTCAACAACGTTTTACTCGCCTGGAAAAATAGGGCATCGTCATCAACAGCATTAAATGTCATTTTGGCCTGCCAGAGATGGATTTCCTTGGCTGACGAGTATCTTTAGCAGGCATCTTACCGCTTCCAGGGTGGCTGGCAGCAAAAGCAGAATTTCCCAAGCCATCAACAATCAAACAATTACGTAAATTTCTTGGCATGTTTAACTTTTATCGTAAACATTTTAAAAACGCTGTTAAGTTTCAGGCTACACTCAACGACTGTCTCCAAGGATCGGACGTTAAAGGTTATAGTCCAGTGCTCTGCAAAACTGAACGCGAAACTGCCTTCGAAAATTGCAAAAAACAGCTTGAGTCACTCGTCATGCTCGTTCATCCAAACACTGAAGCACCTTGGGCCATCTTCACTGATGCTTCAGACTTTGCAATCGGCGCCGTCGTCCAATAGCGAGTCAACGACACATGGCAATCGCTCGCATTCTTCAGCCAAAAGCTCTCACCGTCGCTATGGTAACACAGTACTTACGATCTGAACTTCACACAATTTATATGGCCGTCTCTCACTTCAAACACATCTTTGAGGGCAGATAAATCACAATTTACACCACCCATCGCTCCATTATGTCTTCAAGCAAAATCCTGATAAACCAACGCCTTGGTAATACCACTGGCTTGATTTATCAGCAAATTTACAACCGACATTAAATACGTCTCTGGCAATGATAATGTCGTCGCCGATGCACTATCAAAATCATCGATCTTGCTCGCGTACAAGCCAACGACGAAGAACTTCGCACGTATATTCAACACGACAATCACTCACTTCATCTTCGACCGATCAACGTTTCCAACATCGGTCTACCAGTCTACTGCGATACACTAATCGACACAGCACGTCCATTCATCCCAACGCTGCTACAAAAATGTGTCTTTGATGCTCTTCACAGCATAAATCACCCCGGCCAAAAAGCAACAGTCAAATTGGTATCACAGAGATACATTTGGCCAAGCATCAAACAAGACTGCAGAGCATGGGCTAATGCCTGCATCGAATGCCAACGTAGCAAAATTACTCGACATGCTGCAGCGTCATGCAACATGTTCATGTCGACATCGTCGGACCATTTACATCATCATGAGGCTACAGACACTGTCTGACAATAATAGATTCACGTGGTTCCACTCGCCGAAACCTCCGCAGATTGTGTAGCCAGAATTATTTTGCTGGCTGGATCTCTCGCTACGGAGTACCACTACGAATCACCACTGACCAAGGGCGGCCATTTGAGGCTGATCTATTCAACGCATTAGCTCGTTTACTAGGCAGTAAGCACATTCATACAACGATATATCACCCAGCATCCAATGGTGTCGTCGAACGTTTTCATCATCAGCTAATAGCTGCAATTTGTCGCTACAGTCCCCCATCGGAACCCGAAGACACATCGTCATCCAGACGCATGACGTCTTTTCGACCATCATCTTCCGACTCATCGAGCAGCGATTCATCACCCCAATGACACCACAAAAAACGTGTGAGATTCAACGACAATAATTACTTCATTTTCCTTTTCTCTTCCAAGGGGGGGAGTAGTTGTAGCAGTCAGCTACAGTATTGCAAGCTCCGCACGAACATTTCTCACACACATGCAAGCATCCACACTAGATTCACGCAAACACTCATGGTCTGAAGTTGTATTGCATTTAGCGGTTAGTTGCGCACACGCCATCACTCCAGCAGCACGTGTAACTCCCAACTTCTAAATATTTAGTTGATTCTTGAATAAATGTATAGTCAGATAAGTAAGGATTCGCGTTGTCTTTTACTGACCAACACAATCCCCACAAAAAAAAAAAATTATAATAATAATCTTATCTTTCCCACTAACAACATTCCATTCATTACTTTGCATTAAGTATAAGTATATTTTTTACCATCAAATATATATTAACTAAAAATATATTAGAAGAAGAAACACAAGGTACTTGGTGACTCCATTCTACGAGTGCTCGTTGCTGGGTGGGGGTAAGCAAACGGTGTTTCAAATGACAAAACATATCAGTAGGTGATGTAAATTATCTGATAATTGTGGAAAGTTCAAGTGGCAGTTCAGATTCTAACTCTAAAGCGCTGGTTAGGTTTAGATCTGATGGATCCTGTTTTAAATGATGACGGAAATAGCAAATTGTTCGTGTAATGCCAAATCACATTTTGGACATCATTTGGGGCGAGTACCAAGACACAACCAATCCTCCTCTTCCAGCCTTGTTCATACACCACTGGCGCGTCAATCAACCTTTTACAAGGGTGAAAGAGTACAATTCAGTTCATACCTATTCAAAAGTTGCGAAAGTGTAACAAGCGTCGTCCCATAAATACCTTAAAATTTCAACACGAAGACTATTTCCACCCGTAATGCTGTATTTTTTCGAAGACACACTTTTGCATGTGAGTACGTCGATTCATTTGAAAAATTTACAGTATCCCAATCGGTAAATTTCTCTAGCAACAGATCATTAATCACAGAGTTCTGTCTCAAAGTAAACTCCTGATCTAATTGCTTTTTGGTATTTTTCGAAGCTTTTCTATTGCCTTTAGTGAGGGAATTTCATAGAGGTTGAGCGTCGCACTTAATTTTTATGCAAGGTGAGATCTTTACGAGTATATCGCATCACCATATCAGAATTGGGTTGGGCGTACTAAGAACAGAGGGAAAACTCGTTGTTTCACAGAAAGGCTTGGAACAACGGCATGCTCTTGTCGAGGCAGTTTTTATGTAACGCGATTTTGAGGCACACTAGGAGTTCACAAGAAAATGAATGAATGAATAAATCACGGAGTTAAATGCCTTCCACAGCTATCGCGTCTCTAACGATAACACTTCACTTGTGATGGCAATATGGCCAATGGAATACACGCGAAACAAAGAAATTTTCGCGTTCGAAAGCCAATGTTGTGGTCATTAAAATGCATACAACTCTGACAGGCCCCTCAGCCTGATGTGGGAAAGTTTCTTCTTGCAAAGCACTTTTAATGGCAAACTTTGCCTTGTCTCACATTATATGTAACTCTAAAACTCTTTTCCGAACAGAAGTTCACGACTACAATGTGAACTGTCCTTACAACTCGCGTTGATCCTTCCACGCCAGCATCTTCGAAGCAATTCGAGATGTTGATAGAATTGTCATATGCAAACTGGGTCAAAGCATGAGAATTTTATGATGGGAATTATGTCCATATTAGCAAGCGGAGAAAATTTAACATTATTTAACGTATCCCCCGTTTCTAATAGAGGTACCGGCTTGATGTCCATTTGTCTGCTATAGACGCCTTTTGGAGCCTTTTTTGTAGAGGGCTGGAGGGCTGGCATTCGCCGAATATGTCTTTGACATATGACATGAATTAGTTAAATTGATCAAGTACTGATCTGAGTTACAGCTGCTCAATGCACAAGAAAGTTGGATCAGAACATGGTTGATTTGGTTTTTTGTTTTGCCATCCGGTGACACCCAAGTCTTTATAGATAAATTTCTCGAGAGAAATTTACCCATTGTGGAGAGCTCTATATATATTATATATACATATATATACTATATATATATATATATATATATATATATATATATATATATATATATATACAATATATATATATATATATATATATATATATATATATATATATATATGAAAAATTGCTTTTAGACGATCGGAAATGGTATGTTGAGCGACGCTAAGTGATTTTGCAAGTTTGGGATGGATTTTGGTCGAGCAATGTCTCCAATCCGTGATCTTCAAACTTTTTTGGCTGTCCGGGCCGTTCATCGTCCTCCAAGTCAATATTGCCACTTTTAACCCGTGCAAACCACTTCTCGTACGTACGCTCAGCTAGAGCATGCACATCATACACTTCCACCAAAATAAGATGACTTTTGGCAGCCTTTTTCTTCAATGAAGAAGTACACACCTTATTCGGCACAAAATTCGACATTTCCAGAGTAAAAACAAGTATTGTTGTTTACGCTTCAGCTAAATGACACATAATGATTCTAAAACTATATGACAGTAGCTATCCAACAGATACTTGGAGAGGTGAATCACCGGAATAAAAATAAAGTTACGTCATCTGTTGAAAACCGCATCAATTAACCGGTACCCCTATTTTGGTGTTGGAGAAAAGAATGTTAGGTGAACGAGATTTAGCATTATTACCGCGAATGGTGAACAAAGGTGTGGGTATAGGATTATGAAGTCTTGCATGCAATGACATTAAAGGTAAGTGAATAATATCATGCATAAATGAAAATAGTAAGCAGGACTGCAAAACGTAACTGTGATGTAACGCCATTCTTTGTAATTTTCTGAACTCAGATGCTGTTCCTCTTTCTTTTTTTTCTATTTCTTATTTCCATCTTTCATCATATCTCGGATAGCAGTAATCTTACGTGATTTGCATAAAATTAATAAAGCAAAAATGAATAAGATCTACTTTAATAATATAAAACTTTCTCGATCCCAAAGGAACAAAATATAGATATCAATTTATACTTTCGGTTTTTAACGTGAAACATTTTTCGCGATGGTTTTATTAGTTGGTCGCGGTTTTATACTTAAAAGATTTTTACCCCGCTTCTTCTTCTTCGCACTACAGCCCCTCCTGGGCCTGCGCTTGCTGCAAATAGCGCCTCCAACTGTCTCGGTCTATTAACCGCGTCCTCCAATTTCAAAATGCGAGCAGCGATGAACTGTCCTCTTCAATCGAGTCAAATCAATATTTCCTCGGTTTCCCCACTGATCTCCAGCCTTCAGTTTTCCCAACGAGTACCTTTTTAGATATATATTGTTCACCCATACAATTCATGTGTCCAGCCCATTGCAGCTTCCACAGTCTTATAATCGTTAAGAGCTACGGTTCGACAAAAATTACATGCAGCTCATGGTTATATCGAATTCGCTATTAGTCCCCGTCTAGCTTTGCTCCGATTATTTACCTTAAGATCTGTCGCTCAAAGACGTTCAAAATATTTGAGGATGCTTGGGTTAAGGTCCATGTTTTACACCTATAGCTTAACACAGGTCTTATCACAGATTTGTATACTTGGAACTTTGTTTTCCGTTTTATGCAACTGGTTGTAGTAATAGAGCAGTAAACCTATCAAACTGCTCTAAAACTTTCATATCATCTCATCCTTACAGCATGGTAATCAAGTAGACATTAATGATTATGCAGTTTAGAATTTTTTTTTAAATATCCAATGTCTTCCTTAAAATAATCAATAACTAACAAACACCTTGCATACCAATTTTGTTACAAATCAACGTGATATTCCAAAAACCAAAAAAAAAACATAAAAATTCGATATATTATTATGCATTATTCATTATTGTGTCTTCACGTTGAAAATGAATTCAAATTTATCAACTAATCATCCAAACACCTTTTCCCTCTTCTCACTTATCACTTTCCAAACAAAAACTTTGCGCAAATCTAAAATAAGTAAACGAGCCTTTGAAAATCAAATCTACATTGCAACAAATTACATACAAAGTGGGAGACAGCATTACTAGTATGCAAATCTAACTTGTTTGGGATTCAATTGCACGGCGACGTTTCCACTCAAATCCACAACAGGAACAACAAACCCGAGAGCAGCAGCAATTCGAAGTAAATCGCATAGGCAAGACAAAAACGAGTTCTGTTGCTGATCGAGACAAAGGGAATCTGCGGTTTTTTGCGAAAAGGTTGACGTTCGGCATCAAAGCACATGTGTGACGGTCAGTGAAAAATCCTCAAATTTCCATGTAAAGCGATTCCGTTTGTTTGGTGGCGATTACCGGTTCAGGTGATTCGTGTGGGGCGCGTCGCGTCAGGTACTTCGTCGAACATTTAACGGAGTGTTGATTTCCGCTTTTCGATTGATATCGGCAAGAAGAGCAGTGGAGAAGAAAAGAACAAGTTGGGTAAACAGACCTACGCTCATGTCAGAAGGGTTTTGTATTCAATTTACAAAATGCAGTCACCAGATCGAATCAAATCAAGAAACATGTCAAAGACGATTTTATTGGAGAAAATATGAAATACGAAGATCATACTATTATTAACAAAGCTGAACAAATTTCGACTTCTGAGGTTTTTAAGATTTGTTATTCTCATAAATATCTCCCTTGATAATTATTTCAGATGTCCATCCGCGACGGAGAAAACACATTTTTCATGTATTTCCCCCCTGTGCCCCCACTGAAGCAAAAACTGACAGTTTAACAACTGTTTTGAAAAGCTCCCATGAAAACTTTTATTTCATACTCATATTGGCTACGTTTGATGAATTTTTTTTCAGGGGCCACTCTCCTGTACTGTTATCATCGATTCATGGCCTATTTTTTCGAATCCTAGAATGGTTACAAAACCCTTTTGCTAGGAGCTCTCTCACACCTCCTTGACTTGTTTCACTTATGAGCATTAAATGTAGGTACTCATCTTCAGTCATTCATTAAATTGAATCAAGTGTTCAAAGCATGCACCTTAAACGTTGAAGTTGGGAAAAAATAACAACATTATTCAATCTTCGCATTTAAAACAGCCACTATTTTGTTTTACGATTACTGATACCACTAGCTGAACCGATTCTCAAGGATATTCATGACACCTATCATTACTGAAATTTTCATGCAAATCCTAGCAAAACTGTAGTGTCTGAGTCGGTCAAAAGCGCATGTTGTTCCATAGCCATATGTTGCCATAGTAATAAATGCAGCGCATATTGTTCCATAGTAATACAGGAAAATTCAAACCGCTATAACATCGCTAAATATGATTCAATCTTTATGAAACTTTCAGGATAAATCAATCTTATGAATAGACATCCACGTACTGAATTTCATTGAATTTAAGGGTACCGTTAAGATTTTATTCAAGAAAACATAAAATCGATAAATCATACTATTACTAACAAAGTTGAGTGAATTGCGACTTCTCCCGTATTTGTTGTTATTGTACTCACCAAGGCCCACATTCCTGATTTTTTTCAGATTTGTCGCATCACAGGTGTCCAATCGCGAGGGGGGGGGACACAAATTTTTCGTGTATTTCCCCTCCCTGTGCGCCCCTCGAAGCAAATTTTTCCAAACTAAGACCTGTTTTGAAAAGTTCTCATCAAGACCTTTCATTTGATACCCATATCGGCTACCTTCAATGAAATTTTTTTTTCGGGGGGTCACTCTCCTATATGGGGAGACCCCCTTAAATACCTTATAAAATTTTTTTCGTAGTTGAACTTTGAAGGGATCATCACTTTACACCTACGCACAAAATTTGATGTTTCTAGCTTAAGTAGTTTCCGAGAAAAACTGCTGTGACACACGGACGGACGGACGGACGGACGGACGGACGGACAGACGGACAGACTGGTCGCGAAACTAGTAGGGTTCTGTAAAATTATTTTACAAAACCTTAAAAACGGGTTTCCTGTTGGCTTGTGCCGTTTGATTCGTTTGAGTTCCGTTAGTGGATTATGAAGGGAATCGATACGGGAAGTGTCGATTGGACGGTGCTCGAGGTCGGTTGCATCTGTGGCGTGGAGGTTTTTGGTTTTTACCTCAGGGTGTTTGTGAAACAAATATGAATTTGATTTTCTTTTGAATTTTCGTTCAAACTCCCGGAAACAAGTGAAAGCGTTTGACGATATGATTCAGTGGTCTTTGATATGGTGCGAATTCGATATCCATGAAAATTTCCATAAAAGTTCGGTACTCGTTGATTCAACTGGCAATTACGGTCCTGTTAGTTCGTAAGAATAGATTTGAACATTTGCAATCGGACTGTTACGAAAGACTCTAAAATCGCAGAGTGCCGTGCCGCGAATTTTGCAATTGGGATTTGTGTTGCATTTCGACTTGGGAAGAAGAACGTAGTTTTGTCATTGGTGATTGCTCCGTTGTTGTGTGAGATTCTGATTCTCACATTCGAACAGGGATTGGATAACGGTTTGATAGTGACAAGAAAAATATGGTAACGAGTGTACGGGGAATTGAAGATCGGGAATCGCGTGGTGAGGGAGAAGCGAACAAGAAGTGGATGCAATAAGGAGCCTGGATTCTTTATGCCAAGGATACGAAAGCATTATGCTTCCAATTGGGACATCGATTCTATGGGAAAAGTCATCCCACCAGCGATCTTTCAACGCAAAACCTAGCGTATCTTTTTATAGAATTGTTTTCTAGTTTTGCTCATAAATAGAAGTATATTGGACGATATGTGTTCCGTTAAAAAGTGCAGTGATCTTGTTAGAGCTGGAGACATTTGTCTGATGTTTTAAAAATTGGTCTTTCGGATTCTTTCTTTATAAAGAAATTTATTTATTATATACTAGTCATCGTGCCGTAAATCAAGGGTTTAATATTTAGTGATAGTGTAAAGTTCAGTAATGAAAAGTTTCAGGACCTGCCCACCTCGTCAACGAGCGCTCGTCGAACAGGTAGGGTAAGTACCCGTTTGATCTCTTTAAATTTATTTATCTGCATGTATATTTTTTAAAAATATTTATTGATTTGAGAAGGAGAAAAGGAGAAAGCTTCTACATTCAGATAGGGTGCGTAGTCAATTCTTACAAAAATAATGTTGAAGATTGAATATTCATATACGTTTCAACATTTTATACTCAGCTTTCTCATGGGTTGTGTCTCATTGATGGTATACATCTTTAATCGGTTATGCACACAATTAAATGCTCATTGAATAGAAATTCACGGTTAGAACTGATGACCCCTAGTATTTGTTAAAAGAAAGGAATTAATGCTAACGTTAGAATCATTTTAAATATTTGATTTACGGTGATAGAATTTTGAATTAAACATAATAAAAATGTTGGAATAAAGTATCAAATCGGTATTTCTTTCTTTCTGGTCTGACCGGGTACAGGACCCGGTACGATGGCAGGCTCTCATCGCCAGCCATGAGCCAGGAATCGGGCACCGACGAACTTTTTTTTGTTTCAGACGACTTCACGGGTTGAGTGGCTCGAGCAAGGTGCCTCTTTATGGCATAGGTTTATGTAATCGAGTTCCATAATTCTATGGTATAAATTGGTCACCGGGGTACTTCTCCTCTGATGGGAAGGCTCATGCAAGTTAAGTTCTATGAGTTTTCCACTCAGAAGAGAAATACCTGGCCACTGCAACATTTATGGATTTTGATCCAGTTGGGCGGTTGCGCGGGGGCACCATCACCACCCGGTTGCCCCTCTCTTATTTGTGGCCCATGAGCCTCGTCGGGTAAAGACGAAGTTACCTTAAGTCCGCCCATTTTTACTTGTTTCACTTGTTCTCCGAAATAAATAAATAAATAGATAAGTCATTTTCTCTCTGAATGGTTGCCTACAATTTTTGCGACTTCGGTCGCCTTTCTTTTTGTGACCCCAGAAATTCGAGAATGCGAAATTCTTTTGTAGTGGGTCCTTGTGCTGGGGGAATGAGCCCGCCCCACGACACCGCAATGCTAGCCTGCCAGCGCATTCACGCGTCCCCAGACAAGGGCATTCTCGGCGGATATCTTCACCTTCCTCTGCCGAGGCAGCAGACCATCGCTGTAGTCCTTCATGGACTTTGGATAATACCTATTCACTACGAAATTGCGCCCAACGTGGGGCAAGAAATGCCCGGCTGTATCAACAGTCGTGAGCACGAGACAGTCTATCGTCTCTAGGTGTCCCTACAAGGTGTCCAAATTATTGGCGGGTAGGTAACTACTGAGGGCTTTTGCACTAATCGTGCCCCAGCAACTTAATGACTTCCGGACGTGTGTTGTCTTTGGACATCAATATCGTTTGGTCCTGGTTCTGATTTATACTTTGGTGGTTTACCACCATTGTATGACTAGTAAGGTAAAATGATATTAGAGTCCCTATTTGTATTCGGAGGTTATTATTCCAACATCTATTTTGCGGAGGATTCTGATCTGCTCCTCAAACCAAGCGGTACCTGAGTGTCTTATGCTACATGGATTTGATTTCATGTGATTGGCTTAGTAGCTAATGCATGACTATCTATGATAAGACACGCGCTACTTGTGGGTCAGAATTCAACCCTGGGCTGACAAGTGGTAACTTGTAAAAACTTGCGGATGAGCAAAAAAGTAGTCCCTGTTACGCAGCAGGAGCAGTGTGCCATTGGTTTCCTTGCTTGGGAAGAAGGAACGGAATGGAAAGACTGAACTTTCATGATATATAGATCCAAAAGTTGTTTTTCTTGATAGATTGCGTTTGAGTTTGCTACTGACGGCCACTTGAAAAATCATATATTTTACATTATTTTTTCCACATTTTCTATTATTTATATATATATATATATATATATATATATATATATATATATATATATATATATATATATATATATATGTATATATATATATATATATATATATATATATATATATATATATATATATATATATATATATATATATATATATATCTATATATATATATATATATATATATATATATATATATATATATATATATATATATATATATATATTTACTTAGGTATTGTTTATCTTTATATATTTATAGTTTAAGTTTTCGTTGAAAAAATTAATTTTGTTTAGCAATGCCCTCCAAACGCACGCCCGCACGCTGGTTACACCAGCTGTGCTTAAGCCAGCTAAGGCAAACCTCGTCAACGTGCCCACTATGTCGTTAGCCTCTGGAGCCAACACCGATAGTAACCGAAAGGCCTCAGTCCTCCAGCGCGAGTGGTGCAATGCCCAAAGGTGGACCCCTCCATTAACGACAATGGGTGTACGAGGTGAAGACAGCGGAGCCAGAGCGTTACCGACCAGTCAGCCCGATATCGAACCATCATCAGCAGCGTCACCTGAGATGTCGCAGCTACTGGCGGTCATGCAAGCTATGGCCACCAGCATGGAAGAAATGAGGCACCAGCTACAGAATCTGTCAGTTCCGCAGCCAACCACGCAGCCCTCCACATCCACGGCCAGAGCGGACTATATTGAGCCACCAGGGGCAGTGATAGGGGATACAGTACCTCCTAGGCAAAGCGGAGCCATGAACTCCATGGCCCAGAATACCGACCCAGGGGAGACGTCCAGATTTCGCAACCGCAATGGCGGAATCATGCGAGTGCGTGGAGCCCGAAGCGAGAACAGTTCGAGCAGGCAGCTCGAGACCGCGGCTCGATGCCCTGGTACAATTGGGACTTATCATCTTCAGACCAGCCAGGAGCCCGCCGTACGGGCCGGCCTACTCTCCGCGAAGATGTCGCACCCAGGCAGCCTAGTTATGAATGTAATCGTCCGCCAGGTGCTATTCCGCCCTCTCAGATAGCCCATATAGTGGCAAGTTAGAAACTTATGTTTACTGGCAGGACGACGACCCTACGACTATCGGTGCCTTCTTAAGGAGGGTCGGAAACATGGCCTCGCTGAACCTAGGAGGGAACATGCGGGTCGTTACCCGCTGTGCGCAGATGCTTTTAGTGGGAGAGCTCTTCGGTGGTTCTGGCGTTTCGTCGACACGGATCCCACCTATGATTGGGAGACCTTGAAATGGGCAGCTTTGCGGGAACTTACCCCAGTCGAAGGAGACGACACGCTGAAGCAGCGCATCTGAAACAGACGCGAACAGCCACAAGAGACCATGGACGAGTATTATGAAGTCCTAGGCTGTCTGTTGGAGCGTCTAATGATCCCCATGCCAGAGTCAGAGTTACTCAGCCTCTTCTGGGAGGGGATCAGACCGGAGTTGTAAGAGCGACTGGTGTTCGCCCCGCACCACAGTGTGCATGCGCTTCGCGCATCAGCGAAGCAATTGGAAGCGGTGCAGTATTCCCAGCGCTCCGCGTCACATAGTAAGCCCTTTGCCCGACGAGATCAGCCAGAACGACGCGCGACCGCTGAGCTCGAGAGCCGTATACCAGCCCTAGCCGCGCCAGCCGTCCTCATTCCACCCACCAGCGTCAGCACCCCGGAGACTCTCTCTCCATTGCCGCCGATTTAGATCCAGAACCTTAGTCTCAGGTACATGAACTGGCTCCCAGGGCCCGAACTACCACGCGCTGGACCGTTTCACTGCATGCCAGGCAGAGGCTAGCATCTTCTGCTTTCGGTGTGGGAAGCCAGACACCTATGCGCCTCAATGCACTAATTGCAAGAAGTCAAAAAACTTGCAAACGAGTGCGCACGACAGCCCGCAGCACTCGCGACAGACTCAGTAACGGAACGGCACGCCGTCCCGTTTACTGGCAGTTGCACCCCGCAGTAGTTCCCCAGCCAGCTGCTCACCCCCACAACCTTGACGATAACCCACCAGCCATGCCCGCAGGGGGAATGCCGGTCGACAAGGGCACTTTTGGAGGCTAGCATTCTTTGGGGAAATCCGCCCCCACGTACCCGAGGAAACTCCGCAGGGGGCATGCCGGTCGACAAGACCACTCTTGGAGGCTAGCATTCTTTTGGGAGTTCCGCCCCCACGTACCCGAGGAAATTCCCGCAGGGAGAAAGCCGGTCGACAAGAACATTCTTGGAGCCTAGAATTCTTTGGGGAGTGCCGCCCCCATGGACCCGAGGATATGGGGGGTGCCGTAAGGTTCCCTCCTGGGATGACAGGTAACGACTCTGATTGTATCTGGACTACGCTTTGGACAACGAACTGGAATTGTGATGGTTTGAACCTAGTTGCTTTGCACAGTAGCGCAGAGGTGAAACTCGTGTGTGAACGGCTCCAATTCAACTATCATACCGTCTCCGTTCCGGCAAAACCTTGGCAGGCCTCGGAGTACGTTCGAAGTTCGCACCATTGGGTTGGTGGTGTAGGTTCGGTTGAGACGGACTCTCGATTAGCGCTGGTCTGGCTCTGAGCACTTGTCCCCATAAGGGCTTGTGCCAACCCTCGCATGGCCTCCCTGCTCTGCAAAGATAACCATGGGACCAAAAAGGCGACTACACACACGAACGGAGATAGCGGCTCCGAGGGGGGACCCAACAAAACTGGAGCAATCAAAAGACCAAAAAAATCCAAAAAAGGAAATAAAAAATAATAGCAACGACGACGCAACCAGCGGTTGCAGCCACGATGTCAACAGTACATCGAGAGCTGTACTAACCACGAAAAAACGAAGACTAACACGACGACAGTGACCATAGACGAAAAACGAAGAACAGCAGACAGTCTGGTGCAGACTGAGATTCCTGCGGCGCTTGGGCGCAGCAAAAAAATTATGCGAACGCCCGAGCGTCCTATTAAGGAGAAGCGGGAGACTCGGCAGGATGCTTCAGGCGTTCGAGCAGTGAAAGATAACATAAGGAGCACCGAAAATTCGATTGTCACCGCTGCGATCGTTACTAAGGCGACCGATGCCAGGGGCACAAATCATGACATTGCAACGAAAAATCCAGAAGCAAACGAGGAGATTACGGCATTAAAAGCAAAGAGTGACCAGACACCGCGTGATTGTACCACCAACGTTGAAAATGTGGCGAAGTGCTGCACTCGGAAACGGAACGCGAAACCCTCTCCCAAGGATGGTTGCAAGGTACGATTGCGGCCCAGCGATACGAAGAAGAAAGACTACTTCGAAAAGCGGGAGATGTTCTGAAAAGAATACAAACTGCATGCGACTCCCCAAAAATAAGCAAAGTAGCAAAGGAAGGGCTCCTTGAACTAGAGGAGCTCTCAGATTGCATAGGGCACTATCGGAGGAGCTGGCTAAGGGCCGAAGATGAACAGAAGGCTAAAGAGGCGCTTGGGGCAAAATCTAAAGGCGACATGCAGATAGCTCCACCATTAAAAGTCAATAAAAGAATGGCGTCTAGCCCAATCAAAGGAAGATCGGGATAAAAGAAGGAAGGAAGTGACACTTGACGGGCTTGGAGCACCATATTAGGGGTTCCAGACAGTGCTTACAGAAGGAGCGAAGAAAGCCGCAAGGAAACTCCTTCAAAAAAAGCCAGAAAATAAAATTCGCACGGACGCCCAATTAGAACAAGTTGGGTAAACAGACTTACGCTCATGTCAGAAGGGTTTTGTATTCAATTTACAAAATGCAGTCACAAGATCGAATCAAATCAAGAAACATGTCAAAGACGATTTTATTGGAGAAAATATGAAATACGAAGATCATACTATTATTAACAAAGCTGAACAAATTTCGACTTCTGAGGTTTTTAGAATTGTTATTCTCATAAATATCTCCCTTGATAATTATTTCAGATGTCCATCCGCGACGGAGAAAACACATTTTTCATGTATTTCCCCCCTGTGCCCCCACTGAAGCAAAAACTGACAGTTTAACAACTGTTTTGAAAAGCTCCCATGAAAACTTTTATTTCATACTCATATCGGCTACGTTTGATGAATTTTTTTTCAGGGGCCACTCTCCTGTACTGTTATCATCGATTCATGGCCTATTTTTTCGAATCCTAGAATGGTTACAAAACCCTTTTCCTAGGAGCTCTCTCCCACCTCCTTGACTTGTTTCACTTATGAGCATTAAATGTAGGTACTCATCTTCAGTCATTCATTAAATTGAATCAAGTGTTCAAAGCATGCACCTTAAACGTTGAAGTTGGGAAAAAATAACAACATTATTCAATCTTCGCATTTAAAACAGCCACTATTTTGTTTTACGATTACTGATACCACTAGCTGAACCGATTCTCAAAGATATTCATGACACCTATCATTACTGAAATTTTCATGCAAATCCTAGCAAAACTGTAGTGTCTGAGTCGGTCAAAAGCGCATGTTGTTCCATAGCCATATGTTGCCATAGTAATAAATGCAGCGCATATTGTTCCATAGTAATACAGGAAAATTCAAACCGCTATAACATCGCTAAATATGATTCAATCTTTATGAAACTTTCAGGATAGATCAATCTTATGAATAGACATCCACGATTTTATTCAAGAAAACATAAAATCGATAAATCATACTATTACTAACAAAGTTGAGTGAATTGCGACTTCTCACGTATTTGTTGTTATTGTACTCACCAAGGCCCACATTCCTGATTTTTTTCAGATTTGTCGCATCACAGGTGTCCAATCGCGAGGGGGGGGGGACACAAATTTTTCGTGTATTTCCCCTCCCTATGCGCCCTCGAAGCAATTTTTCCAAACTAAGACCTGTTTTGAAAAGTTCTCATCAAGACCTTTCATTTGATATCCATATCGGCTACCTTCGATGAAATTTTTTTTTCGGGGGGTCACTCTTCTATATGGGGAGACCCCCCTTAAATACCTTATAAAATTTTTTTCGTAGTTGAACTTTGAAGAGATCATCACTTTACACCTACGCACAAAATTTGAGGTTTCTAGCTTAAGTAGTTTCCGAGAAAAACTGCTGTGACACACGGACGGACGGACGGACAGACGGACAGACGGACAGACTGGTCGCGAAACTAGTAGGGTTCTGTAAAATTATTTTACAAAACCCTAAAAAGGACTTGATGCAAAACAGGAGAGGCAGAATCCCCGACGAAGACCCCGGCAGCAGGCACTGCTTGTAAAGCCCCAAGATGGCCGATCCTACGCGGAAGTACTGCGGGACATCAGGGGAAACGTAAAGCCTGAAGACACCAATACTACCATTAAAGCATTACGAAAAACGCGGTCGGGCCACATACTTGTCGAATTTGGAGCAGAGGCCGGCAATAAAGAAGCATTTTGTGACGCAGTAAAGAAAGTCCTCGGCAAAAGCGCAACTATGGCCCCGCTCGAGCCAATGGCAACGATCGAAATACGCGACACTGACTGCATGACGGATCTGGCCGAGGTAGAAGAGGCCATCAAAAGGGAGTTCCCTAGCGTGGGAAGGATCAAAGTGAGACTGACACCAGAAAACAACAGGGGACAACGCATGGCCATAGTTGACTTGACCGAAAAGGACGCCGAACAATTCCTGAACAAGGGCAAAGTACGAATTCGGTGGGTTGTCTGTAGGATACGGCGAAGAGCAACGCCTCTTCAATGTTTCAAATGCCTTGGTTATGGTCACACCACACTAGTATGCAAAGGACCCGATAGGAGTTCCCTATGTTACAAATGCGGTGAGAGGGGACATTAAAGAAAAGAGTGTACGAAGGAGGCACACTGTATTCTTTGCAAGGATGCTGATCCAAAACCTGATTTTGGACACGTCTTGGGATCAGGAAAATGCCAGGTGTTCCAGGAAGCCCTAGCCAAGGCAAAATCAGAGCTTCGATGACCCGCATCCTGCAGCTAAACCTACACCGCAGTTCAACTGCCCAAAATCTGCTTGAGCAGTTTGCGAGGGACATGAAAGCCGACTTCTTGCTGCTGAGTGAGCATCACCATAGTAAAAGTCCCGCATTATGGTACTCTGATGAAACTGGTACTGCCGCCATCTGGGCTCGGAACAGTGACTTTCAAGCGGAGAGTTGTGGACGGGGGGATGGTTTCGTGTGGGTACCTAACGCCTAATGACTCGATATCATCTTTCCAAGCCAAGCTTAATGCTTTCGAGGGCGGTATCTTGAACGCAGAGGGTAAAGTGCTCGTTGGGGGCGACTTCAACGCTAAAGCAATAGAATGGGGCATGCCTCAGACGGATCCGCGGGGAAAACGAATCCTGGACATGGCAGCCAGGATGGCCCTCGTCGTGCTAAACTCCGGAAATACGCCGACTTTCTGCCGTATTGGCTGTGAGGGAACCATACCGGACGTGACATTCGCCTCGGAGTCCTTAGTACGGAGGATACACAACTGGAAAGTATTAGAGGACTACTCAGCCAGTGATCATCAGCGCATTTTGCTTGAGATAAGTGATGCTGTCTCCCGACGTCCTTGCTCTCGGCCTTCCACAACTGGATGGAACATTGGAAGAATGGACGTCGAGAGGTTCGTCAAGGCTCTCACAGCAGGTGAGGCGCTGCAGGAAGCTTCGGAGGGGACGGAAGAGCTGGCAGCTCAAGACGTGGTGAACTCTACTATGAGCATCATTACGATTGCTAGCTGCGCTTCTATGCCCCGTCAAAGACCCCGGCACGGCAAGCCCCCAGTGTACTGGTGGTCAACTGAAATCGGTGGAAAGCGAAGGGAGTGTCACAAGCTTCGACGTGAGGCTCAACGGGCGCGGAGCCCTGATGAGGCATGCGAGCAACTGGCAGCATATAAGTCGGCCAGGAAATGCCTTCGCAAGCTGATCTACAGTAGCAAGGCTCGCATGGTGGCAAGACCTAGTGGACAATGTGAACAAGGATCCGTGGGGCCTTGGCTACAAGCTGGTCATGGGGAAACTTGATGCCCTACGGAAGCCTTGTATACATGATGCGGAAAAGATGGACGCGATAGTGCGGGGACTCTTCCCCGCCCATCCCGTCCGTGTTGACGCTGTCCATGGTGAAACAGCAGTAGAGTGCCCACTCTTCACACAGCTGGAGCTGGAGGAGGCAGTTCTCTCATTGAAAACGAGGAAGGCTCCACGTCCAGGTGGTGTTCCAGCTGAGGTGCTGCGGCTCGTCTATCACCATTGTCCTGACTTGCTGCTCAGCACATTCAACGCTTGCCTACGGTACGGGATTTTCCCGGTACGATGGAAGGTGGCGAGGCTCGTTCTGATCTGCAAGGGGAAGGGAAATCCCGGATCGCCGTCTGCATACCGCCCACTATGCATGCTAGACACGGCTGGGAAAGTGCTAGAGAAACTCATCAAGGGAAGACTCACTGACGCGATTCGTGCTGCTGGGGACCTATCTCCTCGGCAGTACGGCTTTAGAGCAGGACGTTCTACCATTGATGCGATTGCAGAGGTGGTGAGCGCGGTCCAAAAGGCAGAGGCATATAGTCGCACCAAGCGACGGATCGTCCTGTTGGTGACACTCGACGTCAGGAATGCCTTCAACTCCGCTAGATGGGTGGATATTCTGGATACGCTGGAAAACTCTTTTCAAGTTCCAGAATATCTAATGCGGCTTTTGAGGAACTACCAAAGGACCGACGTCTGCTCTGAGACTTGAGATGCTAGATGAGTCGCGCTTGGTCGGCTATGCGGATGATGTTGCCGCTCTGGTCGCTGGACGCACCGTTGAACAAGCGCAACTTAGGCTAGGTATGCTAATGCGCCGAGTGAGGGACCGGATAACTGCTCGCGGGCTCAGACGCCTAGCCAGATGGGCTCTGCAACTGCAAGGGTTCAAGTTTTCCATCAAACATCGGAAAGGGACCCAGAACATCGTACCTGACACTCTCTCGCGAATGTTTTCACCAGAGGGAGCTGAATTGACAATAAATGACGAGGACCCCATCGAAATAGATTTGAACAGCCCGCATTTCGAATCAGACAGCTACAAAGAGTTGGGGCAAACCATCGTGACCCAACAATCACAGCTGCCTGATTTGAAAACTATAGATTGCTACGTGTATAGACGAAATGGATACGCCACTGGTTATCCATGGCAAGAAGAACTCTGGGTACCGGAGGTAATGATACAACATCTGATCCTCCGCGCACATGACCATCCTTTAAGTGCCCACGGAAGTTACGGTCGGACGTTACGGCGACTCAAGAAATACTTCTTTTTGCCTGAGATGGCATCCCAGGCCAAAGACTACGTGAGCGCCTGTGAGACCTGTAAAGGCACCAAAGCGCCCAACCAGCCCCTTTGACCTCTTATGGGTTAACTCAAAGTCCCAGAACGCGCATCCCAATGTCTATACATAGATCTACTCGGTCCATATCCTCGATCATCCATGGGACACATCGCAGCTATAGTTCTTCTAGACCAGCTTTCAAAATTTCCACTGGTGGAAGCTATTCGTAAGTTCACGACTCCATCGTGAAATTTCTAGAGAGCCGGGTATTCCACGTGTTCGGGGTTCCAGAGAGTGTGTACTCGGACAACGGTGTACAGTTCAGGTCTCGGCAGTTTAAGGGCCTTTTCGAACAGTACGGCGTCGATCACCAACTAACGCCCATATACTCTCCTCAATCCAACACCTCATAACGGTTGAATCGCACACTGTTAGCCGCGATCCGTTCTTACGTTCACCCATCTCAGAAAGATTGGGACCGCAGATTGTCCGCCATCACCTGCGCTCTACGATCATCTTGTCATTCCGTCACCGGTGTGTCACCTTACTTTGCCGCCTTCAGATAGCACATGATTTGCCATGGAAAATCATATAGGCTGTTACGGCAATTAAAGTGCTTGGGCGACCCTTTCGTTGCGCTGGAGCCCCAGGAGCATTGAGGAGACCTCCGCCAACAAATCGGATGGAAGAGTAAGCCCGCGGGACGTGCAAATGAGGCGCAGTACAACCTCAGGTCACGACTTTCCAATTTTAAAGAAGGAGATGAGGTTTTCCGGCGCAATTTCCGCCAAAGTGATGCCGCTGGGCATTACAATGCCAAGCTGGACCGGCGTTTCTTGCAAAGCCGTAAACAAAAGGTAGCAGGACCCAATCGTTATCTGATAACGGACCCATCGGGAAAAGAAGTTGGGATATACCACGCAAAAGACCTGCACCGGTAGATACTTATCTTCGTCTGTTCTGTCCGCCCGCACACAGTTACAGGCACGCGCAAGGCTTATATACTTACGACAAAATACAAACATACGTATCAGTCTGTCAATTGTGTTTTCTTTTATTAATTGTCACTCCATATTCCGACGCCAAAAACAACGCATGCTATAATAAAAGATCATTCAGCTCCTTTTCCGCAATCCTCGTCGCCTTGGGATTGCGAGAAAATTAGCTGCCCTGTAGTAATAGAGCAGTTAACCTATCAAACTGCTCTAAAACTTTCCTATCTCCTTCATCCCCACAGCATGGTAATCAAGTAGACATTAATGATTATGCAGTTTAGTTTTTTTTTAAATATCCAATGTCTTCCTTAAAATAATCAATAACTAACAAACACCTTGCATACCAATTTTGTTACAAATCAACGTGCTATTCCAAAAAACAAAAAAAAACATAAAAATTCGATATATTATTATGCATTATTCATTATTGTGTCTTCACGTTGAAGATGAATTCAAATTTATCAACTAATCGTCCAAACACCTTTTCCCTCTTCTCACCTATCACTTTCCAAACAAAAACTTTGCGCAAATCTAAAATAAGTAAACGAGCCTTTGAAAATCAAATCTACATTGCAACAAATTACATACAAAGTGGGAGAAAGCATTACTAGTGTGCAAATCTAACTTGTTTGGGATTCAATTGCACGGCGACGTCTCCACTCAAATCCACAACAGGAACAACAAACCCAAGAGCAGCAGCAATTCGAAGTAAATCGCATAGGCAAGACAAGAACGAGTTCTGTTGCTGATCATGACAAAGGGGAATTCGATTTGTTGCGGGATAGAGTGCAAGGGACGATGGTGGATAGATTGCGTGAAGAAGAGACTCTCGCACGATGAACGAGAATGTAAATGGGCAGAATTGAAGAATGATGTAGGGTTTATTCGCGCGACTGGAGGGAATTTGCGCACGGATGAGATCTGACTTGAGGTGCCGCGGGGGAGATTTCAAAGGTTGTTGCGAGGAGTCAGCTGGAGATCTTGAGACCGGGTAGTCACGCGAAGAGGAATCTGCGGTTTTTTGCGAAAAGGTTGACATTCGGCATCGAAGCACATGTGTGACGGTCAGCGAAAAGTCCTCGAATTTCCATGTAAAGCGATTCCGTTTGTTTGGTGGCGATCACCAGTTCAGGTGATTCATGTGTGGCGCGTCGCGTCAGGTACTTCATCGAACATTTGACGGAGTGTTGATTTTCGCTTTTCGATTGGTATCGGCAAGAAAAGCAGTGGAGAAGAAAAGAAAAACGGGTTTCCTGTTGGCTTGTGCCGTTTGATTCGTTTTAGTTCCGTTAGTGGATTATGAAGGGAATTGATACGGGAGGTCTCGATTGGACGGTGCTTGAGGTCAGTTGCATCTGTGGCGTGGAGGTTTTTGGTTTTTACCTCGGGGTGTTTGTGAAACAAATATGAATTTGATTTTCTTTTGAATTTTCGTTCAAACTCCCGGAAACAAGCGAAAGCGTTTGACGATATGATTCAGTGGTCTTTGATATGGTGCGAATTCGATATCCATGAAAATTTCCATAAAAGTTCGGTACTCATTGATTTAACTGGCAATTATGATCCTGTTAGTTCGTAAGAATAGCTCTGAACATTTGCAATCGGACTGTTACGAAAGACTCTAAAATCGCAGAGTGCCGTACGGCGAATTTTGCAATTGGGATTTGTGTTGCATTTCGACTTGGGAAAAAGAACGTAGTTTTGTCATTGGTGATTGCTCCGTTGTTGTGTGAGATTCTGATTCTCACATTCGAACAGGGATTGGACAACGGTTTGATAGTGACAAGAAAAATATGGTAACGAGTGTACGGGGAATTGAAGATCGGGAATCGCGTGGTGAGGGAGAAGCGAACAAGAAGTGGATGCAATAAGGAGCCTGGATTCTTTATGCTAAGGATACGAAAGCATTATGCTTCCAATTGGGACATCGATTCTATGGGAAAAGTCATCCCACCAGCGATCTTTCAACGCAAAACCTAGCGTATCTTTTTATAGAATTGTTTTCTAGTTTTGCACCTAGATAGAAGTATATTGTACGATATGTGTTCCGTTAAAAAGTGCAGTGATCTTCTTAGAACTGGAGACATTTGTCTGATGTTTTAAAAATTGGCCTTTCGGATTCTTTCTTTATAAAGAAATTTATTTATTATATACTAGTCATCGTGCCGTAAATCAAGCATTTAATATTAGTGATAGTGTAAAGTTCAGTAATGAAAAGCTTCAGGACCTGCCCACCTCGTCAACAAGCGCTCGTCGAACAGGTGATCTCTTTAAATTTTTTTATCTGCATGTATATTTATTAATATTCATTTAAATATTTACTGATTTGAGAAGGAGAAAAGGAGAAAGCTTTTACATTCAGATAGGGTGCGTAGTCAATTCTTATAAAGATAATGTTAAAGAGTAGATATTCATATACGTTTCAACATATTATACTCAGCTTTCTCATGGGTTGTGTCTCATTGATGGTATACATCTTTAATCGGTTATGCACACAATTAAATGCTCATTGAATAGAAAGGCACGGTTAGAACTGGTGACCCCTAGTATTTGTTAAAAGAAAGGAATTAATGCTAACGTTAGAATCATTTTGAATATTTGATTTACGGTGATAGAATTTTGAATTAAACATAATAAAAATGTTGGAATAAACTATCAAATCGGTCTTTCCTTTCTTTCTGGACTGACCGGGTACAGGACTCGGTACAATGGCAGGCTCTCACCGCCAGCCATGAGCCAGGAATCGGGCACCGACGAACTTTTTTTTGTTTCAGGTGAATTCGCGGGTTGAGTGGCCCGAGCAAGGTGCCTCTTTATGGCATAGGTTTATGTAATCGAATTCAATAATTCTATGGCATAAATTGGTCACCGGGGTACTTCTCCTCTGATGGGAAGGCTCATGCAAGTTAAGTTGTATGAGTTTTCCACTCAGAAGAGAAATACCTGGCCACTGCAACATTTATGGGTTTTAATCCGGTTGGGCGGTTGCACGGGGGCACCTTCACCACCCGGTTGCCCCGCTCTTATTTGTGGCCCATGAGCCTCGTCGGGTAAAGACGAAGTTACCCTAAGTCCGCTAATTTTTACATGTTTCACTTGTTCTCTGAACAAGTCATTTTCTCTCTGAATGGTTGCCTACAATTTTTGCGACTTCGGTCGCCTTTCTTTTTGTGACCCCTGAAATTCGTGAATGCGAAATTCTTTTGTAGTGGATCCTTGTATAATGTTTCTCGTTCGTTTGTTGTTACTTTGTCCTTACTGCGAAGAATCGTGATAAATTATGAGGAGTTATTTCAATTTATTTGTCTCACCTTACCAAGCGGCTGGGCTGCAGAGAGTTCTGGCGAGGATTATTACAATCCACGAACGCCATGGTTACTAAAAGTCCTGTGAGGAAAGTTTTAGCAGCTACTTTGTCTCCGCTACGATGTGCAATGCCGTTCAAGAATGACTACCTCTTTCTTGTGACAAAAGCAAAGTGTATTTTCCATTTATTCCTTAAATTTATTTATACAAAATTTTTCTTACTAGCTAAACAATAAAAATGTTAATTTATTGCTCATCAATTTTGTTTTCCCACATAACAATGTAACCCAGTTTAAGTTTATTACCCAAGCGACAGTACTTGAGGAAAATACCACACGTGAGCGAAATGATTCACTCATATAATTATGCGCTCTATATGCGGTCAATAATGATCCATATCTCAAGTGTCGCGTGCCTTCGCTAATGCATGGTGCAATTGGGTGTTTGTTTACACCTTCGGTGTGAACGAAATTTCTTTGAGATTTTCCGTATAGGATTTATGACATGTGAAAAAAATGAGCTGTATGGGAATTTTTAGAGATGGGTATGAATGGACATGTGTCCATTGAAGAAAATTTATGCACTTCGATACGACACTAGTGAATCGTGCACATGTTGTATTTCTTGTTCAATGAGATATTGGATATTTGTTATATCCATATAAATTAATGATTTACGAATTAATTTAGGAATTTAATGATTCGTGAATTTAGGAATTTATTATAGGAATTGCATCGATCTCTTAATTAAGGTTAGTCTCCTTACACCCTCAACCTCAAGATGAGTATTAATAGATTGAGTTTGCATCAATATCTTAATATGAATCTAAAAAGTAAACAAAACTTATATGTATGTATATGTTTATTCTCATGTATATACAAAAAAATTTTTTTTTTTAAATTTTTTTGTTATATTTAAAATTTATAAATTTATGACTATTATTTTGTTCATTGTGATAAGGCATTATATGATTTTATTCTATCTTTATGTATTGATTTGTGGAGCCCATTTACATTAATTACTACATTACTGTTCTCAACGTTTATAACTTCAAAAGGACCTTTATAAGGAGGCTCATGTTTCTTTCTGTTTTCATTTCGGTCACCAAAGTCTATGTGTATAGGGTTTGTACGAATTTGATTTTTGACTCTTTTGGCCTGTACATTCTGTATTATGTTTCTAGCTTTTGTTATGGATGTTCTTAATCTAACCTTTAGCTCTTTAGAATAGTCGTCAAGATTGTAGACCTTATCTCTATTTTGAATTAAATCGTTCGGGAGGTAAGGGAGTTTTCCAAAGACTAGTTCGTACGGTTTATAGTTAGTGTCTACATGTGGTGTAGTGTTGTATGCAAAGGTGTCGTACGGAACCCATGTGTCCCATTGCTGGTCATCAGCAAAAGAGTGCATATATTCATTTAGTACACGATGGTTTCTTTCAACCGAACCCAATGTCTTGTGATGGTACGGCGTAGAAAAAATTTGCTTTATTGTCAGTAGTTCACAGATATCGCTCATTAGTTTATTCGTAAATTCAGTGCCTAAATCTGATTTCAATATTTTAACTTGACCATATTTCAATATGAATTCTTCTACTAATCCTTTAGCTATGGTTCTGGACTCCTTATTTTCTACAGGGAACTACAAATTTTGTTAATTCGCATTGTAGAGTTAGTATGTATCGGTAGTTATTCGATATTCTTGATGGACCTACTGTGTCTATTTGTACCGTCTCAAAGCTTGTTGATGAAGTATCGGTCTCAATCATTCTTTTTTTTTGTATGTCTTACTTGTTTATTAGTCTGACATGCTGTGTAATTTCTTATGTAATTCTTAACCATACTGTTCATATTTTTCCAACAGTATCGTTGTTTTAACTTTAGCAATGTTTTGCGAATTTCAAGATGTCCTCCGTGCGGAGAGTTGTGATACTCTTCTATTAGCTTCATTTGGTTTGCTTAATCTCTATCCATTACCCTAGTTGGTGGTTTGTATATCATGATTCGGAGTTTCTTTTGCATACTTGTTTTATGTTGCAACATATTAAATATTCTTTTAAATATTACTTTGTCTATAGACCTAAAAATAATGTCTTCACAAGATAATGAGAGTTCATTTATGATTTCTTGATTCGCGAATCTCAATAGCTTCTCCAAAATCGAAACGAGTTTCGGATGTGGATTATCGCTTATTGTCTCATTAAATTTGTTCCTTGTGGTAGCATCTTTCATTGTTAGCTTATCTTTGATGGAAACGGATTTCGCATCAGATATATCGCTGTAGTGCACTTCTATAATATCATTCGTACGTGTAATAGAAACTTTATTTTCTCTGCGCAGAATTAATTTTAATTTCATGATTCCGGTGATGTCTGACAAACTTGTGCAATCCCAACAATAGAGTTGATCAAGTTCTATCGGTGTCTGGGTGCTCTCGTTGTCGACTATCTTTCTTTGCTCTTCTTGTTCAGAGGCCATTCGCCTGGTAATAGCTAATAGTTTTTTCTTTGCGGTTTCATCGTTTTCTGGAGGTATCATTGCCTTTAAGGTATCAGAGGTTAGCTCGATCCTTGATAATGCATCAGCATTGGTATGCATACTACCCTTCTTATATACAATAGAAAAATCGTAATCAGACAGGTCGACACGAATTCTGGTGAGTTTTGACGAAGGATTTTTATGTGTAAACAAAGATACCAGTGGTCTGTGATCAGTCACAGCCACACATTTCCTTCCGTAAAGGTAAGGTCTAAAGAAGTTTATGCCCCAATGTATGGCTAAAAGTTCTTTCTCGATAGCGGGTTTATTAATGTCGTGTTTAGCCAATGATTTACTTGCATAAGAAATTGGTAAGTCTTCGCCAATTTCTCCTTGAGATAGGACTGCACCTGAAGTGTAGTTAGAACGTCAAACGTTAATATAAATGGTTTGTTGAAATTTGGATACTAAAGGATTGGAGGCTCTATCAGTTTTCTTTTCAAAGTTTCATAAGAATTCTGATATTGTAAGTTTGGGGATTACTTTTACTACTCTATGTGAATATGTACCCATATAGCACAAGCGCTATTCTGATGGCATCCAAAGAGCCGATATTTCTATTAAACGAAAAACGCCAAATGAGGCAGTACAACGTCTAAAAGTTAACTGTATTTTCCATAACATCTATAATACCTTAAATACTATTTTCGATACATTAATCATACAACCTAATTTCCTTAATGACATACTTAATGACTAACGTGTGAATATTACTGACCCTTCTCGAGTGGTCAATGTGTCACCAAAATGTTCTACTAATTTATCGACCTTCATTTCTCTTCACACAAGAAATCCATATCACATTCAATTTCCCAAAACAAAAACAAACCGCAAACAAATTACTGAATACCATATGGTATTCATACCCGCAGGGGGAATGCCGGTCGACAAGAGCACCCTTGGAGGCTAGCATTCTTTGGGGAGTTCCGCCCCCACGTACCCGAGGAAATTCCCGCAGGGAGAATGCTGGTCAACAAGAGCACTCTTGGAGGCTAGCATTCTATGGGGAGCGCCGCCCCCACGGGCCCGAGAATATGGGGGGCGCCGTGAGGTTCCCTCCTGGGATGACAGGTAACGACCCTGATTGGATCTGGACTACGCTTTGGACAACGAACTGGAATTGACGCTTTGGGCTGGCGGATGTGATGGTTTGGACCTAGTTGCTTTGCACAGTAGCGCTGAGGTGAAACTCGTGTGTGAACGGCTCCAATTCAACTATCATACCGTCTTCGTCCCGGTAAAATCTTGGCAGGCCTCGGAGTACGTTCGAAGTTCGCACCATTGGGTTGGTGGTGTAGGTTCGGTTGTGACGGACTCCCGATTAGCGCTGGTCTGGCTCTGAAAACTTGTCCCCATAAGGGCTTGTGCCAACCCTCGCATGGCCTCCCTACTCTGCAAAGATAACCATGGGACCAAAAAGGCGACTACACACACGAACGGAGACAGCGGCTCCAAGGGGGGACCCAACAAAACTGGAGCACACAAAATCAAAAGACCACAAATACCCAGAAATAGAAACGAAGAATAATAACGACGACGCAACCAGCGGTTGCAGCCACGATGTCAACAGTACATCGCGAGCGGTACTAGCAACGACAAAAACGAAGACTAACACAACGACAGTGAAGACGGATGAAAAACGCAGAATACAGACTGAGATTCCTGCGGCGCTCGGGCGCAGTAAAAAAAATGATGCGAACGCCCGAGCGTCCTATTAAGGAGAAGCGGGAGACTCGGCAGGACACTTCAGGTATTCGAGCGGTGGGAGATAACATAAACAACACCAAAAATCCAATTGTCACTGCTGCGATCGTTACCGTAGCGACCGATGCAAGGGTCGCAAATCCCGACATTGCAACGAAAAATCCAGGAGCTAACGAGGAGATTACGCCACTAAAAGCAAAGAGTGACCAGACACCGCGTGAATGCACCGCCAAAGCTGAAAATGTGGCAGAAGTACTGCACTCAGAAACAGAACCCGATAACCTCTCCCAAGGATGGTTGCAAGGTACAATTGCGGCCCAGCGACACGCAGATAGCTCCACCATTAAACGTCAATAAAAGAATGGCGTCTAGCCCAATCGAAGGAGATTGGGATAAAAGAAGGAAGGAAGAGGCACTTGAAGGGCGTGGAGCACTAGATCAGGGGTTCTAGACAGTGCTTACAAAACGAGCGAAGAAAGCTGCAAAGAAAATCCTTGAAAAACAGCCAGAAAGTAAAGTTCGTACGGACGCCCAATTAAAAAAAGGACCTGATGCAAAGCAGGAGAGGCAGAAGCCCCGACGAAGACCCCGGCAGCAGGCACTGTTTGTAAAGCCCCAAGATGGCCGATCCTACGCGGAAGTACTGCGGGACATCAGGGGAAACGTTAGGCCCGAAGACACCAATACTACCATTAAAGTAGTACGACCAACGCGGTCGGGCCAAATACTGTTTGAATTCGGAGCAGAGGCCGGCAATAAAGATGCATTCTGTGACGCAGTAAAGAAAGTCCTCGGCAAAAGCGCAACTATAGCCCCACTCGAGCCGATGGCAACGATCGAAATACGCGACATAGACTGCATGACGGACCTGGCCGAGGTAGAAGAGGCCATCAAAAGGGAGTTCCCTAGCGTGGGAAGGATCAAAGCGAGACTCACACCAGAGAACAACAGGGGACAACGCATGGCCATAGTTGACTTGACCGAAAAGGACGCCGAACAATTCCTGAACAAGGGCAAAGTACGAATTCGGTGGGTTGTCTGTAGGATACGGTGAAGAGCAATGCCTCTTCAATGTTTCAAATGCCTTGGTTATGGTCACACCACACAAGTATGCAAAGGACCCGATAGGAGTTCCCTATGTTACAAATGCGGTGAAACGGGTCATAAAAGAAAAGAGTGTACGAAGGAGGCACACTGTATCCTTTGCAAGGATGCTGATCAAAAACCTGATTTTGGACACGTCTTGGGATCAGGAGAACGCCGGGTGTTCCAGAAAGCCCTAGCCAAGGCAAAATCAGAGCTTCGATGACCCGCATCCTGCAGCTAAACCTACACCGCAGTTCAACTGCCCAAAATCTGCTTGAGCAGTTTGCGAGGGACAGGAAAGCCGACTTCTTGCTGCTGAGTGAGCAACACCAGGATAAAAGTCCTGCATTATGGTACTCTGATGAAACTGGTACTGCCGCTATCTGGGTTCGGAACAGTGACTTTCAAGCGGAGAGTTGTGGACGGGGGGATGGTTTCGTGTGGGTTCGGTGCTCAGGGATCACCTTCTTTAGTGTGTACCTAACGCCGACCGAGTCGATATCATCTTTTCAAGCCAAGCTTAATGCTCTGGAGGGTGCTGTCTCGAACGCAGAGGGTAAAGTGCTCGTTGGGGGCGACGTCAACTCTAAAGCAATCGAATGGGGCATGCCTCAGACGGATCCGCGGGGAAAACGAATCCTGGAAATGGCGGCCAGGACGGCCCTCGTCGTACTAAACTCCGGAAATACGCCGACTTTCCGCCGTATTGGCTGTGAGGGAACCATACCGGACGTGGCATTGGCCTCGGAGTCCTTAGTACGGAGGATACACAACTGGAAAGTATTAGAGGACTACTCAGCCAGTGATCACCAGTGCATTCTGCTTGAGATAAGTGATGCTGTCTCCCGACGTCCGTGCCCCCGGCCTTCTACAACTGGATGGAACATTGGAAGAATGGACGTCGAGAGGTTCGTCAAGGTTCTCACAGCAGTTGAGCCGCTGCAGGGAGCTTCGGAGGGGATGGAAGAACTGGCAGCTCAACACGTGGTGAACTCTACTATGAGCATAATCACGACTGCTTAATGCGCTTCTATGCCCCGTCGAAGACCCCAGCATGGCAAGCCCCCAGTGTACTGGTGGTCAACTGAAATCGCTGAAAAGCGGAGGGAGTGTCACAAGATTCGGCGCGAGGCTCAACGGGCGCGGAACCGTGACGAGGCATGCAACTGGGTGGCAGCATATAAGTTGGCCAGGAAATGCTTTCGCAAACTGATCAACAGTAGCAAGGCTTGCTGCTGGCAAGACCTAGTGGACAATGTGAACAAGGATCCGTGGGGCCTTGGCTACAAGCTGGTCATGGGGAAACTTGATGCCCTATGGAAGCCCTGTATACATGACGCGGAAAACATGGACGCGATAGTGCGGGGACTCTTCCCCGCCCATCCCGTCCGTGTTGACGCTGTCCATGGTGAAACAGCAGTAGAGTGCCCACTCTTCACACAGCTGGAACTGGAGGAGGCAGTCCTCTCCTTGAAAGCGAGGAAGGCTCCAGGTCCAGATGGTGTTCCAGCTGAGGTGTTGCGGCTCGTCTATCACCATTGCCCTGACTTGCTGCTCAGCACATTCAACGCTTGCCTACCGGACCGGGTTTTCCCGGTATGATGGAAGGTGGCGAGGCTCGTGCTGATCAGCAAGGGGCAGGGAAATCCCGAATCGCCGTCTGCATACCGCCCGTTATGCATGCTAGACACGGCTGGGAAAGTGCTAGAGAAACTCATCAAGGGAAGACTCACTGACGCGATTCGTGCTGCTGCGGACCTATCTCCTCGGCAGTACGGCTTTAAAGCAGGACTTTCTACCATTGATGCGATTGCAGAGGTGGTGAACGCGGTCCAAAAGGCAGAGGCATATAGTCGCACTAAGCGACGGATCGTCCTGTTGGTGACACTCGACGTTAGAAACGTCTTCGACGCCGCTAGATGGGTGGATATTCTGGATACGCTGGAAAACTCTTTTCAAGTTCCAGAATATCTAATGCGGCTTTTGAGGAACTACCTAAAGGACCGAAGTCTGCTCTACGACACGACACAGGGCCAACGAAGGATGGAAATTACATCGGGTGTTGCCCAGGGATCTATCCTTGGTCCGGACCTGTGGAACGTGTCTTACGACGGGCTACTCAGACTTGAGATGCCAGATGAGTCGCGCTTCGTCGGCTATGCGGATGATGTTGCGGCTCTGGTCGCCGGACGCACCGTTTAACAAGCGCAACTTAGGCTAGGTATGCTAATGCGCCGAGTGAGGGACTGGATGACTGCTCGCGGGCTCTGTTTAGCATTGGAGAAAACCGAAGTGGTCATCTTGACAAAAAAGAGTATCCCTAGAGTAAAGATGATCAGTATTGGAGATATACAAATCGAATCGAAGCCAGCGGTGAAGTACCTGGGGCTACTGATCGACTCGAAGATGAGTTTCTCTGAGCAAATCAGGGCAACGGCCGAGAAGGCTGCTTCGGGAATGTCGGCTCTGAGTCGACTTATGGCCAACGTAGGGGGACCCAGCCCATCAAGAAGACACCTCTTGATGAGTGCTGTAGGGTCAGTGCTATTGTACGGAGCAGAAGTATGGGGTGACGCTCTCAGCAAGGAGGTATACCGAAAACGATTGGCACAGGAACAGAGAACAGGAGCACTGAGAACTGCATCTTCGTATCCAACAGTCTACGACTCGGCGGTGAGAGTGATTGCAGGCGTGACACCTGTCGCCCTCCTTGCTAGAGAGCGCCGCGCTATTTACCTGCGCCGAAACGAGGATGCGAGGGAGATGGTTGTCCGCGAGGAGAGACAACGCTCGCTCAACGATTGGCAGCAGTCTTGGAGGAATTGCACGAAGGGAAGGTGGACTGCGCACCTCATCCCGGATGTGAGACCATGGCTAAGTGGAAGGCATGATGAGACTGACTTCTATCTGACCCAGCTTTTGAGCGGGCACGGGTGTTTTCAATCTTACCTGCACAAGATCGGTAAGTCACGGTCTCCTGATTGTCGGTTTTGCCCAGGAGAGGAGGACAATGCCTGTCACACATTTTTTGCGTGTACCAAATGGGTCAAGCTGCGAAGGAAACTCTACAGGGAGACGGGGGAGCTCATCCCGGATAATGTAGTTGCGGTGATGCTCGAATCGGTTGACAAATGGAACCAGGTGGCACATTATGCTCGGGCAGTCCTAAAATATAAAAGGGACTCACAGCTGCTGGAGGCACTGTGGCTGGGGGATCGCTCTACTGGCATTTCCTCTTCCCCTCTCCCCTCCCGCTAGGAAAGGAACTCCCCAGCTTGAAGGCGCCCCACGGCGTAACAAAACGAGACCTGGCCCGAAGTAATGTGTCAAACGGTTCCAGACTAGGTTCTCAGATTGACAGGGGAGGTGTTTAGTGGGTAGTCCAAGGGTATCCTCCATGGGAGTCCCACACTGCCAGACTCGGCGGGCGTAAATGGCTTCACCTTCCTACCACAAAAAAAAAATATGGTATTCATTCATTGAGTTGCAGCAAGTGAAATTCGATGCCTACCGTACAACGCGTGCCCATATGCATTCATGTTAACGTACATCGTACGATGTACGTATGGCGCTTAGTTGTTGCAAGTAATATGAGCCATAGTAAATATGCTCGTAAGTACTAAGGCCAATGTCACGACGTCTTGCGTACGGAAATAAAATATTGGTATTCACGTGCATGGTTTTATTTTGTATGAGGTAATAAATATGCTTCTTTACTGATGCAATAAATTTGGTTGTTTATTGATTATTGTATGAAGCAATAAATATGGTTATTTTTTGATTTCTGCATGAAGTAATAAATATGGTTTTTAATGTTTTTGTAGGTTTTAGGGATTCCACATCGTGTGTGGTATCATACACTACACCCATACCCCAAAAGTGTGGAGTACTATATTCAAATTTAGTATGGAACACTCGAATTATGGTGAGTTTTATTCACATTACAGACATGTTACACAAATAAAAATCTAAGTAAAATTCTTGTTAACTATGTTTTACATGATATGTATGTATGTACTTATTCTATTGTCCTAATACTACTCATACGTACTTACAAAAATTATTTAGAATTAAGTTTTAATATCATATGTACTTCAAATAAATTTTAAATTTTATGCGTATTTAACATTTAATTTTTATATTTGAACAATATTATTCTTGTGATTAAATTTTAGAACTATGTTTGAACAATTATACATTATTTTTGTGTACTTCTTTCAATTTTTCATCAATATTTATTACAATGTTAACTCCTTTAATTTCTATTACATTGTATGGACCTATGTAGGGAGTTTCATGTTTTTTCCGGTTGTATTTTCTCAAAAGTACCAAATCTCCTATTTTCAAATTTATTTGATGAACATGAGTATCTTTTGTTCGCTTCTCTTTCACTATTTCAATCATTTCTCGCGCTTTCCTAAGAGCATATTGCAATCTGATTTTTAACTCTTTAGCATAGTTATCTAGGTCGTAAAACTTTTCGTTTTTGTTTAAAATGTCATCTGGCAGATATGGTAATTTTCAAATATTAACTCGTATGGAGTATAATTATTGTCTACATGGGGGATTGTATTATATGCAAACGTGTAATACGAAATCCACTTATCCCAGTCAGAGTTTTCTAAAAATGCCAGAATGTACTCATTTAGTACTCTGTGGTTACGCTCTACAGCACCTAACGTTTCGTGGTGGTATGGTGTAGAAAAGACTTGTTTGCTTCTCAATAGATTGCAAATTTCCTGCATCAAATTATTAGTGAATTCAGTACCTTGGTCGGGTTTCAATATTTTGAAATGACCGTACTTTAGTATGAATTCATTAACTAATGTAGAAGCTACTGTTCTCGCATCCTTCGTTTCCATAGGTGCGGCTACTATGAACTTTATGAGTTCATACTGCAAAGTTAGAATGTATCTATAGTTATTCGAGATTCTAAGAGGTCCGACAATGTCGATAGCTATGGTTCCAAAACTCGTTGTTGGTGTGTCAGTCTTCACGATATTTTCTCTGGTATTTCTTACTTGTTTATTCATTTTGCATTTTTTGCAATTGCTGACATACCTTTTAACCATGCTGTTCATGTTCTGCTAACAATATTGTTGCTTCAACTTAAGTAGTTTTTCTAATACCTAAGTGACCTCCTTGTTGTGTATCATGATATTCACGTATTAACCGATTTTGTGTCTCAGTATCCTTTATGTTCTTTGGGGGTTCATAAATTATAATATTAATTTTTGCGCGCTGTTTATACTTATTCGTTTGTTGCAACATATTAATTATATTCTTGAATTCAGATTCACGCATGAATTCAAATATTTCATCATCACTTGATAAAGCTCGTTCATGAATATTTCCACTAATTCATCTAATAACTTCTCCATGGTAGATATGTATATCATACTGGAATTATCGTTATAGATTGCTTTACAAGGTTTTTTAGTATTTGTCATTACTGCAGGCTTGTCATTAACGGAAACTCGTTTCTCGTTAGATTTATCACCATTACAGTGTACAATTACTTCATTGTTTGTCCGGACAATTTCAAACTGATGATTATTGCGCAGCATAAATTTTAATCTCGTGACATTTCTTATGTCCAATAGTGACGTACAATCCCAAACGTAAAGTTGATCAGGCTCTACGGTTGTCTTGGGTTCGTCATCTTTATTTTTATCTTTTAAGTCTGTTTTCTGTTTAACAGACATTCCCTGTGTTAACGCCAATATCTTTTTCACCTTTTCATCTCGTTCTAGCGGTATCATTGTTTTCAGTATATCGGAATCAATTTTTATTCTCGATAGTGCGTCCGCGCTGCAGTTCATTTTTCCTTGCTTGAATATGATTTCAAAATCATAATCAGACAAGTCGAGTCGTATTCTTGTTAATTTGGACGATGGATTTTTATGAGAAGAAAAAGAGAGACTAGAGGTCAATGGTCAGTTACCACAATAAATTTTTTACCGTACAGGTATGGTCGAAAGAAATTTATTCCCCAATGTATTGCGAGTAATTCCTTCTAAATAATTGGCTTATTTAAATCATGCTTACTAAGGGATTTACTAGCATATGATATAGGTAAGTCTGATCTAATTTCACCTTGTGAGAGCACTGCTCCTAAAGCACTACTTGATGCGTCTGTAGTCAAAACGAATGGTTTGCTGAAATCTGGATATTGTAGAATTGGCGGTTGAAGCAATTTGTTCTTCAAATTATCGAAGGCTTGGTGGCAGTTTTCATCCCATTCGAAGGTAACATTCTTTTTCAAATGATTGTTCAAACATTTTGCTATATCCGCAAAGTTTGGTATAAAACGTCTGTAATAGTTACAGAAGGCTACGAATCTTCTAGCTTCGTCTGCATTCTGAGGAATGGGGTAGTTCTTGACTGCTTCGTTTTTCGCAGGATCTGTTTTAATACCTTCATCCGCGATAAGATCGCCTAAATATACAACTTCTGATCAAAGAAATTGGCACTTATCCGGGTTCAACTTGAGATTTTATTTACGTAATCTCTGTAGAACCTTGGTTAGACTCCGATTGTGATGATCGATACTACAGCTAAATACAATAATAAATGCTTCAGAGTTCAGTCCTGACAAAGTAATTGCTAACATCCTTTGGAAACTGTTGGATGATATTTTTAATCCAAAAGGTAAGCGTTGAAATTGAAAATGACCATTTCCTGTGGAAAAAGCTGTTAAAGGCCTTGATTACTTATGTAACTCGATTTGATGGAATGAATTGGTCATATCTAGTGTAGAGAAATATTTAGCTCTACCTAGTCTGTCCAATACATCCTCCAATCTTATCAATGGAAACTTGTTATTTACAATTTTACTATTTAGTCGCCGAAAGTCTACGACTAATCGCCATTGCTTTTTGTCACCTGAACTTTTTTTTGGAACTACTAAAAGTGGTGAATTATACGGACTGATAGATGGTTCTATAATATCGTTATTTTCTAATTCTCTGATTTGATCATCAATCTCTTCAAGCTGTGCATGAGGCAGCTTGTAGTTTTGGATGTACACAGGAGTGTTATCCGCAAGTTCAATCCTCTGCTTATAAAAATTATTCACTGTCAACTTATCACCATCCATATGAAATACGCCTTGAAATTCTTCAATGATATCCATGAGGCTACGCATCGCTCTCTCGTCTTAACTATTTGCATTGATCTGCTGTATCAGTTCACTTAGTCTGTTCGTATCTACCTTGTCTCTTTTTCTGGTGTTACTTAGTACGTAATAATTATCTAAAGGTTCAGAATCAACATCAAACTCCTTCAGACTAACTGGATAATCATTAACGTTTAAGACTTTGATGTGACAGACACCTTTAGCTGGTACAATAGTATTACCTATGAAAACACCGTTCTCTATCTCCCTATTCTGGACGATACGATCCTCGTCTCTATGTAACTCGATAGGTAAAATAATTCCAGTTCTCGCGGGTACGTCAATCTTGTAAGTACTCAATGGTTTAATGTCTAAAGGAATTATTATTTCCTCATTGCTAATATTGAAGGCTATTGTATGTGTTTCGTAGTCAATTTTACAAAAATATCTCTCCAAGATGTCTCTCCCAATAATACCATCTGTTTTTATCGGAAACGATTCTTCGACTATCTGGAATGAGTTAGTTACTACGTGATTCCCAATATTCAACTTCAAATTAGCAGTACCCAAAGAGGTAATCGCTTGATTTGTAATTCCGGTAGATTTACATGTTTCACTTCCATTAATATTACCATTGAATGTATTATTTATCTTACAGATTGATAAGTCCACTCCTGTATCTATCAAAAAGTTTAATCATCTTTTGCTTTCTTACAATATAACTTTATAAAATTTGGAAAATTTGTAGTTAGGATTATTTTCTGTTTTTGCTACTCCGGGAGGGCCTGAATTATTTTTACTATTTACTCCTCTCCGGAGGATTGTTCGTTTCCCTGCTCCTGGACAATTTTAACTCTATTCCTATTGGTACTATCTCTATTATAATTTCTACTACCGTTGCTATCATTATTACCACCATTACGATTATTGTAGTTATTTCTATTCCTACGTTTTTGGTATCTAGGTCTATTTTCACTATTACTATTCGTATTGCTACGATTATCTCCATTATTGCTACTATCATTATCCCTATTCCTGCTATTCCTAATTTTCTTATCCCTGCGATCGTTGTTTCGATCATTATAACCTCTACTGTAATACATCACATTATTTGTTTGGATGTTTTCATTCTTTTCTAACTCTAGTGTAAGGTTCACAGCATCCATCAAATTTTGAGGTCTTGCTGAGAAGATAGTAGTCTTATATTGATCGTTCAACCCATTTCTAAATACGGTCAGTGCATATTTATCATTCAAATCCGAAATAATTTTCTTGTGAGCTGGTGTAACGCTATCACCGAATTCATTGAGCTGCAATTGATTTATTACCAATGCTAAAATTTTTTCTTTATAATTGGTCACAGTTGATCTCTTTTGAGTTATATTACCCAGTGATGTGTGAATGCTTGCGATTGTATTCGCAGGCTTAAACCTAATTGTCAAAGCGGACTTTAATTCGTTGAAAGATCGCGGAGTCTCAGTACTCAAAGCAGTCCGTACATTGTCAGCCAGTTTGACATTTACAACAAAATCGATAAGTTGTGGTTTTGCCTCATCCGATAGAGTTTTGTGAACGTATTCTACCATCTTAAGAAATGCATTAAGTTCTTTCGGCTTTCCGTCAAACAGCGGAATAGTCTTGACCGCCAAGTGCAAATCAAAATCACCCATTTTGGTTCTTTGTGCAACTGCAATTTGCTCTAATTTACTATTTAAAATTTGCTCTAACTCAGTCGTAATTTTCTTAAATTGCAATTTTATCCCTAAACAATCTTCATTCGTTGCTTCGAACAAGATATTCAAGTTTCTCTCAATTTCTTTCAGACGTTCTAACTTTTCTTTTAAAGTTTTTGCTCTACCTACTCTATTAATATTTTTCTTCTCATTGGCCAAAATTTTCTCTGCTTCTTTAATTAAGGTTTTCACTGAGTCCATTACATACAAATGATTTCACTTCTAAACATTTATTAACCTGGCTACTTTTTTGTTTAAATACTTATTATTTATACGGTTGTACACATAAAAACAAATTAACACTATAAAAATTATTGCAGCAGTTGTGGTTGCTTGTCGATACTCTACAAAAATGCTTTCGTTTACGTTCGTAGAACAGCTGTTACCCATTTTTACTTCTTTTGATACGCCAAATCTAACAATCGTATTTTCTCGAACAGCTTCTTTTGATCTTCTGTATTGCTGATTGCAATTATCCTGTATATTTCGTCTTTAGCTTGTCTCAATCGAACTTTGCGGCCTCCTCTGCACTTCCTTTTGGGCGCTACTACCTTCTGTTGAACGTGTTGCTTGCTACTCTGCGTACAACGCCTATATTCTTCGATTGTGATGGGCTGTGGACCAGGTTTACTTCCTCTTGATACCGTTGCGGCTGACTGGTATTGTGGAACATTCGCTGCTACCGGTCCGGGCTCGTACTCCTCTGGCGGGCTCTGCTTCGGTCTTAGTTCTTCCCACAATTCCTCGAGACCGTCCATATTTGCTCGACCTAAGAGGAGTTGGCAGGATCGCCATATTGTAAGTTTGGGGATTACTTTTACTACTCTATGTGAGTATGTACCTATATAGCGCAAGCGCTATTCTGATGGCATCCGAAGAGCCGATATTTCTATTAAACGAAAAACGCCAAATGAGGCAGTTCAACGTCTAAAAGTTAACTGTATTTTCCACAACATCTACAATGCCTTAAATACTATTTTCGATACATTAATCATACAACCTAATTTCCTTAATGACATACTTAATGACTACCGTGTGAATATTACTGACCCTTCTCGAGTGGTCAATGTGTCACCAAAACGTTCTACTAATTTATCGACCTACAATTCTCTTCACACTAGAAATCCATATCACATTCAATTTCCCAAAACAAAAACAAACCGCAAACAAATTACTTAATACCATATGGTATTCATTCATTGAGTTGCAGCAAGTGAAATTCGATGCCTACCGTACAACGCGTGCCCATATGCATTCGTGTTAACGTACATCGTACGATGTACGTATGGCGCTTAGTTGTTGCAAGTAATATGAGCCATAGTAAATATGCTCGTAAGTACTAAGGCCAATGTCACGACGTCTTGCGTACGGAAATAAAATATTGGTATTCACGTGCATGGTTTTATTTTGTATGAGGTAATAAATATGCTTCTTTACTGATGCAATAAATTTGGTTGTTTATTGATTCTTGTATGTAGCAATAAATATGGTTATTTATTGATTTCTGCATGATGTAATAAATATGGTTCTTAATGTTTTTGTAGGTTTTAGGGATTCCACATCGTGTGTGGTATCATACACTACACTGACATTCTTCAGGCCAGTTAAATGTTACATTCTTCTTTAGCAAAGCATTCAAACACTTAGCCGTCTCAGCAAACTTAGGAATAAAATGCCTGTAATAGCTGCAGAACGCCACAAATCTGGGTACTTCATCTGCATTCTTTGGGACCGGGTAGTTCTTGATGGTATTATTTTTAGCTGGATCAGTCTTGATCCCTTCATTAGTTATCAAATGACATTTCTCGGGGTTTAATTTTAAATTGTGCCGACACAGCCTTTGTAACACTTTACGAAGATTGTCATTATGATGTTTAATGCTGCAACCGAATACTATAATGTCATCAACATATAGGAATGCTTCGTGACTTAAGCCACTAAGAGCTATCGTCAACATTCTTTGAAAGCTGTTGGATGAAATTTTTAATCCGAATGGTAATCTTTTGAAGTGATAATATCCATCACTGGTGGAGAATGCTGTCAATGGTCGAGACTCTTCCTCAAGTTCAATTTGATGAAAAGCTAGTCATGTCCAGCGTAGAGAAGTATTTTGCTCTACCCAGCTTGTCTAAGACGTCTTCAAGTCTTGTCAAAGGAAACTTGTCGTTGACTATCTTGTCATTAAGCCATTTGAAGTCCACAACCAGTCGCCATTTAGCCTTAACATCTGCACTCTTTTTTGGTACCACCAAAAGAGGCGAGTTGTAGGGGTTTATTGACGGTTCTATGATGCCATTTGTTTCTAGTTCCCTAACCTGTTGTAGGAACTCTTTATTTTGGGATTGTGGCAATCTATAATTTTTAATGTAGACGGGATTGTTATAGACGGTCTGTAACCTCTGTTTATAAAAGTTGTTAGTTTCAAGTTTTTCTCCATCCAAATGAAACACGTCTTGAAAATTTTCTATTATCTCAAGTAAATCATGCATTGCGGGTCTGTCTAGAGTATACTTGTTCATAACCTCTATAAGCTTCTTGAATCTATCTTTGGTATGTCTTTGTTTTTCCCACTTAAAAATATCATAGTGTTTTAATGGTTCAACCCCAACGCTAAAATTCTTTAGGACAATATCCTCGTCATTGGTGTTCAATATTTTTATGTGTCGAACACCTTTTGCAGGTACGATCGTATTTCCTACGAATACGCCCTCCTCAATTTCCGTGTTAAGGACAATACTTTCCTCAGAAACTTCTATATTTACTGGGATAATCATCTCAGTTCTGGCTGAAATATTTATCTGTGAATATTCTTGTCTTCTCGTGTTCATGGGTAGTGTGGCGTCTTCATCGTTCACGTTGAATATTATCGCAAACGTCTCATAATCGATTTTACATAAGTAATGGACCATTAAGTCTCTACCGATGATTCCATCCGTGCTTATTGGAAAATTGCTTTGCACAACATGGCATGATTCCCCTAATTTATGATTCCCTATAATCAGATCTAAATAAGCTGCACCTTAGGATGTCGTTATTTCCTTAGTAATGCCCGTTAACTTAATTTTATTACTAGTTTCTATCGAGTTCTCTAAATTATAGTAGATATCTTCCTTGCAAATTGACACATCTGCCCCAGTATCGATTAGAAATAGTAGATACCTTTCTGAATTACATTTATAAATTCTTACAAAATTTGTATAATTTTCAGTAATCCTATATATTTTTCTTTCTACCGTTGAATTCTTCAAACCGGGAGGTTCTGGAGAACCTCTCCGGAACCCTGCACGTTTCCTTGGTCGGTAACAGCGTGTACATTCCTTCGATCATTTTTGTAATTCCCATAATTGTTGTTATTGCTATAGTTGTTACTATAGTTATGATTATGGCTATTACTATAGTTATTTCTTCTACTATTGCGTCTATGGCCTCTACAATTGCCATTGTTTTGGTTATTACGGTAACAATAGTCCCTATCATTTCTGTTGTCGCTATTACTGTTACCGTCATTGCGATTACTATTGTGTCTGTTCGAGTCGTTGTTATTCGCGTTATTCCTATAACCGTGGTTATTTCTATTACGGTCACCGCGTTTTCTACCTTTTCTGCCCTGATCGCTATTGAAATGCATTACGCTGTTGGTAGCTTGTGTCTCTGCACTCTCCAATTCTTGTGCAAGAGACACGGCTTCAGCAAAACTTTTTGGTCTTGCTGAGAAGATGGTGCTTCTCAGCTGATCATTTAACCCGTTCTTGAAGACAGTTAACGCATATGTATCATTAATTTGCGTTATTATCTTCTTTTCATTTGCGGAAACTTGACTGCCTAATTCTTGAACTTGCAGCTGATTAAGCTCATCTGCCAAATTCAGGATTTTGTCTTTGTAAGATTTTACAGAAGATTTCTTTTGGTAAGTACCGCTCAGAAGTGTATGGATTTGAGGGACAGTCTTATCATTTTTTAAACGATTCTGCAACTCTGATTTCAAAGAGTCAAAAGTTGAGATAGAAACATTGGTTAAAGAAAGTCTGACGGTTGCACTCAATTTCACATTCACAACAAAGTCAATCAGGCTAATTTTAGCATTAGCTGACAAGGTTGCGTGCAAAATTTCAAAGATCTTAAGGAGCGGATCTAATTCCTTATATTTACCCTTGAAGACGGGTATCAACTTCATAGCCGTTTCTAGATTAAACTCAGTCATGGTAAAGTTTTCCTGAAGAAATGGTAAACTCGACTCTAAATCTTCACTAATTGTTTCTTCTTTCTGAGTTTCTATAGGGTATCCTTGCTTGCTCAGATTTTTCCCTCAAGAATGGATGCTTGTGCCCTGTATTTCAACTTTAGGTCTAAAACCTTAGGGTTTTCCTCACTACAATTCTCAAGAGCTTGATTGAAATTTTGTCTGCTAATCTTTAATTCATTTAATTTTGCTTGAAGAGTCTCAAATGTGTACAAATTCTTTGCACACTTTCTCAAATTTCTTAAAGTTCTCTCGTTTTCAGCAACAATCTGTTCGAACTGCTCCATAAATCAATATTTACAACAAGACACCTGAATTCAATTAATTAATTTCTATAATGAAAATCCAGTTCAATTTAACATCCTGAATGCAATTAAGAACAAATTTGTATTGTTTAAAATCTTATCTTCATAATATTTACATGTTATAACTTAAACGTTAACGCTTCTATTCAGCCTTTTAATCACATAATTCTTGCTGTGTTTGTTGTAAAAATAAAATATTAGTAGAGCTGCCGCAAACACTCCTGTGGTCACCAGCGACTGCTGGTATTGTTCCATGAACGTATTCTCCACTGAACAGCTATTCCCCATTGTTGTTCGAGAAACGCTGTTTTGGCTTGAGGTCTTGTAGCTTGTACTGCAACCTTTTCCTTTGGTCTCCAAATGAGATCCTGATCACCCTATGTAATTCTGCCCGTTGGCGCTTTAATTTTGTTCTTTGACCTCCTCTTGGTCGACGTTTCTTGGGTATCGTCACTTCGATGTCCTGTTGTTTTGTGGACATCCTGAAATATCGCTCGATATTTCGCGGCTTGGGTCCCCGCAGATCTGGTGTACCTATCTCCGAAGGTACATACGGTGGTGGAAGATGATCCAACTGTCTTATCGGTGCTGGCACGTACTCCTCTGCACGTTTGAACAGCCTTTCAAATGCCTCGTTAATAAATTGCCTGTCCTCTTTGCTCAATCCTTCACTGATGGTGTTTTCATCGCTAGAATTCCGATTCAGGAAGGCAGGATCGCCATATAATGTTTCTCATTCGTTTGTTGTTACTTTATCCTTACTGCGAAGAATCGTGATAAATTATGAGGAGTTATTTCAATTTATTTGTCTCACCTAACCAAGCGGCTGGGCTGTAGAGAGTTCTAGCGAGGATTATTACAATCCACGAACGCCATGGTTACTAAAAGTCCTGTGAGGAAAGTTTTAGCAGCTACTTTGCCTCCGCTACGATGTGCAGTGCCGTTCAAGAATGACTACCTCTTTCTTGTGACAAAAGCAAAGTGTATTTTCAATTAATTCCTTAAGTCTATTTATACAAAATTTTTCTTACTAGCTAAACAATAAAAATGTTAATTTATTGCTCATCAATTTTGTTTTCCCACATAACAATGTAACCCAGTTTAAGTTTATTACCCAAGCGACAGTACTTGAGGAAAATACCACACGTGAGCGAAATGATTCACTTATATAATTGTGCGCTCTACATGCGGTCAATAATGATCCATATCTCAAGTGTCGCGTGCCTTCGCTAATGCATGGTGCAATTGGGTATTTGTTTACACCTTCGGTGTGAACGAAATTTCTTTGAGATTTTCCGTATAGGATTTATGACGTGTGAAAAAAATGGGTTGTATGGGAATTTGTAGAGATGGGTATGAATGGACATGTGTCCATTGAAGAAAATTTATGCACTTCGATACGACACTAGTGAATCGTGCACATGTTGCATTTCTTGTTCAATGAGATATTGGATATTTGTTATATCCATATAAACTAATGATTTACGAATTAATTTAGGAATTTAATGATTCGTGAATTTAGGAATTTATTATAGGAATTGCATCGATCTCTTAATTAAGGTTAGTATCCTTACACTTGTGCTGGGGGAATGAACCCGCCCCACGACACCGCAACGCTAGCCTGCCAGCGCATTCACGCGTCCCCAGACAAGGGCATTCTCAGCGGATATTTTCACCTTCCTCTGCCGAGGCAGCAGATCATCGCTGTAGTCCTTCACGGACTTTGGATAATACCTATTCACTACATGGTCTTCAAGATCTTCAATGCTGAATAAAATATTGTATTTGCGAGCTGTATTTTTCGGCGTATTCCGACTTCTTCATTTACCGTTTTCATTATTTTGGCGCCTAAATTCACAAATTCGCTCACATTTTCGATACTGTATTCAACACCTGTGATTATTTTTGTGTTTGAGGTAGCTTTCTTCGACTGCGTCATGAGCTTTACATTATTTTTGTTGATTTGCAGCCCTGCTAGTTTTGCTTTGCAGTCGAGTTTCAGGAAGAGTTCTTTGGCAGTTGTTAATAACCGCGGCAACTGATTTTTTTCCTTATTTGAGTGATTTTGAAAGAATGGGAACCTACAGTCTAAGTGATTAAAATTTATAGTGAAGGACAATTGTTTGTTTGCAGTCTACAAGTTATTTTTTGATTTAATTTGCAGAAAATCCGTTGAAGCTTTAATGGTTGTGTAACATTTAGACGTCACATCATATACTAAAGACAAACATATTTCGCAAAATTTAAATAATGTTGTAAAATACTGCATTGACAGCTATTTGTCGTTGATGATGTTGTTAACATTGATGCGTGGCGGAAGTACTGTATTTGGAAACGGAAAGCGATAACCTCTTCGAAGGATGGTCGCAAAGTACAATTGCCACCCAGCGACACGAGAGAGAAAGGCTACCCCGAAAAGCGGGAGATTTTCTGAAAAGAATACAATCTGCATGCGCCTCCCCGAAAATCAACAAAGCAGTAAAGATTGGGCTGCTTGATCTAGCGGAACTCCTAGACCGCATAGAGCATTATTGGAGGAGCTGGTTAAAGGTGAGTAAAAGGCTAAAGAAGCGCTGGGGGTGAAATCTAAAGGCCACATGCAGAAAGCTCCAACAGTTAAAATCAATTAAAGAATGGCGTCTAGCCAGCCCAATCAAAGGAGATCGGGATAAAAGAAGGAAGGAAGAGGCACTTGATGGGTGTGAAGCACCAGGTCATGGGTTTCAGATAGTGCTTACAAAAGGAGCGAAGAAAGCCGCAAGGAAACTCCTTCAAAAAAAGCCAGAAAGTAAAGTTCGTACAGACGCCCAACAAAAAAAGGACCTGATGCAAAATAGGAGAGGCAGAAGCCCCAACAAAGACCCTGGCAGCAGGAACTGCTCATAAATCCCCAAGATGGTCGATCTTACGTGGAGGTGCTGCAGGACATCAGGGGAAACTTAAGGCCCGAAGACGCCAACACTCCTATGAAAGCCTTATGACCAACGCGGTCAGGCCACATACTGGTCGAATTCGGAGCAGAGGCCGAGAATAAAGAAGCATTCTGCGACGCAGTAAAGAAAGTCATCGGCAAAAGCGCAACTATAGCCCCGCCCGAGCTGATGGCAACAATCGAAATACGAGACATTGACTAGGTGACGAATCTGGCCGAGGCAGAAGAGGCCATCAAAATGGAGTTTCCCAGCGTGGGAAGCATCAAAGCGAGACTGACACCAGCCAACCAAAGGGGACAACGCATGGCCATAGTTGACTTGACCGGAAGGGATGCCGAACAATTTCTGAATAAGGGTTAAGTACAAAAAGGGTGGGTTGTCTGTAGGATATGGCGAAGGCCAACGCCTCTTCAATGTTTCAAATGCCTTGGCTATGGTCACACCAAACAAGTATACAAAGGACCCGATAGGAGTTCCCTATGTTACAAATGCGGTGATATGGGACATAAAAGAAAAAAGTGTAAGTAGGAGGCACATTGTATTCTTTGCAAGGATGTTAATCCAAGCCCCGATTTCGGACACGCCTTCGGATCAGGAAAATGCCGGGTTTTTCAGAAAGCCCTAGCCAAGGCAAAATCAGAACTTTGATGACCCGCATCCTGCAGCTAAACCTACACCGCAGTTCAACTGCCGAAAGCTTGAGCAGTTTGCGAGGGACATGAAAGCCAACTTCTTGCTGCTGAGTGAGCAACATCATGATAAAAGTTCAGCATCATGGTATCTTGATGAAACTGGTACTGCCGCATTCTGCGTTCGGAGCAGTCATTCCCAGGCGGAGAGCTGTGGACGGGGGGATGGTTTCGTGTGGGTCCGGCGCTCAGGGACCACCTTCTTTAGTGTGTACCTAACGCCAAACCAATCGATATCATCTTTCCAAGCCAAGCTTAATGCTTTGGAGGGCACTGTCTCGAACACAGGAGGTAACGTGCTCGTTGCGGGAGACCAACGCTAAAGCAATCGAATCAGGCATGCCTCAAACAGATCCGCGGGGAAAACGAATCCTGAAAATGGCGGCCAAGACGGCGCTCGTCGTACTAAACACCGGAAATACGCCGACTTTCCGCCGCATTGGCTGTGAGGGAACCATACCGGACGTGAAATTCGCCTCGGACTCCTTAGTACGGAAGATACACAACTGGAGAGTATTGGAGGACTACTCAGCCAGTGATCATCAGTCCATTCTGCTTGAGATAAGCAATGTTGTCTGTGCTCTCGGCCTTCTACGATTGGATTGAGAGGTTAGTCGAGATTCTCACAGCATGTGTACCGCACCAGGAGGGGACGGAAGAACTGGCAGCCCAAGACGTGGTGAACTCTACTATAAGCATCATTACGACTGCTTGCTGCGCTTCTATGCCCCGTCAAAGACCCCGGCACGGCAAGCCCCCAATGTGCTGGTGGTCAACTGAAATCGCTGAAAACAAAGGGAGTGTCACAAGCCTGGGCGTGAGGCTCAACGGGCACGGAGCTGGGATGAGGCAAGCAACCACGCAGCAGCATATATGTCGGCCAAGAAATGCCTTCGCAAATTGACCAACAACAGCAAGGCTCGCTGCTGGCAAGATCTAGCGGACAATCGTTGCAAGGATCCGTGGGGCCTTTGCTACAAGCTGGTCATGCGGAAGCTTGGTGCCCTGCGGAAACCTTGTATACATGACGCGGAAAATATGGATGAGATAATGCGGGCACTCTGCCCCACCCATCCCGTCCGTGTTAACGCTGTCCATGGTGAAACAGCAGTCGAGTGTCCATACTTCACACAGCCGGAACTGGAGGCGGCAGTCCTTTCGTTGAAAGCAAGGAAGGGTCCAGGTCCAGATGATGTTCCGGTTGAGGTGTTGTGGCTTGTCTATCACCATTGTCCTGTCTTGCTTGCCTTTAGGGCGGGGTTTTCCTGATACGATGGAAGGTGGCGAGGCTCGTGCTGGTCAGCAAGGGGAAGGAGAATCCCGAATCGCAGTCTGCATACCGCCCGTTATGCATGCTAGACACGGCTGGGAAAGTGCTAGAAACACTCATCAAGGGAAGACTCAGTGACGCGATTCATGCCACTGGGGACCTATCTCCTCGGCAGTACGGCTTTAAAGCAGGACTTTCTACCATTGATGCGATTGCAGAGGTGGTGAACGCGGTCCAAAAGGCAGAGGCATATAGTCGCACCAAGCGACGGATCGTCCTGTTGGTGACACTCGACGTTAGGAACGTCTTCGACTCCGCTAGATGGGTGGGTATTCTGGATACGCTGGAAAACTCTTTTCAAGTTCCAGAATATCTAATGCGGCTTTTGAGAAACTACCTTAAGGACCGAAGCCTGCTCTACGACACGACACAGGGCCAACGAAGGATGGAAATAACATCGGGTGTTGCCCAAGGATCTATCCTTGCTCCGGACCTATGGAATGTGTTTCACCACGGGCTACTGAGACTTGAGGTGCCACATGAGTTGCGCTTGGTCAGCTATGCGGATGATGTTGCAGCTGTGGTCGCTGGACGCACCGTTGAACAAGCGCAACTTAGGCTAGGTATGCTAATGCGCCGAGTGAGGGACTGGATGACTGCTCGCGGGCTCAGTTTAGCACTGGAGAAACCCGAAGTTGTCATCTTGACAAAAAAGAGAATCCCTAGAGTAAGGATGATCAGTATTGGTGACATACGAATCGAACCGAAGCCATCGGTGAATTACCTGGGCCTACCGATCGACTTGAAGATAAGTTTCTCTGAGAAAATCAGGGCAGGGGCTGAGAAGGCTGCTCCAGGAGTATCGGTGCTGAGTCGACTTACGGCCAACGTAGGGGGAACCCAGCCCATCAAGAAGACGTCTTTTGATGAGTGCTGTAGGGTCAGTGCTACTGTACGGAGAAGAGGTATGGGGCGACTCTCTCAGTAAGGAGGTATACCAAAAGCGTTCGGCACAGGAACAGAGAAGAGGAGCCTGAGGATTATATCCTCGTATCCGACAGTCTCTGACTCGGCGATGAAATTTATTGCAGACGTGATACCTGTCGCCCGCCTTTCTAGAGAGCGCCGCGCTATTTACCTGCGCCGAAACGAGGATGTGAGATAGACGGTTGTCCATTAGGAGAGACAGCGCTCATTCAATGATTGCCAGCAGTCTTGAGTGAATTGCATGGAGGGAAGGTGGGCAGCGCGCCTCATCCTGGATTTGAGACCTTGGCTAAGTCGAAGGCATGGTGAGACTGACTTCTATCTGAACCAGCTTTTGAGCGGGCATGGGTGTTTTCAGTCTTACCTGCACAAGATTGGTTAGTCACGGCTCCCCGATTGTCGGTTTTTTCCCAGGAGAGGAGGAAAATGCCTGGCATACATTTCTGGCGTGCAAATATGGGTCAGGCTGCGAAGAAACCTCTACAGGGAGACGGGAGAGCTCATCCCGAATAATATACTTGCGGTGATGCTCGAATCGGTTGACAAATGGAACCAGGTGGCACAATATGCTCGAGCAGCCCTAAAAGATAAAAGGGACTTGCAGTAGCCGGGGCGCTGGGGCTGAGGGATCGCTTGTCTGGCACTTCTTCTTTCCCTCTCGCCTGCCACTAGGAAATAAAACGAGGCCTGACCCGAAGGAATGTGTCAAACGGTTCCAGGCTGGTTTCTCAGGTTGACAGGGGAAGTGTTTAGGTGTTTAATCTAGCCGCCTTCTTGCGAGCATGGGAGTCCCACACTCTGTGCATAAATGGCATTCACCTCCCTATCACAAAAAAAACATGGATGATGACGGTGATGATCAGTATTTACTGTCATTATTCGTCATACAGTTATCTGAATTATGTACACCTTTGGATTCTCGTAGCGCTCAATATCAGAGATCAGATGTAATGAGGTGTAGAAGTGGTGGAAAATATCCAACGATGTAAATAGTATTAATCTCCCATTTTCCTTTTTGTTACGGATGCTCGAAAAGTTCCTAAGTGGACCCCTCAATTACCACAGGGCAGCTAATTTTCCCGCAATCCTATAGAGACAGGGATTGCTTAAAAGGAGCTGTAAGAACTTCAGATGGATTATCGATTGCATTCAGAGCAGAGACTGATGCAAATGCTCCCACCTTGCTGCATACGGGAAAACCAACGTATGTTAATGAAACCAACTACGGATGAGGAGAACAGACGTATATGCTTAAACTGAAAGCAGCCCAACAAATGAACGTAATTATTTAAGTAGTTATTATCGACTTTGGCCTTTTGTGTGGTATACACCCACTTCTTCACCAGATAGATTCATGAGGAGATAGCAACCAGGTGCTACAAATTTATGTACCAGGCTTTTCAAGAAACGTCAATCTAACTTCGCATTATAATAACCAGCTACGTCGCTTTGGCAGAAATCGCGAGGGAATATTTGATCCCCCTCTCCAAACCTGGACAGTCGGGATCTCAAATTATAAGACGCCTCATTTTCACGTCCCGCGTTCTTTATCTTTCGTGGGGTTCGTGGGCAGAGCTTGCTTAATCTTTTTTGGGGCTCCAGTACTACGACGGGACCTTCCAATCATTTTAGTTACCGCAATAGCTTGTACGGTTTGCCATGGTAAATCATGTGCTGTCTGAAGGCGGCAAAGTAAGACCAGACGCCCACGACGAAATGATAAGACAACTGCAGTGCTCAGGTGATGGCGGACAATCTGTGGTCCCAATTTTTCTGGGTTGGATTGCAATTGAAATAAATCGCAGCATTGGTGTCAGTTGGTGTTCCACACCGTACTGTTCGAGTAGAATCTTAGTCTGTCGATACCAGAACTGTACCCCGTTGTCTAAGTACAGGTTTTCTTTGACACGGAACATATGGAATTTCAAGATAGGTGGAATCGTGAACTTGCGAATGGGTTCCACATGCAGGAGCCACGATATTTGATTCAGAACAACGAAAGCTCTAACGTGTCCCATAGAAGAACAAGGGTATAGACCAAGTAGATCTATATACAAACGTTGGAATGCACGCTCCGGAACGTTGAATTGGCCCATGGGAGGTCAAAGAGGCTGGTTTGGAAGCTTTAGTGCTTTTGCAGATCTGAAAAGTGCCTACATACTCCTTGACTTTAAGTGACATTTTTGGGCCAAAAGAAGTATTATTTAAGGCACCGAAACGCCCATCTATAGCCAACGTGGGCGCGTAGGATCAAATTATGAGTCATCTCCTCTGGCACCCAAAAGCTTTCAGGACTCTTCTTCCTGCAACGTGTCACCGGCTGCGTATTTGTCGGTAAATATAGCCGTGGACCACTTTCAAATCAGGCAATTGTTTTTATTGAGTTACGATGGCTTACCTCAACTCATTGTTGTTATCTGAATTTAATTGCGGGCTGTCCAAGTCTTTCTCGATGATACTCTTTTCATTAAATGCCAATCCCGCTTCCTCGGGTGAAAACATTCGCGAAAGACTATCGGGCGCGATGGTTTGCGTTCCTTTTCGGTGTTTGATGGACAACTTGAGCCCTTGCAGTTTAAGAGTCCATCGGGCCAGGCGTCTGTGTGGTTTTGCTTCGTTCATCAGCCATTGTACCGAAGCATGATCGGTGATGATCTCGAACCGGTGGCCTTCTATGTACGCTTGGAATTTCTTGACAGGCATTAGCACAGCCAGACATTCTTGTTCAGATAAGGTGTAGTTCCTCTGTGCTGAGTTCAGCGTCCTTGACATAAACGCAAAGGTAGCTTTTTCTCCCTCTTCAATTAGTTGTACTAGCACGACTTTGACTTCATGTTTACTTGCATCACAATGAATGGAGAAGGGTTTTTGACAGTCAGAACTGTTTGAGACTAGGGTAGATGTCAAAGCTTGCTTGAGCTCTTTGACTGCTTTTTGAAGGAGCTCGGGTTAGATGAATTTACTTTTCTGGAGCATGTCCGACCGAGCTGCTGGAATGAGATAACTCCGAACGAAAATTTGGTACCAACCGCATACTCCAAGAAACGCTATAGCTACCTAATGGTCATCGGTAAGGAAAACTTATCAATCGACCGAGTTTTATCCGGATCTGTTTTGATGGTACCATGTTCGATGACATGTCCTAGATATCGGGCTTCGTTCGTGATGCACTTGTTATTCTAGGCATTAATGGTGAGCCCCGCCTTGCTGATGTGTGGGACCACTTCTTCCAGCAGCGAAAGTTGTTGGTCAAATGTTTCTGTGATTAGTAGAAGGTCATCCATTTAAACGAGCCCTTGGTGTTTCAAGTAAGGTGTAATGACTTTCTCCATCAACCGGGTCATCGTTTGCGGGGCATAACACAGGCCAAAAGGCGTTGTAATGAACTAGTATAGTGGTTGTCCAGCACTGTGAAAACAGTTTTATCCATAGCCTCCTCATCGAGGAGAATTCGCCAGAAGACTGGACTCGTAATAGAGTTTACTTTTGACAGTCTTCTCAATATTCCATCAATAGGCGGAAGAGTATATGCGTCTTTAAGGGTCACTGCATTGACATTCTAGGGGTCTAGACAGAGGCAAACTTTACCTGGTTTTACCACCAAGGTTATTGGGGACGACCAGGCACTTTGACATTCCTCTATAACCCTCAATCTCCAGCATCCTGTCCAAATCTGCGTAAATTGGCATAGTGGGACAAACTTCTTGTCATAATTTTTCTTTCAATTCCTTGTTGAAGTGATGATCGGCGCAAAGGGGATAGGATCGTGGCTGAGGACGAGATATTTTCATAATTAAATTACACCTATGCAAGCGGTCTTGCGTTCGCTGATATTTCAGCGAGGACATAATATTGTCCACTACGCTGTAATTACTAAATCTGTGGAGAGGAATTGCGAATGAAATTGATTAACTAAACTCAAGATTTGAGTTTGTTTGAAATTTTCTTTTCTTTATATGCCTTAAAACTAAAGCTACAATTGCTTATTAACTAAAATTACTTTCCCTTGATTTTAACTGATTACTCAGTTTAATAATCAAGTGCGCCCTAACTAAAATGAAACCATAACTTTGGTCTCACACTTTAGTCATCATTTGAAATTACAAACGCCCCATATTCGAGCATTTAAAGCAATGCCCCTGCATGTACATTACTCGTATCAAATGACTTTATTATTTGTAACTAATAATGACTTATCATTCTGTACTCATAATCATATGTACATTTGTACAAACATACATATGATAGTCGCGTGCTTCATTTGTTGGCGTTAAACTTTATAAGTTGAAATTTGATCTCTTTCATTTGTACGTACATTCACAGTAAGATCGATGGTAGAAATTAATATTGCGAATGCAATTTTACATGTCTTTCATATGATGCATATGTAATCGGATCTAAATGCATGGAAAGTCCTGACTTACTGCTCAGCACATTCGACGCTTGCCTACGGTACGGGGTTTTCCCGGTACGATGAAAGGTGGCGAGGCTCGTGCTGATCAGCAAGGCGAAAGAAAATCCCGAATCACCGTCTGTATACCGCCCGTTGTGCCTGCGAGACACGGCTGGGAAAGTGCTAGAAACACTCATCAAGGGAAGACTCACTGACGCAATTCATGGTGCTGGGGACCTATCTCCTCGGCAGTACGGCTTTAAAGCAGGACGTTCTACCATTGATGCGACTGCGGAGGTGGTGAACGCGGTCCAAAAGGCAGAGGCATATAGTCGCACCAAGCGACGGATCGTCCTGTTGGTGACACTCGACATCAGGAATGCCTTCAACTCCGCTAGATGGGTGGATATTCTGGATACGCTAGAAAACTCTTTTCAAGTTCCAGAATATCTAATGCGGCTTTTGAGGAACTACCTAAGGGACCAGAGCCTGCTCTACGACACGACACAGGGCCAAAGAAGGATGGAAATTACATCGGGTGTTGCCCAGGGATCTATCCTTGGTCCGGGCTGTGGAACGTGTCTTACGACGGGCTACTGAGACTTGAGATGCCAGATGAGTCGCGCTTGGTTGACTATGCGGATGATGTTGCGGCTGTGGTCACTGAACGCACCGTTGAACAAACGCAACTTAGGCTAGGTATGCTAATGCACCGAGTGAGGGACTGGATGACTGCTCGTGGGCTCAGTTTAGCACTGGAGAAAACCGAAGTGGTCATCTTGACAAAAAGGAGAAACCCTAGCTAAATCAAAGGTATGGTGAAACTGACTTCTATCTGAACCAGCTTTTGAGCGGGCATGGGTGTTTTCAGTCTTACCTGCACAAGATCGGTACGTCACGGTCCCCCGACTGTCGGCTTTGCCTTTTTTTTTTATTTTTTTTTTTTTTGTGGTAGGGAGGTGAAGGCATTTATGCCCGCCGAGTCTGGCAGTGTGGGACTCCCATGGAGGATGCCTTTGGACTACCCACTAAACACCTCCCCTGTCAATCTGAGAACCTAGCCTGGAACCGTTTGACACATTACTTCGGGCCAGGTCTCGTTTTGTTACGCCGTGGGGCGCCTTCAAGCTGGGGAGTCCCTTTCCTAGCGGGAGGGGAGGGGGGAAGGGGAATTGCCAGATGAGCGATCCCCCAGCCCCAGCACCTCCGGCTGCTGTGAGTCCCTTTTATATTTTAGGACTGCCCGAGCATAATGTGCCACCTGGTTCCATTTGTCAACCGATTCGAGCATCACCGCAACTATATTATCCGGGGTGAGCTCTCCCGTCTCCCTGTAGAGTTCCCTTCGCAGCCTGGCCCATTTGGTACACGCAAAAAATGTGTGACAGGCATTGTCCTCCTCTCCTGGGCAAAACCGACAATCGTGAGACCGTGACTTGCCGATCTTGTGCTGGTAAGACTGAAAACACCCGTGCCCGCTCAAAAGCTGGGTCAGATAAAAGTCAGTCTCACCATGCCTTCGATTTAGCCACGGTCTCACATCCGGGATGAGGCGCGCAGTCCACCATCCCTTCGTGCAATTCCTCCAAGACTGCTGCCAATCGTTGAGCGAGCGTTGTTTCTCCTCGCGGACAACGATCTCCCTCGCATCCTCGTTTCGGCGCAGGTAAATAGCGCGGCGCTCTATAGCAAGGAGGGCGACAGGTATCACGCCTGCAATCACTCTCACCGCCGAGTCGGAGACTGTTGGATACGAAGATGCAATTCTCAGTGCTCCTCTTCTCTGTACCTGTGCCAATCGTTTTCGGTATACCTCCTTGCTGAGAGCGTCGCCCCATACCTCTGCTCCATACAGTAGCACTGACCCTACAGCACTCATCAAGAGGCGTCTTCTTGATGGGCTGGGTCCCCCTACGTTGGCCATAAGTCGGCTTTGCCTTGGAGAGGAGGACAATGCCTGTCACACATTTTTGCGTGTTCAAAATGGGTCAGGCTGCGAAGGAAACTCTACAGGGATACGGGAGAGCTCACCCCGGATAATATAGTTGCGGTGATACTCGAATCGGTTGACAAATGGAACCAGGTGGCACATTATGCTGGGGCAGTCCTGAAATATGAAAGGGACTCACAGCAGCCGGGGGCACTAGGGCTGGGGGATCGCTCTTCTGGCAATTCCTCTTCCCCTCTCCCCTTCCGCTAGGAAAGGGACTCCGCAGCTTGAGGGCGCCCCACGGCGTAATAAAACGAGAACTGGCCCGAAGTAATGTGCCAAACGGTTCCAGGCTGGGTTCTCAGGTAGACAGGGGTGATGTTTAGTGGGTAGTCCAAACGCGCATGGGAGTCCCACACTCTGTGCATAAATAGCATTCACCTCCCTACCACGAAAAAAAAATTGGTGAGGGGAACTATAAGTTCATGCAAATTTAATTGAATAATAAGATGATTTTCTTTTTTTTTAGATTATAATGAATATGTATTACATTCTACCTGACGTAGCTTTTGAGTGGGCATGGGTGTTTTCAGTATAACGTGCACAAGATTGGTAAGTCAGGGGCCCCCGATTGTCAGTTTTGCCCAGGAGAGGAAGAAAATGCCATCCACACATTTTTCACATGCAAAATAATTGGACAGGTTTCGAAGGGACCTCTACAGTGAAGCGGGAGAGCTTACCCCGGATAATATGGCCACGTTGTTGCTTGAATTGGTTGACAAATGGTTCCAGATGGCACTTTATTTTCGAGCATTCCTAAAAGTTAAAAGGGATTCACAGTAGCCGGAGGCGTTAGGGCTGGAGGTTCGCTTGTCTGGAAATTCCTCTTCCCCTCTCTCCTCTCGCTAGGAGAGGGTATCACCAGCGTGAAGGTACCTCACAGCGTAAAAATACGAGACTTGGCCCGAAGTTATCTATCAAATGGTTCCAGGCCAGGTCCGTAGGTTGTCAGTGGAGGTGTTTAGTGGGTATTTTTTCGAGCATGGGAGTCCCACACTCTGCGTTAATAGCATTCACCTCCCAACCACAAAAAAACTGCGTAAACTAGCTTTTTAATGGCCGATGAGATGGCGTAGTATCTCTGCTTTATTGGCTAATTGGCAGCAACATCGATAGCATGTGAGACGAGAATAGTCTGGCCAAAGCCTTGCGTACCGTAAGATAGAAAAGGAGTGATGGATACTTCAAGATATCGTCGCTGGTTAGGTGTTAGGTCGCGTCTGTCGGCAACGAAGTAAGTTCATAGATGCGTCGAGTGTCAAAGCATGATTCAAAGCAAAAATTGGTGACCAAACCAAATTATCGGACAAAATCGACGCCGTTCTGGGCCAGCGAGAGGATCATGAAAAATGTGATATCCTTAGTTTGACCTCTAAATGTGACTCTTAATAGAACGTTTGGTACCGTCAACTATGCTGATGTCAGATCACTAAGATTTTACCAAAGTAGGGAGTTGATGAAGTACATTTGAGCCGAGGCTCAATTCAAGGCAGCTAATACTTGCACCCGTGTCAACGCGACAGCGATTTCACCCAACACCTTGGTTGGTGCGTTATGTCTGGTGTCCTTTTCGGAAACCTCTGAGATGTCGCATACGTTCAAGATCTGGTGGCAGGTACGTACTCTCTCATGGAAGATCCTCTATTGACGAGTTGATCATTTTGTTTTGTGCTAGCATGAGGTGACCTCTTCTGATGTAAAAATCTGCTAGTGCCACACGATATTCCTGCAGTCTAATATGATATAGTTTTAGCGTACAAGTCACTGACTACCGGGGTTCTTCAGACAGTACCAGAGCTAGTCGCTCCAAAAACATCTTTGAAGAGGCCTCCGGAACAGATGTGTCATCTGCAGCATCCTGAACCTGCCAAGGTTTTATCTAGAGTGTTTTCTGCCAAAGGGCTCATCGTAGTGGAACTATCAGCAGATGGGATGCAATGACGTTCCGTTACTGGGTCTCTCTCGAGTGCTGCTAGCTGCCCTGGGCACTTGGCTGCAAGTTTTTGGCTTCTTGTAATTGGTGGAATTTGGTTTTTATGTCCAGAACTGACTCACCTCTGCCTGGCATGTGGTAAAGTGATGTCCCGTCTGCTTGAAGTTTCAACCCGTAGTGAGTCGTCTTTTAGGTGCCAGTTCATGGATTTGTGCTTTATGGGCTCCATCCAGCTCCGTGTGTGATAGAAATATGCTCTCAGACGCATCATTCATTATGGGTGGTGTGAGACAAGATGGTGCGTGTAAAGCGGGCACGTTGTGTTGAAGCTCAACCACTGTGTGTCGTTCTAGTTGCTGCCTCCGGTTAAAGAATTTGCTTCGAGGTGTTGATCGCTGGGAGTACGTTGTCGCGAAGAGCAAAGGCAATAATTTCAATATCTCTGGTCTGATTCCTTCCCAATAGAGACTTAAAAATCAGTCTCCGGCATGGGGCTCATTAATCATTCTAACAAGCTACACAGAGCTCCGTAGTAATCGTCTACTGTCTTCTGAGATAGTTGGTGTCTGGTTATGGTATCTTTCAATATGTTATCGCTCTCTACTGGTACAAATTTCCCTAGTGCCATGCCTCAAAGTCTCCCAATTGTAGGTTGAAAAAGTGTCAACAAAATGCCAGAACTATCAGAGAGGTCTTCCAGTGAAAAGCATTTGGGCGCATCTGGCAAATAGTCACATATTTCCTTCCAGGTTCAACGACGTCACGTTTTCTACCCTTCGCAAAAAGGCACCTATAGTCAGAGGGTCATCCTAGCACGATAACACCAACTTCCAGCCAGCTATGATGTGTGCCACTGTAGATGGTGGAATAGCACATGGAAAACGATTACGTTTGCAGCTGGATAGTCGTGGCACAGTGTCATCTTGGTGCGTGGACCTTCTTATTCTATGACTTCTAGGCTTAATTGATGGTGAGAGATTCCAGGTGTACCAGGGCATTGAGCCACGGTTAGGATCTGCCTGTCCAAATATCTGTCGATTAGGGCTCCAGGCACGCATTTTATTCCGGTGGTGCGGGAATAACTCCAAATATAAGTATGCGATTGTCATTACTAAATTCAGCCTTTCCATTTCCTCCCTCGCAGACAGGGACGCCAATGGTGAGTTTCTCTACGTGTTGCAGGTATTGCTATTTTGAGGCACCGTGAACATCCAGGCTTGGAAATCGACTCTCAGTCGCTTGCGTTAATCCAGCTAAAGTCAGTCGGCCCAAGGTGAATGCTGATCCAGAACTAGCGCGCGTTTTGTCGGAGATAGTCACAGACTAGCAAAGCAGCCAATCCATGAAATCAAAGTCCATGTAGTAGAAAACACTTAAGAACTGCTTGGTTTGGGGTGCGAATCAGAACCCGTTACAAAAGATGTTACGCAACAACTTCCGAATACATACAGGGACTCTAATATCATTTGGCCTTGCTAGTGATACAATGGTGGTAAATTACCGAGGGATAGTGCAAAAGTAGGTCCAAATGATATTGATGCCCGAAAATAACACAAAATTCAAAAGTTGTTCAGGCACATTGTAATGATTTTCTACCTTCAACTCGAACGCGGAACCGACCTCTCATCGGTTCTAGACGTTAAGTCTGAGTAGTGCCAACGGATGGTACCAACAGGTCAACCAATCCGTGCACCGTAATCCATTCACGCGGTGACTGCTTGTCGGCCAGCTAGTTCGGAGAGGATTTCGGTCGCGGGTCTCCGAATGGATTACGCTCAATTACAATATTTCAGTCACCTGAACTTGCCCGTTTTCTAAACGCGTCAACAATTACTCATCCAGAACGAGAAACCTACATTACGTTAGTTCTGGATGTGATCTATCCACAGATCTCAAATCAAAAACGCTACAAAATCCCATAGGCGCGTTACCGATTCACCGACGCGGTACCGAAAAATATACTACTCGAACTTAGACCGAAGAAAACTACTCTAAAGAAATGGCGAAACAAGCAAAGGTACCGCGTACCGCGCGCGACGCGAAACCGACTTCAGCGGATTTGCAGAAACCCTACCCTCGCGACGGCATACTTACCCTACACTCTCTGTTCCCACTGAAAAAGAAAAGTCACTGAAAAGGAAAGTCGTGGGTTAACTTTTAGCAATTCATTCTTAGTTTATTCTGAGATACAGACAAAGCAAAATCCTTTTAATGCTGATTGTAATAGAAATACATACTAGCATATTTCTATGCGAAGCATTCACAAAGAGTGGTCTAACTAGTAAATTATACCTTAAATTTCCCAAGTGAAATAAAGTACTTCCAAAATAAAGTACTCTGAAGATGTAATTCAATAATTAGAAATATATGGAAGAAGATAAAAATGAAATAAATGATTTGCCTTTCTCTACATAACACAAAAATCTTTGAAAACTTGGTATGGTCGGTAAAATTTAATAACTACTTTAAAACAAAAGTAATAAGTACAAACAAAGTATCAATATTAGATATCGCGTATTTACTTTGCCTTCAACCATTTCATAAAGTGTAACATAGAATTATGCACATACAACCCCCAATATGGTTGCATTTGTTTTTGAACCATGTGAGTTATAAAATTTTACTAACGACTACCTTTTGATTTGGTGAGGCGCAACTTAAAAACTTAGTGATTGACCTATTAAACCTAAGATAAACTAACTTAAAACGTTTGAATCATAATAACTAATTTGATTCGCTTATATGGCAACAAACATATTTTTTGTATACTTAATAGATTTGATTTATAAATATTGATAAAAATGTTACCTAAAGTTTGATATATTTTCAAAATATGCTAGAGAATGGTTTGTGTGTAATAATAAAAATGTATAGAGACAGTTTTGGGATTTTAATAAGAGTCCTATAATATATAGTAGAACTATCTGCCTAAATTTGTGTCCTTTACTATCAATAATATTAACATAATTTGTTTCTAGTCTCTTTTTGTTGCTTTTCTTGTTTTGAAATAGTATAATTATTAGTCTACATTACTTAGTACCGAAATAGAGATACTTTCTGTTTTTTCTTTTTTTTTTCTAATAGTAATTATAGTAATAATAATGTCTCCTTATGTTCACTTCGCATATACTTAATCAATAAATTTCAAGTATCTATCTCGTTGCGTCTATTGCATAACTAATCGTTTTTCATCTTTAGGGGTTCTTTAATTTTTAAGGTGTTCAATCACACTTGAAATTATATTTACTTAATTTCTTTTGTTTGTTAAAGAATTCTAATTAGCTGCTTACACCTTGTCTATAATTTCCATTCGGTCAAAAATGCAGTCAATGTTTTCTTGTTTTTCTCAACAATTTTGGACACCGTTTAAGGAACATAAACTGCATTGGAATAATTCGATTATTTGAGTAAGTAGACCTTAGTGGAGTGTCGATGGGACACTAGTATGCGAGGAAATTTACAAGTACGAATAATTATAACAATGATAAGTATGTTGCGGCGAGTAGTACAAGCGGTCTGTGTCGACATGACGGCATTCTTAAACTATAATTTATAAATCATCTATATCAATTTTTTCGTTAATAGGTACCTAACACCAAAGAATATTGAACACATAGTCGACTATTATGATTTTGAGTTGTACGTGCATAGCTCTGTGCACACTATATTAGTATAAATGCTCATAACTACTTCTATACGATTACTACCAAATCGTAAATTTGAGGGCGTCCAAAGAGGCTTCATCGGTAAAGTTGGGAGGTATCGCTTTGTACCTTACATTACCGAACATACTTAACATCCAAAGCGTTTCAGTTTACATAATATATGTATATATGTTTCTAATGTGTGAATGTCACTTAAAACTATTACTATATATTACAGCAATGATATCAATTTCGTTAGTGGACATCCGTCACATTGGCTCCTGTTCCAAGTATTCGTGTTTGAGACACATCAAGGCAGAAGGGCGAGATCGAGGCTCAAATGCTAACATTTTGCTCAATAAGTCGTTAGAATATTCGCCCAATTGTCGACATAAATCGACTGGTTGCTTTGGCATCCGGTGAGGAAAGTTTTCGCGAGCTAGATATTCATCAATTTTACCGAAGACTGCAATCTGTACTGCGGATTGCAAGCGATATGCCAATTGATCAATCTGAACAAGGTAGCAAGCGTTACTTCGAATTTCCGCATTAAGAAGTGTCAAATCATTTTTTTTTTGGAATTTAATTAGAAATAGAATAATCGATTTCTAATAAAATATTGCAGACTAAATTTTCAGATTTAGTGTCGATTTTATAAATGTGCATTACAATCGCCTTAGAGCAGGGTAAAATGTGTTGCTTTTCCATATAGGCGAATTGAATACCGAGCACTTAGTCTGTCATCACTTTTATTTGCTCGTTTTCCAGCACAAATGACTTTCCCCCTAAGAATTGCTGCTTGACTTCTCAGGATCCGTACTTTTTTTTTTTTTTTTTACGTCCACAATATTTGTTTCTGGATGGCCTCCGCTTACTTAGAATTTTCTTACTAGATAATCTATGTTGCAAACTGCATTCGCTCCGCCGGACATAATCCGAGGGCTAATTCGGTGGTAAATTTAGTCGGCTGCCAATGTCTTCTCGGAAGCGGCTATCTGAAATTGATTAGTCTCTGAAGCACTCGCTCACTAAAATTTGTTTCCAAGCGCAATTGCACTCTAGCTACTGACTTATGTAATAACCTTTTCTATTTAGTTATTAACTAAACTAACCTCTTTCCTAATTTTTCTGCTCCGGTGAATGTCACTGCCTCACGAATAACGTTTTCCAAAAACTCTTTAAGCACACCACGCGTTTCTTCATAGATTAAACCGGGAATACGTTTCACTCCACCACGTCGCGCCAAACGACGTATAGCTGGTTTTGTAATACCTTGGATATTCTCACGAAGAACTTTACGATGACGTTTAGCGCCTCCATGTGGCTGTCAAAATTTCCGGTTGTCACCTCGGACAAAACATATGTGCGTGGAATGGCACTTCATATGGCGGAAATGTGCTTCTTCAGATGTCGCCAGTGGCATAGTTTTCTCGATGGCCACGGTGGAGGGGCATTTCCAGATGGCTATGTCTCGAAATGTGCCGGGGTTGGATTAATTCTATATTTCGAATATTTATATCCACGGATCTAAATATTTGGACAGAAAAAAAAAAATATTTTCTGCACAACGATATCCGCACAACAGATGAAGTCCGCTGGCAATTCGAGGACATATCCATCTGGCAGGTTACAAGGGTTCGGGATCGAAATCACTTCGATTCCTGGGCGTAGGCGTCACATTACACATTCCCCCCCCCAAAATCGAAGTAATTACGATCCCGTCTCCTTGGTAAAAGGTCTTGGTTAGGGACGTGGCGGGTCGAAGATCCGTTTCGAAGGATAGGCTACAACCCTGTTCGTGAAGACTCGGCAGTGACTATATAGTAGGAAGTCAGGTGTTATTCGGAGGCCTTCGTCTAGGCAGAGATTTGGGATAAGCCAAGGTTTCTCGTGGGAATTAGTTGCACTTCATCGTCTAAGGTCTTTTGCGTGGTAAATTCCCAGGGTCTTACCAGTCATGTCCGCGATGAGGTACCGGGTGGGGCTTATGACTTGTATGACTCGACACTTCACGAATTTCTTGTCTAGTTTGGCACTGTAATGGCGGGTGGCATCGCTCTGTCGGAAGTTTCGACGATATATTTCGTCGCCGGCCTTAAAGCCAGAAGGATGAGATCGCAAGTTGTACCGCTCCTCTCCCATCCGTCTACTTTCTTCAATCTTCTCCCGCAGTTGATCTCGCAGAAGTTGGAGCTTTTCGTGCGGTTCTAGAACCACGATTGGGTCCTCTAGCGATTTCAGCTGCCGCAATAGCCGGTAAGCGCTCCCATGACAGATCATATACTGGCCGAACACTGCAAAATACGGCGAAATGCCGGTCGTGGCGTGGTACGACGAGCGCAGTGCACTAGTGATGGCGGACAATTTGCGATCCCAGTCCCTCTGATTCGGGTGGACATAGGCGCGAATGGCCGCTATGAGCGTACGATTCAGTCGTTCGGATGCGTTGGCTTGTGGTGAATAGACGGCAGTTCGTTGGTGGATGATGCCGTATTTGGACATTAGGTCTCGGAACTTGCTGGAGGTGAACTGGACCCCATTGTCGGAGACAAGTTTCTCCGGAACTCCAAACATGTGAAAGACTCGGTTCTCCAAAAAGCTGATTATTGGTCCAGTGTGCATGTTACGTAGTGGTTCTATGATAGGGAATTTGGAGAGCTGGTCCAGGACCACGACAGCTCCCGTGTGACCAGAAGCAGATCGAGGGTAAGGACCGATAAGATCAATGTACAAGCGCTGGAACACGCGTTCGGGGACCTCAACCTTACCCATGGGTGGCCGAAGGATGGTGTTGGGCGCTTTAGTGCACTTGCATAGCTCACAAGAGGCTACGTACGCTTTTATCTGTTGTGCCATCTTAGGCCAAAAGAAACAGGTTTTCAACCGCCTAAGTGTACGACCGTATCCGCCGTGCGCCCTTGTTGGGTGGTCATGAGCCCGCCTGATAAGATCAGTGGTTAATTCTTCGGGCACCCACAACTTCCACTGTTCTTCTTCTTGTATGGGATCTCCGGAGGCGTGTCCCATCCGTTTGTAAATAAATCCATCCGTCAACCGCAGTTCAGGAAGCTGGGGCTGTTGATTCTGGATAGTGTGAATCAGTTGTGTGTAGGTTACTGACTTGAAGGCAGGATGGTCCAGATCGATCAATTGGGGGCTGTCGTCCTCTTGGACCAACTCGGCTCCTTCAGGGGCGAACATTCTGGATAGGGTGTCGGGGACTACATGCTGGCTTCCTTTTCGGTGGCGAATTGTGAAGTCAAATGCCTGTAGTTTCAGTGCCCACCTGGCCAATCTGCCGTTGAGATCAGTCTGGCTCATTAGCCATTTCAGAGAAGCGTGATCCGTAACGATTTCAAAGGTGTGTCCCTCCACATAGGCTCGGAAGCGTTTCACTGCCAACACCGCGGCTAGACATTCTTGCTCGGAGACCGTGTAATTTCGCTGGGCTGGGTTCAACTTGTGAGACATGAAGGCTATAGGTCTCTCCTCGCCGTCTTGTGCAACCTGGACTAAGACTGCTCCCACCCCATGTTGACTCGCGTCACAATGGATTGAGAACGGTTTGTCAAAGTCCGGGCTGTGCAGTACGGGGGCCGTAGTCAGACTCTTCTTTAGCTCTTCAAAGGCTCGCAAGCTGGGCTCTTCCCAGACGAATTTACGTCCCTTACGCAGCATGTCGGTCAAAGGAGTGGTAATGGTGGCATAGTCACGTACAAAACGCTGGTACCATCCGCATAACCCTAAGAATCGGCGTAACTGTTTGGTGGTCTTGGGTAGTGGAAAAACGTCAATCGCTTGAGTCTTTTCCGGATCGGTCTTGATATGCCCATGCCCAATGATGTGACCTAAATACTTCACCTCCGTCATCACGAACTGGCTCTTCCTTATGTTGATGGTTAATCTTGCCCTCCGGATGTGTAGAGCCACCTCCTGAAGCAGGTCAATGTGTTCGTCAAAGGTCTCGGTTATAAGCAGCAGATCGTCCAAGTAAACGAAAACTTGGTGCCGCAAATGAGGTGGTATCACCTTATCCATAAGGCGCGTCATTGTTTGGGGGGCATTACACAATCCGAATGGCATGGTCACGAATTGATATAAGGGCCGGCCTGGGACGGTGAAGGCTGTTTTCTCCTTTGAACCGGGGTCTAAAGGAATTTGCCAGAAGGCGTCCTTGAGGTCTAAGCTCGTGATGAAATGGGCTTTAGGCAATCGACTCAAAATGCCTTCGATCCACGGTAGAGGATATGCGTCCTTGACTGTGACGGCGTTCAAGCGTCTGGCATCTAAGCATAACCGGACCTTGTTCGGCTTGACCACTAAGGTGACTGGGGAAGCCCACGCGCTCTGTGATTCTTCGATTACGCCTAATGATAGCATTCGATCCACTTCGGCATATAACGATTTTTCCTTCGCCGGAGATATGGCGAAATGTCTCTGTTTTATGGGTTTAGCATCCCCCACATCTATAGTGTGGAACACCAGGGCAGTCCGCCCGAGACCTTCCTTCTCGTGCGAGGGAAAAGCCGATATAGCCGAGTCGAGACGCAGTTGCTGAGTTACATCCAGTGTATGCCGTAATAAGTTAGTGGGTTGAGATTGGTCAGGAACGGTGGTGACGGACTCCAGGGTCGAACCGGAAAATAGTGCCGGGGCCAAGTTAAATTTTCGAACGAAATCCACTCCTAAATAAAGATTCTGGGTTAGCTGAGGTATGATGAAAAATTCCATAGGTTTAGTTACCCCTTTAAAGGTGACATCCGTCATAATTTTTCCCACTACAGAGTGACGAGTTCCGTCCGCCGTGCTTAACCAGGAGGTGAAATGACGGATTTGGTCCGCGTGCTTGGCCAGTACCTCCCCTGCAAACTCGGCAGAGATGCAATTCACACTGGCTCCCGTATCGACTAAGCCTGATACTCGTTTTTGCAGGAGGTGTACTGACGCATATGGCCGGACATCCTCCCTCAATAATTCGTCTAAGTATATGTCCTTCAACCTTTTTCTCGACTGCCTGACTTTTCTCCAGAAGCTCCGCATCCGACGCGTGGCTCGCTTGCTTCGCGGTGGGACATTTGTGGCCAATTCCTCATGGAAGATGCGCTGTCGAGTAGCCAAATAATTCCGCAACCTGACATGAAAAGGTTTTACATGCCAAGGAACCTTCGTCTCGCTATCATTTCCCTGCGCATTGGCCTCGGCGAAGGACGGCGTCGGTTGTGGAACTTCGGGAGAACTGGGTTTAGCGGTGCGAGTCAGCAGAGTTGGAGTCATGATGGGAGCTGGGTCATAGCTGGTGATGGGGTCTGGATTTGTTCGTCCGGGGTCTAGGAGTGCCGACGGGTGGTCGCGGCACTCGGTGGCAAGTTTTTTCGCCCTTTGCAATTTGCACAGTCAGGTGCGTATGTGTCGGCCTTCCCGCAGCGGTAGCAGAAAAGCGTCGGCTCCGCTGGACATGCGTAGAACCGATGTCCCGGTTGTCGGCAGTTCCAACAGACCGTCGGGCTTGTAAGTGCTTCAAGGGAGGGTCGATCAATCAATGCTGGGTCCTCAAGCTCCGGTGGTGCTCCGCTCCTCGGTACTGGTACTGGATCAGCAAGCAGGTGGTCTGCTGCCATCAACTCCGCGGTGTGATGATTTCGGGGCTTTGGTCCCGTTATGCGAGGTTGTGGGCGGAAGGTACCTCGTCGCTCATCCAAGTGTTCTTGTCTACGCGCATGGAGGCGCAATCCCTGTATGGTGTTGATGGGAAAATGTAGCAGGCTGTTCTGGAGATCCCAGCGCATGTTCTCTCTGATAATTTCTACTAATTCGTCCTCGGGCATGGTATTTCGCAGGCGAGTGCTCAATCTCACTATACTGGTGTAGTACTGGTCGAACGGTTCGTGAGCGCCTTGTTTCCGTTTCTTTATTTGCTCTCTTAGCTCTCTCTCAGTGAAGCCATCCTCAAATCGATTGCGGAAGGCTGCACTGAAAGAGTGCCAAGTGGGACGTGGCGTGGACTCTTTAAAGCTCCAGTACCAGTCGGCAGCGTCGCCGCTGAACAAAAGATGTGCATGCCGGAGGAAGGCCGAGGAATCACCTCCCAGGGTGCTGGATACCAACGCCTGAATCCGGAAAAGGAACCGGTCCGCCGATATCATATCGTTGAACCCTGTAAAGTTCAGGCGCCAACTCTCCATGATACGAGGCGTCGGGTCTCGAAAAGGTGCCAATGCGTTCCCGGGGGGAATCACATCCTCGATTGACCTGTGGTACTGAACTGCCTCGGGGGCTGGAGGTACCAACGGAGGTCCGGTACTGTGTCGCGGTCTGTATTCGGGAGCTCTGGGATCCATTCCCGAGTTCCTTGGGGGTGGGACCCATTGCTCGGATTGTCGGGAGTGGGGCATCGCCACACTGGGATTTGGCTCCCAGCCAAGCGGAGTTCTCACGCGGCTGGGTGGTTGGCTCAACGGGAGATTCTGGATCTTTCCCTCCAGGTTGCCAATCCTCTCCGACATATCCCTCATCAACGCCACGAGGGTGTCAATGGAGTGGGCGGAAGGCATGGTTGTCACCTCGGACACGACACTTGCAGCCGGAACTTCACCGCCTACTGCTCCTTGCAGGTCTACAAGTGGTTGGGACTGTTCGGCCTCTGGCACTCCTTTCGCCACTGCTCCGCGCGTTGGTAGGGGCGTTCCGATGGGGACGTCTAGGGCAGACCGCTCGATGGGTCGCCGACATAATGGGCAACTCTCTGACGTGAGGAGGAGCTGTTGTACACAGGCACGATGGAATAGATGTCCACAATCCAATCGCACGCTGTGTACCCCCTCCACTACGTCCTCGAAACAGATTCCACAGTTCGCGGGTTGGACCGTTTTGGACCGGGTCCACCGCTTATCGGGCGTCCGCTTCGTTGCCATTTCGTGTGGGTTTATTATGAGTGGTTGCTAGTATGAAACGAGAGAAAAAAAAATATAAAACCTAAAATATACTTATTCCTATTATATAAGTGAAAAAAAAGAATTTAATATTAATTTAGTGCCGTTAGTGGCGAGCTAATAATAGAGGGGGAAAAAAAAAATATTTGACAGTCACTTTCCTTTTCAGTGGTCGACTCCTTCAACGGGAAAAGAGAGTGCGTGGTAATCTGCCGAAGAAAGGGTGCTTTCGGTCGATTTACGAAATTATATCCCCTGACCCTCATTCATTACAAAAAAACCGTCTCTAAACTACGTTAAAGTGACTCGACAAGACAAGTGGTAGAGCTACCGTAACGACTTTGTACGCGGTCAAAATTCCCGACGCGTAGAAGCATTCCGGGCTTCGCAACTCCAGCATACGCCATCGAACGTTGAACCGATACCACTCGTCTAACACGCATAAGAAATAGTTAGAATCCTTCCGCGACATAAAGGCAAGGTAGCCTTCTATTTTCTTGAGAGTCCATGCTGATAGGTAAACCCATCAGACTGGCAGTTCCATCAAGAAAATAGAAGGTCCTTACAGGGGTTAACCTGGGACAACACATCGGAAGGATTCTGTCGCGAAAGCAAAATCAAACAAAGGAGAGCGGAAGCTACAACTCACGTGAAGCGACCTCTAATGTGTATCACACAATTCCACTGCTCCTGATAGTGGGACTCGAGTACCAAAGTACCTTACATCCTCCGTAAAGGACCAACTCGTCAGAAGACGCGAAGTTCTTTCCCCCTTAGGATGTTGTTTGGCCCCACGTTGGGCGCCATTTGTAATGATTTTCTACCTTCAACTCGAACGCGGAACCGACCTCTCATCGGTTCTAGACGTTAAGTCTGAGTAGTGCCAACGGATGGTACCAACAGGTCAACCAATCCGTGCACCGTAATCCATTCACGCGGTGACTGCTTGTCGGCCAGCTAGTTCGGAGAGGATTTCGGTCGCGGGTCTCCGAATGGATTACGCTCAATTACAATATTTCAGTCACCTGAACTTGCCCGTTTTCTAAACGCGTCAACAATTACTCATCCAGAACGAGAAACCTACATTACGTTAGTTCTGGATGTGATCTATCCACAGATCTCAAATCAAAAACGCTACAAAATCCCATAGGCGCGTTACCGATTCACCGACGCGGTACCGAAAAATATACTACTCGAACTTAGACCGAAGAAAACTACTCTAAAGAAATGGCGAAACAAGCAAAGGTACCGCGTACCGCGCGCGACGCGAAACCGACTTCAGCGGATTTGCAGAAACCCTACCCTCGCGACGGCATACTTACCCTACACTCTCTGTTCCCACTGAAAAAGAAAAGTCACTGAAAAGGAAAGTCGTGGGTTAACTTTTAGCAATTCATTCTTAGTTTATTCTGAGATACAGACAAAGCAAAATCCTTTTAATGCTGATTGTAATAGAAATACATACTAGCATATTTCTATGCGAAGCATTCACAAAGAGTGGTCTAACTAGTAAATTATACCTTAAATTTCCCAAGTGAAATAAAGTACTTCCAAAATAAAGTACTCTGAAGATGTAATTCAATAATTAGAAATATATGGAAAAAGATAAAAATGAAATAAATGATTTGCCTTTCTCTACATAACACAAAAATCTTTGAAAACTTGGTATGGTCGGTAAAATTTAATAACTACTTTAAAACAAAAGTAATAAGTACAAACAAAGTATCAATATTAGATATCGCGTATTTACTTTGCCTTCAACCATTTCATAAAGGTTAACATAGAATTATGCACATACAACCCCCAATATGGTTGCATTTGTTTTTGAACCATGTGAGTTATAAAATTTTACTAACGACTACCTTTTGATTTGGTGAGGCGCAACTTAAAAACTTAGTGATTGACCTATTAAACCTAAGATAAACTAACTTAAAACGTTTGAATCATAATAACTAATTTGATTCGCTTATATGGCAACAAACATATTTTTTGTATACTTAATAGATTTGATTTATAAATATTGATAAAAATGTTACCTAAAGTTTGATATATTTTCAAAATATGCTAGAGAATGGTTTGTGTGTAATAATAAAAATGTATAGAGACAGTTTTGGGATTTTAATAAGAGTCCTATAATATATAGTAGAACTATCTGCCTAAATTTGTGTCCTTTACTATCAATAATATTAACATAATTTGTTTCTAGTCTCTTTTTGTTGCTTTTCTTGTTTTGAAATAGTATAATTATTAGTCTACATTACTTAGTACCGAAATAGAGATACTTTCTGTTTTTTCTTTTTTTTTTCTAATAGTAATTATAGTAATAATAATGTCTCCTTATGTTCACTTCGCATATACTTAATCAATAAATTTCAAGTATCTATCTCGTTGCGTCTATTGCATAACTAATCGTTTTTCATCTTTAGGGGTTCTTTAATTTTTAAGGTGTTCAATCACACTTGAAATTATATTTACTTAATTTCTTTTGTTTGTTAAAGAATTCTAATTAGCTGCTTACACCTTGTCTATAATTTCCATTCGGTCAAAAATGCAGTCAATGTTTTCTTGTTTTTCTCAACAATTTTGGACACCGTTTAAGGAACATAAACTGCATTGGAATAATTCGATTATTTGAGTAAGTAGACCTTAGTGGAGTGTCGATGGGACACTAGTATGCGAGGAAATTTACAAGTACGAATAATTATAACAATGATAAGTATGTTGCGGCGAGTAGTACAAGCGGTCTGTGTCGACATGACGGCATTCTTAAACTATAATTTATAAATCATCTATATCAATTTTTTCGTTAATAGGTACCTAACACCAAAGAATATTGAACACATAGTCGACTATTATGATTTTGAGTTGTACGTGCATAGCTCTGTGCACACTATATTAGTATAAATGCTCATAACTACTTCTATACGATTACTACCAAATCGTAAATTTGAGGGCGTCCAAAGAGGCTTCATCGGTAAAGTTGGGAGGTATCGCTTTGTACCTTACATTACCGAACATACTTAACATCCAAAGCGTTTCAGTTTACATAATATATGTATATATGTTTCTAATGTGTGAATGTCACTTAAAACTATTACTATATATTACAGCAATGATATCAATTTCGTTAGTGGACATCCGTCACATTGGCTCCTGTTCCAAGTATTCGTGTTTGAGACACATCAAGGCAGAAGGGCGAGATCGAGGCTCAAATGCTAACATTTTGCTCAATAAGTCGTTAGAATATTCGCCCAATTGTCGACATAAATCGACTGGTTGCTTTGGCATCCGGTGAGGAAAGTTTTCGCGAGCTAGATATTCATCAATTTTACCGAAGACTGCAATCTGTACTGCGGATTGCAAGCGATATGCCAATTGATCAATCTGAACAAGGTAGCAAGCGTTACTTCGAATTTCCGCATTAAGAAGTGTCAAATCATTTTTTTTTTGGAATTTAATTAGTAATAGAATAATCGATTTCTAATAAAATATTGCAGACTAAATTTTCAGATTTAGTGTCGATTTTATAAATGTGCATTACAATCGCCTTAGAGCAGGGTAAAATGTGTTGCTTTTCCATATAGGCGAATTGAATACCGAGCACTTAGTCTGTCATCACTTTTATTTGCTCGTTTTCCAGCACAAATGACTTTCCCCCTAAGAATTGCTGCTTGACTTCTCAGGATCCGTACTTTTTTTTTTTTTTTTTACGTCCACAATATTTGTTTCTGGATGGCCTCCGCTTACTTAGAATTTTCTTACTAGATAATCTATGTTGCAAACTGCATTCGCTCCGCCGGACATAATCCGAGGGCTAATTCGGTGGTAAATTTAGTCGGCTGCCAATGTCTTCTCGGAAGCGGCTATCTGAAATTGATTAGTCTCTGAAGCACTCGCTCACTAAAATTTGTTTCCAAGCGCAATTGCACTCTAGCTACTGACTTATGTAATAACCTTTTCTATTTAGTTATTAACTAAACTAACCTCTTTCCTAATTTTTCTGCTCCGGTGAATGTCACTGCCTCACGAATAACGTTTTCCAAAAACTCTTTAAGCACACCACGCGTTTCTTCATAGATTAAACCGGGAATACGTTTCACTCCACCACGTCGCGCCAAACGACGTATAGCTGGTTTTGTAATACCTTGGATATTCTCACGAAGAACTTTACGATGACGTTTAGCGCCTCCATGTGGCTGTCAAAATTTCCGGTTGTCACCTCGGACAAAACATATGTGCGTGGAATGGCACTTCATATGGCGGAAATGTGCTTCTTCAGATGTCGCCAGTGGCATAGTTTTCTCGATGGCCACGGTGGAGGGGCATTTCCAGATGGCTATGTCTCGAAATGTGCCGGGGTTGGATTAATTCTATATTTCGAATATTTATATCCACGGATCTAAATATTTGGACAGAAAAAAAAAAATATTTTCTGCACAACGATATCCGCACAACAGATGAAGTCCGCTGGCAATTCGAGGACATATCCATCTGGCAGGTTACAAGGGTTCGGGATCGAAATCACTTCGATTCCTGGGCGTAGGCGTCACATTACAACATTTAGTGCAATTTCTTTCGGCAGTTACTTGCCCGCCAAAAATTTAGACACCTCGTGATGGTGAACTAGAGACGATGTTCTTTTTGAACCTCTCAGGCCGCAAGTTCGATGCTATTTACAGTGATTTTATCAAATTTTAACTTATGTGTTAAGGACTGCAGCGGTGTTCTGCTGCCTCAGCGATTGGAATCAATGCGCAGCTAGATTGGCTTTGTCCGAGGATGCGTGAATGCACTGGCGTTGTGCGGGTTCTATTTCCATAATGAAAAGGCCCACTACAAATTATATTCACATTCATTAATTAAAGGGTGACCTAAGTCAAAATTCGAACCGTTTGGCTGGTGTTAGAGGTGCCGATGCAACCTACCGAAATGGGTAACGTACGAAAAATGACGGTAAAAAATTCAATTTTATTTCGTTCTTGCGGGGGACGATCATGCCTTGCAAATTAAAATGAGGCGTCCAGAAGTTGGCGGTGTCCCCACGCACCCCTCCCAACCGCACCGAATTCCAAATAAATGCTACCTCGGCCCATATCGGGTGTGAAAGACCAAGCAACCCTGCAAGAGCACCTGTAGCAAATAAATAAGGGAGAGCTCGTCCGATGGCTGGCTCATGGGTAGAGGGGCTAGTCAACGTTGCAGGTCCCATAACCGGCCAGGGGTTAAAGTGGGGAGATGGGAAATTCGGGTTCAATTATCCATCTATCTTTATTTTCTTCTTTTTTTTTCTTAATTCTCATAAATAACCAATTCTAAGTTTACACTTTCTTCCTTTTGAAGATAATATACGATAACTAATTTTTTATTAACAATGTAGCCGTAAAACATTTTGCTTCGCAATTCAATAAATATTTATAATAAAATTTTGTTTGAGGATTGCTGCTTGTCCTAAGTGAAAGAACTACATTGTTCTTTCACCCGAGCATTTTGGCTATCAATTTAATAGCACTTTTTCCGCTCGATGGACTTCAGCTGGTTCCAGCATATGGGCTGGTTCCATTAAAAATCTCGCAGTTTCGTTCGAGGTGACCGATAAACTCCTCAGGAGCTGCCACATCAGTCACCTCGGGGCAGCTCGACTGCGGGGTTCCAGGTGATCACGAACCCATATATATATGTGTTGCAGCATGGCAGTGCTGCAAGCTCTATCGAGCAATAATTTCCACTAGTACGCAGTGGTGGCGAACTTATAATAAAATTTTGTTTGAGGATTGCTGCTTGTCCTAAGTGAAAGAACTACATTGTTCTTTCACCCGAGCATTTTGGCTATCAATTTAATAGCACTTTTTCCGCTCGATGGACTTCAGCTGGTTCCAGCATATGGGCTGGTTCCATTAAAAATCTCGCAGTTTCGTTCGAGGTGACCGATAAACTCCTCAGGAGCTGCCACATCAGTCACCTCGGGGCAGCTCGACTGCGGGGTTCCAGGTGATCACGAACCCATATATATATGTGTTGCAGCATGGCAGTGCTGCAAGCTCTATCGAGCAATAATTTCCACTAGTACGCAGTGGTGGCGAACTTATAATAAAATTTTGTTTGAGGATTGCTGCTTGTCCTAAGTGAAAGAACTACATTGTTCTTTCACCCGAGCATTTTGGCTATCAATTTAATAGCACTTTTTCCGCTCGATGGACTTCAGCTGGTTCCAGCATATGGGCTGGTTCCATTAAAAATCTCGCAGTTTCGTTCGAGGTGACCGATAAACTCCTCCTCCTCAGGACAAGCAGCAATCCTCAAACAAAATTTTATTATAAGTTCGCCACCACTGCGTACTAGTGGAAATTATTGCTCGATAGAGCTTGCAGCACTGCCATGCTGCAACACATATATATATGGGTTCGTGATCACCTGGAACCCCGCAGTCGAGCTGCCCCGAGGTGACTGATGTGGCAGCTCCTGAGGAGTTTATCGGTCACCTCGAACGAAACTGCGAGATTTTTAATGGAACCAGCCCATATGCTGGAACCAGCTGAAGTCCATCGAGCGGAAAAAGTGCTATTAAATTGATAGCCAAAATGCTCGGGTGAAAGAACAATGTAGTTCTTTCACTTAGGACAAGCAGCAATCCTCAAACAAAATTTTATTATAAGTTCGCCACCACTGCGTACTAGTGGAAATTATTGCTCGATAGAGCTTGCAGCACTGCCATGCTGCAACACATATATATATGGGTTCGTGATCACCTGGAACCCCGCAGTCGAGCTGCCCCGAGGTGACTGATGTGGCAGCTCCTGAGGAGTTTATCGGTCACCTCGAACGAAACTGCGAGATTTTTAATGGAACCAGCCCATATGCTGGAACCAGCTGAAGTCCATCGAGCGGAAAAAGTGCTATTAAATTGATAGCCAAAATGCTCGGGTGAAAGAACAATGTAGTTCTTTCACTTAGGACAAGCAGCAATCCTCAAACAAAATTTTATTATAAGTTCGCCACCACTGCGTACTAGTGGAAATTATTGCTCGATAGAGCTTGCAGCACTGCCATGCTGCAACACATATATATATGGGTTCGTGATCACCTGGAACCCCGCAGTCGAGCTGCCCCGAGGTGACTGATGTGGCAGCTCCTGAGGAGTTTATCGGTCACCTCGAACGAAACTGCGAGAATAAATATTTGTAATTTATCAGATCATTTTAAAAATTCAATCGTAATAAGTTTTAAAAAATCAACTCGTTATTTTTATTTGCATCATAAACAAAATGTTTAGTAAAAATTCCAGAAATAATTTTTTTGTTGTATCACCGTTAAAAAAGTCTTTTCTTTTTTCAAAGATTTTAATAAATACTTTCCGTTATAGGACCTTAAAATTTTTAAATATATTTTTTTCCTAACCAAGAATGTAATGACAAAAAAATTTTAAATAATTTTTTTTATCATTAGATATATAATAATTAAAAATAGTAAATATATTGAAAGAAGAAAAACAAGGCACTTACCTACTTCATTCAACGAATGCTTGTTGCTGAATGGGGGTAATTGTGCCTGAAATCTTGTACGATTAGCAAACGATGTTTAAAACGACAAAAAACAAAATAGTAAGCGGTGCGAATTTTATGATAATTGTGGAAAGTTCAAGTCGCAGTTTAGATTGCAATTGTAAAGCACTGGTTAGGTTTAGATCTGATGGGTCCTGTGTTAAATGATGACGAGAATAGCAGATTATTTGTGTTAAACCAATTCACATTCCGGGCATCATTTGGGACGAATGCCAAGACACAACCGATCCCCACTGGCGCGTCAATTACCGTTTTACGAGAATACACAACAATCCAACGCTTTTGTGTGAAAAAGTACACTTCAGTTCATACGTATTCAAAAGTTACGAAAGTGTAACAAGCATCGTCCCATAAACACTTTAAGCTTTCAACACGAAGACCATTTTCACTTGTTCCCGTAATGCTGTATTTTTTCGATGACACACTTTGGCATGTGAGTACGTCGATTCATTTGAAAAATTTACATTATCCCAATCGGTAAATTTCACCAGCAACAGATCATTAATCACAGAGTTCTATCCCAAAGTATACTCCTGATCTAATTGGTTTTTCGTATCCTTCGAAGCTTTTCTATTGCCTTTAATTGGGGAATTTCATAGGGATTGAGCGTCGCAAATAATTTTTATGAAAAGTGGGATCTTTACGAGTATATCGCAGCACCATATCAGAATTGAGTTGGGCGTACTAAGAACGGGGGGAAAACTCGTTACATCACAGACAGGCTTGGAACAACGGTTTGCTCTTGTTGAGGCAGTTTTTATGTAACGGGATTTTTAGGCACACTAGGAAAAAATGGCGTTGAATCGTGGATTTGAACACATTTCACAGCTTTTACATCCCTCGCGATAAGATTTCACTTTTGATGGCAATACGGCCAATTCAATTTCTTTTGCGCCACACACGAAACAAAGTAATTCACACATGCAAAAGCTACTGTTATGGCCATTAAAATGCGTTCGCGGCGCTCTATTTAAGGTCACTTCGCGCGCACAGGTTGTGGGAACAGAAAGCTGGAATGCATGTCTTAGCCTGATTCGGGAGGTTCTCTTCTGGCGCAACACTTTTAATGACAAGCCTTGCCCTGTCTCACATTATGCACAACTCTAGAACATTAATTATTCATTCATCACGTTGTTTTCTTTTTGTTTTGTATATGGAAGTTGTCCTTTTAAGCTTGGCATGGTGGAAAGTTCCTTAAATTACGATGGGCGTTTGAAAAATTCTATGTAACATACTATGCTTGGAGAATTACGTAGATATTCTTTTTGTATGTGATACGGCTTATTCCGTGGGCTCTGTGTTGTGGCTTTTTATGAGCCCAGATTTTTGAATTATAGGGCTTTCCAATAACAGGTGTTATTTTGGATAGCCCACTATTTCGGTAGATGCCACTTTTGAAGCTGTGATTTTTTGACATTTGACAAGTGAAAACTACGCTATTAATGAAAATGGAACGATACATGCTTCAACAATGCATCAAAGTTATTAAAATTCACTATAAACATGGTGAAAATTTGGCAGGGACGGTTCGTAAAACTCGGAACACGGACGGATAGGTGGATACTTCGTCATTAACGAGACGATTCTTATAGCCCCCAAATAAGAGTGGGGCATCCAGATGGAGGTGGTGTCTCCTCGCATCCTCCCAACCGGATCAACATCCAAACGTAGACGTGGCCATGTGTTTCCTTCTTGAGAGAAAAACTCATACAAGAGCACTTTGTATCACCCTTTCCCTCAAATGAGAAGCTCAAACGTAACCAATTTATCCTATAGAGTTCTGCAATGAAATCACATAACCATATATCATAAAAGTGCACGTGAGTGGAAGGCCACTCTACCCGGCAAGAGCCCCTGCTAAACAAAAAAACTGAGGAGCGCGCCCGATGACTAGCCCATATGAGTGGAAGAGCTTTCCAACGATGTGGGTCCTATACCCGGTCAGGTACAACGAGATGGAAAGACTGAGTTATTAATGTTCAACAATTCATTGTATTTAACTAGTTGCAACCAACATATCATACAGGTATTCTCCGTACTAAAGCAGTTTAACCTAAATACATTAAAAGAAAATGGAGCTCTGGTAAGTTAAATCTAAATTTTTTCTCCTCGTAACAATATGCTTAGATTTTTCATTATGTCCTTGTATAGGCGTTTATCATCTTCACGCTCCACTCAAACAAACTTTCCCAACAGTTTACAAATTTTACACTAATAGCTAATGACATTTATATTTTAACTACTATGAAAAAGATACAGTTCAGTCCTTGCATCCTAAGCGTAATTTTAAGGGATCAGGTCAAACATCGAATATATTTTAAATGAGTTTATAATGTCCAATATTTATTTTCCTATTAAAAGTCTACAAAATATTTCGATTATCCTCTGTTGGAAGAGTGTACTGAAAAGGAGGCAGAGAAAATGAATCTAATAAATATAGTTTTTAATGCGACTGCATGTTTATTGCACGCATTTAATAATGGGTATGCACAGGCTAATGAATGGGGAACTATCTTTTAACTTGATTTAACGACTATCTGCAAATCTATTTTAAATACAACAATACAATACAACAATTACCCTTTGCGGTAATAAAACAGAAAAGAACAAATTTACGTCCTATCTAACCAGAGACTGGAAAATCTCCTTCAATATTGATAAACGCTCCTAGACGTGACGCATGTTTCGGAGTAGTGTTAAATGGAAAGGGTTGACCTGAGCCGCTATGAAGTGCACTTGTAGCAATAATTGCACTCATGTACAATCAAATGATCATTTTCCCCGAACCTCAACTCTTTACGGTCTTCGCACGCATTTGATAGTTAATTTGCAGACAAGAAGTAAATTCATTAAGGTTGATTAATTTTGTTTACTTTAAACACGACACAGGGCAAACATGAAGTTAAGGTGCATTACTTGAGTCAAAGTAGCACGCACACAACAATTGCACAATGTTCAAGGAATTGATCCGTCCATCCACTTTCCCCTGTCACGATGCGTTTTACCACGAATGCGGTGCAAACACTTTCCCGAGTTTAACCCCAAATATCAAATCACAGCGTTGCGAATGGCCAACAAATAAGGCAAAACAACCTTCGAGCCGAACGGCAAACAGACACGGTCACCGTCAAAGATCTTGCTCCCGTCCTAAACAATTTTAATTTTCCTTGGGAGCACCATTCCGCAGGGGGATGGTAATGTATTCGAGTTAAAGGATGAAGCGTTTGAAATTGCTTTAATTTACACGTTGAATTCACTACCCGATTTTAAAAATGATTTGGGCGGCACTGTTATCAACACTTTCTATACCGAACGTATTTTCTACGCGGCCGTCATCGTGCGTGCCTCCCGGTTCGCGGTCGTAAGTCAACTCCATGATCCGTCCCCAAAACTTATCTTTCCTCTTTCGCATTCCATGTATATGGTCCATCGCATCAACTGAGCTCTATCAGCGCCAGTTGCTTGCCTTTCATCGTGTAATACACCGTTGGGGTGTATTACATTAGCGTTCCCCAAACCCGGAATTTTACGTGCAGATTTGCAATTTTGAAAACCAAAATTTAATTGAAGTAGAGAAAATTTATAATAAATGAAGTAAAGAAATCTGAAATGAAATAACGAAATTTAAATGAAGTACAGAAGATTTAAATGAAGTGAAGAAATTTAAATAAAGTAAAGAAATTTTAACTTAAATAGTTATAAAAGTTAAATCTCATGACAAATAAAAAGTTAAATCTCATGACAAATAAAATTAAAGGGAAACATTTAAATTTTCATTCAAAGGAAAATTGATATCAAATGACGTTTAATACAGTAATTAGACAAAAAAGTATTCCACGAAATTATGATTGCAAATACAATTAATTACATTTTTTTTTCAAATCTGCCACAAATTCCGAGTAGGAGATAGGAAGGTTTTCGAGCAGTTTGATAGTGTGACTGCTCGATTAATACAGGGCAACTAATTTTCTCGCAATCACAAGGCAACGGGGTGGCAAAAGAAGAGCTGAAGTGTCTTTGAGTTAGAGAAACAATCGTCTCGGGGTCGGAACGCGGAGTAAGACGAATGAAGAAAACAATTGACGGACGGATAGACTAACACGTATATTTACGTTTTGCTGTGAGTATTTAAACTTGGTTGTGGTTGAAGCTGAGTACAGATGGACTAAATAGACGTATATATGTTACTATCGGCGCAGGTCCTTTGCGTGGTATACCCCGACTTATTCCCCTGATAGGTCGTTTAGCAGGAAATGATTGGTTCCTACCACCTTCTGTATACGGCTTTTCAGGAAGCGCCAGTCCAGCTTGGCATTGTTATGCCCATCGGCGTTGCTTTGGCGAAAATTAAAACAAAAGAACTCATCTCCTTCTTTAGAATTTGAAGGTCGTAACCTGAGGTTGTGCTGCGCCTCATTTGCACGTCCTCCGGCCCTCACCTTCCGTCCGATTTGTTGGCGGAGGTCTCCTAAACGCTCATGGGGCTCCAGCGCAACAACTGGATCTCCCAATCAATTCAATTCTCGTAATAGCCAGTTGGATTTACCATGGCAAGTCATGTGCTGTCCAAAGGCAGCAAATTAAGGTGACACACCGGTGATGGAATGATAGGATGACCGCAGAGCACAGGTAATGGCGGACAATCTGCGGTCCCAATCCTTCTGAGTGAAATGAACATAAGAACGGATCACAGCTAACAGTGTGCGATTCAGACGTTCAGATGCGTTAGACTGAGGAGAGTATTTACACGTCAGTTGGTGTTCGACGCTGTACTGCTCGAGTAGGCCCTTAAACTGCCGAGATCGGAACTGTACTCCGTTGTCCGAGTACACACTTTATGGTACCCCGACCACGTGGAATACCCGACTCTATGAAAATTTCACGATGAGTGGAGTCGTGAACTTGCAAATAGGTTTCACCAGTGGGAATTTCGAGAGTTGGTCTAACATAATGATAGCTCCGATGTAGCCAATAAAAGAACGAAGATATGGATCGACTAGATCTATGTACAGGCATTGAAATACGCGCTCTGGAACGTTGAGTTGACCCATAGGAGGTCAAAGAGGCTGGTTAGGAGTTTTGGTGCCTTTACAGGTCTCACAGGCGCTCACGTAATCTTTGAACTGGGATGACATTTTAAGGCCAGAAGAAGTATTCCTCAAGTCGCCAAAACGTCCGACCGTAACCTCCGTGGGCACTTGAAGGATAGTCTTGTATGCAGAGGATCAGATTGTGAGTCATTTCCTCTGGTACCCAGAGTTCCACGACTCTTCTTTTGCCATGGATCACCAGTGGCCTATTCATTTCGTCTATAATTGTAGCCACCTATCACCTTCAAATTAGGCAACTGTCTTTGTTGGGTTACGACGGTTTGCCCCAACTCTTTGTAGCTGTCTGATTCGAAGTGTGAGCTGTCCAAATCTATCTCAATGGAATTCTCGTCATTCGCTGTCAATTTGGCTCCCTCGGATGAAAACATTCGCGGGAGAGTATCAGGCATGATGTTCTGGGTTCTTTTCCGGTTTTTGATGTAGAACTTGAACCCTTGCAGTTTAAGAGCCCATCGGGCCAGACGTCCATGTAAGTCCACTTCGTTCATCAAACATTATAGCGAAGCGTGGTCCGTGATGTTTTCAAACTGGTGGCCTTCGATATAGGCTCGGAATTTCTTTATAGCTATCACCGCTACCAAACATTCCTGCTCGGACATGGTGTAGTTCCTTTTGGCCGAGTTCAGCTTATTGAAGATGAAGGCAATGTGAGTTTTCTCTCCCTCATTGGTCAGTTGCACAAGCACGGCTCCCACTCCATGTTGACTTGCATCACAATGAATGGAGAAGGGCTTCTTAAAGTCAGGGCTTTGCAAGACCGGAGCTGATATTAAGGCTTGTTATAGCCCTTCAAATGCCTTTCGACTGAGCTCAATTCAAAAGAACTTCCCATTCCGGAGCATGTCTGACAGGGGCGCTGAGCCTGTTGCGTAGTTCTAGACGAACCTTCTGTACCAACCACACACTCCAAGGAAACGTCGTAGCTGCTTAACTGTTCTTGGTAAGGGGAACTCATCAATTGACCGAGTGTTGTCTGGATCCGTTTTGATGGTGCCATGTCCGATGACATGTCCTAGATATCGGACCTCGGTCATGACAAACTTCCTTTTTTTGATGTTGATGGTGAGACCCACCTTACCAATGTGCAGGGCTACTTCTTGCATGAATAGCAGGTGTTGGTCAAATGTTTCCGTGATGAACGAACACTTGGTGTTTCAGATGAGGTGGGGTGACTTTGTCCATCAGCTGGGTTATCATTTGCGGAGCGTTACACAGGCCAACAGGCATTGTGATGCACTGGTATAGTTATCGTCCGGGCACGGTAAAGGTGGTCTTACCCCTCGACCCCTCATTGAGTGGAATTCGCCAGAATGCATCGCTTAGGTCGGGACTGGTAATGTAGTTTGCTTTCAGCAGTCTCCCTAATATTCCATCGATGAGCAAAAGAGGGTACGCATCTTTGATGGTCACTGTATTAACTTCTGGGGCATCTGGAGAAAGACGGTTTTTACCTGGCTTCACCACCAAGCTTACCGGTTAGGATTGAGCACTTTGAGACTCTACGATATCCCCCAACTCGAGCCGCCTATCCAACTCTGCATACACTAGCTTTTCCATGGCTGGTGAGATGGCATAGTGTCTTTGCTTGATTGGCTTACTATCGTCAACATCGATGATTTCAGAACACCAGGGCTTAATCAAGGTAGAATGTTAATGGAGTACCTTTGAGCCAAAGCTCGAGGCAAGGCAGCTGATACTTGCACCCATGTCAATCAGTGCAATCGCGATTTCACCCAATACTTTGATTGGTGCGTAAGATCGATTGTCATTCTCAGAAACCTCCGAGATGTTACAAAAGTAAAAACAATCGCTCTCGAGCCGCCCAATATTCCTGCAGTCGAACATGGTATGGCTTTAGTACGCAAATTCGGGGCTACCGAGGTTCTTCAGGCAGTAACTGTGGTGGTCGCTTAAACAGTGTCGTTGGTAAGGCTTCCGGAAGAGAGGGAACATCCACAGTCAAAGTTGTCAAGGCTGGTGTGTTTTCGTCAACATTGGGGTTTGCAGCTGGCTGGGAACCTTCTGTGGGGTTTTGGAGTAACGCTGAGGTGGTCAAGTCCATGTTGACCGTAGGTTACTTCATGCGGAGTACCTCCTTCAGCCGTGAGCAGCGTATAGATGATGGAGTTGAATGTATCCGCAAGTAGGTCTCGAGCGCTGCCCCCCTCAGCAGCATCGGCAAGTAGCCTCCCAGCGCCGTGTGATCGCTTGGCAACATCTGCTTGATCAGGGACTCCACCTGACCAATGAAAACTTCCACATTGTTTGTGTTGGGTTCCCCGCTGAAATGCAGATTCCAGCCCTGAATGATGCTAGGAATTTGCGTTGGCCTCAGCCGATACGGAGTATGTAGAAGACTGCGTTGGCCCGGAGGAGCCACTGGAGCCAGGGTTGGTGATTGTGCTTGGCTCAGCCTGGGCCGGTACACCAGAGCCATGGGATTCATTGCTGAGCCGGATCGATTTCTTTCTGGCTCGTGTCTCGGGCCTTATGGGAAATCCCAAGGATTTATATCCAAATCCCACATCGGAGGCGTTCTTGGACGTGCTGAGGGTTGGTTTTCCCAATTGCTCTCGAGGGCGGCCACTCGGGTGGTCAAACCCTGCATCAGGGCCATCAGGTCCTGCAGGACTGTCACCTCCACAGCCACAGTGTGCCTCTACCCTTCAGCAGGCGGTACTGCTTCGGGTCCTGACATTGAGTTGAGCTCATTAGGTATCGATGAACCTCGTTCCCGGCGGTCATTTTGTTTGGGCACCGCCCCTTGAGCAGCTGGGATTTCAGTGTGGCTGAACAGTAGACCTGCCGACGTTGCTGATTGATGACACAGAGGTCAAGTCCGGCTTTCCATTATGTGCTGTGTAACGCAGATCTCGTGAAACTGGTGGCTGCATGGTAGCGTTTGCATGGACGTTCCATCATTTCTTGCCTGCTGGCAAATAACACACAACGCTGTAGGTCCTGCGTCTGAACACAACCGACCCTAATCTGGTGTGCGTTTTGCGGACATGTTTTGAAAAAAATTTAATTCTTAACAGATTAATGTTATAAATATATATGTATGGATTTGAATATATGTCCACGAAAAAAATTAATAATAGATATTTAAAATTACAAAGTGGCCGAAAGTGCCGAGCCATACAAACCTCTATAAAAAAATATATATATGCAAAAATGTAACTATGTATTTATCATAAGAAAATTCGGTCTTTCCATTTCAAAGGTTCCTTCGTAAGGTAAGGACCCCAATGGTGAGCTCCTCTTGTTGCGTCACAGGGACTACTCTCTTGCGGTAACCTAAGGATCATTGTTTGGAGGTGCTCCTTCATCCGCAAGTGTTCACAAAGTACAACTTGTCAGCCCAGGATGAATTCTGACCCGCAAGCAGTGCGTGTCTTGTCATGGATAGTCAAGGACTAGTTAAGCAACCAATCACATGAAATCAAAATCCATGTAATAAAAGACACTTGGGCACCGCTTGGTTTGGGGTGCAGATCAGAATCCGCCGCAAATATGGTCTTGGGATGAAAAATTCTGAATACACATAAGGACTCTAATATCATTTGGCCTTACTAGTCCTACAATGGTGGTAAACCATCAAAATATGAGTCCAAAGCAGGTCCAAACAAGTTGAGATGAGCAAAACGGACGGACTGGCGAACGCTTCATCATTAGCGACGATTTTTATGACCCACAAATAAGAGTGGGGCATCCAAATGGAGTTGATGCTCCTTTGCACCCTCCCAACCAGATCAAGATCTGAACGTAGACGTGGCCATGTGTTTCCTATTTGAGAGAAAAACTCATATAAAAGCACTTCGTATGACTCTTTCCCTCAAATGAGCAGCACAAACGTAACCAATTTTTGCTATAGAGATATGCAATGAAATCACATAACCATATATCATAAAAGTTCACGCGAGTGGAAGGCCACTCTACCCGGCAAGAGCCCTTGCTAAACAAAAAAACTGAGGAGCGCGCCCGATGACTAGCCCATATGAGTGGAAGAGCCTGAGAACGATGCGGGTCCTATACCCGGTCAGGTATAACGAGATGGAAAGACCGAGTTTTTAATGCTCAACAATCCATTGTATTTAACTAGTTGCAACCAACATGTCATATTCTCCCTACTAAAGCAGTCTAACCTCATATAAATTAAAAGAAAATGGAACTCTGGTAAGTCAAATCTAAATTTTTTCTCCTCGTGACAATACGCTTAGATTTTTCATTATGTCCTTTCATAGGCATTTATCATCTTCACGCTCCACTCAAACAAACTTTCCCAACAGTTTACAAATTTTACACTAATAGCTAATGACATTTATATTTTAACTACTATGAAAAAGATACAGTTCAAAAATCTAAAAACTATATTATTCTTACTAAATTACTCTTTGCGGTACTAAAACAAAAAAGAACAAATTTACGTCCTATCTAACCAGAGACTGGAAAATCTCCTTCAATATTGATAAACGCTCCTAGACGTGACGCATATTTCGGAGTAGTGTTAAATGGAAAGGGTTGACCTGAGCCGCTATGAAGTGCACTTGTGGTAATAATTGTACTCGAGTCCAATCAAATGATCATTTTCCGAGAACCACAACATATAGTAGCACTCTTCGTCGTTTTCGCACGCATTTGATAGTTAATTTGCAGACGAGAAGTAAATTCATTAGAGTCGATTAATTTTGTTTACTTATAACACGACACAGGGCAAACGTGAAGTTAAGGTGCATTACTTGAGTCAAAGTGGAACGCACAGAACAATTGCACAATGTTCAAGGAATGGATCGAATAGTCCAGGTCATGTAAGTTTAACTATCGCGACGATTTTGCGTTTTCCGCACTTTGCGTCCATCCACTTTCCCCTGTCACGATGCATTTTACCACGAATCCGGTGCAAACACTTTCCCGAGTTAAACCCAAAATATCAAATCACGGCGTTGCGAATGGTCACCCAATAAGGCAAAACAACCTTCGAGCCGAACGGCAGACAGACACGGTCACCGTCAAAGATCTTGCTCCCGTCTTAATCAATTTTAATTTTCCTTGGGAGCACCATTCCGGAGGGGGATGGTAATGTATTCGAGTAAAAGAGTGAAGCGTTTGAAATTGTTTTAATTTACACGTCGAGTTCACTACCGGAATTCAAAAAATGATTTGGACGGCACTTTTACCAACAGTTTCTATACCGAACGTATTTTCCACGCGGCCGTCATCGTGCGTGCCTCCCGGGTCACGGTCGTAAGTCAACTCCATGATCCGTCCCCAAAACTTATCTTTCCTCTCTCGCATTTCGTGTATACGGTCCATCGCAACAGCAGAGCTCTATCAGCCCAGTTGCTTGCCTTCCATGATTTCATACACCGTTGGGGTGTATTACATCAGCGTTCCCCAAAGCTGGAATTTTAAGTGCAGATTTGCAATTTTTAAAACAAAATTTAATTGAAGTAGAGAAAATTTATAATAAATGAGGCAAATTTAAATGAAGTACAGAAGATTTAAATGAAGCAAAGAAATTTTAACAAGAGTAAAGAAATGAAAATTTCAAATAGTTATAAAAGTTAAATCTCATGGCGATTAAAATTAAAGGGAAACGTTTAAATTTTCATGTAAAGGAAAATTGATATGAAATGACATTTAATACCGTAATTAGACGAAAAAGTGTTCTACAAAATTATGATTGCACTAAAATTAATTACTTTTTTTTTCAAATCTGCCACTAAATTCAGAAGTGGAGATAAGAAGCTTTTCGAGCAGTTTGATAGTGTTACTGCTCGATTGAAAGAACAGTTTGGACCTAGTTGCTTTAAGCTATAGTGCCAAAAAGCCTAGATGGCTCCAATTAAACTATCATAACTCCTCCGTCTCGGTAAAACCTTCGCAGGGCTCAGAGTTTGTTTGCAGTTCGCACCATTAAGTTGGCGGTGTAGGTTCGGTGGAGCGGACTCCTCATTAACGCTGATTTGGCTCGGAGCACTTGTCCCCATAGCGGCTCATGCCAAGCTTTGCATTGCCTCTCTGCTCTACAAACATAAATGAGGAGCCAAAAAGGCGACTACAAACATACGGAGAAAGCGGCTCTGAGGGAGACCCAACAAAAAAGGAGCAACCAAAACTCAAAAAACCAGTTGTGTAATAGACCTACGCTCATGTCAGAAGGGTATTGTACTCGGTTTCTCCGAAACGCAGTCAGCAGCAACAAATAAAGTTAAGAAACATGTAAAAGATATGTGCACGTGCTGCACTACCAGCAAACCCTATGTATACTGGCACGCACTGGGAGCTTGATATGATATGTATCCTATATTCAATCGAGGCTCTCGGAGAGAGAGAGACTCACTGTATGACACTTATCTGCTACTTCATACTTGACAACCAGATCAGTGAAAAAGTGTTCGTTCGTTTAATGACTTAATTTTTTTTTTTCGTTCTTTGTTATGTTATGCAGTTACATCTTCAGTCAACTACATATTATTAATATCATACTTTGGCAACGAATTCTTTGAAGCTAATTAAATTTTAACTGAACAAGATAATGAGGACTTATGCTTACATAAGTATATATTTAGAATATTACTGGAACAGTCAATTTACTCGATTTATATTTACTTTAATTATATTTGTTAGTCATTCAGGGGGAAAATGAAATTCAAAGAAACCAATCAATTCAGACTCTAACTGTAGGCCCTGGACGTAAAAGCCTTGATACGCCAATACTTGGGTTGACACCTTAAGAATACAAGTACAGTCAGGTTGATGAATCAATCAATTATGCGTTCAACTGCAGGCCCTGGGCGAGACTGCCTTGGAGCGCTAGTAGTTGGGCAGATGCCTTGAGTGCGCAGTTGAACGTATTCTTTTTCGCTTATCCTGGGCTAAGTGCCTTGGAATAGAATAAACTTGGGCGAACACCTTGATCCAGCGAATGGAGAAATACTTCTCGATTTTCTAGCTTCTTAGATTTTCTTTTAAAGCATAATTATGCTGACTTAATTGCCTATGGACCAAAATAATGAAGACAATTGAAACAAGTGCATGATCAAAGTTGATATTTAAGGCATTTTACCGCCATATTTCTGTGACTGGTACAACCACAATACTCAAGCTTTCGCTCAATTTGCCTAATTGCACATGCATGCAACCAAATCGTTCTACTGAGGCGATACGGTCGATTGTGAAGTCTTGTGTGTATATGTTTAATACTTAATACGAGTATGGATACACACCTACTTCTGCTGATGCATGATACGACACCGTGCCCATAGATACTTTGATTATAGTTCGCAGATAGCATATGTCGCATTTCACAGTACACAGGGAGGAACGACGGAACATGGACCGAGTAATATTTGCACTGCGGCTTCCGTAACATTGCCTCCCCGCCGAAAAGAAAAATTCACGGTTGGCTTGAAGAGCCTTGTCGTGAAAGATGTTCATTTTTGCTTCAATGTCTTAATTGGTAAACTTTCAATTAGCTAAACTTTTTTTTTTTTTTTTTTTTCCAATCCAATTAAAAAAAAAGTTTAGCTAATACAAATACTTACAAGAGAAATTTACCTTGAATATAACTTGCAGATACAAAAACCATATTGAGTTGGCATAAGTAGAAAAATTAAAAATTAACTCCCTCACCTCTGAGCATGGTGGTCGCCATCACCGGTGTGTATCTAAGTGTGATGGCCTGAGGAGAATTAGTGCACACGTCGAAACCACCTTCTTCTAACATTTTTCTTCTCTAATAATTTTTTAGAAAAATTATTATTCAAAATATGCAACTCATTTATATGTAGCTGCAAACAATTCCATAAAAAGTAATTTAAACTTTCAATGTTTATTTCAAAATTACTACATAAACAATTTTAATCGAATTTGTTTCCCTTGCTTATCGTTTCATAAAAAGTCATGTAGTGGTCCTTTCAATATTCATTTCTGGTCATAATATTTGGTTTTGTTTTTGAATCATAATGACTTGTAGTTCTTTCATAATATTCGTTTTGAGTTCTTGCTTTGAATTTTTTAACTAATTGTTTTCTTAACCTGATTAGCCATTTTCATTTGATTTTGTTTTGCTCTATTTACATACTAGAATATATATTTTTTTTTTGTGGTAGGGAGGTGAAGGCATTTACGCCCGCCGAGTCTGGCAGTGTGGGACTCCCATGGAGGATACCCTTGGACTACCCACTAAACACCTCCCCTGTCAATCTGAGAACCTAGCCTGGAACCGTTTCACACATTACTTTGGGCTAAGCCTCATTTTCCTACGTGTTTAGGCGCCACCGGGCTACAGGGACCCCTTTTCAAACGGAAGGAGGGGAAGGGGGAGGGATTTCTAGAAAAGAGACCCCTCCGCCCTAGACGCCTCCAGGCGCTCATATATTTTCCTTTTTATCTTAAGGACTGCCCGAGCGTAATGTGCCACACAGTTCTATTTGTCAACGGATGTGAGCATCTCTCCAGTGAGTTCATCCGGAGAGAGATCTCCCATTTCTTCAATGAGGTCACCGCGCTGCCTTTCCCACCTCTTGCATACAATAAATGCGTGGTAGGCATCATCGACCTCTCCAGCACAGAATATGCAGTCAGGAGACCGTGACTTACCAATCTTGTGCGGGTAAGATCTACAGTATCCATGTCCACTCAGTAGCTGAGTTAGATAGAAGTCAGTCTCACCATGCCTTCGATTGAGCCACGGCCTCAGGTCACCAATAAGGCGTGTGGTCCACCTACCTTTTGTATCGCTCACCCAGGACTGTTGCCAATCACTGAGTGAGCGTTCTCGTTCTTCGTGGGCGTTCTCGTTCTTCGTGGGCGACAGCATCTCTGTCGCATTCGTTCCTCCGCAGGTAGATTCTGCGGCACTCCTTGGCAAGGAGGGCAATGGGTATCACTCCTGCGATGAGCAGCACTGCCGACTCCGAGACAGTCCGATGTGCAGATGCAATCTGCAGTGCTCCCCGTTGCTGCACCTGTGCCAAGCGCCTTCGATACAGCCCCTCGTTGAGAGTCTCACACCATATCTCCGATCCGTACAACAGCACAGATTGTACTGCACTCATCAGAAGTCTCCTTCTTGATGAGGTGGGACCCCCTATGTTGGCCATTAGCCGGTTGAGAGCCGAAACATTCGCTGCAGCCTTGTCAGCTATTGCCATGATTTGCTCGGAGAAACGCATCTTCGAGTCGATCAAAATGCCCAGATACTTCACTGCTAGTTTAGTCTCAACGAGTTCTTCCCCAATATTGATCATCCTTACTCTAGGGATTCTCTTCTTTGTCAAGATGACTACTTTGGTTTTCTCCAAAGCTAGGCTGGACTCGCGAGCAGTCATCCAGTCCCTTATTCGGCGCATTAGCATACCCAGTCTGAGTTGCACTTGTTCAACAGTGCGTCCCGCAACTAGCGCCGCGACATCGTCTGCATAGCCGATCAAGCGCGACTCATCCGGCAGCTTGATTCTCAGTAGCCCGTAGTACGTGAATGTTTTACAGCTCTGGGCCAAGGATGGAGCCTTGTGCAACACCCGATGTAACTTCCATCCTCCGCCGATCCTCCTTCGTCTCATAGAGCAGGCTCCGGTCTGTCAGGTAGTTCTTCAAAATCCGCATCAGATATTCTGGAACTTGAAAAGAGTTTTCCAGTGCTTTCAGAATATCCACCCATCTAGCGGAATTGAAGGCGTTTCTGACGTCAAGCGTCACGAGCAACACAACCCTTTTGTTTGACTGGCAGTGAGCCTCCGCTCTTTGGACCGCGCTCACTACTTCCGCTATCGCGTCAATAGTGGAGCAACCTGCTCTAAAACCATACTGCCGTGGAGATAGGTCCCCGGCAGAACGGACCGCGTCAGTGAGTCTTCCCTTGATGAGTTTCTCGTGCACTTTCCCAGCCGTGTCTAGCATACATAACGGGCGGTATGCAGACGCCAACTCGGAATTTCCCTTCCCCTTGCTGATCAGTACGAGCCTCGCCACATTCCAGCGTTCTGGAAATACACCTTCGTACAGGCAAGCGTTGAACATACTGAGCACCAAGTCAGGACAAAGCTTGTAGACAAGCTGCAAAACTTCAGCAGGAACACCATCTGGTCCCGGTGCCTTCCTTGCTTTCATAGATAGAATTGCCGGCTCCAGTTCCATCATTGTGAAAGGTGAGCATTCTATTGGTGTTTGTGCATGAGCTGAATCGACACGGACAGGGTGCGTGGGGAATAGTGCCCGTACAATCTCGTCCATCTTCTCTACTTCATGTAAGCAGGGCTTCCGTTGGGCACCAAGTTTTCGCATGACCAGCTTGTAGCCAAGGCCCCACGGATCCCTATTTACATCGTCCACGAGGTCTTGCCAGCATCGGGCCTTGCTCTTGTTAATAAGCCTGCGAAGATATTTCCTGCCGGGCCTGTATGCTGCTAGCCTAGTGTCTGCCTCCTCCCGTGTTCGCGCCCGCTGGGCCTCTCGTCGAAGTTTGTGACACTCGCTTCTTTGTTCGGCGATCTCGTTTGACCACCAGTATACTGGAGGCTTACCGTGTCGGGGTCTCCGACGGGGCATGGAAGACTCGCAAGCAATTATGATGGTACTCATAGTTGAGTTCACCAAGTCCTTTGCTGTAGGCCCTCCACTCCCTGGCGGAGCTCCCAGCAACGGTGCGCCTGCCGTAAGCGCGTCAGCGAACCTTTCAACGTCCATCCTCCCAGTCCTCCATCCGAAGATTGAAGTTTGGGCATATGCACGCAGAGTGGCACTGTCGTGAATCTCAACCGCTATATACTGGTGATCACTAGCCGAGTAGTCCTCTAGTACTCGCCAGTTGTGTGCTCTAGGTACCAGGGACTCCGAAGCGAGTGTCACATCGGGTATGGTTCCTACGCAACCCCAGCGACGGAAAGTAGGGGTGTTACCAGTATTTAGGACCAAAAGCGCTGTTCTGGCCGCCATGTCCAAGATTTGCTTTCCTTTTGAGTCGGATTGTGGCATACCCCATTCAATGGCTCTAGCGTTGAAGTCTCCCCCGACCAGCATGTGGCCCTCTGTGTTCGAGACAGCGAATATTAATGTACATAAAGATTAATCATAATTAATTTCACATTTAAACACTGTTTCGCTTATTTGTCAATTACGATATGTTTTTGTTCTTTATTTTTATCAATTTAACATCCTGCATTATACTTCTCCATTGCTGTAATTTATGTAATAAATAATAATGAGTTTTTTTTCTTTATTAATATATAAAAATGATAATGCACATAAAAATATATTCAATTTTGGCTTTATGATGAACTAATTTCACAATTATATACTGTTTCGCTTATTTGTCTTTTTACAATATGTTTTTGTTCTTTACTTGAATGAATTTACTACACTATACTTTTGCATTGCTCTAATATATGTAACATATAATCATGAGTGTTTTTCTTCCTCTTATATTTCCTTTATTTTCCTGTTTTGCTCTGCTTACACATTAGAATGTCTGCACATAAAGATATAATCAATTTTGGTTTGAGGATGAACCATAATTAATTTCACATTCATAGACTATTTTGCTTATTTGTTTTTTAATAATATGCTTTTGCTCTTTACTTTAATTAATATACTGCATTATAGTTCTACACATAATGAGTTTTTTTTTTTCTTTATTTACATATGAGAATGTGAATGCACATAAAGATATATTAAATTTTTGTTTTATGATGAACTAATTATATACTGTTTCGCTTATTTGTCTTTTTACAATATGCTTTTGTTCTTTACTTGAATGAATTTACTGGACTATACTTTTGCATTGCTGTAATTTATGAAACATATAATAATAAGTTTTTTATTTCTTCTATTTTTCCCTTATTTTCTTGTTTTGCTCTTCTTACATATTAGAATGTGAATGCACATAAAGATAAAATCAATATTGGTTTTATGATGTTTATGATGTATTTGTCTTCTACAATATGTTTTGTTTTTATTTTGAGTTCATTGATTTTTGTCATATTACATGAAAGGCTTTCTGTTAAATCTTTTATTTATTTTTTAAGCTTATATATCTATTGACTACTATGTGTTATTTAAATTCCACAGCTTCATTTTAGCTTTATTGCATTCTATTCCTTTTATTGTAACATTCATTTGCTTTTATATTTGTTCAGATTTCTTTCAAGATTTAAACTGTATGTATAAAATTCGTTTGTTATTTCGTTAGCCTCATTACACTAATTTTTGTTTGTTTTTCGTTTGTAGACTAGTTTTATTGATGGTTGGTAGCAACAACAATGTTTCTTAAATAAACAAAAAAAGGTTTATTTTACTTTACTCTACTAAATTTTTTCTTTTGCATTTGTCAAGGTTTTCTTTGGTTTTCAATTTGAAAGGAAAATCCTTAATTTGTACCATTTTGCATCATATTAAATTTCCATTGACTATCACGAAAAGCTTGCTAAATAAGCTTTTGGTTATGTACTTTGCAATTAATATGTTAATAGGTTAGTAAGGAAATTTTGCTAGTACACATATATTACTGAAGCTCTAGATGCTCTTTTGTTTTGAAAATAACCCAGTTAAATTGTACTTGGGGAATGTAATTATTAGCTTTGGGAGGAATTCTTCAAGAGAATAGCTTTTCATCGATATGGCTTGCAAGTTATTGTTGTTGCTACATTGCTAAAGCTTATATTGGTTTTATGGAGTGTGGAGGTAATGAGTGTGGGACCTAAGCTTTTCTTTTAATGTGGATCATTAATGTTGTTAATGGGGAACAAAGATTTATATGTGTAATTTACATGAAGGTGCTTATTGAGCTTTGAAGATAAGATGATATGGAAAATAGCTTTGTCCCTGCAATAAAGAATGATAAATTGTATGGTTGTTTTTTTTCATAGCTTTCACATGCGGCAATTGCTCGGAAGTCTACGCTATGTACATTATACATGCTAGTTTGTCATTGGCGGGTAATTGCAATGAAGATTGTATGTTACTTTTTAGGTTAATTTAATGTACTTTGTGGTGGGTAGGGCTTACTGTGGGATTATGTAGCTCTTAAGGTATATGCGTTTAGTCGTTATTTGATTAGTTGAAATTGAATATTGCACACTCGTGTATTCATATGAGGGAACTCTGCCTTTTAACTATTTGTAAATAGCTGCAGATTATTGAGAAATTGAAGACTACGTGTCATTTGAAGTTTTTCTTATCAAATATAGAAGCGTTGGGTGTGTTATAATGAATGTTATTGATCGTTTCCGTGAAATAAGATCAGAAGGAAAGATCTTAAGCTTGAAATTTATGATATAAACTTTAAATGATTTCAGCAAAATGTTAAGCAGGGATACTGCGTTAAAAATATCTTGTAAGAAAGAGTATAATAAAAGATGGTCGAAACAAAACTATCACTATATGTTTGGAATGGGAGTATATAGTTTCGGCCTACATTTAAGACCCTATATGTTCCATCGAATCTCTCCCCAGTGATTGTTTGTTTGGTTTAGCGTAATGCTGTCCCAAACTTTGCAGGAAGACAGTACAGTGCCATAAGAGGTCACTTCATTTGCCGTTTGTTGAAATTGTTGATCTCGATCTGGAGAATCTGCGTAAAGTGGAAGGGTTGGAAATGGGTGGGCTGTTTAGCAGAAATACTGCGTTAAAAATATCTTGCGAGGAAAAGTGCTATAAAAGATGGTCGAAACAAAACTATCACTACATGTTGACCACGGGAGCATATAGTTTCGGGATACATTTGAGATCCTATATTTTCCATCGAATTTCACCCAACTGAGTGTCTGTTTTGTTTAGTGTAACGCTGTCCTAGACTTTGCTGGAAGACAGTACAGGGCCCTATGATGTCACTTCATTAGCCACACAACCTCTTAGTTTTTCCCATTAATTTATAAAATCTTGCCTGTATTGATTGGTTTGACTGCCACTAGTTTCCATTTTATCACTGCTAATAGTTTGAAATTGCAAATTAAGGACTGAATTCCTGTTTCGTCATACGCGGGTAAAAACCGGGACTTGAAAGAGATAATTAGTTTAAGGGTTAATTCGTTTGCAATGAGTTGACCTATGTTGTATTGAGTTATATTAATTAAAAGTCGGTTGTTTCTAAGTTCCTATAATTGGATTATTTCAGTGAAACTTGAAATTATTTTGGTTGCTTGTTTAGTATTGTATCTACTGAAAAACTTTTTATTGTATGTCAATTTTATATTCATTTCACGCGGTTTTTTTTTGATAGTACTTTAATTTAATTGCATTAAAAATTATTGACCAAACGTCTACTCATTAATTTTATTGAATTAAATGCATATTTTTGTACATATGTAATTAATTTGAAAAACATAAGCGTGTAGCGGCCAAGGATTGTACCGATCACTTATTTTCAATAAACGCTCTCAGGAAATTATTCGAATACTAGTTCAATTTAAAAGATACGAACTGAATATTACTGTGGGTGCGCTTTACTGTTATTATTATTGTTTCAGGTGTTTGAGCAATAAAAGGTGTTATGTTTACATAACGATGGACACTCGTTTGTTTAATTATTATTTATGTTTTCATTATGCTTGCTTGTGTTTAATGTTTTGTTGTACTGTTTATTGTTTTGCATGTACGTCAGCCGAAACTTTATATCTTTGATAAGTTGTACGTTAGATTATGTTTAAATCGCTTATAAGTTTATTTGAATGAATTTAAAATAGACAAGATTAAATTTTGGAATATGATATGCATAAATTATTGGATATGAATATTATATTGTTTTTTAATAATCAATGTGATTGATTTTTTTTAATTTGAGAATACTGATCTAGTTTCATTTAACATACAGTTTGAGTAGCAGTGGAATCATACAGGGATTGAATAATTTTGGATACCAGCTGGGAGTGAAAATTTACAGCCCATTTAATTTTGATACACAATGCGCTACATTGTGGTGCTTACAAAACCGATATCCTACCGACTGCACATATTTTGTTGCACTACAAGCATACCCTATGTATACTGGCACGCACTGGGAGCTTGATATGATATGAATCCTATACACACATCAGAGCTCCGGGGAGAGAGACTCACTGTATGACACTTACCTGCTACTTCATACTTGACAACCAGATCAGCGAAAAAGTTTTTTTTTTCGTTCTTTGTTATCTTATGCAGTTACACCTTAAGTCAACTACATATTATTAATATCATACTTTGGCAACGAATTCTTTGAAGCTAATTAAATTATAACTGAACAAGATAATGAGGACTTATGCTTACATAAGTATATATTTAGAATATTACTGGAACAGTCAATTTACTCGATTTATATTTACTTTAATTATATTTGTTAGTCATTCAGGGGGAAAATGAAATTCAAAGAAACCAATCAATTCAGACTCTAACTGTAGGCCCTGGACGTAAAAGCCTTGATACGCCAATACTTGGGTTGATACCTTAAGAATACAAGTACAGTCAGGTTGATGAATCAATCAATTATGCGTTCAACTGCAGCCCCTGGGCGAGACTGCCTTGGAGCGCTAGTAGTCGGGCAGATGCCTTGAGTGCGCAGTTGAACGTATTCTTTTTCGCTTATCCTGGGCTAAGTGCCTCGGAATATTATAAGCTCGGGCGAACACCTTGATCCAGCAAATGGAGACATACACCTCGATTTTCTAGCATCATTTATTTTATTAGAGCATAATTATGCTGACTTAATTGCCTACCAACCAAAACAATGAAGACAATTGAAACAAGTACATGATCAAATTGATATTTAATGCTTTTTACCGCCAGCACTCTGTGACTGGTACAACTACAATGCTCAAGCTTTCGCTCGACTTGCCTAATTGCACATGCATGCAACCAAATCGTTCCACTGAGGCGATACGGTCGATTGTGAAGTCTTTTATGTATATGCTTAAAACTTAATACTAGTATGGATACACAAGCACCTCTGTTAATGCATGATACGACGCCACGCCCACAGATGCTTTGATTGTTATTCGCAGATTTTCGCAAATGACCACATTCACAGTACACAGGGAGGAACGACGTAACACGGACCGAGTAATATTTGGACTGCGGTCTCCGTAAAATTCATTTAAAAGAAAATTCATTGTATCTCTAACGGTCGCCATTTTGTTGCAAACTAACAAAAATCACTCAAATCATGGATTCACCAAAAATATGTATTTTTTCTATCTTATCTGAAAATTTTAAGAAGATCGAATCAAAACTGCAGTGTTTGATTCGATGGAAAGTCCATAGAATACCAAAAGCAAGTGTTATTGTTGTTGTAATTGGAGAAATTTCAAATGGCTATATCTTCCGCATATATCATTCGATTTTCATCAAACTTAAAGAGTATGGCATCTTTATTTAGACTGCTTAGATCTTGGCTTTTGTTGAGTGTGAGGGTACCTACTCGATTTTATTGGGGAAAATGTGAAATTCGAAGATCATACTATTTTCAACAAAGTTGAGTGAATTTGACTTCTAAGGTATTTGTTGTTGTTGTACGAATAAAAACCTACCCCCATAATTTTTTTCTTCAGATTTTTCAAATCACAGGTGTCCAATCGCGAGGGGGAAGACACACATTTTTTATTTCCCCTCCCTGTGCGCCCTAGAAGCAAAATATGTCAATTTAAGACCTGTTTTGAAAAACTCTTGTTAAGACCTTTCATTTGATACCCATATCGGCTACCTTTGATCAAATCAATTTTTGGGGGCCACTCCCCTCTATGGGGAGGCCCCTGTTAAATACCTTATAAATTTTTTTTATAGCTGAACTTCAAAGAGAGCACCACTTTAAACCTACATCCAAAATTTGATGTTTTCAGCTTAAGTGGTTTGCGAGAAAAATTGCAGTGACACACGGACGGACGGACAGACAGGAAGCGACTTTAGTAAGGCTTTGTAAAACTATTTTATAAAACCCTTAAAAAGGACAAAAATAACAACAATGAGGGTGCAACAAGTACTGCAGTCACAATGTTCATAGCACATCGGGAGCGGTACTAATGATGACAAAAACGACGAAGAATACACTGACAATGAAGACAGGAGAAAAGCGAAGATTCACAGTCAGTCTTATCCAGAGTGAGATTCTTGCGACTTTCGGGTGCAGCAAGAAAAGGATGCGAACGTGGCAGATGTCGGAGCGGTGGAGAAAAATATAAAGAACATCGATAAATGGATGGTTACTGCTGCAATCGCTACCAAAGCGACCGAAGCAAAGATTGTAAATCCCAAAATAATAATGAATCATCCTGAAGTTCACAAAGAGATAACGGTAGAATAAGAAAGGAGTGACCAGGCAAATAGAACGCCATGGTTGATTTTATTGCTACAGTCTAAAATGTGGTGGAAGAACTGTACTTGGAAACAATAGCCAATAACCTCTCCCCGAGGAAGGTGGTTACAAAGTACAATTTATATAAAGCGAAATTAAGAATAAATGCTAACCCGAAAAGCAGGAGATGCTTTAAAAAGAACAAAGTCTCTAGGTGACTCGCCAAAAATCAGCAAAGGAGTAAAGATTGGGTTCCTTGAACTAAAGGAGCTCCGAGACCGCATAGGATATTATCGGAGGAGCTAGTTAGAGGCCAAAGTAGACCAGAAGGCCGAATAAAAGCAGAAGGCTAAATAAGCGCTGAGAGCTAAGCCAAAAGGGTATACGCAGATAACTCCACGATTAAAAATTATTAACAGAAGGCATCTAGCCTAATTGAAGTAGTTCGCGATAAAGGTAGGAAGGAAGAGGCACTTGATGGGCGTGAAATGCCAGATCAGGGGTTACAGAGGGTGTTGATGAAAAGAGCGAAGAAAGCTGGAAAGAAACTCCTTCAAAAAACGCCAGAAAATAAATTTCGAATGGATGCCCAAAAAAGAAAAAAGCCTGATGCCAAACAGGACCGAAAAAATCCCCGATGAAGACCCCGGCAAAAGGCACTGCTCGTAAAATCCCAAGATTTTCCATCTTACGCAGAAGTACTGCAGTATATTAGCAAAAATGCCAGGCCTGAAGACATCACCATTGCTATTGATGCAGTACAACCAACGTCGTTGGGCCACATACAGGTTGAACTCGGACCAGAGGCTGACAATAAAGAGGCATTCTGCAATGTAATAGAGAAAATTCTCGGTAAACTCTCACTGCAGCCGATGGCAACGATCAAAATAAGACATTGATTACGTCATGGACCTATCCGAGATAGAAGAGGCAACTAAACGGGAGTTCTCTAGCGTGGGCAGGATCAAAACAAGGCTGACAGAAAGCCATAGAGGACAACGCATGGCCATCATTGACTTGACCGAAGAGGGCGTTGAACAATTGATTGGATTGAAACTGGATCCGAATCATAGTGGCTTTGTGACTTGACTTTCTACAATTGGGTGGAACATCGGAAAGATGGACATCAAGAGGTTTGTCGAGGTGCTCACAGTAAGTGCTACGCTGCAGGGAAATTTGCAGGGGACAAAAGAACTGGCTGCTGAAGATGTATTGAATGCAACTATGAGCATCATCACGACTGCTTGCAATGCTTCTATGTCCCGTCGAAAACCCTGACATGGCAAGCTCTCAGTCTACTGGTGGTCGACTATAATTGATTACTAGCAAAGGGAGTCTCACAAGTTCTGGTGTGAGGCTCAATGGGCACCAAACCGTGGCGAGGCATGCAACTGAATATCAGCATATAAGTCGACCAGAAAAAGCCTTCGCAAAATGATCTACAACAGCAAGGATTGCTGCTGAGAAGATCTAGTGGACTTGGCTACACGCTACTTATGTAGAAGCCTGAAGCTTTACGCAAACAATCAAGTGTCCGCTTTTCACACACCTGATACTGAAAGAGACAGTCCTTTTAATGAAAGTGAGAAAGGCTCTAGGTCCAGAGGGTGCTCCAACAGAGGTGTTGCATCTTGTCTACCACCAATGCCTTGACTTACTGCTTAGCACATTCAACGCTTGCCTATGAGGCAGGGCTTTCCCGGTACGATAGAAAGTGACAAGGTTTGTGTTAGTCAGCAAGGGAAGGGGAAGTCCCAGATCGCCATCTGCATACCAATCGTTAAGCATAAATTGTCTGGAAAGTGCTAGAGAAACTCATCAAGAGAACACTCACTGATACGATTCCTGCTACTTAGAACATATCTCTTCAGCAGTATGACTTTAGAGCAGGACGCCCCAACATTGATGCAATTGCAGAGGTGATGGACGCTTTTCATAAGGCAGGGGCATATAGCCGCACCAAGCAACGGATCGTCCTGTTGGTGACTCTCGAGGTTAGAAGCGCCTTCAACTTCACTGGATATACGCTGGAAAACCCTTTTAAAGTTCCAGAATATTTGCTGCGGCTCTTGAGAAACTACATGAAGGATCACAGCCTGCTCTACGACATGACATGGGGCCAACGAAGGATAGAGTGTTTCATCGGGTATTGGCCAGGGATCTATCCTTGGTCCAGATCTGTGGCTCGTGTCTGACGATCGGCTACTGAGACTGGAAATGCCAAATGAGTCGCGCCTGTTCGGTTATGTGGCTCTGGTCACTGGATGTACCATTGAACAAGCGCAACTTAGGCTAGGTATGCTATAGCGCCGATTGAGAGACTGGATGACTGCTCGCAGGCTTAGTTTAGCACTGGAGAAAACCAAAGTGGTCATCTTGACAAAAAAAAGAATCCCTAGAGTAAGGATGATCAGTATTGGAGACATACAAGTCAAATCGAGGCCAGCGGTGAAGAACCTGGGGCTACTGATCGACTCAAAGATGAGTTTCTCTGAGAAAAGCAGGGCAACGGCTGAGAAGGCTGCTTCAGGAGTATCGGCTCTGAGTCGACTTATTGCCAACGTAGGGGGACCCAGCCCATCAAGAAGACGCCTCTTGATGAGTGCTGTAGGTTCAGTGCTACTGTACGGAGCACAGGTATGGGGCGACGCTCTAAGTGAGGAGGTTTACCGAAAACCCCTGGCACAGGTACAGAGAAGAGCTGATCAAGAGCGGCTCATCTGGCATCTCCAGTCTCAGTAGCTTGTCGTAAGACATGTTCCACAGGTCTGGACCAAGGAAAGGTCCCTGGACAACACCCGATGTAACCGGCATCTTGCGTAGGCCCTACGTTGCGTTGTAGAGCAGGCTTGGGTTATTCAAGTAGTCCCTCAAAACCGCAGAGTTGAAGGCGTTCCTGCCGTCGAGTGTATCCAAAGGGACGATCCATCGCTTGGTGCGTCTAAGTGCTGTCGCGGAAACCATTTGCCCTTATTTTCTGTGGTCGGTAGGATACCGCCCGAGCCACGATTAAAGATAAAAATGTTTACAGGTTAAAATAATAAAATAAAAATGTTAAAGTAAAAATGTTAAAGGAAAAAAAACTAGAAATGTTAAAATAAAAATTTTAAGATAAAAACGTTAAAATAAAGATGTCAAAGTAGAAATGCTAAAATTAAAATGTTAAACTAAAAACGTTAAGGTAGGAATGAACAAAAATGTTAAAGTAGGAATAAACGATCGGAAATAACATTAATCAAATTGAGACAATCAAAAAGCAAACTCGAATTATACGTAATAAAATCTCAACATGTAAACCATGCAATGCAATGCTTTCGGCAGTCAGCGGCGGCCATTCGCCACACACATCAAACATCCCAAACAATGAAGAATGTGGCATACATGACGTGTGGAAGCATAATTTAGAAGAGGAATTCTGTACTATACGCCAAATTGTTCAAAAATATCATTATGTTGCCATGAATACAGAATTTTCAGGTGTCTTTGCAAGACCAGTTGGTGAATTTTGTTCAACAGCCGATTATCAATATCAATTGTTAAGATGCAATGTTGATTTGTAACGAATCATACAGCTGGGCTCAACATTTACGGATAAAGATGGTAAAACGCCACCAGGATATTCAACAGTGCAAGTCAACTTCAAATTCAGTTTGGCTGAAGGTATGTACGTCCAAGATTCAATTGATTTGCCAACCAATTTCGGTATACAATTCAAAAAAACATGAAGAGGATGGTATCGACCCACTGGATTTTGCTGAATTGCCTATGACATCCGGCATCGTTTTAATAGACAATATTAAATGGTTATACAGCACTTTCATTCTTGCTTTGACTTTGGATATTCACTCAAATTACTAGCGGATCAAATTTGCCACCGGAAGAAAGTGAATTTTTCGAACTTTTACGTTTATATTTTCCAACAATCTGCGATATCAAATATCCGATGAAATCATGTAAAAATTTAAAAGGTGGATTACGAGAAGTTGGAATTACGACGTGTTGGGCCGCAGCATCAGGCTGGATCTGATTCGTTGCTAACAGGCATGACGTTGTTTAAAATAAGTGAGATGTTTTGCGAGGATAACATTGATAACGCTAAATACTGTGGTCATCTATATGAATAAGGAACATCATTTATCGTAAACGGAGCCAGCTTTCATGATAGCAACGGGGATAGTAACAATTCAACGTCATGATTTCATTTAAGTTTTAAATATGTTTTTATACAAATCGTATACATAGTCTTAGAAGAAGCAAGATAACACAGAATATCAGTCACCTTGACATTTACACGTGATGGGCGAGTGTACTAAAAGAAGGGAAATTTGGGAAAAAGTTAACGGTTCGCCGGTTGAAACCGAGCCGATAAAAAATCAGAAAAGAAATAACGGCTCTTTCTCTTTTCTGGCGGATAAGGATCAACAACCGAGGACCAAGCGTGGATAGCGACACGAGATATTTCTGGAAATTCATCGAGGGAAGAAATTTGCAACAGGGAAAATTATAACAGCGGCAATGATACAATTAAGGGAGATTGATGACATCAACTCAACAATAAGCGCGCTGGCAGTAGAGCTTGGCAACGCAGATTACTTCAGGGGGTCCCCAACTAGCTAGATTAAGTTAAGTCTCGCATTTCAATTAATTAACGTTCTATTTTTGAATTTTCTGTGCACTTTACCATTAAATATATGATTGAATAGTGAAAATATTTTTGTTTACTAAAGAAAATTAGGATTGCCACGAAGGAGAATTGTACACCTGGCTCGGGTGTGTTCGGGGGTAAATTTTCATTGCGATTTATTCCTAGATTTTCGCTCGGTGGAATTTACAGGGTGCGATGGGGAGTAAGTCTCCAGAGCGAATTATTCTGGGATTGTTTAGCGCAGGTGTTTTTTATTAGATTTTTGCCGTTGAAGGCCGTGATACTCCCTGCGCTTTTCAGTGATTTCGGTTGACCACCAGTACACTTGTTTGCCATGCCAGGGTTTTCGACGGGGCACAGAAGCTCAACCAGCAGTCGCAATGATGCTCATAGTTGAGTTCACCACGTCTTCAGCTGCCCGTTCTTCCGTCCTCTCCGAAGCTCCCTGCAGTGGCTCACCTGCTGTGAGAACCTCGACAAACCTCTCGACGTCCACCCTTCCAATATTCCATCCAGTTGTAGAAAGCCGAGAGCATGGGCGTCGGGAGACAGCATCACTTATCTCAAGCAGAATGCACTGATGATCACTGGCTGAGTAGTCCTCTAACAATTTCCAATTGTGTATCCTCCGTACTAAGGAGTCCGAGGCGAATGTCACGTCCTGTATGGTTCCCTCACACCCAATACGGCGGAAAGTTTTCATTGTTTGGGATGTTTGATGTGTGCGACGACTGGCCGCCGCTGACTGCCGAAGGCATTGCATCAGTTAAATTGCCAATATCAGTCACTGTGCCTTTACGCCCAGCGATATATTTGATTCTTTAGACTTTAGCCTCGTGATATCCTGTGGTTTACATGTTGAGATTTTATTACGTATAATTTGAGTTTGCTTTTTGATCGTCTCAATTTGATTATTGTTATTTTCGATCGTATCCTACTTTAATATTTTTGTTCATTCCTACCTTAACATTTTTAGTTTAACATTTTAATTTTAACATTTCTGTTTTAACACCTTTATTTTAACGTTTTTATCTTAACATTTTTATTTTAGCATTTCTATTTTTTTACTTTAACATTTTTATTTTAACCTTTTTATTTTATTATTTCAACCTGTAAACATTTTTATCTTTAATCGTGGCTCGGGCGGTATCCTACCGACCGCAGAAAAAAAAGAAAAATAAGGTCAAATGGTTTCCGCGACAGCACTCAGATGCCTCAAGCGATGGATCGTCCTGTTGCTTACACTCGACGGCAGTAACGCCTTCACCTCTGCGGTTTTGAGGGACTACCTGAATGACCGAACCCTCCTTTACGACACAACGCGGGGCCTACGCAAGATGCCGGTTACATCGGGTATGCTACAGCGCCGATTGAGAGACTGGATGACTGCTCGCAGGCTTAGTTTAGCACTGGAGAAAACCAAAGTGGTCATCTTGACAAAAAAAAGAATCCCTAGAGTAAAGATGATCAGTATTGGAGACATACAAGTCAAATCGAGGCCAGCGGTGAAGAACCTGGGGCTACTGATCGACTCAAAGATGAGTTTCTCTGAGAAAAGCAGGGCAACGGCTGAGAAGGCTGCTTCAGGAGTATCGGCTCTGAGTCGACTTATGGCCAACGAAGGGGGACCCAGCCCCTCAAGAAGACGCCTCTTGATGAGTGCTGTAGGTTCAGTGCTACTGTACGGAGCACAGGTATGGGGCGACGCTCTAAGTGAGGAGGTTTACCGAAAACCCCTGGCACAGGTACAGAGAAGAGTTGCGTTGAGGATTGCATCTTCGTATCAGACAGTCTCTGATTCGCCGGTGAAAGTTATTGCAGGCGTGATACCTGTTGGCCTCCTTGCTAGGGAGTGCCACGTTTTTTACCTGTGCCAAAACGAGGATGTGAGGGAGACGGTTATCCGCGAGGAGAGACAGCGCTCGCTCAACAATTGGCAGCAGTCTTGGGTGAATTGCACGAAGGGAAGGTGGACAGCGCACCTCATCCCGGAGGAGAGACCGTGGCATGGTGAGACTGACTTCTATCTGACCCAGCTTTTGAACGGGTGTTTTCAGTCGAACCTGCACAAGATTGGTAAGTCATGGGCCCCCGATTGTCAGTATTGCGCAGGAGAAGAGGACAATGCCTGCCACACATTTTTCACGTGCACAAAATTGGTCAGGCTGCGAAGTAACCTCTTTAGGGAGACGGGAGAGCTCATCCTGGAAAATATAGTCGCAGTGATGCTCGAATCAGTTGAGAAATGGAACCAGGTGGCACATTATGCTTGGGCAGTCCTAAGAGATCAAAGGGACTCACAGCAGCGGGGGGCATTGGGGCTGGGAGATCACTTGTCTGGCCCTTCCTCTTCCCCTCTCGCTTCTCGCTAGGAAAGGAATTCCCCAGCTTGAAGACGCCTCATGACGTAACAAAACGAGACCCGGCCCGAAGTAATGTGTCAAACGGTTCCAGTCTTGCGTCTCAGGTTGACAGGAAAGTGTTTAGTGGGTAGTCCAGTCGCTTTCTTGCGAGCATGGGAGTCCCACACTCTGCGCATAAATGGCATTCACCTCCCTACCACAAAAAAAGTCCTAAAATATAAAAGGGACTCAAAGCAGCGAGGGGCATTGTAACTGGGGGATCAATTGTCTAGAAACGTGTGGAAGCATCAGTTAGAAGAGGAATTCCCTACTATACACCAAATCGTTCAAAAATATCATTATGTTGCCATGGATACAGAATTTTCAGGTGTCGTTGCAAGACCAGTTGGTGAATTTCATTCAACAGTCGATTATCAATATCAATTGTTAAGATGCAATGTTGATTTATTACGAATCATACAGCTGGGCTTAACATTTACGGATAAAGATGGTAAAACGCCACCAGGATATTCAACATGGCAAATCAACTTCAGAGTCAGTTTGGCTGAAGATTTGTACGCCCAAGATTCAATTGATTTGCCAACCAATTTCGGTTTTTTTTGTGGTAGGGAGGTAACCAATTTTGGTATACAATTCAAAAAAACATGAAGAGGATGGTATCGACCCACTGGATTTTGCTGAATTGTTTTAATAGACAATATTAAATGGTTATACAGCACTTTCATTCTTGCTTTGACTTTGGATATTCACTCAAATTACTAGTGGATCAAATTTGCCACCGGAAGAAAGTGAATTTTTCGAATTTTTACGTTTATATTTTCAAACAATCTACGATATCAAATATCCGATGAAATCATGTAAAAATTTAAAAGGTGGATTACCAGAAGTTGGAATTACGACATGTTGGGCCGCAGCATCAGGCTGGATCTGATTCGTTGCTAACAGGGATGGCATTCTTTAAAATACGTGAGATGTTTTTCGAGGATAACATTGATAACGCTAAACACTGTGGTCATCTATATGAATTAGGAACATCATTTATCGTAAACGGAGCTAGCTTTCATGATAACAACGGGGATAATAACAATTCAACGTCATGATTTCATTTAAGTTTTAAATATGTTTTTATACAAATCGTTTACACAGTCTAAGAACAAACAAGATCACAACACAGAATGTCAGTCACCTTGACATTTACACGTGATGGGCGAGTTTACTAAAAGAAGGGAAATTTGGATTTCAATTGCCCGATGCACACCAGTTGGGGGATTACAATTGAACATTGAATCGCCCAGGGAAAAAGTTAACGGCTTGCCGGTTGAAACCGAGCCGATGAAAAATCAGAAAAGAAAGAACGGCTCTTTCTCTTTTCTGGCGGATAAGGATCAACAACTGAGGACCAAGCGTGGATAGCGACACGAGATATTTCTGGAAATTCATCGAGGGAAGAAATTTGCAACAGGGAAAATTATAACAGCAGCAATGATACAATTAAGGGAGATTGGTGGCATCAACTCAGCAATAAGCGCGCTGGCAGTAGAGCTTCGCAACGCAGATTACTTCGGGGGGTCCCCAACTAGGTAGATTAAGTTAAGTCTCGCATTTCAATTAATTAACGTTCTATTTTTGAATTTTCTGTGCACTTTACCATTGAATATATGATTGAATAGTGAAAATATTTTTGTTTATTAAAAAAAATTAGGATTGCCACGAAGGTGAATTGTACACCTGGCTCGGGTGTGTTCAGGGGTAAATTTTCATTGCGATTTATTCCTAGATTTTCGCTCGGTGCAAGTTACAAGTTGCGATGGGGAGTAAATCTCCAGTGCGAATTATTTCGGGACTGTTTAGTGCAGGTGTTTTTTATTAGGTTTTTGCCGTCGCAGGCCGTGACACTCCCTGCGCTTTTCAGTGATTTCGGTTGACCACCAGTACACTTGTTTGCCATGCCGGGGTTTTCGACGGGGCACAGAAGCTCAACCAGCAGTCGTAATGATGCTCATAGTTGAGTTCACCACGTCTTCAGCTGCCCGTTCTTCCGTCCCCTCCGAAGCTCCCTGCAGCGGCTCACCTGCTGTGAGAACCTCGACGAACCTCTCGACGTCCATTCTTCCGATATTCCATCCAGTTGTGGAAAGCCGAGAGCACGGACGTCGGGAGACAGCATCACTTATCTCAAGCAGAATGCTCAGCTGATCACTAGCTGAGTAGTCTTCTAACGAATTCCAATTGTGTATCCTCCGTACTAAGGACTCCAAGGCGAATGTCACGTCCTGTATGGTTCCCTCACAGCCAATACGGCGGAAAGTCGGCGTATTTCCGGAGTTGAGTACGACGAGGGCCATCCTGGCCACCATTCCCAGGATTCGTTTTCCCCGCCGGTCCGTCTGAGGCATGCCCTATTCGATTGCTTCAGCATTGAAATCGCCCTCAACGAGCACTTTGTCTTCTGCATTCGAGGCGGCGCCCTTCAAAGCCTGAAGCTTGGCTTGCAAAGATGATTCGTTTGGCGTTACATACACACTGAAGAAGGTAGTCCCTGAGCACCGAATTCACACGAAACTATCTCCCATCCACCACTCTCCGCTTGGAAATCACTGTTCCGAACCCAGATAGCGGCAGTACCAGTTTCGTCAGGATACCACAATGCAGCACTTTGATCATGATGTTGCTCACTCAGCAGCAAGAAGTTGGCTTTCATGACCCTCGCAAACTGCTCAAGCAGATTCTGGGTGGTTGAACTGCGGTGTTGGTTTAGCTGCAACAAAGTTCTGATTTTTCCTTGGCCAGGGCTTCCTGGAAAACCCGGCATTTTCCTGTTCCCAAGATGTGTCCAGAATCATGTCTTGGATCGGCATCCTTGCAAAGAATACAGTTTGCCTCCTTCGTACACTCTTTTTTTTATGTCCCATTACGCATTTGTAACATAGGCAACTCATATTGGGTCCTTTGCCTACTTATGTGGTGTGACCATAACCAAGGCATTTGAAACATTGAAGAGGCGTTGCTCTTCGCCGTATCCTACAGACAACCCACCCTATTCTTACTTTGCCCTGGTTCAGGAATTATTCAGCGTCCTTTTCGGTCAAGTCAACTATGGCCGTGTGTTGTCCCCTGTTGTTTTCCGGTGTTAACCTTCTTTTTATTCTTCCCACGCTAGGGAACTCCCTTTTGATCGCCTCTTCGACCAGTATGTGGCCCGACCGCGTTGTTTGTACTACTTCAATTGTAGTGTTGGGGTCTTCGGGCCTTACCATTCACCTGATGTCCCGCAGCACCTCCACATAGGATCGGCCATCTTGGGGTTTTACCAGCAGTGCCTGCTTTCAGGGTCTTTGTCGGGGCTTCTGTCTCTCCTGGTTTGCATCGGGTCCTTTTTCTTGTTGGGATTCCGTGCGAACTTTACTTTCTGGCACTTTTTGAAGGAGGAGTTTCTTTGCGGCTTTCTTCGCTCCTTATGTAAGTAATGTCTGGAACCCATGATCTGGTGCTCTACGCCCAACAAGTGCCTCTTCCTTCCTTCTTCTTTACCGATCCCCTTCAATTGGGCTAGACGCCATTCTTTTATTGATTTTTAATGCTGGCGCTATCTGCATGTGGCCTATAGATTTCACCCCCAGCGCTTCTTTAACCTCCTGCTCATCTTCTGCCTTTAAACAGCTCCTCCGGTAATGCCCCATGCGATCTAGGAGCTCCTCTAGTTCAAGGAGCCAAATTTTTACTGCTTTGCTGATTTTTGGGGAGTCGCGTGCAGATTGTATTCTTTTCAGAACATCTCCCACTTTTCGGAACAGCCTTTCTTCTTCGTATCGCTGGGCGGCAATTGAGACCTTTACGGACTATATATAAGCATACGCGGGCTATATACACACATATATAAATATATATATATATATATATATATATATATATATATATATATATATATATATATATATATATATATATATATATATATATATATATATATACATATATATATATATATATATATATATATATATACATATATATATATATATATATATATATATATATATATATATATATATATTTATATATATATATATATATATATATATATATATATATATATATATATATATATATATATAGGGTGATTCATAACAAGTAAACACATGTGAATGGGCCTTAACTCTTACTTATCACCAATTTCAGGTCCATATATCGACAGATTATGACAGCTTAGTCTTTTACAATTCTAGCCATGGTGTCATACACATCAGCCAAACGTTTTATTATTTTTAAAACTTTTTACAAATATAATGGATCGCCAGTGCAAACATTTCGCGCTCTACGTAATTTGACGAAATGGACCCATAAATTGGCCGGCGAGATCGTGTGATTTGACTCCATGTGACTTCTTCCTTTGGGGATTTCTGAACGATCCTGTTTACGGTGATGCTCCCCAGACTACTGAAGCATTAAAAAACAGTATTCGGGCCAACATACGCCTAATAACGTCGGGAATGTGCGAAAATGTCATCGAAAATTACAATCATCGTTTGATAGTCTGTAAAGCAGCATGAGGTGCACATATGCCCGAATTAATGTTTCATATTTAATGGTAAGGGACCAAATTTTCATAATAAATAAACATTACAGCTCAATCTTCACAAAAACGATGTTTTTTTCGACAAAAATGTGTATAATTGTTATGAACTACCCTTTATATATATATATATATATATATATATATATATATATATATATATATATATATATATATATATAAATATAAATATATATACATATATATATATATATATATATATATATATATATATATATATATATATATATATATATATATATATCTATATATATATATATATATAGCTCCATAAATCGAGCTCTGCTTGTGATTGTCTACATCGAGATGATTTACAACATTTACATAGCTCGACTTTTAGTTAGGTATAATTTTTAGGGTTTTATAAAATAATTTTACAAAACCCTACTAGTTTCGCGACCAGTCTGTCCGTCTGTCCGTCCGTCCGTCCGTCCGTCCGTCCGTGTGTCACAGCAGTTTTTCTCAGAAACTACTTAAGCTAGAAACATCAAATTTTGTGTGTAGGTGTAAAGTGGTGATCTCTTCAAAATTCAACTACCAAAAAATTTTACAAGGTATTTAAGGGGGGTCTCCCCATATAGAAGAGTGACCCCCCAAAAAAAAATTTCATTGAAGTTAGCCGATATGGGTATCAAATGAAAGGCCTTGATGAGAACTTTTCAAAACAGGTCTTGATTTGGCAAAATTTGCCTCGAGGGGCACACAGGGAGGGGAAATACACGAAAAATTTGTGTCCCCCCCCTCGTGACTAGACACCTGTGGTCCGAAAAATCTGAAAAAAATCAGAAATGTAGGCCTTGGTGAGTACAACAACAACAAATACGTGAGAAGTCGCAATTCACTCAACTTTGTTAGTAATAGTATGATATATCGATTTTATGTTTTCTTGAATAAAATCTTGATGGTACCCCTAAATTCGATGAAATTCAGTACGTAGATGTCCATTTATAAGATTGATCTATCCTGAAAGTTTCATAAAGATTGAATATTTAGCGAAGTTAGAGCGGTTTGAATTTTCCTGTATTACTATGGAACAATATGCGCTGCATTTATTACTATGGCAACATATGGCTATGGAACAACATGCGCTTTTTACCAACTCAGACACTACAGTTTTGCTAAGATTTGCATGAAAATTTCAGGAATGAAAGGTATCATATATATCTTTGGGAATCGGTTCAGCTAGTGGTATCAGTAATCGCAAACAAAATAGTGGCTGTTTTAAATGCGAAGATTGAATAATTTTGAGTTATTTTTTCCCAACTTCAACGTTTAAGGTGCATGTTTTGAACACTTGTTTCAATTCAATGAATGACTGAAGATGAGCACCTACAAATTATGCTCATAAGTGAAACAAGTCAGGGAGGTGGGAGAGAGCTTCTAGCAAAAGGGTTTTGTAACCATTCTAGGATTCGAAAAAATTGGCCATTAATCGATGATAACAGTACAGGAGAGTGGCCCCTGAAAAAAATTCAATAAACGTAGCCGATATGAGTATGAAATGAAAGTTTGCATGGGAGCTTTTCATAACGGTTGTTAAACTGTCAGTTTTTGCTTCAGTGGGGGCACAGGGGGGAAATACATGAAAAATGTGTTTCCTCCGTCGCGGATGGACATCTGAAATATTTATCAAGGGAAATTCGTTCAATTTTGTTAATAATAGTATGATCTTCGTATTTCATATTTTCTCCAATAAAATCGTCTTTGACATGTTTCTTGATTTGATTCGATCTGGTGACTGCATTTTGTAAATTGAATACAAAACCCTTCTGACATGAGCGCAGGTCTGTTTACCCAACTTGTTTTTTTTTTTAATCGAGGTGATAAACAGAGCTCTATTTTATTCAATATGATCGAGGTGATCGGCAATATTTTGATTTATTTATGTATTCAGAGCTCGATTTTTAAGAATTATTAATTTTTTGATCCAGGTAATAAACAAAGCTCGATTTTTCCTTAATATGATCGAGGTGATAAGCAAAGCGCGATTTTACCTTAATATGATCGAGATGATAAGAGCTCGATTTATATTTAATGTTATTATTATTAGCGAGGTGATCTACAACATTTCAAAATATTTATATTTTCAGAGATTGATTTTTACAAAATATTTTTACAATACTATGGTATTGTTTAAACTATCGGATAGTCTCAAAAGTATTGAGCTTTTTTGTCACTAGATGGTATTCGTTGTCATATATCGGGCAATACTAATCAGATTGAGTTAAACTGACATGCATTTGAAAGGTGATATTCCAGTCTACAATTTTCATATGGACAGTTTTGTATTTCGTCATTCGTGTCAAAAATAGTATTCATTTAAAAATTCGTGAAATTTCTGAAAAAATACGTTATATTTTACAATATCAATACGATCAAGGTGATAATGCTTCGCAGCCTCGTTAAAAAATTAGTGGTGTCTGCAGTCAAGATACTTCATTAAAAGCCACAGCCAAAGGACGGTTCGCTCGCTTTCGGTCTGGAAATTTTGATATCGCTCAGGTCGACCAATCACTGAAAAATTCGATGACATAAGCAGCCATGACATTGCTAAGGAACTGAGTATCTATCACCAAACCGTTTTGAACCATTTGCGTAAGGCTGGATACACAAAGAAGCTCGAATTTTGGGTGCCGCATAAATTAACACAAAAAAATTTGATAGACCGAATTTCCATTTGCGAAATGCTAATAAAACGCAACGAAATCGAGCCATTTTTGAAGCAAATCATTACGGGTGATGAAAAATGGGTAAGGTACGAGAATGTCATTTGAAAAAAATCAATGCCAAAAAAGGTGAATCATCACAAATGACTTCAAAGTCAGGATTAACACCAAATAAGGTTATGCTGTGTGTATGGTGGGATTGGAAGGGAACTGTTTATCATGAGGTACTAGAACCAGATTGCTTCAAGCAATTCACAAAAACCGGCCAAAATTGATCAATAAATAGGGCGTTGTTTTCCATCATGACAATGTCAGACCACACACATCTTTGATGACCCTTTGATGACAGAGCTTGGCTGGGAAGTTCTGATGTATCTAACGTATAGTCCAGACCTTGCACCATCAGACTGCCATTTGTTTCGGTCTCTGAAAAGAAATTCACTTCAAAAAACTGTGACATATAATTACGCTACATGAAGAAAAGTCGTTCGTGAAGTGAAATTGTTCGGAGTGGTTATTACTTTGAATTAAATTGCGATTTGTAAAGTGAAGTGTGAAGGGAGCAGCACTGGACGTTTCAAAAAACTTAAGGATAAGTAGTTAGAGCTAAGTGCAGGCTTTTTTACATTTCTTGCTCGAACAATAAATTAACGGTTGTTTTTTTGTCTTCTATCTTTTATATTTATTGTCTTCATTCTATGAGGAGAGAGATTCTCGTGCAGTACGAGAAGAGGGACTCTCGTGTAGTAGAGTGAAGGTTTGTTAATTTTACATTTTATTGTTAATTGTTGTTAATTTTTTTGCTAAACTTTTTTTTATGTTTATTTAAGTATTAATAAACTAATAAAAAGAGAATTTAAAGATCATTCGTGAAGTGGAATTGGAGAGAAAAATAAGTGCAACCGAGGAAATATGTATAAAATTTAATACGTTCGCGGGTAATAAATCTAGTAATGGCCACAAAAACATCGAAGGAGAAATATAGTAAATGTAGGAAACCTGTAGAAGATGCTCACTCAGCGATCGGCTGTGGTGGGATGTGTTTCAAGTGGTTTCACTTGAAATGTATAAAGATGTCGGAAGAGAGATTCAAGACCATCAAGTAGATTTCAGATGATGTTATATGGATGTGCCCCACGGGTAAGCTGTTACATCGAAAATCCAAGGAGGAACACCTTTTTCTGTTCATTAAAGATTTGGAAAGTAATATCAATGAATTAAAGACGAATGTCAGTTCTTTAATTGATAAGACGGCAGCTACGCACAAACCAACTTACGCACAGGTGATAAAAAACTATTAGATGCCTCAAACTGAGCTCCGCTCAGATGTCATGTCCCAGGAAGGGATCATTATCAAGCCAAAAAAGCATACATCATCAGATAAAACGCTTGCCGATTTTAAGTCTACGATAAGACCGTCAAATAGCAAGATTCCTCTTCAACTGCTACGGCCTATGTGCAATGGTGGGGCGATAATTAAAACAACGACCATTGCCAACGAGTCTGGGCTATACCGAGTAACCATGGATAACATGCAGGATGGGTACGACATTACCAAGACAAAAATGCGTCGACCCAGACTGGTTATAAATGGGCTGGGTAATCAATTTACAAATGAGGAACTACAAAACGAAATGCAAGCGCTAAGCCCTGATGTTGGGAATAGAGAAAAAATGGAGCTCATTAATGCCAGACGGACAAGAAACGGATAATGGTTACACATTATTGAGGTAATTGGAAGCATGTATAAAAGATTAGCTAACAAATACGTCAACATTTATTATGGGTCATATTTTGTGAAGGAAGACTTTAACATTACGAGATGCTTTAAGTGCCAAAAATACAACCAGAAGACATCGAAATGCGAAGGAGAACAAATCTGTGTGAAATGTGGAGAAAAGCGTGAGCTCAAGGAATGCAAAAGCATATATGAGAAGTGTTACAATTGTATGGGTAATAATAAGAATACTGATCACTCACACAGAGCAGACTCGTGGGAGTACGCAGAGTATCAAAGAAGGATTGTAACTGCTAGGAGGAGTACTGACTGCAATTTCGATGATGATTGTTAATCCCGAAATTCAATCAAGCGACAAATTAACGATCTTCTATGCCAATATAAGAAGCTCACGACACAAGCTGAGTGATACTCAAATTTATTTGCAGCAAAATCCTGAGACCAATCGGATTATACTGAACGAAGTATGGCTCTATCCTGAGGAAGCAAAGTATTACAATATTCCGAGATATTTTCTCCTGCAGGCATAGTAGAGGAGGAGGTACAGCAATTTATATAAAAAATACAGTTAATTTCGTGACAAAGAGAATAACATCTGACATATATATTATAAAAATTGAAATAACCTGCGCAGGTAAAAATAAAGATCGGTACTTACTATAATCCCAATCGTCTCAATGCGGAGGACTTCTGCACAGTAATAGATGCAATATAGTCTACTGAAAAAAATCTAATCACAATTGCTGACATAAACATAGACTTCTGCAATCAGCAGAATCTCCAGAATCAAGAATTTTAAAAATTGCTGACAACATTAAATTCACACTTGCAGCTGGCTGAAGTTAGATCATCGTGTCCTAAAAACTGTGGTCCATGGTCAAAATCTCAGTAAGCAAAAACCTACTCACAAAATATTCAGATATTTAGACAAGGATCTTTTCAAATCAAAATTTCAACAGTTGCTAACAAATCAAAAACCTGAAAACCTTACGGAGGTTAAAAATATGATTGCAGACTCTAAGCATGATTCTGCCATTGAGAAAAAGATCAGATGTCGACAACATACATGGATAACAAAGTAAGTTATTGAGGCTAGTATTAACAAAAGGAAGGCTTATAAAATTACAAAAAGAACGCTGAAGATCAAGCACTTAAAATCTGTAAAACCAAGCCCTTAAAGAATCAAAACGTCTCATAGAAGAAGCTAATGTTTCATATTACTCCAAAAGATTGGAAACAGCGGCAGACAATTCACACGAAATATGGAAAATAATAAATGAAGTAAAAGATAATTCGTCACCCTGGATCATGTCATCTAATGTTGAATTTTTTGGCATGGACTCTAACAATGCAGCACGCCCATGTGGCACAGCAAACTCGCTAAAAAACTTTTTTTCAACAATTGATGTAAAAATGACCAGGAAGCTTGGTGAAAAGTCAACTAGCTATTTCAATATCATAAATACCCTACCTAAATCCATCTTTCACATTCATCAAACGACTAAAAGAGAAGTATTATAATACAATCGAAAATTTGAAAAAAATGCAGCACTAGGTATTGAAAACATCGCCACACATAAAATGATTATAGTCAAAGAGGAGAAAGCTGAACCACTGGCAAATTTTATAAACAAGCATATTAGAAATGGAGCATTTTTGGGCAAAGAGAAACTGGCAAAAATAATTCCAATATTCAAAGGAAGAGATCATCTGGGCCCGAATAATTACCGCCCTGTTGCACTTTTGACAGCATTTAGTAAAACATACGAAAAACTTATAAATAATCGTTTAAAATCTTTCTTAATGGACAATTCCATCATAAATCCGAAGCAGTTTGGCTTTCAAAAGAACAAGAGCACTTTCGATGCGTTACTTTCTGTCTCACGTTACATCAATGAAAGTCTTGATAAAGGAGATTATGTTATTGCAATTTTTGTGGACCTGAAGGAAGCTTTTGATACGGTTTATCATGAACTGTTACTTCAAAAGCTTGAATCGTGTGGTATACAAGGAAAACCGAAACAGTTTTTTAAAAGTTATTTGGAAGGAAGATTCCAAAGAACATCAGTTAATAGTGTCGTGAGCAATCTAGCACCAATGAAATTGGGGGTTCCTCAAGGATCCATACTTGGACCAACCTTGGTTTTGCTATACACCAATAATTTGGATATATGTAAACTGAAAGCTCACCACACATTATATGCTGATGATACTGTACTTCTTAATTCACGACATGATGAATTCGCCATGGAGAATATCGTCAACGAGGATCTAAATAAATATCGTTCATGGCTTATCGAAAATAAGCTAGTATTGAATACTACAAAAACAAAATACATTTTTAAACAGAAAAATAAGGAAGACATAGAAGTTGACCTAAAAATTAACGACGAAAACTTACAAAGTGTGTTTGAAATTAAATATCTCGGTTTAAAGCATATATCTTCGTTTGACATGGCTACCACACATAAACAATGTGAGGAGACAACTAGCACCAGTGATAGGAGTGTTGAGAAGATATGGAGGTTTTTCGAAGCATATAAACAAACTTGTATTAAATGCATTTGTACTGACAAGGCTACATTATGCGATGATCATTTGGAGTCAATCGTCAAAGCAAAACCTTAATATGATATCCAGGATACTAAATAAAGCCTATAAAAATATTCTAAACCTTCCAATTCTCACTCCAACAAGACTAGTGTATCAACTGACCAATGCACTCACCTTCAGTCAAATCATTACTACAGAGATCTTCAAATGTCTAACTTCCAGTGAATCAGAACGAAGCCCCTTTATAAAAGTATCACAAGTAAATCCATATAATTCAAGAAATGCCAACGATTTTGTAATATCTTACGCTAGAACTGATCGACTAAAGAACAATGCAATGAATGATGCTCTGCGTATAAACAATAATCTTCTAGAAACAGTGGAAAACGTAGACTCATTAATAAATTCAAATTAATGATAAGTCCGGAGGATTGAAAATGCAGTATCTTAGGGCTTTTTAGACCCTAACCTTGAGATACTTAAAGACAGCTAGTCTTTATAAACTCAGAGTTTTTTTACTGTGACGTAGTATATATTTTCTATCTCTGAGAACTGTTCACGAATCGGACTAGACAGCATTTTGTGTGCCCCTTATACCGATGTTTTAGCATCGCCTAGAGGCACACGTAGGGATTGACGACGTATGAAGTGCAGTTCGCACGAGCATTGTGCGACGATGAAAGAGTGATGGAGAGAGTGGTAGGGAATGCAGGTATTTAAGAAAAACAAGGGACTGTGAATACCACTTGGCCGATAAATAGCAGAAGCTCTACACAGGTGGAATAATGGCTCTACCTAAAAAATGGGAAAAGGTCGTAGATAATAATGGACAATATGTACTTAAATAAAATCCATTTTAAATAAAAGAAATATTCAATCGAAGAATGACAAGAAAGGCTCAATACTTTTTAAACTTACCAATATGTGGAAAGATTGAGTGGGTGTGGGTGTGCATGTTGTGGGCTTCGGATCGGTTTTGGCCTTTAGTCAAGTACCTTATGTGTATGTGTTTTTTTGTGGTTGGGAGGTGAAAGTCGTCTAAGCATAGAGTGCGGAGCTCCCATGCTTGCAAGCGACTGGACTACCTAATAAATACCCCCTGTCAACCTGAGGACCTAGCCTGGAGCTGTCAGACACATTACTTCGGGTCAGGTCTCATTTTGTTACGCCGTGAGATGCCTTCAAGCTGGAGGATCCCTCTTTCAGCAGGAGAGGAAAGGCAAAGAGGAATTGGCAAACAAGCGAGCCCCCAGCGCCAAAGGCTCCAAGCTGTTGTGAGTCTCTTTTATCTTTTAGGACTACGCGAGCATAATGTGAGCCTGGTTCCATTTGTTATCGCAACTCTACTATTTGGTGTGAGCTCTCCCATCTTCCTGTAGGAGTCTTTTCACAGCTTATCCCATTTTTTTCAAGCAAAAAATATGTGGCAGGCATTGTTTTCTTCTCCTGTGCAAAACCGACAATCGAGGGGCCGTGACTTACATATCTTGTGCAGATAAGACGGAAAACACCCATGCTCGCTCAAAGCTGAGTCAGATAGAAGTACCTTGGGTGTTAGTTGTAATCAGTCCTAGATTAATTCCAGCCTTTGGAGTAGTGCAGTGCAATTGACGAATATGGGTTTTTTCGCCATCGGAATGCTTATCCATATGGTGTTTTCAGCATTTTCTTGTTTACCGAGAGTCGTATGCTTACTTCTGAAGGCATCTTGTTGTTTTTCAGCTATTAATTTTTCGATGGTATAAGGGCTATATCCGTTTTTGATGGTAGTATCCATAATATATGCTTTTGCTTTATCGTATTCATTTTCCGTTAAGAGATAGGTAGCACACTGGTGTACCCAACTATTGTAGGCTGCGAATTTTTACATTACTGGATATGCTGTTCAGGAATGGTAATCTTCCATTTGTCTCCTTTTCCATAGTCAACTGAATTTTTAAATGAATTTTGTTGATCGCAGCAAGAATGTCACCAGCTTGATTCTTTGGGACTATGGCTAGGACATCGTCCAAATATCAATATCTTTCATGATTGATTCGCTGTACTCCGTGAAGACATCAGCTAATAGTGGAGAAAGCTGATTACCCATTGCAACTCCTGCCGTTGTCTTAAAGAATTTTTCTTGCTCATTCAGAGCAAAGCTAGGTTTTTATATGTGTTCACTTTCTTATTCCAATCCCTTCTAGTTCTGAATTTCTGGAGCCAAACTTCTAATTGGTATATTGCATGCTTCACCGGTGTATTTGGGAACAGTCACTTTACATCAAACGATATAAGCATTTCATTTTTAATCTTGCTTGCTTATGAGGTCAGATAAGTTTTTTACAGTTGCCTATGTATCCAACTAGATGGTAAATCGATGTCTATTTTGCTGATGTGCTTATGACTTAATACTAAATGTATCATGTCTATTGATAGTTTTGGGTTGGAATCTTGCTGAGATTTACCGATTTGAGTGCAATTTCTTTCCGTTTCATTACTGTTATCATTATAAAATGGCACATTTAGTGCTGGATCTAAATTTGGTGATTTGAGAGTGGATTGTAGTGGAATTTGAAAGAGATATTTGTTTTTAGGGTAAATTTGTTTGCGTTGAGTAGGCTTGCGTTGTATTGAGTTCTGATAGCTAAAATTCTATTGTTTCACAGTTCACATACTTAGATTGTTTCAGTGTAACTTGAAGTTATCTCAGTTTATCGTTGAAAAATTGGCGTTCTCATGTAATTATATTTATGTTTGCTTAGCGCAGTTTTTTTATTTTATTTGTTCTTTAATATAATTGTATGTAAAAGTTATTATCCGGATGTCTATTCATTAAATTATGTAATTATTGTAGATATGTTTTGGTTTGCTCTTTCAATTGCATTAAACATTACATATTATCTGTGAGATACTGTACTTATCTCATTTTTTAAACGAAGGATGTGGTCAATCTGTGAAACATGTAGTGAAAAGTGACTAAAGATTTTACTGTTCACTTAATTTCATTCAATGCTCCCAGAAAATTATTTAAATGCGCATTTAAATCGGAAGATGAGACATTATTATTCATCTCGGTACGCGTTATTGTTCTTGTTATTATTGTTTAAGTTGTTTCAGTGATAAATGGTATTGTAAAACCATAGCAATGGGCACGCGTTCGCTTGCTCGTTATTTATGCTTCAGTTTGCTTGGTTGTGTTTAATGTTTACTTGTAATGTGTAGTGTTTTGCATGTTCGTGAACTGAAAGCTTATACCTTTTATGAATAGTACATTGTGTTGGAATCGGTTAGAAGTTTGTTTGAATGATCTTCAGCTAAATAGGATTAGGTCTAAAATATATACGAGTAAATGAAGGAGTGAATGAATTCAGAGTTTGAATAGAAGGTTTCTTTGCATATATTATGGATGTTAACATTACATTTTTTTGTTCAATATGATTATTTGATTTTTGATTGAAAGACTGATCTAGTTCTATTGACTGTATGAGTAGCACTAATATTGTATTTGGATATTGATATTATATTTTCGTTATTTGAATGATTGAAATGATTATTTGGTTTTTTTCGCGCCTAAGCTACCATACAACTGCGGAATACCTAAAAAACTACGTTTGTAAAAAATTTGGGCCAGCTGTTAAAGTTATTAGTTGCTACAAATTAACTAAGGACAATCTGGAGGACAGAGTGGTAGCTTCTTTCAAGCTTGCAGTGCCCTTTTACCTATTACTTACCTATTACTATACTATTTTGAATCCTGAAGCTTGGCCGCCTGGAGTACTTATTAAACCATTCAGCTCAAGAAGAAGGAAGTCCTTTCGTGCACCGGGTAGACCGCAACCAACAAACTAGTATAAGATTTCATGACTGTAGCTTAACTTCAAATATTTCAGTATATTACCAAAATGTAAGAGGGTTAAGGACCAAGCTTGATAAGCTCTTTTTATGGTTAGAACTCAGTGAAGATACATTTATATGTCTTACGGAAACCTGGTTAAATAGTAACATCTTAAACTCGGAAACATCCCTTGATTTTGATATGTACCGTTGTGATCGGGACTTGGCCTCTGCAAATAAAGTAGATGGTGGTCATGTTCTTGTAGCTGTTAGTAATACAGTGCGTAGCTCCCTTTGTGCTGATTTTTGCTTTTCCCGTGTTAGGGATTGTGTGATTGTCAAGATCTTCCTTCCCAACAATACATTTTTATTAGTTTCCTCTGTCTACATACCTAGTAACTCTCCTTTGTATGTGGTTGAGACATTCTTTGACGAGTTTTCCTCTTATGTCTTATTGCATCATCCGCAATCTTTAATTCTTATATGCGGTGATTTTAATTTGAGAACAGTGCAATGGACGAAGAACTTTCCTTTCTTTGTTTTATCTACCGATGCATCTTCTTTATCCCTCTCCTCGTTTCTATCACTCTGTTCACTATCACAATTCAATAATATCCCTAATGCTAATGGTCGGGTACTTGACCTTGTTCTTTCTAACTTTCCCCTAAACTGTCTATCTGTTTCCACTGCATTAAATCCTCTAGTGAGTATTGATAGTCATCATCCGCCACTATCGCTCGATCTCTTCATTACACCTTTGTCAAGTCGTACTTTTGCTTCTTCGCCAAAATTCAACTTCTTCAAAGCAAACTACGAAGCTGTAGCCTCCGAGCTGAGCTTGATTGACTGGCAGGAGTTTTTTGATAATTTGGAGTGTGAGGAAGCTCTGAATAAGTTTTATAATTACCTCTTTGAGTTGATCAAACACTTCACATCTTTACAAGCTCTTCGCAAAGTTAAGCAGAAACCATGGCTAACCAAGCAAGTACTAAGTGCCTTGAATGCTAAAAGTAAGGCACGCCGCCGTTTCAAGCGTTGTGGTACTGAAGAATCCAGAGCCCGCTTTTGTGGTCTACGTCTTGTTGCAAAAAAAGAACTAAAGACTGCAATGAAAAACTACTTCAGTAGCATGGAGAGTTCCCTCATGGCGAATAATGCGAAACCATTCTGGTCATACATTAGATCCTTTAAGTCCTCCTCTTCTGTCCCTCCCTCAGTCCGCTGGAATAATATTTTTAGCTCTTCTCCACAAGATATTTCCAACTTGTTCTCTTAGTTCTTCTCGTCAACTTTTATTCCTTCTTCTCATATCTCCGATAGTTAATACACCCGTACATCACTCCATTGACATTTCTTCACTTTTCACTGACCATGTCGAAGTTGAATCCCTCATTAATTCACTTAATCCTAATATATCACCTGGTCCTGACGGCTTGCCGAATATTTTTGTCAAGTCATGAGCGTCTTCACTTTGTATCCCTCTGGCATTTCTCTTCAACCTGTCTAAAGACTGGTATTTCCCCTACTTATTGGAAAAGAGCAAACGTTGTTCCTATTCTTAAAAGTGGTGATCCTTCTTCTGTGTCCAATTATCGTCCTATTTCCTTAATTTCCTGTTTCCCAAAATTACTCGAGCGTCTGGTACACGACCGGCTTTCAGTTTCATTGACCCCTATCTTGGCGAAAGAACAACATGGGTTTCTCAAAGGTCGCTCTATGAATTTAATTGAATTCACCCGATTTCATTGCTAAGGCTTTAGACAATCGATTGCAGGTTGATGTAATCTTCACTGACTTCTCGAAGGCATTTGAACGGTCAACCATCAAATTCTCTGTTATAAACTGAAAACTTTTGGGGTTGTCGGCCCTCTCTTATCATGGATGGACTCCTACTTGTCTTCTCGTATATGTTGTGTAAGTTACTGTGGAAGTACCTCTTTTCCATTCTATCCGTCCTCTGGTGTTCCTCAAGGTTCCATTTTAGGTCCCCTCCTATTGCTATTGTTTATAAATGATTTTTCTTCGGTTATCGCTTCCAATTGCCTACTGTATGCCGATGATTTTAAAGTCTTTCGAGCTATCAGGTCTGTACAAAATTGTCAATATCTTCAGATGGACCTGATTGCACTAAGTAACTGGTGTTTGTCTAATTACCTCTGTCTTAACGTTGCCAAATGCTATAAAATGATTTTTAATCTAAATCGTTCTCCGCTGACTTTCACCTATATATTGAATGAAGTTCCACTCGCTGCTGTGAGCTCTGCCAAGGACCTTGGCGTTACTTTTGATCCTAAGCTCAATTTTGATGCACACGTTCTAATTGCGACTACTAGGGCCTCGAAAATATTAGGACTTATTTTCAGGCATGCTCATAAATTTAACAATATATCTACCCCTGTCCGCTTGTTTATCTGTCTTGCCCGTCCTATCCTCGAATATTGCTCTGTAGTTTGGTCTCCCCGACACTCCTACCTCATTGCCCCGTTAGAGAATGTCCAGCGTAAATTAACTCGTGTCTTGCTTTACAAATTCAAAATCCCATATCAACCCTATGACTGCCGATTATCCTTCCTACGTTTGCCTACTCTGTCATCCCGTCGCATGTATCTAGATCAGTGTTTTCTGTATCAACTCTGCCACAATCGAATTTCATTAACATTGTTTGCAGACTTACGTCTTCGTCAATCATCGCGTTCTTCTCGGGCAAACAATTTTTTTGTGCCACCGTATGCCCGTAAAAATTTATATTTTCATTCTCCTATTATACGAATGGTAAGGAATCATGATAAGCTTGAGCTTGGTCCTTGTTCCGACTCATACCTAGTTTTTAAATTGAGGTTAAGAAGCCTGATTCTTAAAATTCAACTGGACTTAGACTTTATTTTCTTTTTTTGTGTGTTTTAATTTAATTTTACACGCATATTTATTGTTGTTACTACCATTGAATTTCATTTTTATATTAACTTTAACACTTAATTCTAATTTTCACAAATTTTCTTTTCTGTTTGTTTTGTTCCATTTTGTAATTGGATTATGTTTTATCTGTTAAATGGAATTTAAATAAGTAAATAAATAAATAAATGAGACTGATCTAGTTTGATGGATAGTATGAGTAGCAGTGGTGTCATAAAGAAGTTGAGTGGTTTTGGCTTAAATTTGCTACGTAATGCACTGCACTGTGGTCTTTGCAAAACCGATATCCTACCGGTAGCGCTATTTTTTTATACTACCAGCGTACCCTATGTATACTGGCATAAACCGAGAGCTCAATTTGTTGTGTATCCTTAGACACGATCAAAGCCCCCGGGGAGAAATCTCACTACACGACATTTACCTCTACTATTTTCCATTTCAAACTAGGTCAACAAAGACGTGAGTTAATTTAAAGGATTAGTTTTATTCAATTGCTAACTTTGTTGTACATTTACACATTGTTAGTGTTCAGAATGTCTGGAATTTCCTTGCACTCTTCGAAAACTTATAACGATCGATATTGAATGAAGCCCTTTTGACTTTGGCTTGATACCCCTTGCTGTTGGGGACTAGTCATGCTTCCCATATGGGGCGTCAGGGCCCATATCCTCGGGCTACGGCTAGTAACACTCTATGCAAATAAAACGATTGCATTCGCTCATGTCCTCGGCTCATGCCAGATGACACTGTACGTAGGCAAAAAGTCTGCACTGGCCCGTGTCTTCGGCTTATGCCCAATGACATTGTATGTATAAACAGAAGTCGGAGCAGCAGCATGCGAAAGAACAAAATAAATCCACTAGCCTGAATCCTTGGTTTACGGCCAATGGCACTGTATGTTTGAACATCCTTGGCCCGTGTCCTTGGCTTACAACCCATGAAACTGAACACCTGCTTTGGGTAGCGTCCTCGGCTTACGCCCAATGACACTGAACACTCTTCTACCACGACTTTTGGTTTATATCGGTAAAATTAGCCAACACTACGTAAACCTCAACCGATAATTCCATAGGGTTCAACAGACATGTTAAACTTTCCGTTTAATTAGTACTTTCCCCGATCCATAACTCCATTCGGTTCAACAGCAATGCTAAACTTTTAGTTGAATCCACATTTTCCTCAATTCATAGCTTCATACCCAATCCCTTAATACATTACCTCTATTTTTTAATTAATACAAAATTTACGTTGAATCTGCACCGTCATTAATTTCTTCATCCCAACCCGTAACTTGGTCATTAAGTGGATATCAGCATTTCCACCAATTACTAAGATTGTTGATCCCCATAAGTTGTTAGAAAAATTGTTCGAGTGATTTCCGTAGCTTAAAATATTTTATTCGTGTTTTTTTGTGACACCTTCTTTTGGGCATATATACCTTTTTCTCGGTATATTTATTTATTTTTATTAAAATTTAACAAATTTCCTTTAATTTTAAATCCCCACCATATTAATTCTACTCTGTTAACCTCATTTTTAATGCCAAGGAAAATTAAATAAATAAAAAAATAACAATAATCGTATCTTTCCCACTAACAACATTTCATTCATATCTTCCAATTAAGAGACATTTTCATTAACAAAACCTAATTCCTTCCTTCATACCAACTAATTTTATTCACTATCTCCCACTACAAATTTTATTTGTCATACTAACAAAAACACATTCTCGCATCCCTACTAACGAATTTTATTTCAATGCTCATTAAAAAAGGTGCATAGTTCAAGTTACTAAATAAATGAATGGGATATCAACAGAATGTGGCTCCGGTGGTAGGGTCGTAGTTTTTGGACCATGGGGCCCACTGGGACCCTGGGTTCAAATTCTCCCGAGCGCAGAAAAACACTCTTTTCGAGATATCGGCAAAACAATTATTTCCGTGTATATGACGATTTGCATACAACTAAACGCTATCATGGTTATGCAAGTCGCCATATATGTAAAATGGAAATTGTTGTGTTTGTCGATATTAAAAAGATGTGTGGGTAATGGAATCGAAGTGTATTGAATTTCGATCACGTTCCCCGCGTACGGTGGCGAGCATTGGGCAAGGTATAGGATTGCGGAATCGAGGCAAAAATTTTTGATTTGGAGGCGGTGTGTCTGGTCAGGACATTAAAATTGTCAAGATATAAAACTGCGAAACAGTTTTTGATGGGCTGCTGAAAGCAGGTTGGCAGAAAGTGAGATTGTGGGATGTTATTAAAGTGGAAAAGATAGTTTTTAAAAAGCGAGATTGTGGGGAAAAGATATTTCTTAAAAAGTGAGATAGTGGAGGGTTATTAAGCTGGAAAAGATACTTATTAGTTTTTTTCTTTCTAAAAGAATGAAATGACGTAAAACAGTGCGAAAGGGAAGCAAATGATCCTATGCTTGTGAATTTAAAAACAATTAACTAAGAAAAAGTCTATCGTGACTAAAATTCTGGTCGAAAACTCATAGGTCGAAATTAATAAATGAATCAGTTACGACTGATGATTTGTGAACGCGAATAGAAATTATAAACAGACGATAAAGCGGCTTATTGAAGGAAATTTCATTTGTTGAAATTTTGCGTACTGTGTGAGAATTCGAAGGCATTGCTGAATAAGCGAGGTCAAAGAAATGTAAGGCGAATACTAAATAGGGGTGAAAATCAAGCTCCCTTGCTTATACTGAATGGGTGTCAAGGGGCGAAAATTCTACTGTATAGGGTGTAGTAAAGGATTGATAATCTGAAATCCTGATGTGAAGCGGACAATATTTTTGTGGCAGTTTAGTTTATCGTCGGTTCTGAATTAAAAGTAAATTAAATAAGCAGATACAGTTAAAAAAAAATTTTTTTTAATTTCGGCAGTTGTCCCGCTCCTCTTTCAGTTGCAGAGCGTTCCGCAGTCGTAACTTTGAATAGGTTTTTCTTTTTTTATATCTCAATTTAATAATGTCATATTTTTAGTGGGGGTTTGATAAAATTTTGTTTTAAAATGGGGCTTTATACAATTTGAATTTTCGTAACTTATTTATCCTTGGTAAATTGATGTGTGGAATTTAATTTTTTTTTTTTGAAAAATATAAGACCATGAAATACAAAACCACATAATTTTTCTCATTTCTCAAGATGACTTTCTCCTCTTCCGTCCGTTTCTTTTGTTTTAGTTTATATGTGCAGGGTGATTCAGCCAGAGCAGATGGTGTCCCGGAAAACCTGCCGGTCACAGTATGCCACGCCAGGTTATGCACCCCTTTGCTACCACTTAATTAATGTCTGCAACTGTGATGACTCCCGTGGTTGTTACAGAATGGCGCTCAACGTGGGGCCAGGTAGTTTTTGTTGTGTATCTTAATAGCACCATTCATTGCTACAGAATGGCGCCCAAACTGGCTTATTCATTGTTGGTTTCAATTGTTTTATATTTCATTTCTCTCAATTTAAAGTTTTAAATTTTTGGAGTTATTGGGCTTGAATACCTGTAGTGCCTGATGTGTATGGTGGCCTGAGGATTCCAGGGAAATATCTTTTTTTGTTTTGGTCGAAAGTTTTGATGATTTGGTTGGATGATTTTAGATATAATTTTGATATAATGAATTTGGGTATGTTTATAGTTTTCATTATGATTTCATTGTCGGGTTTAAGTAGTGAACGATTGATTTTTGATTTTTTAGTTACAGATTTTTGATCACGGGGTTCGCCGTAGTTACAATGGCGCTCATCGTGCTGATTTTATGTTTCGCAGTCTTCTCGAACTGTAACAGGGTTCAGGCTGTGGCTGTGAAAATATTGGTTGGGATCAACTGAATTTCATGTCGTTGGCTATATCTTCCTGCACGGGATAATTGGACTTGGATCCAATACTTGGAATCAGCCAACGCCTTCGCCCCTTCTACTTTCCATCTAGTTTTGACTTTGGGATTTGTGCGGCTCTTGCCCGAGCCATTATGAAGTCCGTATTATTGCATAATGGTCTCGTAGTCAGCCCTTTGTGGTTACAAATTGAGCAGAGTTCGCCTTCGAAGTCCATGGCTATGCGGTTTGTCTACTTTGTGTTATGACTAAATTTTAACCCTCATCCAATTTAATTACTTTTCCTTGTATAGGTGAATCAATTATGTATAAATTTCATTTATACTTTAACTGCATCACTCTGGTTTTCTTACTCACTGAGGTTCCAGGTTAGTTATATGTTATTTGGTTTTAATTACGGTTTCAATTTATGTTAGTTATATTTTATTAGGCTTTTTTTTATTTGGTATACAGGATATTTCATTTTATGATGGGTTTTAGTTTGGTTAAGTTTAAGCAAGTTTCAGTTTTGTTGATTGTTTAGGCTGACAAGTTTTGATTTTGGTTTGGTAGGGTTGAGTAAAATCGTTTCGTAGGATAGTTTTATTGATAGAGATTTAGTTTAGGGAATTCGAATTAATTTTATTTTAGCTTAGGCTAGGTATTAACATTTTATATGTTTATTTGCTTGTCTGTTTGCTTGTCCGATATTCAATTTCTAATTTATTTTTATTGAAAAGTTTGCTTGTTATTAAATTATCTGTTTTATTCAAACTGTCGGTGTAGTCTGTTTGCTATTTATTTATTTCTCTGGTTTCGTCGGTACGTCCATCCGTTGATTGTTAATTAATTTATTGATTTTTCAGTTTGGTTATCAAGTATTTACAATATTAATATTCAATTATGGCATCACATAACGCTTGCTACTCCACCTACTCTAGCTGTGCTGACGAATTAGATTCCTTCCCCCAATGCACAAGTGGAGGGTCAATTGTGATGGTTCTTCTGCTGGTCGAGATGTTAAGCAATTCCTTTTTCGAGCCACTACCTTGGCAAGAAACTACAATATTCACTTGGGAGAACTTGTATCCAGCCTACACATTCTTCTGAAAGGACCAGCCCAAGAATGATTTTTGGTTTTTGGCAGCTCAACCTCAACTTTACGTGATCGGATTTGGGAGCTGGGTTGAAGGAGTGCTATGGATTTCACTGGACTGACGTAGGTGTGCAGGGAGCAATCAATGCGCGTTTCCAGAAGCTAGATGAATTTGTCCGTGAGATTCATGGGTCCATAATGAAGATGACTTTGTGTCTTAGAAATCGGTTATACAATTTTGACATGCAGGCCATCCTATCACGGAACATGGACGAACAAATGAGGAATCATTTGGCAGGCTTGGGATTCGCATCGGTAACAGAGTTTGTTCATCACCGCACTAGAGTCGAAGCTGTGTGGTATCCCTCCAGTAAATCTATGGTGGACCATCGCAGTAGGCATTCTCTCAACATTGCCGCTGTTGATAAGCTGGGGAGTGCCTGGTATGATCCTCAAGGAAGGCCTGCAGCAGGATATCATGCACGCTTCCTGAGTCGACCTCCAAGCAAGATTCCCTTGTCCTTCGAGGAATACCATAATACAATGAATAAATAGATATCAGACTAGTGCCCATCCACATGCTTCTTTTCTTTACCTCATATGCCCGACTTGTCACCATTTTTTAGCGATGTGATTACCTTGAGTAGAGTACCAAACAACGTTGAAAGTATTCGAATGGCGGGCAATGATCAAGAACCACCCGTCTGTTTTAGAACACGTCCCTTCAGGGATCACTTTTGGAGATCCTGGAGATATTTTTTCGCCAAGTGTCTCTTGAAGCGTGCCTGCGTAGAGTCAATTGTTGTCCGGGCGACAAGCGGCCATGGGCAGCAATTTTCGTAAAGGGTCGCGAATTGACAGGCTTGCTTGATAGTAGAGTAAGTGTCAGTATCCTTGGAGTTGGAGCCTTGGACCTACTTTCGAACTTGGGCTTGCATATGTCCAGACTGCATTAGGGCACAAGGATCCAGTTCTGGGATACGTCACCACATTGTCACAAATACCGTTGGATGAGGCAAGTAAGGAGAAAACGGTCTTTACTGTCCCTGACAGTACTATTTCAAGATCATGCAATTCGGTTTACGTCATGCTCCCGAGGCAATGTGTCGGTTGATGCATAAAGTCATACTGCATGAGCTGCAGGATAAGGTATTTGTTTATCTGGGTGGCCTGCTTGTTACTAGTTCAACATTGCATGAGCATTTGAAGCTCCTGAGTATAGCTGCAAAACTCCTCAGGTGTGCCAACTTGACCATCAATATTGGAAAAAGCAAGTTCGTCAAGAGGGAGAACAAACATCAGCTTTGTGGTGAGTGATGGTATTCTGCGCATTGACCCAGAGAAGGTTTCAGGTATAGTCACCTATGCTGAACCCCGAACGGCCAAAGACGTGAGACGATTCATGGGCATGGCAGGATAGTGCAGGCGTTTTAATCCAAACTTTGCCTCGGTTATGGCCCCTCTAACGGATTTGGTTAAGGGTAAATGCTCTTTCGAGTGGTCTGCTTCCGCCAATAGTCATTTCAATAAAGTGAAGAAATTGCTGATTTCTGCTCCAGTGGTGGCTGATCCCAATTTTATGAAGCATTTCTATATCTAGTTTGAAGCAATTACAGTGGGTATTGGAAGTGTTTTGTTCCAGAAAGACGATGAGGTTGGAGAGCATCGAATCGCATATATGTCAGTAAAGCTCAATGTTGTGCAACGCAACTATAGCATTACTGAATTGAAATGCTTAGTTGCGGTCCAAAACGTAAAGAGACTCAGGGCAAATATCGAAGGGTTGCCCTTCACCATCACCTTTCTTGTCGATTGTCTCGCAGCAGTCTAAAATTGCAATAGTTCAATTTCCAAATTGAACACCAGCAGGGTACCCTTAATGTTGTACTGGATGTGTTATCGAGATATTGCCGGCAGGATGAGTGGGCGGCCTCGCTCATTGCTGCTTCCCGGAGCACAAAAATATTAAAGATTTGATTCCGGAGTCTACGTTTAGGAGCCCGAGTACAAATATCTCAAGGAACAAATCCTGAAGCAACCTGATAAGTTTCATTGAAAAAGACGCATTAGGACAAGAATTTGCAGAATATATAACGACCCAACCAACAATTGAACAATAAATAAACTTTTGTTTTAAAGTTTTGACAAATTTCAAAATGAATAAAAAATGGATTACTCGATTGATTAAAACGAAAATGTGGTATTCGATGCGTAAGGTATTTTTGCTCTATGGTGAATTGAATTTGAATTTGGTGAATTGAATTAGAATGATCGATCAATTGATAAATCAATCAAATTAATTACGAATGGGCTAATTATTACAGTGCTAATTAACGTTAAATAACTATGTGAGTTGATTGAAGCGTTGATGTGGCTGGATCAGACCGTGATGGGCGCTCAGGGTTATCAGGAAATCAACACTTCGAATTCCACTTTCAGACCCCCTGTGGGTGCATCACGAGACTCGGCGTGACCTATGCAACGCCTGTTTGTGGACTTCAGAGGTCCATACCCCGTTCAAAATCAGGGAGTACTCAATTGTTTGTGGTCCTGAACCATTATAGTAAATTTGTATGGCTCAAGCCCATGACAAAAGCCACTGCAGAATCAGTCAGGCAATATTTGGACCGCGAAATCTTTTTGAACTTCACAGTTCCCGAATGGCTTCAACTCGGACAACGGTGCGCAGTCTGTCCCCAAGGTATTTGCTAAGCTTATGAGCGACTATGGGGTGCAGGACTGCTTCACTTCATCTCAATTACCGCAAGAGTATACCTTGGAAAAGTCAAACCAGTCGATATTGAACGCCATCAGAGCCTACATAGGGTCCGATAATAGAAAGAGAATCTTTCGGAATCATATTTTGCCTTCCATAAGGTGATTTATGAGTCCACAGGATTTTTGCCCTATTTGGGATACCACCCTATCCAGCATGGCTCTGAGTACGTCCACCTTAGAAACTTGAATACTTTTGAGGATGGAGAAGTACAGTTGGGTGCAAACTGTGATGGTCTGCGAGCCGTACAAGACCGCATCTGAGCTAAGCTGGAAGAAGCCTATCACAAGGGAGGTCAACGTTACAACCTTCGGGCTCGCCCCCGTGAGCTAATCTAGGGTCAGAAAATTTTCGTGCGAAATTTCACCATGAGCAATGCAGCCGGCCGGTATGTGGCTAAATTTTCTCCACAGTTTATTGCTGCAGTGGTTCATCACCGTACTGGGCGAGTTTCTGGTGAGCTTGAAGCTGAGCACGGTAAGCTGCTTGGGACGTTCCCGCTAAAAAAACCCGATCTGGCTTATGATTACCCCTGCCGAAATTCCTTGAATGAGACACTCAGCGTCTGGGTCGACCCCTTAATTTTTGCGAACTCCAGCGCACCGAAATTCTCCCATTCGCAACTTCAAATTGCCACCGTAATATCTCAACCATTTTTTGGGCACATATACCTTTTTTCCGGTACATTTATTTAATTTTATTAACATTCAACGATTTCCCTTTAATTTCATTTCCCCATCATCTCAATTCTATCCTCTTCCCCAATTTTCAATACTTAAAAAATATAAATAAAAAAATAACCAGAGTCTTACCTTTCCCACTAACAACATTTCATTCATAACTTAGTTCACTAACAAAACTTAATTTCTTCTTTCATACTAAAAAATTTTATTCACTATTTTCCACCAACAAATTTTATTCGTCATGCCAATATAAACTCATTCTCGCTTCTCTACTAACAAATTTCATTTCAATGCCCATTAAGAAAGGTGCATATTTTAAGTTACTAAATAAAAGAATGGGAGATCAACAGAATGTGGCTCGGTGGTAGGGTCATAGTTTTTCGACCGCGATGTCCGCTGGGACCCTGGGTTCAAGTTCTCCCGAGCGCAGGAAAACACTCTTTTTGGGATACCGGCAAAATGACGATTTGCATATAACCAAACGCTATCATGGTTATGCAAATCGCCATTTATGCAAAATGGAAATTGTTGCGTTTTTCGATATGGAAAAGATGTGTGGGTAACGGAACGGTATTGAATCTTGATTACATTCTCCGGGTACAACAGCCAGAATCGGGGAACGTAAAGTATTGCGGGGTTGAGGGTTGTTATTAAAGTGGAAAGGATACTTGTTAGTTTTTTTCTGAAAGAATGAAGCAGCTCTGCTTGTGGGTTTGAAAAAAAAATGATCGAGAAAAGTCAATCGTGACTAAAATTCTGGTCGGAAACTTATAGGCCAACATTAATAAACGTATCAGCTACGATTGATGACTTGTGAACGTGAAGAGAAATTATAAACAGACGATATAACGGCTTACTGATGAAAATTTCATTTGTTGAAGTTTTGTGTGCCATGTGAGAATTCGAAGGCATTGGTGAATAAACGAGGTCCAAGACATGTAAGGCGAATACTAAATAGGGGTGGAAATCAAGCTCCCTTGCTTATACTGAATGGGTTGTCAAGGAGCAAAAATTCTACTGTATAGGGTGCAGTAAAGGATTGATAAATTGTAATCGTGATGTGTAGTTGTATGAACCTGCAACTACTACAAACAAGAGTAAATTAACCGTAGACAACATTTGTGAAAATCAAGCTCCTCTGCTTATATTCAGTGGGTTGTCAAGTGCCAAAAACTCTATTGTGTAGGGTGCAGTAAAGGGTTGATAAACTGAAATCTTCATGTGTAGTTGTACGCACCTACAAACAACAGTGGACTAACAGTAAACATTTTTGTAGCAGTTTAATTCATCATCGGTTCCGGATTAAAAATAAATTAAATAAGCAGATACAGTTTTAAAAAAATATTTAAATTTTTGCAGTTGCCCCATTCCCCTCCCAGTTGCAGAGCGCTACGCAGCCGTACAAAGAGTGAATTATTTTGAATTAATTTTTTTTTTCCTTTTATATTTCTTTCTTCTTTTGTTATCCTTCTATTATTGTAAATTATTTGCGTCATAATTATTTGGTATATTGATATTTCTTTCTTTTTTTCTCCTTCTGTTATTGTACATTATTTGCGTCGTACTCATTTGGTAATAGTATCATTTTGCTTTAAAATGGAGCTTTATACAATTTGAATTTTCATAATTCACTTATCCTTGCTGAATTGATGTGCGGAATATAGGTTTTTTTTTTTTAATATAAGACCATCAAGTACTAAAACACATAATTTTTTTCAATTCTCAAGATGATCTCCGTCTCTCCCGTCCTTTCCTTTTGTGTTAATTTATATGTGTAGAAGATGTCCCAGAACACCCGCAACAGAACCGAGCGCTTGCCAGCCTCAGTATGCGACTCCGGGCTGCGCACTCCATTGCTACCACTTAATGTCTGCTACGGTGGTGACTCAAGCGGTTGTTAAAGCGCTTAACCAAGGTTTGCTGTTTGATGTTTTTATTTTTTATTTATCCATGCGGTACTTGCAAGTTTTTCTGCTGCGTGCTATTTTCATTATTTTCTGACCCATGTGAAAGTTGTACGTTTTTCTGCTACGTATTGTTTTTATTTTTTATGAGTCCATGCGGCACTTTTATTACTAGCTTTATTTCTGTTTTTTGTATGCTGGATTGCTGGTGGATGCTTTTGTTTACGTAATGTTTTTTTAACCGACTACCAAATGAAAGAAGGTTATCAGTTTACCACGTATATTTATTTTTTTGTTGCTTTTTTATGTATTTTCACGCATAGAAACTTTTGATGCCCGCGGTACTACATTCAAAATATGCGCATCAAATTTAGATAACAGCTCAAATGTGGCACCTGCCCTTAAACGTACTTACTGCTAGGAAGGGAGCGTCCCTCAAAGTATAATTAAAAACAACGGGCGATGACTTAAGTGTAAAGGTCATTTTATGCCATTTGGCAATATTCAGGCAAAGGGAATTTGATTTACACCAGTTGCTTAAGACAGTAAAGTCTTGTTGGAGGTAGAAGCAGTCCTTTAGGGATTTGGTCTTACGGAAAACTACAAAATCATCTGCAAAAATAGGACAAGGTGGCCTACTTACTGATGGAAAGCCAATGATAAACAATAAATACAGAAGTGGGTGAGGACGGAGCCTTGTAGAACACCAGATGAAGGGAGGAATGGCAATCCATCAGAGGACTTCAGTGATTTTGTAAGGCTTCAATTTACAGCGTAAACGGGAATGGTTCACAGTGCCGAAGGCTTTAGTAAAGTCGGTGAAGATGACATCTACTTGATGTTGATTATCTAGAGGATTTGCAATGTAATCGGTAAATTCAATTAAATTAGTAGTTCATAATCGACTCTTGAGGAACCCATGTTGTTGGTCTGCTATCATTGGACTCAGTAAATCAGACAGTTGGTTGTGAAACATGTGCTCCAGCAACATTGGAAAGCAAGACAGTAGGCATATAGAACGATAATTAGTCACGGATGAAAGGTCACCACTTTTGAAAATCGAGACAAGGTTTGCCTCATTCTAACAAGTGGGAAAAACTCTACAACAAAGACTAAGATTGAAAAGATGGGATATGAGAACATTTGATGAGGATGTAAGTGATTGAACAAATATGTTGTGAGTCCATCTGAACCAGGGACTAACTCAGGGTTCAGGATATTGGTTAAGAATTCAACTTCTGGGTAATCCCTAGAAAGGAGGGTGATTTGTAAATTTGTTCTTGAAGGGATTAGTGCACGCAGATGTAGAGAAGGTAGAAAAAAGAACCGAGCAAATAAATCCAAAATTAAATGAGGAGTTGAAGCCACAACATGATCCCAATGAATAGTATGAATAATGTAATGTGCAGATTTGAAAGATCCAATATAAGACCAGAAAGGCTTCACGCTATAGGCAAACGAAGAGCTCTCCAAGTTACAAAAGTACGTTTTCAGTGCCAATTTTATTTCATATTTTGCAGTAGCACTTAATTGAGCAAACTTCAATCAAACTTGCTGAGTGCGAGTAGATTTAAAGCGGTGGAGTCCTATGTCTTTCTCTTTAAAAGTGTTTAGTACTCGCTGAGTAAGCCAGGGTTTATCGTTGGCCTTACGGCTACGTTTGAGTGGAGTATACTGGCTAATTAAGTTATTAAGGCAAGTATAAAATTTGTTTCTGGTGTCCTCACAGCCGAGATATAGCGTCAAAGTCAGCTTTGAAGAAGTTAAGCTTAGGAGATGGATTATTTCTCTCAAACTTCATAGATTTAGTGCGAACATCAATAGGCAATGGTGGATGATGCAGGTCCATTGGTATATAATGGGTACAGGCAGGTGACATACATATACAACTGGCTGATATACTGGAAAATACCAAGTTTAGCAGTCGGCCATTTTGGTTTCGGATGAAATTATACTGTAAAAGAGACCAATGAGACATAAAGAAAAGCCGACATCGAAAAACTATCAGTTGATGAGATTGTCAAAGTATCATAGTAATCCATTCTATACTCTCAAAATAAAAGTCACCATAAAGTAGTACATAAGAATTTGGAAGATGTGTCAAAATTGAAGAAGAGGAACATCAAAAAAGTTTCATAAGTGACTAGGGAGGATTTACAGGGTATATACACATTAGATAAGTAGTCCACGTGGTGAAGTGGTTAGAGCACTCATTCTATAAACAGAATGTCCCTGATCTGGTGGTTTACTCTCGTTGGTGGCAACGAGATTCAGTTCGAGTGATTCTTCGACGGATTATAAGTCCATTCAGTTATGATCCGTTCGGGTTTAAAAGTCAGAACGTATCGCAGCTGATTGGACAGACACACAGCCAGGGAGTGATACTGACAATATCACCTTGTGGAGTGCCGACACATTCGATCATGATAATGAGATACTCTAACTATCTCTGAGCGAAGGGCCAAAAAGGGCTGTAGTGCTAAAATACATAGTAGATTCTATTAAGAAAATATTACGTGGACGGGGTAATTGAACAAGAGCACATTCTAAAGAACGCGAACAAGAGAAATCAACACAATGAGAACTGGCAAGTGCATTGCTCACAACAACTAATACTCCACCATCATCACCTGATATGTATTATATATATATATATATATATATATATATATATATATATATATATATATATATATATATATATATATATATATATATATATATCTATATATATATATATATATATATATATATTAATATATATATATATATATATATATATATATATATATATATATATATATATATATGTATATATATATATATATATATATATATATATATGTATATACACATATATATATATATATATGTATATATATATATATACTTATATTTGTATATATATTGGTTATCAACTCCATGAAAAATGGTAAAGCGACAGGTAATGAGGGCATCACGCCTGAACTGCTCAAGTACGCAGGCAGAGAAACCTGGAAACTACTGCCAGAGATCTGTACTGATTGCATTAGCACCAGACGCAAACCTGATCAATGGAATAATGCTAATATAATACTGATCCACAAGAAAGGCAGCAAAGAAGACATAAGGAACTACAGACCAATAAGTCAACTATCGAATACAAACAGCCCCAGTTGCTAAACAGCCAAGGGACCAAGGTGGTTTCAGAAGTAGATATAGCACTATAGATCATATCCAAGCACTACCGGAAGTCTTGAGTTTATATAAAGAGTATGAGCATCCCCTAGCACTGGCTTTCATAGACTTTGAGAAAGCCTTTGACTCAATCTTTCCTGATGTAATAATTAATGCACTTATAACAAAAGGCATAGACAAACCATACGTGGAAGTTCTAGCTAACATCTGCCACAATGCCAGAGCAAAGGTCAAAGTACTAAAAAACACTCCAGAGTTTCCCACAAAAAAGGGGTAAGATAGGGAGACCACATATCGCGAAGGCTCTTCAACACAACTTTAGAGAGTATCTGCCGAAACCTACATTGGGAAAATACAGCATTGAACATCGATGGTGAACACCTCAATCACTTGAGATCGCCAGGCGATATAGTCCTTATAGCCAACAGCCAAAATGAATTATAAGAACAGCTGAATGAACTCAACGTGGCTAGCGGAAAATAGGCTTGAAAATGGACTTAATCAAAACCAAGGTCATGTTCAACGACTACATAAGCACTCAAGGGCATACGAAAGTGACCAACATCACACTAGAAATAGTCGAAGACTGTGTATACCTTGGTCAGCTAATACACAAATCCGGCTCACTACTACCAGAAATCAATCCACGAATAAAGATGGCATGGAGTGCTTTCATGAAGAACTCGATTCTATTCAAGTCCAAAATGAAGATGAATTTGAAAAAGAAAACCTCTGACCAATGTATCCTACCAGTCTTGCTATACGGTAGTGAAACATGGGTGCTAACAACAGGGATAACGAAGAAACTCCAGGTCACCCAAAGAGCCATGGAAAGATGAATACTCGGCATTACTCGAAGCAATCGCAAGAGACCATCGTGGATACAAGAAAGGACCCAAGCAGACGTAATACATGGAGCGAAATCCTTGAAACCGCGATGGGCCGGTCACTTGGTGAGCATGACGGACGGCAGATGGACCACAAGAATAACACAGTGATACCCAAGGGGAGTCAAACGTACAAGAAGCCGCCCAACATTCAATGGGATTTCGATATAAAGAAAATAGCTGGCACAGCCTAGATGAGAATAGCTAAAAACAGGATGGCATGGAAAGCAATGAGGAGTCAATATGTAAGTGAGGCTGCACCATAACTTAGAATAATGCAGGGAGAAAGCCGGTCGACAAGAACATTCTTGGAGGCTAGCATTCTTTGGGGAGTGCCGCCCCCATGGACCCGAGGATATGGGGGGTGCCGTGAGGTTCCCTCCTGGGATGACAGGTAACGACTCTGATTGTATCTGGACTACGCTTTGGACAACGAACTGGAATTGACGCTTTGGGCTGGCGGATGTGATGGTTTGGACCTAGTTGCTTTGCACAGTAGCGCCGAGGTGAAACTCGTGTGTGAACGGTTCCAATTCAACTATCATACCGTCTCCGTCCCGGTAAAACCTTGGCAGGCCTCGGAGTACGTTCGAAGTTCGCACCATTGGGTTGGTGGTGTAGGTTCGGTTGAGACGGACTCCTGATTAGCGCTGGTCTGGCTCTGAGCACTTGTCCCCATAAGGGCTTGTGCCAACCCTCGCATGGCCTCCCTGCTCTGCAAAGATAACCATGGGACCAAAAAGGCGACTACACACACGAACGGAGATAGCGGCTCCGAGAGGGGACCCAACAACAAATAATAGCAACGACGATGCAACCAGCGGTTGCAGCCACGATGTCAACAGTACATCGAGAGCTGTACTAACCACGATAAACGAAGACTAACACGATGACAGTGACGGTAGATGAAAAACGGAGAACAGCAGACAGTCTGGTGCAGACTGAGATTCCTGCGGCGTTTGGGCGCAGCAAAAAAATTATGCGAACGCCCGAGCGTCCTATTAAGGAGAAGCGGGAGACTCGGCAGGATGCTTCAGGTGTTCGAGCAGTGGAAGATAACACAAAGAGCACCGAAAATTCGATTGTCACCGCTGCGATCGTTACTAAAGCGACCGATGCAAGGGTCACAAATCCCGACATTGCAACGAAAAATCTAGAAGCAAACGAGGAGATTACGGCACTAAAAGCAAAGTGTGACCAGACACCGCGTGATTGTACCGCCAACGTTGAAAATGTGGCGGAAGTACTGCACTCGGAAACGGAACGCGAAAACCTCTCCCAAGGATGGTTGCAAGGTACAATTGCGGCCCAGCGATATGAAGAAGAAAGACTACTTCGAAAAGCGGGAGATGTTCTGAACAGAATACAAGCTGCATGCGACTCCCCAAAAATAAGCAAAGTAGCAAAGGAAGGGCTCCTTGAACTAGAGGAGCTCCTAGATCGCATAGGGCACTATCGGAGGAGCTGGTTAAGGGCCGAAAATGAACAGAAGGCTAAAGAGGCGCTTGGGGCAAAATCTAAAGGCGACATGCAGACAGCTTTATCATTAAAAGTCCATAAAAGAATGGCGTCTAGCCCAATCGAAGGAGATCGGGATAAAAGAAGGAAGGAAGAGGCACTTGACGGGCGTGGAGCACAAGATCAGGGGTTCCAGACATTGCTTACAAAAGGAGCGAAGAAAGCCGCAACGAAACTCCTTCAAAAAAAGCCAGAAAATAAAATTCGCACGGGCGCCCAATTAGAAAAAGGACCTGATGCAAAACAGGAGAGGCAGAAGCCCCGACAAAGACCCCGGCAGCAGGCACTGCTTGTTAAGCCCCAAGATGGCCGATCCTACGGGGAGACGCTACGGGACATCAGGGGAAACGTTAGGCCCGAAGACACCAATACTACCATTAAAGTAGTACGACCAACGCGGTCGGGCCGCATACTGGTCGAATTCAGAACAGAGGCCGGCAATAAGGAAGCATTCTGTGACGCAGTAAAGAAAGTCCTCGGCAAAACCGCAACTATAGCCCCGCTCGAGCCGATGGCAACGATCGAAATACGGGACACTGACTGCGTGACGGATCTGGCCGAGGTAGAAGTGGCCATCAAAAGGGAGTTCCCTAGCGTAGGAAGGATCAAAGCGAGACTGACACCAGAAAACCACAGGGGACAACGCATGGCCATAGTTGGCTTGACCGAAAAGGACGCCGAACAATTCCTGAACAAGGGCAAAGTACGAATTGTGCGGGTTGTCTGTGGGATACGGCGAAGAGCAATGCCTCTTCAATGTTTCAAATGCCTTGGTTATGGTCACACCACACAAGTATGCAAAGGATCCGATAGGAGTCCCCTATTACAAATGCGGTGGAACGAGACATAAAAGAAATGAGTGTACAAAGGAGGCACACTGTATTCTTTGCAAGGATGCTGATCCAAAACCTGATTTTGGACACGTCTTGGGATAAGGAAAATGCCGGGTGTTCCAAGAAGCCCTAGCCAAGGCCAAATCAGAGCTTCGATGACCCGCATCCTGCAGCTAAACCTACACCGCAGTTCAACCGCCCAAAATCTGCTTGAGCAGTTTGCGAGGGACATGAAAGCCGACTGTGGACGGGGGGATGGTTTCGTGTGGGTTAGGTGCTCAGGAATCACCTTCTTTAGTGTGTACCTAACGCCTAACGAGTCGATATCATCTTTCCAAGCCAAGATTAATGCTTTGGAGGGCGCTGTCTCGAACGCAGAGGGCAAAGTGCTCGTTGGGGGCGACTTCAACGCTAAAGCAATCGAATGGGGCATGCCTCAGACGGATCCGCGGGGAAAACGAATCCTGGAAATGGCGGCCAGGACGGCCCTCGTCGTACTAAACTCCGGAAATACGCCGACTTTCCGCCGTATTGGCTGTGAGGAAACCATACCGGACGTGACATTCGCCTCGGAGTCCTTAGTACGAAGGATACACAATTGGAAAGTATTAGAGGACTACTCAGCCAGTGATCATCAGTGCATTCTGCTTGAGATAAGTGATGCTGTCTCCCGACGTCCTTGCTCTCGGCCTTCTACAACTGGATGGAACATCGGAAGGATGGACGTCGAGAGGTTCGTCGAGGTTCTCACAGCAGGTGAGCCGCTGCAGGGAGCTTCGGAGGGGATGGAAGAACTAACAGCTTAAGATGTGGAGAACTTCACTATGAGCATTATTTCGACTGCTTGCTGCGCTTCTATGCTCCGTCAAAGAACCCGGCACGGCAAGCCCCCAGTGTACTGGTGGTCAACTGAAATCGCTGAAAAGCGAAGGGAGTATCACAAGCTTCGACGTGAGGCTCAACGGGTGCGGAACCCTGATGAGGCATGCGAGCAGGTGGAAGCATATAAGTCGGCCAGGAAATGCCTTCGCAAGCTGATCAACAGTAGCAAGGCTCGCTGCTGGCGAGACCTAGTGGACAATATGAACAAGGATCCGTGGGGCCTTGGCTACAAGCTGGTCATGGGGAAACTTGGTGCCCTACGGAAGCCTTGTATACATGATGCGGGGACTCTTCCCCGCCCATCCCATCCATGTTGACGCTGTCCATGGTGAAACAGCAGTAGAGTGCCCACTCAGCACGCAGCTGGAGCTGGAGGAGGCAGTTCTCTCATTGAAAACGAGGAAGGCTCCAGGTCCAGATGGTGTTCCAGCTGAGGTGTTGCGGCTCGTCTATCACCATTGTCCTGACTTGCTGCTCAGCACATTCAACGCTTGCCTACGGTATGAGGTTTTCCCGGTACGATAGAAAGTGGCGAGGCTCGTGCTGATCAGCAAGGGGAAGGGAAATCCCGGACCGCCGTCTGCATACCGCCCGTTATGCATGCTAGACACGGCTGGGAAAGTGATAGAGAAACTCATCAAGGGAAGACTCACTGACGCGATTCGTGCTACTGGGGATCTATCTCCTCGGCAGTACGGCTTTAGAGCAGGACGTTCTACCATTAATGCGATTGCAGAGGTGGTGAGCGCGGTCCAAAAGTCAGAGGCATATAGTCGCCCTAAGCGACGGATCGTCCTATTGGTGACACTTGACGTCAGGAATGCCTTCAACTCCGCTAGATGGGTGGATATTCTGGATACGCTGGAAAACTCTTTTCAAGTTCCAGAATATCTAGTGCGGCTTTTGAGGAATTACCTTAAGGACCGAAGCCTGCTCTACGACACGACACAGGACCAACGAAGGATGGAAATTACATCGAGTGTTGTCCAGGGATCTATCCTTGGTCCGGACCTGTGGAACGTGTCTTATGACGGGCTACAGAGCCTTGAGACGCCAGATGAGTCGCGCTTGGTCGACTATGCGGATGATGTTGCGGCTCTGGTCGCCAGACGCACCGTTGAACAAGCGCAACTTAGGCTAGGTATGCTAATGCGCCAAGTGAGGGACTAGATGACTGCGCGTGGGCTCAGTTTAGCACTGGAGAAAACCGAAGTGGTCATCTTGACAAAAAAGAGAATCCCTAGAGTAAAGATGATCAGTATTGGAGACATACAAATCCAATCGAAGCCAGCGGTGAAGTACCTGGGGCTACTGATCGACTCGAAGATGAGTTTCTCTGAGGAAATCAGGGCAACGGCTGAGAAGGCTGCTTCGGGAATATCGGCTCTGAGTCAACTTATGGCCAACGTAGGGGGGCCCAGTCCATCAAGAAGACGCCTCTTGATGAGCGCTGTAGGGTCAGTGCTACTGTACGGAGCAGAGGTATGGGGCGACTCTCTCAGCAAGGAGGTATACCGGAAACGTTTGGCACGGGTGCAGAGAAGAGGAGCACTGAGAATTGCATCTTCGTATCCAGCAGTCTCCGACTCGGCCGTGAGAGTGATTGCAGGCGTGATACCTATCGCCCTCCTTGCTAGAGAGCGCCGCACTGTTTACCTGCGCCGGAACGAGGATGCAAGGGAGATAGTTGTCCGCGAAGAGAGACAGTGCTCACTCAACGATTGGCAGCAGTCTTGGGTGAATTGCACAAAGGGAAGGTGGACTGCGCGCCTCATCCCGGATGTGAGACCGTGGCTAAATCGAAGGCATTGTGAGACTGGCTTCTATCTGACCCAGCTTTTGAGCGGACACGGGTGTTTTCAGTCTTACCTGCACAAAATTCGTAAGTCACGGTCCCCCCAACTGTCGGTTTTGCCCAAGAGAGGAGGACAATGCCTGTCACACATTTTTCGCGTGTACAAAATGGGTCAGGCTGCGAAGGGAACTTTATAGGGAGACGGGGGAGCCCACCCCGGATAATATAATTGCGGTGATGCTCGAATCGGTTGACAAATGGAACCAGGAGGCACATTATGCTCGGGCAGTCCTAAAATATAAAAGGGACTCACAGCAGCCGGGGACGCTGTGGCTGGAGGATCGCTCTTCTGGCAATTCCTCTTCCCCTCTCCCCTCCCGCTAGGAGATGGACTCCCTAGCTTGAAGGCGCTCCACGGCGTAACAAAACGAGACCTGGCCCGAAGTAATGTGTCAAACGGTTCCAGGCTGGGTTCTCAGATTGACAGGGGTAATAGAGGAAAGTCAGAGTTCGTGGAGTTTGCCGGTGACCCTTGTCAGAAAACCCGGCAAGGTGCGTTTGTGTCTTGACGCTCGACACCTCAACGAGGTGACTGTTAAGGACGCCTATCCGTTGCCACTGATTGAAGGTCTTTTGGCACGGTTGCAGACTACCAGGTTCATTACCAGCTTGGACCTGAAGGATGCCTTCTGGCAAATACCATTGGATGAGGCAAGTAAGGAGAAAACGGCCTTTACTGTCCCTGGCAGGCCCTTGTACCATTTCAAGGTCATGCCGTTAGGTCTATGTAATGCTCCCCAAACGATGTGTCGATTGATGCATAAAGTAATACCGCATGAGGTGCAGGACAAGGTATTTGTTTACCTAGATGACCTGCTTGTTACAAGTTCAACATTTGATGAGCACTTGAAGCTCCTGAGTACTGTTGCGAAACTGCTCAGGGCGGCCAACTTGACCATCAATTTTGAAAAAAGCAAGCTCGTCAAGAAGGAGATCAAATATCTTGGCTTTGTAGTGAGTGATGGTATCCTGTGCACCGATCCGTAGAAGGTTTCAGGTATAGTCTCCTATCCTGAACCCCGAACGGCCAAAGACGTGAGACGGTTCATGGGCATGGCAGGATGGTACAGGCGTTTTATTCCAAACTTTGCCTCCGTTACGGTCCCTCTAACGGATTTGCCAAAGGGCAAACGTGCCTTCAAGTGGCCTGCTTCCGCCAATAGTGCCTTCAATAAAGTGAAGCAACCCTGACTTTACGAAGCACTTCTATATCCAGTGTGACGAAGGACAGCGGGTATTGGAAGTGTTTTGTTCCAGAAGCACGATGAAGGTGGAGAGCATCAAATCGCATATATGTCGATGAAGCTCAACGCTGCGCAACGTGACTATAGAATTACTGAGTTGGAATGCTTAGCTGCGGTAAAGAGTGTAAAGAGATTCAGGGCATATATCGAAGGGTTGCCCTTCACCATCATAACCGACCATGCCAGTCTTAAATGGCTGATGAAGCAGTCGGACCTTTCGGGTCGGTTGGCTCGCTGGAGTCTGAAATTACAAGGGTTCAATTTCCAAATTGAACACCGGAAAGGTACTCTTAACGTTGTACCGGATGCGTTATCGACATCTTGCTCGCAGGACGAGCGAGAGGCCTCGCTCATTGCTTGCCTCCCGGAGCACAAACATATTGATGGTTTGATACCTCAGTCTGCGTTTCAGGAGCCCGATTATGAGCATCTCAAGGAGCAAATCCTGAAGCAACCTGATAAGTTTCAGAACTTACACCTTGCTGATGACCGAGTGTACATCAGTACTGGTTCTCCTGTAACGCTGACTTCAGATATCCCCCGAACAAAACTATGGGTTCCTGGGGGCCACCAACAGGCTCTTATAGTACGAGCTCATGATGATCCCCGGGGTCTCATTGTGGAATTCGTAAGACAACGGGAGTCTTACAAAGATATTATTATTGGCCTCGTTTGCGTCAAGATGTTATTCAGCACATCCAGGGCTGTTCAACATGCAAACAGGTCAAGCCTCCGAGTTCCACTTTGAGACCTCTTATGGGCGCATCACGAGACTCAACGAGACCTATGCAGCGCCTGTTTGTGGACTTCATGGGCCCATACCCTCGTTCGAAATCCGGGAATACTCAATTGTTTGTGGTCCTGGACCATTACAGCAAGTTCTTATGGCTCAAGCCCATGGCTAAAGCCACTGTGGAATCAGTCGTGCGATACTTGGAGCGCGAAATCTTTTTGACCTTCAGAGTTCCCGAATGGCTTCACTCGGACAATGGTGTGCAGTTCGTCTTCAAGGTATTCGCTAAGCTTATGAGCGACTATGGGGTGCAGCACTGCTTCACTCCATACCATTCACCGCAAGCGAATGCCTCGGAGAGGTCAAACCAGTCGACATTGAACACCATCAGGGCCTACATAGGGTCCGATCATAGCAGGTGGGACGAGAATCTTCCGGAATCGTGTTTTGCCTTACGCAAGGTGAATCATGAATCCACAGGATTTTCGCCCTACTTCCTCATGTTCGGATACCACCCTATCCAGCATGGCACAGAGTACGCCCTCCTTAGAAGCTTGAACGCTTTTGAGGATGGAGAAGTACAGCTAAGTGCAAACTGTGATCGTATGCGAGCCGTACAAGACCGTGTCCGAGCTAAGCTGACAGAAGCCTATCAGAAGGGAGCTCAAAGTTACAACCTTCGGGCTCGCCTCCGTGAGCTACTTCAAGGTCAGAAAGTTTTCGTGCGGAATTTTGCGTGAGCAATGCAGCCGATCGTTTTGCGACTAGATTCGCTCCACGATTTGTTCCTGCAGTGGTTTGCCGCCATACTGGGTAAGTTACTTATGAACTTGAGGATGAATCCGGTAAGCTGCTTGGGACGTTTCACGCTAAAGACATCCGATCCGATTCATAATTACCGCTGCCGACATTCTTTGTTTGCCTGGCTGAATGAGACACTCAGGGTCTGGGTCGTCCTCACGATTGTTGCGAATTCCGGCGTACCGACTTTCTCCCATCCACAACTTCAAATTGCCGCCGAAACATTTCCACCTTCCTCTAGGCACTCCTACCTTTTCCTCTGTAAATTTATTTATTTTTTTAAACATTTTTCCATTTTTCCTTTAATTTTTATCTCCCCATCATCACAATCCTACCCTTTTCCCTTATTTCCAACTACAAAAAAATAATACATACTAAACATTTCAATTTTCCCACTAACAACATTCCATTTATTAATTCCCACTAACAAAATTTCATTCTATTCATTTTCCCTAACAAAACCTAATTCCTTCCTTAACACTAACTAATTCTATTCCCACTAACAAATTTTATTTTTTATACTAGCAAAAAGTAATTCACGTTCCCCTACTAACAAAACTTAATCTCATGCCCAAATGCATCGTTGAAGTTGCTTATGAGATGAATGGGAGATCGACAATCCATGGCACCATTAGCTGCATCGTGAGATCTCGATCGAGGGTCTGCTGGAACCCTGGGTTTAAGTTCCCCCGGGCGCACGGAATCACTCTGTTTGGGGTATCGACAAAACCAATAGTTTTCGTAATGTATATTTGACACTTTGTATTCAATCAAGCGCTTCTTGGATTGTGCAAAGTGCCATATGTAAAACAATGGATACTATTGAGTTTGTCGATATGGAACAAAAGATGTGTGGGTAGCGGAATCGAAGTGTAATGAACTTCGATTACGTTACCCAGATGCGGCAGCGGTAATTTGAAAATGAAGAGGATTGCGGGATCGTATTGGATGAAGGTGAAAGATGGGATTTAAGTGGTTAGGATTGAGGCAGTGAGTATTTGACTGGAAAAGATAATGGTGTTTTCGGTGCACGGTAAAATTGATTTTTGGAGGTGTTAAAATTGGGGAAAAAACGAGTTGGTATTTGACTGGGAGTGAGGATTGGACAAAAAAAGAGTAATTGCTTTGAGTGAAAGTGAAGTGAATTTTCGGATTTGAGAATTTCAGCAGAAGTTACAAAAAATACAGAGATAAGAATTTGAAGTGAACGGGGACTAATTTTTTTTGTGACGGAAGAAGAAATAGAATAATTTAATTGCGAAGTTGAGTGGCGAAATTTTTGGTGCGAGGCAGGGCAAAATAAATTACATTCGTTGTGGAATAACTTATGATCCATGCGGAAATATTAGTGAGTGAGAAGAATTTTTGGTTTTTGGCCTCCGGGATTAAAGTTGGTGCGAGCTAGAAGTCAAACTAGTTGAAATAAAAATTAAGTGCCGAGAGTGATTCTTTCTCAAAAAAAAAAAACAGAAAAAGCAAGAAAAAAAACTTTGTTTTGTTGGACTTCGAAGAGGGCCAGGTTCCAGAATTAAAGTTTTTTTTTCTACAAGTAAGCCAGAACGGCGGGTCAGAGAGGGCGATAAGGGTGCTCTTTGATTTTCTAGTCTTGATTGAATTTTCGAGTTAATTTAAAGTTAAATTTTCAATGGCCCCACACTCTTTTTTTTGTCATCGCCGAGCGCTCGGAGATCAACGACGAAAAGAGTGAGTATTTATTTGGTTTATTTTCCTATTATAGTAACAACATCTCACCATCAAGCTCGTTTTTTTTTTCCTTGTGTTTTCCTTCATATAAAAGATTGTAGTTGATTATTTTCTTCTGTAGGTTAAATCTTAAAGGGGTCCTTTGTTTTTTCTTGTTCTTATTGAAATTGATAATTTGCAGATTTTGTTGTGATATAAATTTGTTTATTTTTTTGTGAATAAAAAAACGGCCATGTCACAGTAAAAGCCATATTTTTTATTTCTCAGAATGACCTTCCCTTTCCTATCTTTTTCCCTTAGTGCTAGTTATTTTATGTAAGGTGGCTCAGCATGAGCAGAGGGTGTCCCGGAAGACCCACGACACGACTGAGCGCTAGCCGGCCTCAGTATGCCACCCCGGGCTACGCACCCCTCTGATAATACTTAAAGTCTGCAACTGCGGTGACTTCCGTGGTTGTGACAGATGGTGCCCAAACTGTAGGTTTTGGTGATTATTTCATTTTTAGTAGCACGATTCGTTGCTTTGCAACAAATGGCGCCCAAATCTGGTTTTTTATTGGTTTTATTTAATTTGGTTAGTTTTTAATTATGGTTTTAATTTTTCAGATTTGTTGGGCTTGAGTACCTGGAGTGCTTGACTTGAATAGTGGTCTGAGCGATCCAGGGAAATTATTTGTTTTTTGTGTTTTGTTAGAAATTTTTGATGATTTGTTTGTATGATAATAATTGTTTGAGTAATAGTTTGAAAATTTTTAGTTTTGATATTAATTTATAGATTTTTGATCACGGGGTTCGCCGCAGTTGCAGTGGCGCCTACCGTGCTGTTTTGTGTTTGATAGTCTCCACCGGCTATGATAGTGGGAATGCTGTAGCAGTGTGGATGTTGGTTGGGATCAACCGAATTTCAAGTCGTTGGTTATGTCTCCCTGCACGGGATAGTTGGACTTAGATCCAACTCTTGGAATTAGCCAACGCTTTCGGCCCTTCCATCATCTATCTGGTGGTATCCTTTTCCCTTAGTGCTAGTTATTTTATGTAAGGTGGCTCAGCATGAGCTGAGGGTGTCCCGGAAGACCCACGACACGATTGAGCGCTAGCCGGCCTCAGTATGCCACCCCAGGCTACGCACCCCGCTGCTAATACTTAATGTCTGCAACTGCGGTGACTTCCGTGGTTGCTACAACACCTTTCATCCGAAAAATCGGGAAAAAATCATGAATGTAGGCTTTTATGAGTACAACAACAACAAATACATGAGAAATCGAAATTCACTCAACTTTGTTGGTAATAGTATGATTTATCGATTTTATGTTTTCTTGAATAAAATCTTAACGGTACCCTTAACTTCAATTACATGCATAAGATTGATCTTTTCTGAAATTTTCATAAAGATCAAATGGTATTTAACGAAGTTATAACGATTTGATTTTTCCTGTATTACTGTGGAACAATATGCGCTGTATTACTATGGAAACATATGGCTATGGAACCATATGCGCTTTTTACCGACTTGGACACTGCTGCTTTGCTAGGATTTGCATGAAAAAATCAGGAATGACAGGTATCATGAATATCTTTGAAAATCGGTTCAGTTAGTGGTTTCAGTAATCGTAAAACAAAATAGTGGCTGTTTTAAATGAGAAGATTGAATAATTTTGAGTTTTTTTCCCTAACTTCAACGTTTAAGGTACATACTTTGAACACTTGATTCAATTTAATGAATGGGTGAAGATGAGTACCTACAATTAATACTCATAAGTGAAACAAGTCGAAGGGATAGGAAAGAGCTCCTAGCAAAAGGGCTTTGTAACCATTCTAGGATTCGAAAAAATCGATGATTACAATACAGGGGAGTGGCCCCTGAAAAAACAATTTCGTCAAACGTGGCCGATATGAGTATCAAATGAAAGGTCTTTTTAAAGAGCTTTCCAAAACAGTTCTTAAACTGACAGTTTTTGCTTCAGTTGAGGCACAGGGGGGGGGGGGGGGGGGAAATACATGAAAAATGTGTTTCCTCCCTCGCAAATGGACACCAGTGTTCTTAAAAATCTGAAAAAGTTATCAAGGAAGATATTTATGGGTATAACAATAACAAATACCTCAGAAGTCGAAATTCGTTCAACCTTGTTAATAATAGTATGATCCACGGATTTAACATTTTCTCCAATAAAATCGTCTTTGACATGTTTCTTGATTTTATTCGTTGCCGGTTACTGCATTTTGTAAGTTGAGTACAAAACCCTTCTGAATTGAGCGTAGGAATGTCTACCCAACTTCTTTGTTTTCTTTTCTGTCATAGCCGATATATCGGGGACTAATTGTCTCCTTCCTCAGTTGCAATATTCTCAAATTGCTACTGAGGAAGGAGACGATTAGTCCCCTAAATATCGGTATATTCAATAAATTAATTTTGAATGTAGTTTAAATGCTATAATTTTGAATGATTTATAACAATATATTTGAGAAAAAATCTGGAATTGCATTTCACCTCAACATTTAAGCCGATAAAAAACTTCCTATACGATTCTTTTTACTTCCCTAGATGAAGATGTATGCAAGATTTGTGAAACTCCCCCAAGAAATAATAAGGATTGAATAACTGAAAATTATTGAGTTGATAGCCGTTTGAAAATTAATTTGTTACACTCCAAGTACCGTTATACGCAGTCAATAATTTTTTTTACTTGATATCCGCAGGCCAATTGTCTTTTTCGCCCAATAGCCTTCGGGCCTTACTTTGTTGTGTGAACAAGGGCGTTTCGACTCCTTTGAGTCATCTTCAGTATCTATAGGGTTTGTTGAAGGGAATGACCTGTTATAGTCATGAGAAAAGCTAAGCAGGTAGTACTAAATTAGGTCAGGTCCTAAATGAGGTCAGGTAGAAATTTATATGGTTTTTTTTTTTCTTGAATTCCGTTTGTTCTGTTTAATCACGTTCCTTTTTACGTCGGAGAGTGTGATCGACTATTAACAAAATTGCGTCGGAATTTGTAATAGGTTGTTCTTTGATAATATCATCGTCTGTTTTTTATATTTACTCGTATATGCACTTGCCAGAAAAGGTATCGGTACAACATCCTATGGTATTCCTTTAAAAACTAGATTTTACAAAATAAAAACAAAACAGCCTCACTTAAACAAACCAGAAAAAGTATTCGTACATGACAATATTAATTTGAAATATTCTAATATTTTATTACATATTAGGGTTTACTAACTTTTCGGATAACCTTTTCTCTTAAGGACCTCGTTAAGTCGATTTGGCATGGAGTGAACCAATTTGGCAGTGTCCTGCCTGCTAATTTTGCACCAATCATCGACAATGACGTTTTTCAGCATCTCCTTCGAGGCTATGATTTATTTTTCCGCGGCTTCGGAACTTTAAAAAAAACACTGATTGTTCACTAGAAACACTTCATTTTGCTTTTAAGTAAACACTTTTCACTTAACTTAATTTTTTTACTACACTTTATCTTTTTTGCACACTTAAAAATTATGAATTAAACTTTATCGCGCCTTAACCGGAATAAGAGTACCTCAATGCAGCCTCACACTGGGAACGTCGGGTATTAAGGCTTGCCCGTACTCTGTTAAGTTTTGAAAAAACTAATCCTACCGAGTCTTTTGTTACCTTTGCTTTTATACTATTAATATGCTGATCTGTTGCAATAATAAGGTCTTGCTAATTTTTGCAACAGAAAAAATAGATCAGGTATGTATATGACACCTTTGCATATGCTATCGGTTCTATGCATAAAAACTGCTTGTGCCGGAAATGCATTCGCCGCAATTGGATCTCTTTAATGGACAGGAAAAATCATCGGGAAAACGCTCGTGTAAGAAATTCGGAGGTAAGCAATTTAATTTCAGTTTACGCTGATTTTACTTTAAGCTGAAAAGTGAAGAATGTATAGGGTGCACTGTAACACCCCCACCGTTAAATTGAGGCTCCGACGAAATGATTAATTTATGTTTGTTCCGGTTTAGGCAAGCAATAATTATAAATAACAATATTATGAATATAGTTCTGAAATCTGTCCCCAGGCTAATAACATTATCTGTTTTGTTCTAAATAGGATATTATCAATATTATTTTCATTTTCAATTTGCTTTAAATATAAATCTTCAATTTTAAAGCCGGGAATCGTATTATTTTCTTTAACAGATTTAATGAATTGTGGAAGTATGATTTTATCGTAAGTTTTGAGAAAGTAATTGGAGTATGTTTTATTTAGTCCTTAAATCTGGCAATTTTCATATTTTACTGTAAAAGTTCTTTTCATTTTCACTTGTTCCGTATTACAATTCTGCTCTATTTCTCTATAGAAATGTTTGAAAATTAAGATTCCTGGTATAATTTCTTTTATTTCTTCTTGATTTAATAATTTTGTTTTACATTCGGTTTCTCCTGGTTCTATAATGCTTTTGATACATACATCTGCTATTTCTTTTAGACTATTTCTTAAATGTTTTTCAATGCTTACATCGTAAATTTTTATATTAGAGTCTACCAGGATTACATTGTGGTTTAACGACAAAGATCTTTTTTGGATGGTTGGAATTGGTTCTAGCAAAATTTTGGTTAAAGTTTCGTTGGAATATTTTGGGATTGCCAAAATGATGTTAATAACTTTATTGTTCGACGAAACAGCCTTTTTATATATTATATTATATTATATTGAGATACTGTTCGAAGTCGTCTATGAAGTCGAGTTCTGTCTTTGTGAGTATGTTCCGTGTAATCAGACCTAATTCGCTTGATAATAAGATTTGTTCTACGTCCGTTATGTCATTTCGTAACAAGGATATGTCATTGTCTATTTGATGTATTTGCTGAAGGAAGTTAATTTCTTCTTCTATGCCGTTTTGGTTAAAATCTTTAAATTTGTTTAGATAGTTTGTTGGATATTTATGTGTTGGGTGATGTTTTTTATTTGAGGCGAAAGAAAGTTATTAGTTGTTTAAGTTTTGTTAAATTTATCGATCAGTTCGTTTTCGTTTCCAGAAATGTTCTTTATAGACGTTTCAATGTTTGTCCTGTCGTCATCGTCCATAGTTCCAGCAACGTATTTTAGTCCTTTACCTAAAATGTTTATTAATCCGCGTTTATGCCTTGAGTGGGCAGTAAGATTGTTTATTTTTTCTTCTATTAATTCGAAGTTCTTATTGACAGTTTGTAAAATAGTTTTAGATTCAATAGTAGATGCTGACAGAGTATTGATGTTTCGTCGAATAAGTTCTAATGTCCTTTCGTATTCTGAGGTGTTGATGATGTGTAAGACGTTGTTGTAGTAGTCAATCGGTTTTACTTCACCTATGTTGATGGGTATATATCCGTTGTTGCTGTTCAGGTCCTGGAAGTCTATTGTCTGTGCTTTTGTCATGGTAAAGATGGCTATTGTCAGTAGTAGTGACATTTTCCTGAAAGAATTGTAGAAAGTGAGGTTTAATTACTAGGAGAGGGTTGAGATGTTAAAGGGGGAGTTTTCTTCTTTTTCTTTTTAAGTTTTGATTTTATTGTTGGATTGTCTAAGTCTTGATGTTCCTTTTTAGGGTTTCGTAAAATAATTTTACAAAACCCTTCTAAAATCGCGTCCTGTCTGTCCGTCTGTCTGTCTGTCCGTCCGTCCGTCCGTCCGTGTGTCACAGCAGTTTCTCTCGGAAACTACTTAAGCTAGAAGCATCAAATTTTGTATGTAGGTGTAAAGTGGTGATCTCTTCAAAGTTCAACTACTAAAAATTTTTATAAGGTATTTAAGGGGGTCTCCCCATGTAGGAGAGTGACCCCCCGAAAAAATTTAATTGAAGGTAGCCGATATGGGTATCAAATGAAAGGTCTTGATGAGAACTTTACAAAACAGGTCTTAATTTGGCAAAGTTTGCTTCGAGGGGCGCACAGGGAGGGGAAATACACGAAAAATTTTTATCCCCCCCCCCCCCTCGCGATTGGAAACCTTTCATCCGAAAAATCTGAAAAAAATCAAGAATGTAGGCCTTGATGAGTACAACAACAACAAATACGTGAGAAGTCGCAATTCACTCAACTTTGTTAGTAATAGTATGATTTATCGATTTTATGTTTTCTTGAATAAAATCTTAACAGTACCCTTAAATTCAATGAAATTCGATACACAGATGTCTATTTATAAGATTGATCAACCCTGCAAGTTTCATAAAGATTCGATCATATTTAGCGAAGTTATAGTGGTTTGAATTTTCCTGTATTACTATGGAACAATATGCGCTGCATGTATTACTATGGCAACATATGGCTATGGAACAACATGCGCTTTGTACCGACTCAGACATTACAGTTTTGCTAGGATTTGCATGAAAATTTCAGGAATGATAGGTGCCATGAATAAGTTTGAGAATCAGTTCAGCTAGTGGTACCAGTAATCGTAAAACAAAATAGTGGCTGTTTTAAATGCGAAGATTGAATAATGTTGAGTTATTTTTTCCCAACTTCAACGTTTAAGGTGCATGCTTTGAACACTTGATTCAATTTAATGAATGACTGAAGCTGAGTACCTACAATTAATACTCATAAGTGAAACAAGTCAAGGAGGCGGGAGGGAGCTTCCAACATAAGGGCTTTGTAACAGCTCTAAGATTCGAAAAAATTGGCTATTAATCGATGATAACAGTACAGGAGAGTGGCCTCTGAAAAAAAAATTCATCAAACGTAGCCGATATGAGTATGAAATGAAAGTTTTCATGGGAGCTTTTCAAAACAGTTCTTAAACTGTCAGTTTTTGCTACAGTGGGCACAGGGGGGAAATACATACATCCTACCTCGCGAATGGACATCTGAAATAATTATCAAGGGAGATATTTATGAGTATAACAATAACAAAAACCTCAGAAGTCTAAATTCTTTCAACTTTGTTAATAATAGTATGATCTTCGAATTTCATAGTTTCTCCAATAAAATCGTCATTGACATGCTTCTTGACTTTATTCAATCTGGTGACTGCATTTTGAAAATTGAATACAAAACCCTTCTGACATGAGCGTAGGTCTGTTTACCCAACTTGTTTGTTTTCACATGGGTGTGGAAGTATTTGTTCTGATTCTCTTTGTCGATAATGTGGTCTTCGTCTATTTTTTCAGAATTGATTTTCCTGTATTTTGATTGGTTTTTACCTCCTCTGGTTTCTTTAATAAAGTTTGGTACGGTTTCGATCTCAACGTCTGTTCGATTTTGATTAAGTTTGTTTATCGTTTTGAGTTTCTTTTGGTGGATCAAGTCATGTATTGCGGGATATACATCTTGATGAATATTTCCATTTACAAAGTCAATGGGTTTCTTGTTTGTAGAGGAATGAATAGTATTGTTAAAGAATGAAATTATCTTGAGAATTTTTTCTTTGACAGTGCCATTATTGTTAATGGAGTCATGTTTCAGAAGACGAATATGTTCGTTGATGGTATTGTGAAGTTTTCGGTATCTGCGTTAGACGTATGATTACTACTAGATGTGTAGTGAACTTCGACATTTTCGTTGGGGAGGTATTCTGTTAGAGGGATTGCTTTGAATCCGAGCTCATTGTCAACTATAATTTTCTTTACTGTGCCAAATTGGCTGAAGTAATATGCAAGTGCTCTCTTGAACTCGGTTCAAGTTCTACCAAGAATTTTAATAGCATATGCATGTTTGGAAAATTTGTCGATTATTGTAAGGAGCAGAAACTTTTCTAGAGTATAAAACACAACTACGTGGATTATTTCCCTATGCTTTTGTGGGGTTTCAGTGATTTTAAATAGAGGCTTAGGAGGGTTTCGGACATATTTTTTAGTATTGCAGATCTCACAATTGTTTATGAAATTTGTGATCCTGTCGCTTAGTTTTGAGCAGTAGTACTTTAATTTTATTTCTTTTGTCACTTCTTCGATTCCTCTATGGTTATTCTTCAGATGCACTTCCTCTATAGTTATATTCTCTTCATCTGTGACATCTTCTAGGAGAGCGTTGCATCTAATGATTTTAAATTTACCAGTTGTGACAAAGTTATTACTAAATGCGGAATGGATGGTTTGAAAGAAGTCTTCGTTTTCGATTAGTATGGCATTTAAGCTATTTGGGTTGAAGTGGTTTTTTGTTTTGTAAAATAATTTTACAAAACCCTACTAGTTTCGCGACCAGTCTGTCCGTCTGTCCGTCTGTCCGTCTGTCCGTCTGTCCGTCCGTCCGTCCGTCCGTCCGTAAGTCACAGCAGTTTTTCTCGGAAACCACTTAAGCTAGAAACATCAAATTTTGTATGTAGGTGTAAAGTGGTGATCTCTTCAAAGTTTTACTACAAAAAAATTTTATAAGGTATTTAAGGGGGGTCTCCCCATATAGGAGAGTGACCCCCCGAAAAAAAAATTTCATTGAAGGTAGCCGGTATTGGTATCAAATGAAAGGTCTCGATAAGAACTTTTCAAAACAGATCTAAGTTTGGCAAAATTTGCTTCGAGGGGCGCACAGGGAGGGGAAATATACGAAAAATTTGTGTCCCCCTCCCTCGCGATTGGACACCTGTGATCCGAAAAATCTGAAAAAATCAAGAATGTAGGCCTTGGTGAGGACAACAACAACAAATACGTGAGAAGTCCCAATTCACTCAACTTTGTTAGTAATAGTATGAGTTATTGATTTTATGTTTTCTTGAATAAAATCTTAACGCTACCTTTAAATTCAATGAAATTCAGTACGTAGATGAACATTAATAAGACTGATTTATCCTTAAAGTTTCATAAAGATTGAATCATATTCGGCGAAGTTATAGCGGTTTGAATTTTCCTGTATTACTATGGAACAATATGCGCTGCATTTGTTACTATGGCAACATATGGCTATGGAACAACATGCGCTTTGTACCGACTCAGACACTACAGTTTTGCTAGGATTTGTATTTAAATTTCAGGAATGATAGGTGTCATGTATATCTTTGAGAATTGGTTCAGCTAGTGGTATCAGTAATCGTAAAACAAAATAGTGGTTGTTTTAAATGCGAAAATTGAATAATTTGGAGTTATTTTTTCCCAACTTCAACGTTTAAGGTGCATGTTTTGAACACCTACAATTAATGCTCCAAAGTGAAACAAGTCAAGGAGGTGGGAGAGAGCTCCTAACAAAAGGGTTTTGTAACCATTCTACGATTCGAAAGAATTGGCCATTAATCGATGATAACAGTACAGGAGAGTGGCCCCTGAAAAAAAATTCATCAAACGTAGCCGATATGAGTATGAAATAAAAGTTTTCATGGGAGCTTTTCAAAACAGTTCTTAAACTGTCAGTTTTTGCTTCAGTGGGGACACAGGGGGGAAATACATGAAAAATGTGTATCCTCCGTCGCGGATGGACATCGAAAAAATAATTATCAAGGGAGATATTTATGAGTATAACAATGCCAAAAACCTCAGAAGTCGAAATTCGTTCAACTTTGTTAATAATAGTAAGATCTTCGTATTTCATATTTTCTCCAATAAAATCGTCTTTGACATGTTTCTTGATTTGATTCGATCTGGTGACTGCATTTTGTAAATTGAATACAAAACCCTTCTGACATGAGCGTAGGTCTGTTTACCCAACTTGTTCAAAAGTGTGATTGCATCTTGTTTGTCCAGTTGTTTGGCGTTGATAGTAGTCCGATTTTTATCGAAAACGTTTTCCTTTTTGATCCTTAGCGGTCCTGAATTTGATTTGTTTATGATTATTTGATTCTTGAAGACATTTATACAAGAGTTACTCGTTGGAATGTAAGTATGATTTTCTGCTAAGTTTACTTCGGGTTTCGGTATCCTAGATAACGTGTCAGCATTTATATTTTACGCGCCTTCTTTATGTTTGATCGTATAATCAAATTCAGAGAGCTTTAGCCTATCTGATAAGTTTTTAATTTAAATCGAAAAAAGCCAAGTTAAAGGTCTATGGTCTGTTTCGATAATAAACTTTCTTCCGAAGAGATAGGGTCGGAAATATTTTGTAGCCCACACTATTGCGAAAAGTTCCTTTTCTATGGTACTGTAATTGATGTCATGCTCATTCAAGGTACAACTAGCGTTACTTAGGGGTCATCCTTCTTGTGAGAGCACGGCACCGAGAGCGTTATTACTTGCATCTGTTGTCAATACGAATGTTTTGTTAAAATCTGGATAGGCTAAAATGGGTTCATTGATTAGAAGAGTCTTTATTGTCTCAAAAGCATAAATATACTCGGGATCATGGATATTTAACTTTGCGTCCTTTTTTAAATTTTTTGTCATATGTTTTATTATTTTAGAATAGTCCTTTATAAATTTTCTATAATACCCAGCGAGGCCAAGGAATTGTCTTATTTGCTTTTGAGTTTTTGGGATTGGGAATTTTCGAACACACTCCACTTTCTATGGGTTGGGTTTAATACCGCCTTGTGTGACTATATGCCCAAGAAAGGTAGTTTCTCGCTTGAAAACTCAGATTTATCCAACTGAACTTTCAAATTGGTCTCTCCGAATCTATTAAAAATCTTTTTCAAAGAGTCTATATGTTCCTGCAAGGAAGTGAAAAAGATAATGACATCGTCCAGATATACTAAACATATTTTGTTTATATAGTCTGAAAGGACATTATTCATAAGACGCTGAAAAGTTGCAGGAGCTGTCTTAAGTCCAAATGGCATTCGTAGAAATTCGTAATGTCCGCCTTCTACACTGAAAGCTGTTTTGTGCATATCCTTTTCCATTATCTCTATTTGGTAAAAGCCACTCGCTAAGTCTAGCGTGGTGAAATATTGGCATCTTCCAAGCTTCTCTAATATTTCGTCAATATTGGGAATGGGGTATTTGTCATCGACTGTAACTTCATTTAGTTTTCTATAGTCAATGACAAGTCTCTATTTAGGTTTCCCACTTGCATCCATTTTCTTTGGCACTATCCACACTGGTGCCGAATAAGGAGATTCACTAGGTCTTATTATATTATTTTTTAACGTTTCTTGTATCTGTTGGCGTACTTCACGCTTATGAATGTACGGATACCTGTAAGTTTTTGAGAAAATAGGGATATTGTTTGTGGTTCGAATTTCATGCTTAATGGCATTGGTAAAGGTTAAATCCGAGTCTTCATTGCAAAATATATCTGAAAACTGGTTTATGATTGGCAATAATTTTAGTTTTTCCTCTTTATTGAGATGATCTATCCTTATTTGGTTAGAAATAAACAAACGTTCTTTTGGTGTATTTTCAATTATATTGAAGTTTTCAATAGTCACTGGACTAGTTTCTTGGATTGTAAATTTAACTTTAAGAGGACGATCGTCCAGTATCTTAACTAGAGCGAACATTTTTGAATCTTCAACATTGTAAATACCTTCCTCTAGTTGGACCTTCCCATCTTTAGAAGTCTTTCCGGGGAAGTGTACTAAACCATTTTCTTGGTTTACAGGCACGGGGACTTCATAGTATCCGGCCTTACTGAAGAGACAACATTGCTTATCCTCTTCAAGTTTGAAGAGAATTGGGATAGTTTTTTCACCGGCATGTAAAATTTGCTTCTTATAATCAATAATTATATCTAGTTGCTGTAATATATTGTTTCCTATAATACCATCATACAGTTCATGTAATTTACATACAAAAAATTCAATTTCCTTAGATGTATCTCCTACTTCTTCGAAAAGAAGAATTTTCACCTTTTTGTAAATATCGATTGAATGCTGTAAAGTTTTAAGATTAGTGTTTGGGATATTAATTTGCCATCTTGGGTGACAAAGGCCAGGATTAATAATTGAATGGGTAGCTTCTGTATCGATAATAAATTTGAGGGGTTTGATTTTTGTTTTTACAACTATATATATATGGTAATGTCCGTCCGAGGCCTGTGGCGGAAAATTTTCTGCCACTTCGTTCGTGTTTATGTCCATGGGCTCTGGTATCGGTTGTCTCTCGAAGTATCGAAGTTGTCCGGATTCGTTAGGGTTGTACCAATTTTGGGTCTTCGTTTGGATTATGTCGATATCGTCGTTTTTTCTGTTGGTTGTTGTTATTGTTATTATTATTAAATCTATTGTTGTTATTATTACTGTTACTATTATTGTTAGACCTATTGCTATCAATATTATTAGGTTTACTGCTGTTATTATTATTGCGGTTATTTTGATTATTTGGTTTATTATTGCTATTGTTGTTGTTTTGGTTATTGTTGTCATTCTGTCTGTTTTTTGTGTAGTAAACTTGTCCATTTGCGCCGTAATAGGCATATCCAGCTGTGAACAAAAAGTCCATAGCCGATTCCAGGGATTCGGGATTCCTACAGAATAAAATTGTCTTCATGGGCTCCGGAAGTTTATTCTTAAAAATATTGAGGGTGGTTCTCATATTATTCCGGGCACACTCGTTAGTAGCATTTCCACTACCTAATACTATTAGAGTCTTATTATTTAGTCTCCTAAGTTTGCTCTTGATATCGTTATATAATTCAAGAGTATTAGTTTTAAAAGTCACACCTGGTAGGTTGTCGTAAAGTTCGTCTTTGTTTAAGCGGTCTCCAAAGTTGTTTTGAAGGACCTGCTTTACGTCCTGCCAAAGGATAGCATGACAATTAATCTCTATAGTCTCTTTGGCTCGACCTTTAATTTGTTTTTAATAATGTCGCAAAAAAGGAATTGTGACGCTTCGCTGTACGCTTGTGAAATAGGACTAATCCTATCTATGAGATTTATAAAATTTTGCAGGTTTTCCGCCCTGCCGTAAAATTCAGGGAGATTGTGTAAATATTCAAGGGGATCAATTTGGATTGCAGGGGCTGTTTCGGCGTTCGCCATTTTGAAAAAGAAAAAGAGATTTTAGCACCAAATTCCTTACCAACCTTACAAAACTTTTCACAATTTTAGAGCAAGTAAATTTGAGACAGTAGGTTTGTGTAAAAAGGAAGGCAAAAAAAATTTTTTTAAACAACAATTTTGGGGCAGAAATCACTTACACTTTGCGCTAGGTATATAAAAATTTAAAATCGGTGGAATCAAATATTAAATAAATCGTGTGCTAATATGTTCAATATACAATGTTCTTACTTGTTGATTCTGGAACTCCTTCCGGCAAATTTTTCTTTGTAGAATTCACTTTGTCTTTGTTTCGTTATCTTCAATATAATAGTTTAATCTTCACTGTAACTTTTTCTATTCGGCTTTTTCCTCCACTGTTTATTTGTTTACACTATTTGCTCTATTGTTTCAGTAATTTTACTTTCACTATTTGTTCAATTATTTCGATTTTTTCTTATTTCACTTTTTGTTGCAAAATTATTTTTTTCACTTTTAGTTCTATTATCTCAATATTCTCTCTTTTTTTTGCCTTATTAATGCTGTCTTTTTCCGCATTTATTTCGTGCTATTATTAATTAATAATTAATAACAACGCCAAATAGTTTATTTGAAAACTTTTCACTGATAAAAATTTTTGTTAATCGCACTTTCACTGTTGTTCTTTTAACGAAAAGAAATTCTGATAATTCTTCCTTCACACTTGATTAAACACTTGTTCCACTGAATCTTCGTGTTCACTTAGCATCTTTGCAAGTGATTTTTTACACATGGTTTCGTCCGGGGATGTTGCAGTTCTTCTTAAAACCACTTTCTCGCGTCGGCGTGAGTATACAAAATTTTCCTCCTCTTGGGGAATAATTAAGTTAAACTTTTTCGCGACACGACGTTAATGCGCTTTAAAATTTTTAATAAAATCGAGTAATCTTTTACTCAGCGCATCCTACCGACTGCGCCATTTATTTTCCCGCGGCTTCGGAACTTTAAAAAAAACACTGATTGTTCACTAGAAACACTTTATTTTGCTTTTAAGTTAACACTTTTCACTTAACTTAATTTTTTTACTACACTTTATCTTTTTCGCACACTTAAAAATTGTTAATTAAACTTTATCGCGCCTTAACCGGAACAAGAGTACCCCAATGCAGCCTCACACTGGGAACGTCGGGTATTAAGGCTTGCCCGCACTCTGTTAACTTTTGAAAAAAACTAATCCAACCGAGTCTTCTGTTACCTTTGCTTTTATACTATTAATATGCTGATCTGTTGCAATAATTAGGTCTTGCTAATTTTTGCAACAGAAAAAATAGAACAGGTATGTACATATATGACACCTTTGCATATGCTATCGGTTTTATGCATAAACAAGTTGGGTAAACAGACGTACGCTCATGTCAGAAGGGTTTTGTATTCAATTTACATAATGCAGTCACCAGATCGAATCAAATCAAGAAACATGTCAAAGACGATTTTATTGGAGAAAATATGAAATACGAAGATCTTACTATTATTAACAAAGTTGAACGAATTTCGACTTCTTAGGTTTTTGGTATTGTTATACTCATAAATATCTCCCTTGATAATTATTTTTTCGATGTCCATCCAAGACGGAGGATACACATTTTTCATGTATTTCCCCCCTGTGCCCTCACTGAAGCAAAAACTGACAGTTTAACAACTGTTTTGAAAAGCTCCCATGAAAACTTTTATTTCATACTCATATCGGCTACGTTTGATGAATTTTTTTTTTCAGGGGCCACTCTTCTGTACTGTTATCATCGATTAATGGCCAATTTTTTCGAATCCTAGAATGGTTACAAAGCCCTTTTGCTAGGAGCTCTCTCCCACCTCCTTGACTTGTTTCACTTAGGAGCATTAATTGTAGGTACTCATCTTCAATCATTCCTTAAATTGAATTAAGTGTTCAAAACATGCACCTTAAACGTTGAAGTTGGGAAAAAATAGCTCCAAATTATACAATTTTCGCATTTAAAAGAACCACTATTTTGTTTTACGATTACTGATACCACTAGCTGAACCGATTCTCAAAGATATACATGACACCTATCATTACTGAAACTGTAGTGTCTGAGTCGATAAAAAGCGCATGTTGTTCCATAGCCATATGTTGCCATAGTAACAAATGCAGCGCATATTGTTCCATAGTAATACAGGAAAATTCAAACCACTATAACTTCGCTAAATATGATTAAATCTTTATGAAACTTTCAGGATAGATCAGTCTTATAAATGTACATCTACGTACTAAATTTCACTGAATTGAAAGGTAGCGTTAAGATTTTATTCAAGAAAACATAAAATCAATAACTCATACTATTACTAACAAAGTTGAGTGAATTGGGACTTCTAACGTATTTGTTGTTGTTGTCCTCACCAAGGCCTACATTTCTGATTTTTTCCGAATTTTCGGATCACAGCTGTCCAATCGCGAGGGGGGGGAGGACACAAATTTTTCGTATATTTCCCCTCCCTGTGCGCCTCTCGAAGCAAATTTTGCCAAACTTAGATCTGTTTTGAAAAGTTCTTATCGAGACCTTTCATTTGATACTAATATCGGCTACCTTCAATGAAATTTTTTTTCGGGGGGTCACCCTCCTATATGGGGAGACCCCCCTTAAATACCTTATAAAATTGTTCTGTAGGTGAACTTTGAAGAGATCACCACTTTACACCTACATACAAAATTTGATGTTTCTAGCTTAAGTAGTTTCCGAGAAAAACTGCTGTGACTTACGGACGGACGGACGGACAGACGGACAGACTGGTCGCGGAACTAGTAGGGTTTTGTAAAATTATTTTACAAAACCCTAAAAATGCGCGTGCCGGAAATGCATTCGCCGCAATTGAATCTCTTTAATGGACAGGTAAAATTATCGGCAAAACGCGCGTGTAAGAAATTCGGAGGTAAGCAATTTAATTTTAGTTTACGCTGATTTTACTTTAAGCTCATAAGTGAAGAATGTATAGGGTGCATTGTAGCAGTTATGCTATGCTGACCGATCGTACACTCCAACAAGCCCCACAAATGCTGTATATAATATTATATATATATAAACTATTACGAAGGGGAAAAGGAGGGCAAAGGGAAGGCCATTTTAAGAAATGAAATTTACTAACTTAAAACATAGTGGCCGTTTTTATTTCATATTAAAAAAAAAATAACAATAACAATTCGTGAAAAGAATAATATATTTAAACAAACTAGCCCCTTGGTTTTGAAATGAAATCCTAAAGTGATGTTGTAAAAATCGACAAAAACTCTCATGCGAAAAGCTACAAAAAAAAAAACAAATTTGAGATATGATGAAAAGAAATCAAATAGAAAGTAAAAATGTACGCATTACTCGCCCCCTACAGATGCTGCTGATCGCTCGGCAACTGAAGGAGGAGCACTGAAAAACCACTGAAAATTTAAATTTATGAACTCTCCGTTATTTTTTTCTTTTGCTTTAACATAAAAATAAACATTACTGTAATTCAAAATCTACACAGCCGCTAACCCGCTGTTCTCTACTTCAAAATAACCAATTCACGTCTACTTCAAATTAATAAATTCACGTCTACTCTCTCTGCAAAGGAGTATGCTTGCTTGATTTTTTTCTTGGCTTACTTCTTCCCCAATAATTATACTACACTTGTAATGCTGATTGTCGTGAGAAAAATTAACATTGATTCACTAACTAGGCTATTGTTAGTACTTGTACTTGCCACTTGATATGTTCATGCCTTTTTAGGGTTTTGTAAAATAATTTTACAAAACCCTTCTAAAATCGCGTCCTGTCTGTCCGTCTGTCTGTCCGTCCGTCCGTCCGTCCGTGTGTCACAGCAGTTTTTCTCGGAAACTACTTAAGCTAGAAACATCAAATTTTGTATGTAGGTGAAAGTGGTGATCTCTTCAAAGTTCAAATATAAAAAAATTTTATTAGGCATTTAAGGGGGGTCTCCCCATGTAAGGGAGTGACCCCCCGAAAAAAAAAATTTCATTGAAGGTGGCCGATATGGGTATCAAATGAAAGGTCTCGATGAGAACTTTTCAAAACAGGTCTTCGTTTGGCAAAGTTTGCTTCGAGGGGCGCACAGGGAGGGGAAATACACGAAAAATTTGTGTCCCCCCCCCCCCTCGCGATTGGACAGCTGTGATCCGAAAAATCTGAAAAAAATCAAGAATGTAGGCCTTGATGAGTACAACAACAACAAATTCGTCAGAAGTCACAATTCACTCGACTTTGTTAGTAATAGTATGATTTATCGATTTTATGTTTTCTTGAATAAAATCTTAACGGTGCCCTTAAATTCAATGAAATTCAGTACACAGATGGCTATTTATAAGATTGATTTACCCTGCAAGTTTCATAAAGATTGAATCATATTTAGCGAAGTTTGAATTTTCCTGTATTACTATGGAACAATATGCGTTGCATGTATTACCATGGCAACATATGGCTATGGAACAACACGCGCTTTTTACCGACTCAGACACTACAGTTTTGCTAGGATTTGCATGAAAATTTCAGTAATGATAGGTGTCATGTATATCTTTGAGAATCGGTTGAGCTGGTGGTATCAGTAATCGTAAAACAAGAAAGTGGCTGTTTTAAATGCGAAGATTGAATAATTTTGAGTTAGTTTTTCCCAACTTCAACGTTTAAGGTGCATGCTTTGAACAATTGATTCAATTTAATGAATGACTGTAGATCAGTACCTACAATTAATGCTTATAAGTGAAACAAATCAAGGAGGCGGGAGAGAGTTCCTAGCAAAAGGGTTTTGTAACCATTCTAGGATTCGAAAAAATTGGCCATTAATTGATGATAACAGTACAGGAGAGTGGCCCCTGAAAAAAAAAATTCATCAAACGTAGCCGATATGAGTATGAAATAAAAGTTTTCATGAGAGCTTTTCAAAACAGTTGTTAAACTGCCAGTTTTTGCTTCAGTGAGGGCACAGGGGGTAAATATGTGAAAAATGTGTTTCCTCCGTCGCGGCTGGACATGTGAAATAATTATCAAGGGAGATATTTATGAGTATACCAATACCAAAAACCTCAGAAGTCGAAATTCGTTCAACTTTGTTAATAATAGTATGATCTTCGTATTTCATATTTTCTCCAATAAAATCGTCTTTGACATGTTTCTTGATGTGATTCGATCTGGTGACTGCATTTTGTAAATTGAATACAAAACCCTTCTGACATGAGCGTAGGTCTGTTTACCCAACTTGTTATTTTATATTTCAATCACTGTGCATCCACTTTGTTTCATTTTCAAATTGCGTCCATTCGGATTCGAAAGTGCTTCAGTGTATATTTTCTGTTAAGAAGGCCGTTAACTGCACTAATATTTCAATTATAATTTTTAGCCTTTAGCTGGTAAACTTGTCTTATGTATTCTATTTAAAATAACCAATAATAATAATCACAACAATTGTCTTTGCTCATTTGCGACTGGCCTATAAAGCTTAGAATTTTTCTGAACTTGTGATTTTTCATCCACATATGAATTTTCCTTCACACTTCACCTCCGTCTCAAACAGATTCTTCACTTTTAAACCGTCACAATCCAAAACTAAATCCCTTCTCACCTCCAAATCCAGACTCCCTCTCTATCGATCCCGCAGTCCTCTCATTTCCAATTATCGCTGCCGCATCCGAGTAACGTAATCGAAGTACAGTACACTTCGATTCCGCTATTCACACATCTTTGCCATATCGACAAACGCAACAATTTTGATTTTGCATATATGGCGATTTGCATAATCATGATAGCGTTTGGTTACATGCAAATCGTCATATACGAGTATATGGTAGCGATTATTTTTGCCGATATCCTAAAAAAAATATTTTCCTGCAGTCGGGAGAACTTGAACCCTGGGTCCCAGCGGACCCCCGGTCGAGAATCCACGCCGCTACCAATGGAGCCACCTTCTGTTGATTTCCCATTCATCGAATTAGCAACTTCAACTATGCACCTTTCTTAATGGGCATGGAAATGAAATTTATTAGTAGGGAAGCGTGGATGAATTTTGTTAGTATAACAAGTAAAATTTTATTGGTGGGAGCTAATGAATAAAATTAGTTAGTATGAAGGAAGGAATTAGGTTTTGTTTGGAAAAAGGTATCGAATGAAATTTAATTAATGGGAAGTGATGAATGGAGTGTTGTTGGTGGGAAAGTTAAGATTATTATTATAATAACTAACTAACTTTTTTTTGTGATTATAGATAGGGTAAGAGGGTAGGATTGAGATGATGGGGAAATAAAAATTTTAAGGAAATTGTTTAATGTTAATAAAAGTAAAAAACTATTCCGAGGAAAAGGTATAAGTGCCCAAAAGAAGGTGGAGGTGTTACGGCGGCAATTTGAGAATACCGGTACGCCGGAACCCGTAACAATATATATATATATACATATATATATATATATATATATATATATATATATATATATATATATATATATATATATATATATATATATATACATATATATATATATATATACATATATATATATATATATATATATATATATATATATATATATATATATATATATATATGTATATATATATATATATATATATAGATATATATATATATAAATATATATATATATATATATATATATATATATATATATTTATTTATATATATATATATATATATATATATATATATATATATATATATATATATATAGTGTGTGAAAACAAAATAGAGGCTGTTTTAGATGAAAATCTGTGATTTCTGTTCTGACCAAAGTATACCTCCGAGTTGTACCAAAATTGATCCAAAGAGCCATTCAAGTGTATGAAAAAGCTCACAATAAAGAATCCAAAATCTAGCCATCTGGAAGGAAATAGCGGCCATTTCAAAGTCGAAGAAAGTTGAACAATAATAAAACACTTCAGGGTCGGGCCAGAATATCAAAATTGCGGCTAGGCAAAGTTCCAAATTTGAAAACTTCTTAAATGTACAATTTCTATTGGATTTTTATGAAACCTAAAATATAGGTAGACGTTGATTAGATCTTGTACTAAAATGTATCTGAACTATATTCGATACTTATAAACGCTGCAGGTTTTAGCAGTATTGAGTTTAGCAATGCAGTCGAGAAATTACATTTTCATATACATGGTACAATGTATTCAAAAAACTGAGCTTAAAACAATTTGAAATGAAAAAAATTTGCCACTAGAACTACGCTCGTGTCTGAATGCTTTTGTACTTAATGAAAAGCACAACAAATTTATTTTTACTTAAAAAAAAACCAGTGTTACTCCATTTTCAATTTTGATTTTGCTGCAATATCGCTAAAATCATTGACTAAGCCAAATTTGAAATGCCTTTTTTTTTCTATTGTATATTTGGAGAGAATACAATCAACAGTGTAGTGTCTAGTTTTATGGAAAGCCCCTGTGGTAACCGTATTTGATTGTTGTAATCGAAGAAAATTCAAACGACAATAAATTCTGTACATTCTATTAAAACTCATAGAGCATAAGAACATTTTAAAGGACAACTAAATATCTACTTTCATTCAGTTTAATCATACTCATATAGTTTTACTGGGGAAAAAATTTAATTTACAGATCCTACTATTATTAGCAAAGTTGAAAGAATTTCAACCATTAAGTTATTTGATCTACCTTCATAATATTTCCGCCGATTATTTTTAGCCCGCTTATCTTCAGCTATTCATGAATAGATTCAATCAAGTGTTAATAGCATGTACCTTAAATTTTGAAAAATATCACAATTTTATGGAATATTCTCTTTTAAAACTGCCGCCATTTTCTTCTACTATTACGGATGTAACCCGTTGAACATATTCTCAAAGATATTTATCAAGATTATAATTCCCGAAACTTTGATGAAAATCCTAGCAAACCCGCAGCATCTTAGTTGATTGGAAGTGTATATTGTCCCATAGCCATGTATAGTTGCTATTGTAATACAGGAAATTTTAAACTCCCATAACTCAGTTAAATACGTTTCGATCTTTGAGAAATCGTCAGTAATGATTGAACTTGTAAATAGCCATTTACCTATTGAATTTTATGGAAATTGAGGGTGCCCTTACGATGTTATTCCAGAAAATGTAAAATTGATAAATCATACTATAACTAACAAAGTTGAGTAAATTTCGACTTCTGACGTATTTGTTATTGTAGTGCTCATAAATGTCTAGACTCATGATTTTTTTTCAGATTTTTCGGATGAAAGGTCTTCAATCGCAAGATGGGTGTACGCCAAAATTTCGTGCATTTCCCTTCTCCTGCCTCTCTCGGCACTGATAAAGTAATTTTAATACCTGTATTGAAAAGATCTCATTGAGAAATTTTATATGTCATTCCTCTATTTGGGGGTAACCTCTTAAAACTCTTTGAAATTTTTTCCCACCACAAAACTTTTTAAAAGTCATAATTTCCGTCTTTTCCACAAAGTTTCATGGCTGGAACTTCTATAGTTTCGGAGAAAAACTGCTGTGACATAAAGACGGACGGGCGGACAGACGGACGCAGGCACCGAGTTAAATAGGGTTTTGTATTTTAGTACAAAACCCTTAAAACTTTTGGAAAGAAAGAAAACCTACTTCAAAATATCATAATAGGATGAAATAAATAAATTTTATGGAAGCGGTGCCCAATCCATTTCGCAGTTTCAACATAAAAACTTCCAACATGCGCACCATCACAAAAAAAAAACGGAGAAAAACTGATATGGCAGTGCTTCCATAACATTTATTTTATACTCATTAGGGCATTTTGAAGTTGGTTTTCCTTTTTGCTAAAAGGTTTTTTTATTTAGCCGAACGATTTGTTCCCTTTTTTAATGTGGTTGGGCTTATGCGGTTTGTTTTGGTTTTGTTTTTATATGGGAGTTATTTTCTATGCTTGGCATAGTATAAAGCTCCTTGGATGGACGGGGGAGGGGAGGTGTTTAGTGGGTAGTCCAGTTGCTTGAGAGCAAAGACATATAAATAAATGTACGACCAACGAGAATCTGTGTACTCGTCCATGTGAGAAGCAAATTTGCCACATAAATAAGTTATAAGTAACACGCTCTCGAAACGATTCCCTCTGCTTCTCCTTCCCCTTTGTTTTAAGACAGGTTTTTCTTCCCTCTCTTCAGAAGAATCACTTCCCCCACTGACACCTGCGCACACCGACAAAATTTCATTTCACGTGCACACGATCGCGCCTTCGTTAACATTCGTAAAACAGTTTGAGTACAACACAACAAACGACTCTCACAGAAAACTCGAACGTCAACGCAAAAGAAAGAGGCGCGAAAACTCATGTGTCAAAGCGGATGGAAAATTCGTAAAATTTTAATAAAAACAGGGAACTAAAGTGCCGATTTCGTACGCGCGATCTTCAAAATTATAAACTTTTTAAACGTGAACGGGTTTCGGAGTGAATAAAGTGCAAAAACAAAAACATATCACTTCAAACCTCAACTTCACACAACATTAGCAAAGGTTGCTAATTGCTTCGGCTCTCACGACCGGTTGCGGATCCAGTACTCTCTATACGCTTGAGAGCATGGGAATCCCACACTCAGTGCGTAAATGACATTCATCTCCCAATCACAAACAAACACATTATGAATATGACTGACTCTTCGGCTTTCGTCATCGCTGTTTTTGGGATCCAGCATTATCATATCCACCATATAATTTTATTCAAGAAAATGTAAAATTTATAAATCATACTATTACCAACAAAATTCAGCGAATTTTGACTTCCAAGGCATTTGTAGTTGAAGAACCACCTTTATGATTTTTTCATATGTTTTGATCTACAGACATCCAATCTATACCTTTTACATGTTCTCTGACCCGCCCCGCCTACCGGATGTCATCAAGACTTTCCATTTGATACGCTTCACGACTACGTTTGGTGAAATTTTTAAGGGGTTACATCCTTCTATACGGAGACCTCCCTTAAAATCCTTTGAAATTTTTTTCGACTATAAACTTTCATTAACCAAAACTTTGAGCTACTCATAAGCATTGATGACTGTAGCTTCTTTTGTTCCTTAGAAATCTTGCTGGTACGTACTAAAGGATGAACAGGCAGACTGATGGGCAGATGAGTACCGAAATGAATAGGGCATTTTAAAAAAAAATTTTGCAAGGCTCTTACAAAAATTATAAAGGACGTTTACCGTTCAATCAAAAAAAAATCTCCGACGTTCATCCCGATTAGTTGATAGTTGATAGTTATACCTAACTGATCCACGTATACAAGAATTTTGGTTGTAGGGATTTTAAACCAAGGGCAACATATTGGACTATAATTTATCGGTGCAAAACTGTAAGTCTTTTAAGGACTCTGCAGACAAAAACAGTTGAATATGGCACGTTGAGAAATTGAATTTTAATACACTTTCGAACGAAAAATACTCATTATTTTGCGACTCTCCAAGGATTTGATAAAGGGCACAGAATGTTTTGGTAAAAAGGATCCGTAACGCTAATTTCTCTTAGTCGATCTTCCCAATCGGAGATAACCAATAAATGAATACCTATTGTCGGATTAATAGTGCCAAAAATAAATGAAAGATTATAATGTTCCATAAAAAGCACTATTTTTAGGATTTTGTACTAAAATACAAAACCCTATTGCAATCACGACCTGTGTCCGTCTGTCTGTCTGTATGTCACAGCAGTTTTTCTCCGAAACTATAAAGGCTACAGCCATGAAATTTCGTAGAAAGGTCAGAAGTGGTGACTTCTTGAAATGTTAAGGGTCGAAAAATTGTTCAAGGGGGTTTCAGGGGGTCTCCCCATATAGGGAGGTGACCCCTCAAAAAATGTTTTTCACCATTGGTAGTCGTGTAGGGTGTCATTGGAAAGGTCTTAATGAGATCTTTTCAAAACAAGTCTTACTATTGCCTTATTGGTACCGAGGGGGGCAGGGGAAGGGAAAATGTACGAACGTTTCGCGTACCCCCCCCCCCTCGCGATTGGACACTTTTCATCCGAAAAATCTGAACAAAATCATGAATGTAGGCCTTTATGAGTACAACAACAATAAATACATGAGAAATCGAAATTAACTCAACTTTGTTGGTAATAGTATGATTTATCGATTTTATGTTTTCTTGAATAGAATCTTAACGGTACCCTTAACTTCAATAAAATTCAGCACACGACTGACTATACATAAGATTCATCTTGTTTGAAATTTTTATAAAGATCAAATGGTACGTAACGAAGTTATAACGATTTGATTTTTCCTGTATTACTATGGAACAATATGCGCTGTATTACTATGGAAACATATGGCTATGGAACCATATGCGCTTTTTACCGACTTGGACACTGCTGCTTTGCTAGGATTTGCATGAAAAAATCAGGAATGACAGGTATCATGAATATCTTTGAAAATCGGTTCAGTTAGTGGTTTCAGTAATCGTAAAACAAAATAGTGGCTGTTTTAAATGCGAAGATTGAATAATTTTGAGTTTTTTTTCCCTAACTTCAACGTTTAAGGTGCATACTTTGAACAATTGATTCAATTTAATGAATGGGTGAAGATGAGTACCTACAATTAATACTCATAAGTGAAACAAGTCGAAGGGGCAGGAAAGAGCTCCTGGCAAAAGGGCTTTGTAATCATTCTAGGATTCGAAAAAATAGGCCATGAATCGAGGATTACAGTAGAGGGGAGTGGCCCCTGAAAAAACAATTCCGTCAAACGTAGCCGATAGGAGTATCAAATGAAAGGTCTTTTTAAAGAGCTTTCCAAAACAGTTCTTAAACTGGCAGTTTTTGTTTCAGTTGAGGCACAGGGGGGGGGGGGGGAAATACATGTAAAATGTGTTTCCTCCCTCGCGAATGGACACCTCTGATCTTAAAAAATCTGAAAAAATTATCAAGGAAGATATTTATGGGTATAACAATAACTAATACCTCAGAAGTCAAAATTCGTTCAACCCTTGTTAATAATAATAGTTCGTTCAACCTTGTTGATAATAGTATGATCCACCCAACCTCTTTGTTTTCTTTTCTGCCATAGCCGATGTATCGGGGACTAATTGTCTCCTTCCTCAGTTGCAATATTCTCAAATTGCTACTGAGAAAGGAGACAATTAGTCCCCTAAATATCGGTTTACTCAATAAATTAATTTTGAATGTAGTTTAAATGCTATAATTTTAAATGATTTATAACAATATATTTGAGAAAAAATCTGGAATTGCATTTCCCCTCAACATTTAAGCCGATAAAAAACTTCCTATACGATTCTTTTTACTTCCCTAGATGAAGATGTATGCAAGATTTGTGAAACTCTCCCAAGAAATAATAAGGATTGAATAACTGAAAATTATTGAATTGATAGCCATTTGAAAATTAATTTGTTAATTATTTTTCTGTTTAATCACGTTCCTTTTTACGTCGGAGAGTATGATCGGCTATGAACAAAATTGCGTCGGAATTTGTAATAGGTTGTTCTTTGATAATATCATCGTCTGTTTTTTATATTTACTCGTATATGCACTTGCCAGAAAAGGTATCGGTACAACATCCTATGGTATTCCTTTAAAAACTAGATTTCACAAAATAAAAACAAAACAGCCTCACTTAAACGAACCAAAAAAAGTATTCGTACATGACAATATTAATTTGAAATATTCAAATATTTTATAACATATTAGGGCTTAATAACTTTTCGGATAACCTTTTCTCTTAAGGACCTCGTTAAGTCGATTTGGCATGGAGTGAACCAATTTGGCAGTGTCCTGCCTGCTAATTTTGCACCATTCATCGACGATGACGTTTTTCAGCATTTTCTTCGAGGTTATGCTGTTCTGACAGATCCTTCACTCCAACAAGCCCCACAAATGCTCAAAGGATTAAGATCTGGGGATTGAGGTGGCGTACACCATTGATGTTTTGTGTTGTCTAGCAACCACAGCTCCACATTGTGTGCTGTGGGCGTGGGATCATTATCTTGCTGACCACTTTGCTTCAAATTTGCCTTCAAAATATTAAGGAAACCGTATTAATCCATAATTGATTCTATAAAAACAAGTTGCAAACTCCTTTTGCCGCCATATAATCCCAAACCATCACACTATCTCCACCAGTTGGTGCGAGATTTTCTTTTTCGAGGGCAATACCGCTCTTTCACTACACTAACTTTCTTCCTTTAATGGCAAATACGCAAAATTTGCTTTCGTCCGAGAAAAGGACCTGCTCCCGAAGCTTTGGTGGCTTGTTGCATATTCACTTCTTCCCTTCCGAAATGTATGGCTTCTTACATGCTATGCGTGAGCGATATCTGTCTCTCTTTAGTATTTTTCTTATGGTATCTTCGTGGAGAACCTTGCGAAAGGGTCTTTTATATTTGTGACAGTTGTGGGAAGCAGTAACTCGAGAATCTTTTTTACCTGACTTAATCGAACCAGTTGTATTAAATGTTTTCACCACATACTAGACACCTACTATTTGACCAATATCGTGGTAAGTTTTCCCTTCACTATTAAGTTTCAGCAGAATTTTCCTCTCATCCGCACCTATTTCGCTAATTTTGGGTGTCGTCATGTATTCTAGTGTACACAAAATTTAAAAAAACTGCACTCACTTTTAAACGCATCACAACTTAAAGTAGAACTATTATTAGACCTAAAAACATTCATATGCATCTGCATGGGTCATCGCGTAATACGGGAAATCATCCGATTTGTTCTGTATGGATACTTTTTCTGGTCTATTGTGTTGCCATAAATTGATTTTGTTTGAGTTTCAAGTGCTTTTAAATAGTAAGTATTATGAATCATACTAGAAATTATGCAAAGGTGTAGATTTTATGATATTATAAAGGAAAGCATTCAAATAAAGTGGACATATCCTCTTTAATACAACGATTATTTTGTTATCTTGCCTGTACGGATACTTTTTCTGGCAAGTATTTCAACCCTTTCTAGGATACAAAGTCTCGGTCCTTTGCTTCGTTTGTGTGGCAATGTCATAGAGTTTGTCATAGCGTCTGGCTCTTTTGCAAGGGTTATGTAGGTGCAGCGCATAATTGGAGTCTGCCTTGTTGTATAAGAATGATCATAGGCGTTCTTTGTATCTTGTCGTTAGTTTCCATGTTTTCCTTCCCATGGATACCATGTCGCAGTCCTTGCATGCTAGTTTGTATATGCCGCTGTTCTCGTATATTGATGTCATTCAGTTTTGGTTTCAGTTTGTTTCCAATGTTGTTGTTAGTTTTGAATGCAGTTTGCAGTTTGTAGTTTCAAAGAAAGTTTGACCATTTGTATGTATCTTTGCCTACGCATGTTAACGAAATCCACTATTGGTCGTGATTATTTGTTTCGGTCAGTTGGCTTTCCTGTTTTTGTTTGTACTGTTTAGCAAGTTTGTCAATGCCAAGTTGTTTGTATACATTATCACTAGCTATTCTGTTAATGTTGTTTAGTTAGTCGGAGTAGTTAGTACGAGTCATGGATATGGAGTGGTCTTTGCACCATTGATTTGTACGCTGCTTGTTTATGTTGTACGGGGTGGTTAGATGTTACGTGTATGTTATGATCAGTTGAGGTTGGGTTTCTGTATATTTTATAATCTGATCGTGTTTGTTCGCATGTCGTGGTTAGGTCTATATAGTTGAGTTGTCCGTTTGTTTCTTTTTCTACAGTGAAACTTATATCCGGGTGTATTTCATTCATAAAGTTAAGTGGTAAGTCTTGTTTATTTTCTTGTGAGTCCATTACGATTAAAAAGTCATCCACATATCGTCTGTAAAATTTGGGTATAAAGGCTTCTTCCAAGGATACACAAAAAAGACGAAATCAACCGACAACTACTGTATTCACACTTACAATTAACTAACACTATACAAATTTGGAACTTTCCACAATTCTACAATGACGTGAAAAAAAACATTGATACCACGCTCGAAACAAAGCATTGTCATCACGCCAGCAATCAGAGCCTTTTATCCACGGACTGTAAAGCTATCAGATACGCCATTTACGACACATGGAGCTGTTAGATAAGGGACTGAAACAACAAGTAATTGACACTGAACTAGGCATTAAAAAACTTCCATAGGAACAACAGATACGTGCAAGATATACTGTAGCAGATATACTACAAAAAATATGCACTATCATAAGCAAAACAAATTTCCACAAAGGCCATTAGATATTAGGACACATTCAGAAAAACCTACGGATCACTTACAAACGCTGACAAGGGCTGACAAAGAAGATACAACGGCGATCCTAAAAACAACGGAACATGTAAAAAAATAGACTTCATTAACGCCAATGGATACAAACTGGTTAACAAAGTCCCCACTTAAAAGTTCAAAGGAGACTTACATACTGGTATGATACTATCCCTAACACTAAGCATCACTACATAGAACCAACTTCATCCACACCACCTCTTAAAGCATTACTTTAGGTTCAGTAACCACACGTACATTGCCAAGGACGGTCTGGGTATGGGACATCCAATGTCCTCAATAATGTCAAAAATACATTTACAATCTTTGGAAGAAGTCTGTATACTCGAAATTGTTACAAAATTCTATGTAATATTTTACAGACGATAAGTGGTTGACTGTTTCATCATTATTGACTCACAAAAAAATAAACAAGATGAACTATTTACCTATATGAATCAAATACACCCGAATATAACTTTCACTACAGAAAAAGGAACAAATGGAGACTCGACTATATGGATCTAACCGCGACACCCAACAAACACGATTAGATTATAAAATATACAGAAAACCAACCACAACTGATCATACCATACATGTAACACCTAACCATCCCGTACGACATAAACTAGCAGCGTACAGATCAATTGTGCAAAGACTCCACTCCATACTCATGACTTCTACTAACTACTACGACTAACTAAACAACATTAACAGAATAGCTAGTAATAATGAATACAAACAACTTGACATTGACAAACTTGCTAAACAGTACAAACAAAACAATTTGGGTTAACAGACCTACGCTCATGTCAGAAGGGTTTTGTATTCAATTTACAAAATGCAGTCACCAGATCGAATCACATCAAGAAACATGTCAAAGACGATTTTATTGGAGAAAATATGAAATACGAAGATCATACTATTATTAACAAAGTTGAACGAATTTCGACATCTGAGGTTTTTGGTATTGGTATACTCATAAATATCTCCCTTGCTAATTATTTCACATGTCCAGCCGCGACGGAGGAGATACATTTTTCACATATTTACCCCCTGTGCCCCACTGAAGCAAAAACTGGCAGTTTAACAACTGTTTTGAAAAGCTCCCATGAAAACTTTTATTTCATACTCATATCGGCTACGTTTGAGGATTTTTTTTTTCAGGGGCCACTCTCCTGTACTGTTATCATCGATTAATGGCCAATTTTTTCGAATCCTAGAATGGTTACAAAACCCTTTAGCTAGGAGCTCTCTCCCGCCTCCTTGATTTGTTTCACTTATAAGCATTAATTGTAGGTACTGATCTACAGTCATTCATTAAATTGAATCAATTGTTCAAAGCATGCACCTTAAACGTTGAAGTTGGGAAAAACTAACTCAAAATTATTCAATCTTCGCATTTAAAACAGCCACTTTCTTGTTTTACGATTACTGATACCACCAGCTCAACCGATTCTCAAAGATATACATGACACCTATCATTACTGAAATTTTCATGCAAATCCTAGCAAAACTGTAGTGTCTGAGTCGGTAAAAAGCGCGTGTTGTTCCATAGCCATATGTTGCCATAGTAATACATGCAACGCATATTGTTCCATAGTAATACAGGAAAATTCAAACCGGTATAACTTCGCTAAATATGATTCAATCTTTATGAAACTTACAGGGTAGATCAATCTTATGAATAGACATTCACGTACTGAATTTCATTGAGTTTAAGGGCACCGTTAAGATTTTATTCAAGAAAACATAAAATCGATAAATCATACTATTACTAACAAAGTTGAGTGAATTGTGACTTCTGACGTATTTGTTGTTGTTGTACTCATCAAGACCTACATTTTTGATTTTTTACAGATTTTTCGGATCACAGGTGTCCAATCGCGAGGGGGGGGACACAAATTTTTCGTGTATTTCCCCTCCCTGTGCGCCCCTCGAAGCAAACTTTGCCAAACGAAGACCTGTTTTGAAAAGTTCTCATCGAGACCTTTCATTTGATACCCATATCGGCCACCTTCAATGAAATTTTTTTTTCGGGGGGTCACTCCCTTACATGGGGAGACCCCCCTTAAATGCCTTATAAAATTTTTTTATATTTGAACTTTGAAGAGATCACCACTTTACACCTACATACAAAATTTGATGTTTCTAGCTTAAGTAGTTTCCGAGAAAAACTGCTGTGACACACGGACGGACGGACGGACGGACAGACAGATGGACAGACGGACAGACAGGACGCGACTTTAGAAGGGTTTTGTAAAATTATTTTACAAAACCCTAAAAAGGAACGCCAACTGACCGAATTTCATAAGAACGACCATTAGTGGATTTTGATAACATGCGTGAGCAAAGATACATACAAATTATCAAATTTCGTTTGAAAATACAAACTGCAAATTGCATTCAAAACTAACAACAACATTAGAAACAAACTGAAACCAAAAGTGAATGACACATCAATATACGAGAAAAGTGGCATATACAAACTAACATTCTAGGACTGCGTATAAATAGGAAGGAAAACATGGAAACTAATAACAAGATGCAAAGAGCACCTACAGTCATTCTTACACAACAAGGCATACTCCAATAATGCGTTGCACCTATGAAACCATGCACATGAGCCTGACGTTATGACAAACTCTATGACATTGCCACACAAACAAAGAAAAGGACCGAGACTTTACATCCTAGAAAGGCTTGAAATTTATGGACATAGAAAAACATATGGTGATATTATCAACGAACAACTTATTACAAATTCCTACGCAATTTTGGTAGTACTAGACCACACTCGCATACTTGGCGTCCGTAGACACTGAGGAGCCAATTGCAACTCGAATCATTACTTGATCAAATAAACCTATCGATGTCGCATGTCAAAGGCATATTCAGCGAAGACCAGCCCGCTACAAAAATTTAACATCGAAAGGCTTCAAACGGCATCTGTTGCCAAAATTTCACGGAAAACGTCGACAACCAGCTGGCTCCCACCTCATGAGACGCATCGTCAAAGACAAGCAACGAGCTCTAGATGAAAGCGAAAGCAGCTATCAAGCCAATCGCAAGAGAAATGCAAAGTGCCAGAATGCGTTAGACAAAAAGAATGAGGCATACAAAGATTACATAGGTAGGCAAACCAGGACGAAGAGAGAAAACTAGGAAGAGTACCTCAAAACATAATTAGAATTAAGAAAAGAAAATACAGTGACGACCAATTGAGAAGTATAGATACAAATTTAGCGAGCAACACCACAAGAAAAGCATAAAAACTAGTGAAAAGCTTAAAACGTGGTTATTAGCTGAAAACAACGCTCTGTCGTGATGACATCGGCAATACCATCGCTAATGAAAATAAAATTAAGGAAAGACGGGCATCATATTTCAAGACATTCTTTAATCCTCACCACAGCTCCACAACATCGGAGCCTATAGATGTTGGCGGATAGCTTCCACTGTAATGATATCCATTTTTATAGCAAATCTGGTGAGAATCATTACCTTAATACTCAATCAATCTGATGGTTATCATCCGCAACTAATTTACTGCAATAGCAATAAACACATTAGCAATAAATTTTACTAGAGTTCAAAGAATATATCAAGTATCCAATGATTTGATTTGAAACCCATTTCATTCACACCTTAAAATGTAACATGAATCTCATCCGAAGACTCGGTATGGAAATTCATTCACACTTAATGTGTGAACTGTAATCTCATTTTCCCTTTTGCATAACGAATTCAATACATGAGTCAATATTGGCCGTATGATGATATGTAGGGATGATTCATGTCGGTTCACGTGTGGCATTTTCAGTGATCAAGTGTTTTGGTTGCAGTAATAATAAATTAAGAATTGGATCATTTGAAAATCAACGCAAGTGAAGTTTATGATCTATAAATTTTTGTATTTTATGATTAGCTTGTAAGAATTGAAACGTATAGATACCAATGAAAGATATGACAATATAACCAGTTTTTACTAGACGCGTAACACGAGAGTTTTACTGTGGAACCACTGCGAATCGTAGCGATTTTATATTTTACCAAGACTCGCTAATAATTGTAGTGACTATAAAATTATTTCTTGGAGACCATGGCGTTTGTGGATTTTAAGATCCCTCGCCATATTTCTCTGCGGCCTAGCTGCTTGGCGAAGTGAGTGTACTGATATTTACCAAGTCAAAATAATAAATTTTAATCTAAATCTCAGTACAGAAGAAGCGAAAGAATTAGAAAGTCACGAAGTATTATATGGCGATCCTGCCACCTCTGAATACGAATCTTCTTATCCTGATGTGTTGAAGTTAAATTCAGATTAGGCCGAATTCGAGAAGATTTTTGAAAGGTGCGTGGAGCTAACGGAGCAGGGATACGTTCCGAGACAAGTGAAGGAAAGGCGAAAATCTCCACCACCCTACGTACCATCAAAGATAGATACACCAGTTCTGTGAGGACCTAAGCCACGCAGTATTGAGCGGTATTTAAAAAAAAACCCACCAAACAGCAGGGCATCGAGACAACAATCCCAAGAGTAGGTTGAAGGACGAAGCTGAAGCGCCAACGGGCGGAACTACAAAAGGTTATAAAAATCTCGTTTGGAGATAAAAAAAGGCAGTTGCAACGAAAGTTATTGGCCCTCAAACCTCAACAAAGATTTTGGAATAAAAATGGGGAACAGCTGATCAGTGGAAAATACTTTTGTGGAGCAATACTAGCAATCATTAGTAACAACCGGCGTATTTGCGGTAACATTAATTATGTTTCATTTCTATAATAAGCATAGCAAAAATTATCTTGTAAAAAGAAATAATAGGAATATGAATGTATGATTCAATATGTATGTTATAAATTAAATTAATAGTATGAAATTGACCTTATTTTTATCCTTGACGAGAATGCTTTATAAGTTTTTATTGGGTTTTATGTTGAGATTATTTAGTCAAATATCTTTTCTTGTATTGATTTATGGAGTTATTGGAGCAGATTGTTTCTGGAAACGAGAGGGCTTTATGCAACCTGAAAAAATGTGCAAAGAGTGTGTATACGTCTGAAATCCTTCAGGCAAAGTTAGACGAATTAAAAATTAGGAGAGAAAAATTCAGTAATGCACATAACAGTTGTAGTGAGGAAGACTCTAGGGTTCCAGATCTTAAATAAAAATTCAGGGCACAAGCATCAATTTTAGAAGGAGAAATTTTGTTGCAGCTGAGCAAACAAGGATACTCCATAGAAACACACAAAGAAGCATCAATTAGTGAGGATTTAGAGTCGAGTTTACCATTTCTTGAAGAATTCTTTACCATGGCTGAATTTAACCTAGAAATGGCCATGAAGTTGATCCCTGCTTTTGAGGGCAAATATAAGGAATCCGTTCCTTAAGATCTTAGAAATTTTGCATACAACCTTGTCAGCTAATGCGAAAATTAGCTTGATAGACTTTGTTGTGAATGTAAAATTGAGTGCCACCGTTAGACTTTCTTTGGCCAATACTTCTATTTCAACTTTTGACTCCTTAAAATCAGACTTCACAGAACCGTTTCAAAAGTAATAAAACTTTCCCTCAAATTGATACACTTCTGAGCGGTACCTACCCAAAAAAAACACTTTTGTGAACTCTTACAAGGACAAGATTCTGAATTTGGTTGAAGAAATTAATCAGCTGCAAATTCAAGAATAAGGCAGTCAAGTTTCCGCTAGTGTAAAGAAGATAATAACGCAAATGAATGATACATATGCGTTAACCGTCTTCAAAAATGGACTAAATGATCAGCTGAGAAGCACCATCTTCTCAGCAAGACCAAAGAACTTTGCTGAAGCCGTATCTCTTGCACAAGAAATGGAGAATGCAGAGACGCAAGCTACGAATAGCGTGATACATTTCACTTGTGATTCGAGTAAAAAGGGTAGAAGACAAGGTAACCGCAATAGAAAAAACAATGGTTACAGGAATAAGTCAAACAACAATGACTCGAACAGATATAATAGCAATCGTTACCGTAAAAACCGAAACAATGGCAATAATAGAGGCCGTAGACGTAATGATAGAAGAAACAACCGTAGTAATAACTATAGTAATAACTATAGTAATGACAACAGTTATGGGAATTACAATAATGGACGAAGGAATGTACACGTAGCTACTGATCAGGGAAACGTGCAGAGTTCTGGAGATGATATTCAGAACCTTCCGTATCAAAGAGTTCTACAATAGAGAGAAAAATATATAGGATTACTGAAAATTGTACTAATTTCGTAAGAATCTATAATTGTAATTCAGAAGGGTATCACTATTTTTAATCGACACTGGAGCAGAAGTGTCAATTTGCAAGGAAAACATCTACTGTAATTTAGAAAACTCAATAGAAACTAGTAATAAAATTAAATAAACGGGCATTACTAAAGAAATAACTGCATCCTTGGGCACGGCTTATCTAGATCTGCTGATTGGGAATCACAAGTTAAAGGAATCATTCCATGTTGTGTAAAGCAATTTTCCGATAAGCACGGACGGAATCATCGGCAGAGACTAAATGGTCCGTTAGCTATGTAAAATCGATTACGAAACGTTTACAATAACTTTCAACGTAGATGATGAAGACATCATACTACCAATGGACACAAAAAAAGACGAAAACATTCACAAATAAATATTTCAGCCAGAACTGAGATGATTATCCCAATTAACATAGAAGTTTCTGAGGATAGTATTGTCCTTAATTGGGAAGGGCGTTTTTGTAGGAAATACTATCATACCTGCAAAAGGTGTTCGACACATAAAAATATTGAACACCAATGACGAAGACATTGTCAAAAGGAACTTTAACGTTGAAGTAGAACCGTTAAAACAATATGACATTTTCAAATGGGAGACACAACGACATACCAAAGACAGGTTCAAGAAGCTTTTAGAGGTTATAAACAAAGAAATTCTAGACAGACTCACGATGCATGATTTACTTGAGATAATAGAACATTTCCAAGATGTGTTTCATTTGGATGGAGAAAAACTCGAACCCATCAATTTTTATAAACAGAGGTTACAAACCGTAGACAAATATCCGGTTTATATTAAAAATTACAGATTACCTCAATCCCAGAATGAAGAGATCCTACAACATATTAAGGACCTTGAAACAAATGGCATGATAGAACCATCGATAAGCCCCTATAACTCACCTCTTTTGGTTGTCCCAAAAAAGAGTGCAGATAAAAAAGCTAAATGGCGACTGGTTGTGGATTTCAGATGGCTTAATGAAAAGATAGCCAAGGACAAGTTTCCTTCAACGAGACTTGAGGACGTCTAAGATATGTTCTTCTTCTTCTTTGTAGCACTACAGCCCCTCTCGGGCCTTCGCTTAGAGATAGTTAGAGTATCTCATTTTCATGACCGTATTGATTTTTTCGGAAGTTGGTTTGGTCGGTACCATGCTCCCGTGTGCCTGCTCAGCTATGATATGATCTGATTAAATCAGTACATATCACCACTGAGTGAACACTCATAGTCTGTCCGAAAAATACCCTGACTTAAATCACGTTGCTTTCAACGAGATTTGAACCTGGGACCTTCGGTTTATGCGTTCATGCTCTAACCACTAGACCACACAGACTATTCTAAGACAAGTTAGGTAGAGCGAAATATTTCTCTACGCTGGATATGACTAGCTCTTTTTATCAAATTGAACTTGAGAAAGAGTCTAGGCCATTGACAGGATTCTCCACCAGTGATGGACATTATCAATTTAAAAGATTACCATTCGGATTGAAAATTTCAAAGGATGTTGACTATAATTCTTATTGGCTTAAGTCACGAAGCATTCTTGCATGTTGATGACATTATAGTATTCGGTTGCAGCATCAAACATCACAATGACAATCTTCGTAAAGTATTACAAAGGCTGCGTCAGCACAATTTAAAATTAAATCCTGAAAAATGCCAGTTCTTGGGATCAGAGGTAGTATATCTGGGTCATTTGATAACCAATGAAGGGATCAAGACTGATCCAACTAAAAATGATACCATCTGAAACTACCCAGTCCCGAAGAATGCAGATGAAGTGCACAGATTTGTGACGTTCTTCAATTATTATAGGCGTTTTATTTCTAAATTTGCTGAAACGGGGAATGTAACATTTAACTGGACTGAAGAATGTCAGAATGCATATGAGACTTTGAAGAGAAAATTGATAGAACCTCCAATCCTTCAATATCCAAATTTCAATAAACTTTTCATATTAACGACTGACGCTTCCAACTACGCTTTAGGCGCAGTCCTATCTCAAGGAGAAATTGGCCAAGATTTACCAATTTTTTATGCAAGTAAATCTTTGGCTAAGCACAATATTAACGAACCCACCATCGAGTAAGAACTTTTAGCCATACATTGGGGCATAAACTTCTTAAGGCCTTACATACGGAAGAAAATTTGTGGCTATGACTGATCACAGACCACTAGTATCTTTGTTTACGCATAAAAATCCTTTCAAAACTTACTAGAATTCGTGTAAATCTGTCTGATTACGATTTTTTCATTGTATATAAAAAAAGTAGTATAAATACCAATGCTGATGCATTATCAAGGATCGAGCTTGACTCAGATACCTTAAAAGCAATGGTACCTCCAGAAAACGATGAAACCACAAAGAAAAAATATTAGCTATTATCAGGCAAATGGCCTCTAAAAAAGAAATGCAAAAGAACATAGTCGACGACGTGGGCACCCATACATCGATAGAACTTGATCAACTCTATTGTCGGGATTGTGCGAATTTGTCCGACATCACTGGAATCATGAAATTAAAATTTGTTCTGCGCAGAGAAAATAAAGTTTCTATTATACGTACAAATGATATTATAGAAGTGCAATATAACGATATATCTGATGCGAAATCCGTTTCTTCAAGGATAAGCTAACAATGAAAGATGCCAGCACAAGGAACAAATATGAGACAATTGGCGATAATCCATATCCGAAACTCGTTTCGATTTCGGAGAAGCTATTGAGATTCGCGAATCAAGAAGACATAAATGAACTCTCATTATCTTTTGAAGACATTATTTTTAGGTCCATAGACAAAGTAATATTTAAAAGAATATTTAATATGTTGCAACATAAAACAAGTACGAAAAAGAAACTCCGAATCATGAAATACAAACCACCAACTAGGGTAATAGATAAAGCAAACCAAATGAAGCTAAATAGAAGAGTATCACAACTCTCCGCACGGAGGACATCTTGGAGTTCGCAAAACCTTGCTGAAATTAAAACAACGATATTGTTGTACAAATATGAACAATATGGTTAAGACTCACATAAAAAATTGTACAGCATGTTAGACCAATAAACAAGTAAGACATACGAAAGAGAGGATGGTTGAGACTGACACTCCATCAACAAGCATTGAGACGGTACAGATAGACACCGTAGGTCCATTAAGAATTTCAAATAACTACTGGTACATATTGACACTACAATGCGAATTAACGAAATTTGTAGTTGCTTTCCCTGTGGAAAATAAGGAGTTTAAAACAATAGCTAGGGGACTAGTAGAGGAATTTATATTAAAATATGGACATTTTAAAGTGCTGAAATCCAATTTAGGGTCTGAGTTTGCAAATAAACTAATGGGCGATATATGTGAGTTACTAAAAATAAAGCAAATTTCTTCAACTCCGTACCATCGCCAGACATTGGGTTCGGTTGAAAGAAACCATCGCGTACTAAACGAATATATGTACTCTTTTGCTGATGACCAGCAATGGGACACATGGGTTCCATACTACACCTTTGCATATAATACTACACCACATGTAGACACCAATTATACACCGTATGAACTAGTTTTTTTTTTCTGAATAATTTAATTGAGAATAGGGATAAGGTCTACAATCTTGATGGTTATTCTAAAGAGTTAAAGGTTAGATTGAGAACATCTATAACAAAGGCTAGGAACATAATACAGAATGTTAAATCAAAAAGAGTTCAAAATAAAATTCATACAAACCCTATACACATTAGCATTGGAGACTCAGTATTAATTAGAAATGAAAAGAGAAAGAAACATCAGCCTCCTTACAAGAGTCCTTTTGAAGTTATAAACATTGGGAATAGTGATGTAATAATTAATGTTAATGGGCTCCACAAATCAATACAGAAAGATACAGGAAAAGCATATAACGTTATGTCACAGTGAACACATTCAATTATAAACAACTATTATAGTTTTAGTAAAAAAATATATGTATAAATATTATATTATATAAGAACATAGATATACATAAACATATATATATACACACATGTACATAGAACTTCCTTTTTTTAGATCTGAATTAAGATATTGAACTAAACCCAATATATTAACAGCCACCTTGAGGTTTAGGGTGTAAATATATCCATTTTTATAGCAAGTCTGGTGATAATCATTACTTTAATACTCAATTAATCTAATGATTATCATCCGGAACTAATTTACTGCAGTAGCAATAAAAACATTAGAATTAAATTTTACTGGAATTCAAAGAATATATCAAGTATCCAATGAATAAAATATTTTTAAACTTGAAACCCAATTCATTCACACCTTAAAATGTAACATGAATCTGATTCGGTATGGAAATTCATTCACGCTTAATGTGTGAACTGAAATCTCATTTTGCCTTTTGCATTACGAATGGCAGGCGACACTTAAGATTTAATACATGAGTCAATATTAGCCATACGACGATATTTAGGGATGATTCATATGTGTTCACGTGTGGCATTTTCAGTGATCAAGTGCTTTGTTTGCAGTAATAATAAATTAAGAATTGGGTCATTTGAAAATCAACGCAAGTGAAATTTATGACCAATAAATTTTTGTATTTTATGATTAGCTTGTAAGAATTGAAATGTATAAATACCAATAAAAGATATGACAATATAACCAGTTTTTACTAGACGCGTAACACAAGAGTTTTACTACGGAACCGCTGCGAATCGTAGCGATTTTATATTTTACTAAGACTCGCTAATAATTGTAGTGACTATAAAATTATTTCTTGGAAACCATGGCGTTTGTGGATTTTAAGATCCTTCGCCATATTTCTCCGCGGCCTAGCCACTTGGCTAAGTGAGTGTACTGATATTTACCAAGTCAAAATAATAAATTTTAATCTAAATCTCAGTAGACAAGAAGCGAAAGAATTAGAAAGTCACGACGTATTATAACACTGGCCCTACCAACTGTATTAGCTTTTCTTTTAATTTCTTGTAGTCGTAATGATCGGAGCTAAGGGGATGGGATGGCAGATATTTTAGCGAAGCCATAATATTGTTCACTACGCTATGATTACTAAATTCGCGGCGATTGATTATCTTAACTTGCTGCGAAACACAGCAAAAGAAACGAACTTATTGATTGCTTAATCAAAAGTTGAGTTTATTTAACATTCTTTTTTCTTTATATACCTTAAAACTAAAATCACAGGTTGCTTATTAACTAAAATCACTTCCCCACGATTTTAAATGATCACTCAATTTAATTATTAAATGTGCCCTAATTAAACTGAAACCATAACTTGGGTCTCACACTTTAGTCATCATTTGGAATTACAAATGCCTAACATTCGATCGTTCAAAACAATGCCCCTGCATGTATATTACTCGTATCAAATGACTTTATTATTTGGTACTCATAATGACTGATCATTCTGTACTCATAATCATATGTTCTTTTGTACAAAAATACATATGATAGTCGCGTGCTTCAACAGTTAGCGTTGAATTTTATGAGTTGAAATGTGATCTCTTTCATTTGTACGTACATTCATAGTAAGGTCGCAGGAAGAAATTAATACTGCGAATAAGATTTTACATGTCTTTCATATGGTGCATATGTAATCGGACATAAATGCATGGCAAGTAATGTAATGTTTATATCAATACTATAGGTGAGGTGCAATATAAGTTTATGCAAATTAAATTTAATAATAAAGTTATTTTCTTCTTTCTTTGTTTTTTAAATTACCGTGAATATGTACTACACCTCCAATATTTCTTAATGAGTCTTATACAGTATTAGTTTAAATGCTATATATATATAAATATATATATATATATATATATATATATATATATATATATATATATATATATGTATATATATATATATATATATACGAGTGTATATATATATATATATATAGATATGTATATACATATATATATATATATATATATATATATATATATATATAGATATATATATATATATATATATATATATATATATATATATATACATATATGTATATATATATATATATATATATATATATATATATATATATACATATATATATATATATATATATATATATATATATATATATATATATATATATATATATGTAAATTAAGATGAATCATAATATTTACTTTATTTAATTGCCATTGTATCTACTACAAGTTGAAAAATTATTCGTATTCGTATAATTTTATATTACGTCTAGTACATTGTAATGGCCTTTATAGGGTTTTTGATGTTTTTCATGTTTTTCATTTTTCAATAGAATCATATCTCCAATTATTATGTTCAAAGGATTTATATACTTCATTTTATTTACTCGTTTTGATTTGAGATTTTCAATCATTTCTCGTGCTTTCAATATAGACGTTCTCAACCTAACTTTTAGTTCATTTGCATAATCTTATAAATTAAAATTTTGTTTTTATCTTCAACAATTTCATTCGGAAAGCATGGAAGTTTTCCGAATATTAATTCATAGGGTGTATAATTTGTATCTTTGTATGGAGTAGTATTGTATGCAAAGGTATAATATGGTACCCATTAATCCCATTCGTAATCATCAGCGAAAAAATAAATGTATTCATTAAGCATTCGATGATTACGCTCGACTGCGCCTGGAGTCTGGTGATGGTACGGAGTGGAAAAAATCTGCTCTTTTTTCAACAATTTGCATATTTCTGACATTAGCTTATTTTTAATTCAGTCCCTAAATCTGTCTTGAATATATTAAAATGTCCAAACTTTAAAATAAATTCCTTAAATATACCTAATGCTACAGTATGTGCTTCCTTATTTTCTATGGGGAATGCAAACACGAATTTTGTCAATTCGCATTGTAAAGTTAATATGTATCTGTAACGGCTTGATATGCGAGGCGGACCTACAGTATCTACTTCAATTGCTTGAAAATTGTGTCAGCTTTTACCATTTTTTCGGTAGTGTGCCTAACTTGCTTACTTATGCGACAAGTTTTGCAATGGTTGACATAACATTTTACCAATTCACTCGTATCTTTCCAACAAAATCTTTGTTTGAATTTCAATAAAGTCTTTCGAACACCGAAATGTCCCCGATGTGGTGTATTGTGATAGTCTTCAATTAACTTCATTTGTTCATCTTTATTAGTTATTAATTTCGGCAGCTAGTAAATTAATATTCTTCAGTTTGTACGTGTATTGTTGTGTTGGAACATGTTAAATTTCGTTAAAATTCATGTTAAAATTTCGTTTAAATTCATGTTAAAATTTCGTTTAAATTCATTTTTATCCATGGATTTAAATATTTCATCATCTTCTGATAATGAGAGTTTGCTTATGTTCTCATTCTTGGCAAATTTCAACAGCTTTTCTTATGTTGAAACGTATTCCAAATTAGACTTGTCATTATTGCTCTCATTAGAATGAATGGTAGCATTTGTATTAGTGTTAAATAGCTTATCATTGGCAAAAACGTGTTTACTGCTAGATTTATTGCTATAAAATACTTCAGTATATTTGTCAGTGCGTACTTTTTAGGGTTTTGTAAAATAATTTTACGAAACCCTTCTAAAATCGCGTCCTGTCTGTCCGTCTGTCCGTCTGTCTGTCTGTCCGTCCGTCCGTGTGTCACAGCAGTTTTTCTCGGAAACTACTTAAGCTAGAAACATCAAATTTTGTATGTAGATGTAAAGTGGTGATCTCTTCAAAGTTCAAATATAAAAAAATTTTATAAGGCATTTAAGGGGGGTCTCCCCATGTAGGGAGTGACCCCCCGAAAAAAAAATTTCATTGAAGGTGGCCGATATGGGTATCAAATGAAAGGCCTCAATGAGAACTTTTCAAAACAGGTCTTCGTTTGGCAAAGTTTGCTTCGGGGGGCGCACAGGGAGGGGAAATACACGAAAAATTTGTGTCCCCCCCCTCGCGATTGGACACCTGTGATCCGAAAAATCTGAAAAAAATCAAGAATGTAGGTCTTGATGAGTACAACAACAACAAATACGTGAGAAGTCACAATTCACTCAACTTTGTTAGTAATAGTATGATTTATCGATTTTATGTTTTCTTGAATAAAATCTTAACGGTGCCCTTAAATTCAATGAAATTCAGTACACAGATGGCTATTTATAAGATTGATTTACCCTGCAAGTTTCATAAAGATTGAATCATATTTAGCGAAGTTATACCGGTTTGAATTTTCCTGTATTACTATGGAACAATATGCGTTGCATGTATTACTATGGCAACATATGGCTATGGAACAACACGCGCTTTTTACCGACTCAGACACTACAGTTTTGCTAGGATTTGCATGAAAATTTCAGTAATGATAGGTGTCATGTATATCTTTGAGAATCGGTTGAGCTAGTGGTATCAGTAATCGTAAAACAAGAAAGTGGCTGTTTTAAATGCGAAGATTGAATAATTTTGAGTTAGTTTTTCCCAACTTCAACGTTTAAGGTGCATGCTTTGAACACTTGATTCAATTTAATGAATGACTGTAGATCAGTACCTACAATCAATGCGTAGAAGTGAAACAAATCAAGGAGGCGGGAGAGAGCTCCTAGCAAAAGGGTTTTGTAACCATTCTAGGATTCGAAAAATTGGCCATCAATCGATGATAACAGTACAGGAGAGTGGCCCCTGAAAAAAAAAAATTCATCAAACGTAGCCGATATGAGTATGAAATAAAAGTTTTCATGGGAGCTTTTCAAAACAGTTGTTAAACTGCCAATTTTTGCTTCAGTGGGGCACAGGGGGTAAATATGTGAAAAATGTGTTTCCTCCGTCGCGGCTGGACATGTGAAATAATTATCAAGGGAGATATTTATGAGTATACCAATACCAAAAACCTCAGAAGTCGAAATACGTTCAACTTTGTGAATAATAGTATGATCTTCGTATTTCATATTTTCTCCAATAAAATCGTCTTTGACATGTTTCTTGATGTGATTCGATCTGGTGACTGCATTTTGTAAATTGAATACAAAACCCTTCTAACATGAGCGTAGGTCTGTTTACCCAACTTGTTTATCTTTATTTTTTGTGTTGCACAACATAGTGAATTTCAATTTTGGTATACCCGTAATGTCAGACAATCTAGTGCAATCCCAACAATAGAGTTGATCAGGTTCTATTTTTGTGCTGGTGCATTCGTTGTTGACTGTGTTTTTATTTTTCGTATTGTTTGCCATGCCTCTAGTAATTACTAATAACTTTCGTTTCACTTTTCATCAGTGTCCGTAGGTATCACTGATTTAAGTACAGAGTTATCCATTTCGTGTTCGGGAAAGTATAACCCTGTCATTTGACATCTGTAAGAATTAAATGTCATCCAACGCGTGTTTTTCTAGCTGAAAGTTTGCCATTTAGAAATCTAGATCGTTTAATAGTCAAAGAACGCGTTAAAATTATTAAATTTTATTATAAAAATTGTGATTCTGCTGTATAAACATTTAGGGCTTTACGAGCCGATTACGGTCGACATAATCGACCTACACAGCAAACAATTTCGAACACAGTGAGAAAATTTGAAGAGACTGGATCGGTTATTGATATTGCAAGGCCTGTGTATCACGGCAACATTCGTTCTTCTGTAAATATCACTGTCGTTGCTCAAAGTGTGGAGGAAGACCCGAATTTCTCGATTCCTCGACGTGCTCAACATCTGGGCTTGTCTTACGGCTCATTGTGGCGGATTTTGCATTTGGATTTGCATCTCACTCAAGAACTTAAGCTTCAAGTCCATACACAACGCAGAATGTATGCGAATTGCGTGATTGAATAACAAGCTATAGATAACGATTTTTAGAACAAAATTTTCTTTCTTCATTTTTCGCTCAGTGAATACGTAAATGAACAGAACTGCCGCATATGGGGCTCTTAAAACCCTCAGGTGATCGCAGAAAGGCCTTTGCATCCGGAGAAAGCGACCGTTTGGTGTGCATTATGGTCTGGTGGTATTATTGGGCCGTATTTTTTTGAAAACGATCAAGGAAGAGCCATTACAGGCAATTCTGACCGCTATGGACGAATGTTAACCGATTATTTTTGGAGAGAAATTGAAGATTTTGATCTGGAGAACATGTGGTTTCAACAGGACGGAGCCACAAGCCACACAACACAGGCTAATCGAGCGCTTTTGCAAGAGAAATTTCCAGGACACGTAATTTCGATATTGAGTGATGCCAATTGGCCCGACAGATCCTGCGACCTAAAGCTTTGGATTTCTTTTTATGCGGTTTTGCGAAAGATTGTGTTAACGCAAACAGTCCTCAAAATCTTGAGCAATTGAAAGCCAATATTCGTGAATTTATGGCCGAGATATTGCCGGAAATGTGCCGAAAAGTCATTGAAAACGACCTCAAAAGGATGGAGGCCTGTAAGAGGTCCCGTGGAGGACAGTTGAATGTTGTTGTGTTTCACGTATAATGGCAAGGTTTAGTCTTTATATTGAATAAAAATTTTGTTTCCATCTGAATATTTTATGTTATTTTTTTTAAGCTTTACTTTTCCAAGCGTAAAATGGATAACCCTACATATCTGAATCTAGCTCGATTCTAGACAAAGCATTTGCATTGATATTCATGCTTCCTTTTTAGTGTTTTGTAAAATAATTTTACAAAACCCTGCTGAAATCGCGTCCTGTCTATCCGTTTGTCCGCCTGTCTGTCCGTCCGTGTGTCACAGCAGTTTTTCTCGAAAAGTACTTAAGCTAAAAACATCAAATTTTGTATGTAGATGTAAAGTGGTGCTCTTTTCAAAGTTCAACTACAAAAAAACGTTATAAAGTATTTAAGGGGGGTCTCCCCATATTGGGGAGTGACACCCCGGAAAAAAAATTTCATTGAAGGTAGCCGGTATGGGTCTTGATGAGAACTTTTCAAAACAGGTCTTAGTGTGGCAAAGTTTGCTTCGAGGGGCGCACAGGGAGGGGAAATACATGAAAAGTTTGTGCACCCCTCCCCTCGCGATTGGACACCTGTGATCCGAAAAATCTGAAAAAAATCAGAACTGTAGGTCTTAGTGAGTGCAACAACAACAAATACGTGAGAAGTCGCAATTCACTCAACTTTGTTAGTAATAGGATGATTTATCGATTTTATGTTTTCTTGAATAAAATCTTAACGGCACCCTTAAATTCAGTGAAATTCATTACACGGACGACTAAGTTATAGTGGTTTGAATTTTCCTGTATTACTATGGAACAATATGCGCTGCATGTATTACTATGGCAACATATGGCTATGGAACAACATGAGCTTTTTACCGACTCAGGCACTACAGTTTTGCTAGGATTTGTATGAAAATTTCAGGAATGATAGGTGTCATGTATATCTTTGAGAATTGGTTCCGCTAGTGGTATCAGTAATCGTAAAACAAAACAAGTTGGGTAAACAGACCTACGCTCATGTCAGAAGGGTTTTGTATTCAATTTTCAAAATGCAGTCACCAGATTGAATAAAGTCAAGAAGCATGTCAATGACGATTTTATTGGAGAAACTATGAAATTCGAAGATCATACTATTATTAACAAAGTTGAAAGAATTTAGACTTCTGAGGTTTTTGTTATTGTTATACTCATAAATATCTCCCTTGATAATTATTTCAGATGTCCATTCGCGAGGGAGGATGTATGTATTTCCCCCCTGTGCCCCACTGTAGCAAAAACTGACAGTTTAAGAACTGTTTTGAAAAGCTCCCATGAAAACTTTCATTTCATACTCATATCGGCTACGTTTGATGAATTTTTTTTCAGAGGCCACTCTCCTGTACTGTTATCATCGATTAATAGCCAATTTTTTCGAATCTTAGAGCTGTTACAAAGCCCTTATGTTAGAAGCTCCCTCCCGCCTCCTTGACTTGTTTCACTTATGAGTATTAATTGTAGGTACTCAGCTTTAGTCATTCATTAAATTGAATCAAGTGTTCAAAGCATGCACCTTAAACGTTGAAGTTGGGAAAAAATAACTCAACATTATTCAATCTTCGCATTTAAAACAGCCACTATTTTGTTTTACGATTACTGATACCACTAGCTGAACTGATTCTCAAAGTTATTCATGCTTCTATCATTCCTGAAATTTTCATGCAAATCCTAGCAAAACTGTAGTGTCTGAGTCGGTAAAAAGCGCATGTTGTTCCATAGCCATATGTTGCCATAGTAATACATGCAGCGCATATTGTTCCATAGTAATACAGGAAAATTCAAACCACTATAACTTCACTAAATATGATCGAATCGTTATGAAACTTGCAAGGTTAATCAATCTTATAAATAGACATCTGTGTATCAAATTTCATTGAACTTAAGGGTACCGTTAAGATTTTATTCAAGAAAACATAAAATCGATAAATTATACTATTACTAACAAAGTTGAGTGAATTGCGACTTCTCACGTATTTGTTGTTGTACTCATCAAGGCCTACATTCTTGATTTTTTTCAGATTTTTCGGATGAAAGGTTTCCAATCGCGAGGGGGGGGGGTACACAAATTTTTCGTGTATTTCCCCTCCCTGTGCGCCCCTTGAAGCAAACTTTGCCAAATTAAGACCTGTTTTGTAAAGTTCTCATCAAGACCTTTCATTTGATACCCATATCGGCTACCTTCAATGAAATTTTTTTTCGGGGGGTCACTCCCCTACATGGGGAGACCCCCCTTAAATACCTTATAAAAATTTTTAGTAGTTGAACTTTGAAGAGATCACCACTTTACACCTACATACAAAATTTGATGCTTCTAGCTTAAGTAGTTTCCGAGAAAAACTGCTGTGACACACGGACGGACGGACGGACGGACGGACGGACGGACGGACGGACGGACGGACAGACAGACAGACGGACAGACGGACAGACAGGACGTGATTTTAGAAGGGTTTTGTAAAATTATTTTACAAAACCCTAAAAGTGGTTGTTTTAAATGCGAAGATTTAATAATTTTGAGTTATTTTTTCCCAACTTCAACGTTTAAGGTGCATGCTTTGAACACTTGATTCAATTCAATGAATGACTGAAGATGAGTACCTACAATTAATGCTCATATGTGAAACAAGTCAAGGAGGTGGGAGAGAGCTCCTAGCAAAAGGGCTTTGTAACCATTCTAGGATTCGAAAAAATAGGCCATTAATCGATAACAGTACAGGGAAGTGGCCCCTGAAAAAAAATTCATCAAACGTAGCCGATATGAGTATGAAATGAAAGTTTACATGGAAGCTTTTCGAAACAGTTCTTAACCTGTCAGTTTTTGCTACAGTGGGGGCACAGGGGGGAAATACATGAAAAATGTGTTTCCTTCCTCGTGAATGGACATCTGAAATAATTATCAAGGGAGATATGTATGAGTATAACAATAATAAAAACCTCAGAAGTCGAAATTCGTTCAACTTTGTTAATAGTAGTATGATCTTCGTATTTCATATTTTCTCCAATAAAATTGTCTTTCACATGTTTCTTGATTTGATTCGATCTGGTGACTGCATTTTGTAAATTGAATACAAAACCCTTCTGAAATGAGCGTAGGTCTATTTACCCAACTTGTTTATAGACTGTCGTAAAGTCATAGTCGGCAAAATCTACTCGTAATATGGTTAACTTTGCTGAAGGATTTTTATGACTGAACTAAGAAGCAAGTTGTCTGTGGTCAGTGACCACTATGAATTTTCTACCATAAAGATAATGTCTGAAAAAGTCTATAGCCAAATGGATTGCTAAAATTTCTTTTTCAATTGTTGGTTTGTTGATGTGTTTTGCTAATGATGTACTGGCATAAGATATTGGTAGATTGGAACCAATTTCACCTTGAGATAGGACTACGCCTAACGCATAGTTAGATGCGTCAGTAGTTAAAATAAATGTTTTTTAAAATTTGGATATTGCAAAATCGGAGTTTTAATTTGTTTTGCTTTTAATATCTCATGGGTTTTCTGATATTCTTCTGCCCATACGAATGTAACGTTCTTCTTTAATGAAGAATTGAGGCACTTTTCCGTCTCTGCAAAATTTGGAATGAATTGCCTGTAATAATTACAAAATCCCACAAACCTTCGAACATCATCTGAATTTTCTGTGACGGGGTAGTTCTTGATTGTTTCGTGCTTTGACGGGTCTGTTTTCACACCTTCACGGGTGATCAAATGACCCAAGTACACTACTTCCGGTCTCAAAAATTGGCATTTTTCTCGATTCAGTTTCAAATTATACTTACGCAACCTACTCAATGACTCAATGACTCAATGACTTGCTGCTCAGCACATTCAACGCTTGCCAATGGGACGGGGTTTCCCCGGTACGATGGAAGTTGGCGAAGCTAGTAATGATCAGCAAGGGGAAGGGAAATCACGAATCGCTGTCTACATACCGCCTGTGCTAGAGAAACCCATCGAGGGAAGATTCACTGACGCGGTTCGTGCTGCTGGGGACCTATCTCCTCGGCAGTACGGGATGTCAGGAATGCCTTCAACTCCGCTAGATGGGTGGATATTCTGGATACGCTGGAAAACTCTTTTCAAGTTCTAGAATATCAAATGCGGCTTTTGAGGAACTACCTAAAGGACCGAAGCCTGCTCTACGACACGACACAGGGCCAACGAAGGATGGAAATTACATCGGGCATTGCCCAGGGATCTATCCTTGGTCCGGACCTGTGGAACGTGTCTTACGACGGACTACAGCGACTTGAGATGCCAAATGAGTCGCGCTTGGTCAGCTACGAGGATGATGTTGCGGCTCTGGTCACCAGACGCACCGTTGAACAAGCGCAACTTAGACCAGGTATGCTTATGCGCCGTGGGTTCAGCTTAGCACTGGAGAAAACCAAAGTAGTCATCTTGACAAAAAAGAGAATCTCTAGAGTAAAGATGATCAGTATTGGCGACTTACAAATCGAATCGAAGTCAGCGGTGAAGTACCTGGGGCTACTAATCGACTCAAAGATGAGTTTCTTTGAGCAAATCAGGGCAACGGCTGAGAAGGCTGCTTCGGGAATATTGGCCCTGAGTCGACTTATGGCCAACTTAGCGGGACCCAGCCCATCAAGAAGACGCCTCTTGATGAGTGCTGTAGGGTCAGTGCTACTGTACGGAGCAGAGGTATGGGGCGACGATCTCAGCAAAGAGGTATACCGAAAACGTTTGGCACAGGTACAGAGAAGAGGAGCCTTGATAATTGCATCTTCGTATCCAACAGTCTCTGGCTCGGCGGTGAAAGTTATTGCAAGCGTGAAACCTGTCGCCCTCCTTGCTAGAGAGCGCCACGCTATTTACCTGCGCTGAAACGAGGATGCGAGGGAGATGGTTGTCCGCGAGGAGAGATGGTGAGACTGACTTCTATCTGAACCAGCTTTTGAGCCGGCATGGCTGTTTTCAGTCTTACCTGCACAAGATCGGTAAGCTACTGTCTCCCGATTGTCGGGTTTGCCCAGGAAAGGAGGACAATGCCTGCCACACATTTTTTGCGTGTACGAAATGGGTCAGGCTGCGAAGGGAATTCTACAGGGAGACGGAAGAGCTCACTCTGGATAATATAGTTGCGGTGATGCCCGAATCGGTTGACAAATGGAACCAGGTGGCACATTATGCTCGGGCAGTCCTAAAATATAAAAGGGACTCACAGCAGCTGGGGGCGCTGGGGCTGGGGGATCGCTCTTCTGGCATTTCCTCTTCCCCTCTCCCCTCCCACTAGGAAAGGGACTCCCCCAGCTTGAAGGCGCCCCACGGCGTAACAAAACGAGACCTGGCCCGAAGTAATGTGTCAAACGGTTCCAGGCTGGGTTCTCAGGTTGACAGGGGAGGTGTTCAGTGGGTAGTCTAGTCACGCATGGAAGTCCCACACTCTGTGCATAAATAGCATTCACCTCCCTACCACAAAAGAAAAACATACTCAATACTTTGCAAAGAGTGTCGTTGTGATGTTTGATGCTACATCCGAAAACTGTGATATCGTCCACATGTATGAAAGCCTCATAACTTAAACAACTAGGCACTACGGTTAAGATCCGTTGAAAACTATTGGATGATATTTTCAAACCAACTGGTAACCTCTTAAACTGGTAATGCCCATCGCTTATTGAAAATGCTGTCAATGGTCTGAACGCTTTTTCAAGTTCTATTTGGTGGAAAGAATTAGTCATGTCTAGTGTGGAAAAATATTTGGCCTTCCTAGCTTCCAAAACGTCCTCAAGTCTGGTCAAAGGAAACTTCCCGTTAACAATTTTATTGTTAAGTTTACGGAAATCTACAATCAAACGCCATTTTCGCTCTCCATTTTTCGCCTTTTTTGGTATTACCAAGAGTGGTGAATTGTACGGACTGACGGATGGTTCAATGATATCATTAGACTCTAAGTCTTTGACTTGTTGTAGAATCCCATCGTTTTGAGCCTGAGGTAATCTGTAATTTTTTTATATATACTGGGCTTGAATCTTATGTTTGTAATCTTTTTTTTAAAAAATTGTTTTTTGTTAATTTTTCCCCTTCCAAAAAAAACACAAATGAAAAATTCTTCAAAAATTTTCAACGCGCTTTTCTTGAATGGTTTTACCAAAATTATCTTTGTTGGTTTAACTTAGCAATATCTTAAAACGCGCTTTAGTGCATTCTTGCTTTTCTTCTACAACGATGTTATTATTCCTCAAAGGTTCAACCTCTGCTGTGAAATCCTTTATCACAACAGAATTGTCTGTGGTGTTTAGAATATTCATATGTTGAATTTCTTTTGCTGGTATGGCGGTACTAGCAAGAATTTCTGAATTCAGTAAAATACTATCTTCATCAAGTTTCAGATTTACTGGGACTATAGCTTCTGTTCTAGCAGATACATTAATACGATAACTGCTGGGTTTTTTTTGTACACATTGGTAAAATGACTTCATTAACATTAATATTAAACATAAACTGTGAGTACATCCCTCTATAATACCATCTGTGGTTATTGGAAAATTTTCAGTTAAAGCATGAAAAGAATTAGTCACTTCACTTTCCCTAATTTCTAAAGTTAAATCTAATGTGCCTAGTGAAATCGCAACCTCTTTGGTTATTCCTGCTAACTTAATCCTATCATTAGTTCTTAATTCGTAATCTATATTGTTATGTATACCATATTTGCATATAGATATGTCTGCACTTGTTTCTACTAGGAATCTTAAGTTTTTACGTGCATTATGACAATAAACTTCAATAAAGTTTGTACAGGTTACAGTTATTCTATAAATTCTATGCTTTACTCGCGGAAGTTGTTGTCCACTTCCTCGCCGGTCACTTGCAAGCTTCCCTGATCCGACATCACGTTAATATGTCTTCTATTGTTCTGGTTTTGAGTGTACCTGTTATCATATCTTCTATTGGCTGAATCATTATTGTACCTTCTATAATTACTATTATTGGAAGCTCTATTGTAATCTTAATTATTTGATCTATCGCCTACATTATTCCTGTTATTGTAATTGTTTCTACAACACTTTTTGTTACCCCTATCATCATTGTTCCTACTGTTGTTATTGTTTCCATTGTTCTTTTCGTTATACTGTTGGTTGTTGTAACGTTTACCTTGCTTGTATCCTTTTTAGGGTTTTGTAAAATAATTTTACAAAACCCTTCAAAAATCGCGTCCTGTCTGTCCGTCTGTCCGTCTGTCTGTCTGTCCGTCCGTCCGTCCGTCCGTCCGTGTGTCACAGCAGTTTTTCTCGGAAACTACTTAAGCTAGAAGCATCAAATTTTGTATGTAGGTGTAAAGTGATGATTTCTTCAAAGTTCAACTACTAAAAATTTTTATAAGGTATTTAAGGGGGGTCTCCCCATGTAGGGGAGTGACCCCCCGAAAAAAAAATTTCATTGAAGGTAGCCGATATGGGTATCAAATGAAAGGTCTTGATGAGAACTTTACAAAACAGGTCCTAATTTGGCAAAGTTTGCTTCGAAGGGCGCACAGGGAGGGGAAACACACGAAAAATTTGTGTCCCCCCCCCCTCGCGATTGGAAACCTTTCATCCGAAAAATCTGAAAAAAATCAAGAATGTAGGCCTTGATGAGTACAACAACAAATACGTGAAAAGTCGCAATTCACTCAACTTTGTTAGTAATAGTATGATTCATCGATTTTATGTTTTCTTGAATAAAATCTTAACGGTACCCTTAAGTACAATGAAATTTGATACACAGATGTCTATTTATAAGATTGATTAACCTTACAAGTTTCATAAAGATTCGATCATATTTAGCGAAGTTATAGTGGTTTGAATTTTCCTGTATTACTATGGAACAATATGCGCTGCATGTATTACTATGGCAACATATGGCTATGGAACAACATGCGCTTTTTACCGACTCAGACACTACAGTTTTGCTAGGATTTGCATGAAAATTTCAGGAATGATAGATGCATGAATAACTTTGAGAATCAGTTCAGCTAGTGGTATCAGTAATCGTAAAACAAAATAGTGGCTGTTTTAAATGCGAAGATTGAATAAGGTTGAGTTATTTTTTCCCAACTTCAACGTTTAAGGTGCATGCTTTGAACACTTGATTCAATTTAATGAATGACTAAAGCTGAGTACCTACAATTAAAACTCATAAGTGAAACAAGTCAAGGAGGCGGGAGGGAGCTTCTAACATAAGGGCTTTGTAACAGCTCTAAGATTCGAAAAAATTGGCTATTAATCGATGATAACAGTACAGGAGAGTGGCCTCTGAAAAAAAATTCATCAAACGTAGCCGATATGAGTATGAAATGAAAGTTTTCATGGGAGCTTTTCAAAACAGTTCTTAAACTGTCAGTTTTTGCTACAGTGGGGCACAGGGGGGAAATACATACATCCTCCCTCGCGAATGGACATCTGAAATAATTATCAAGGGAGATATTTATGAGTATAACAATAACAAAAACCTCAGAAGTCTAAATTCTTTCAACTTTGTTAATAATAGTATGATCTTCGAATTTCATAGTTTCTCCAATAAAATCGTCATTGACATGCTTCTTGACTTTATTCAATCTGGTGACTGCATTTTGAAAATTGAATACAAAACCCTTCTGACATGAGCGTAGGTCTGTTTACCCAACTTGTTTTCTGTTATTGTTATCGATATGCATAACGTTGTTTACTACCTGTGGTTTCGAATTTTCCAATTCCAAGGCAAAAGACATAGCTTCACCAAAATTTTTGGGTCTAGCGGAGCTAAATTGTGCTTCTCAAATGATCGTTTAGACCATTCTTGATATAGTGAGTTCATAATCATCATTGATTTTAGTGACCACTTTTTTCTCGGATACTGATGCTTGACTGCCTAAGCTTGAATTTGGAGCTGGTTCAATTCGCATATTAAAAATGCAATTTTGTCCTTATAAGCTGTTACACTTAATTTCTTTTGCACAGTATTACTGAGCTGAGTATGAAGTTGAGGGATTGTTTTGTTACTGTTGAATTACAATAACAACGCGGACTTTAGGGTCTCAAAAGATGGTATGTTGCCATCACTGACTCAAAGCTTGACAGAAGCGCTTAACTTCACATTCTTGACAAAATCTATGAGTAACTGCTTGCCGTTGGTATTAATGTAAGAGTGTAATAGCTCCACAATTTTCAAAAATGACTTAAATTCTTTGCATTTTCCCTCAAAGATTGGGATTATCTTTAGAGCAAATTCTAATGAAAACTCAGCCATTCTGTATTTTTCTTCTAAGATTGGCAAACTTTGTTCCAAATCCTCCTGAAGGGTGATAGTATTGTCTTGAATGGATTCAATATCCTGTTTGGTATATCGCTGTCTTCCTAATTGTAGCCAAAGTTCTCCTTCAAGGATTGTCGCTTTGGCTCTAAATTTTACTTTCAAGTTTAAAAGTTCTGAATAGCTCTCTGATAAACCTGCTAATAGTGGATTTAATTCCCCTCTCCGGGACTTTACAGTTTGTAATTTTTCAAACAAGGTCTCAAAATATATGGATTCTTTGAACTTTTTTCTTAAAGTTCTTGAAACCCTGTTATTCTCTTCTACAATAGCTCGTAATTTATCTATAAGACAGTTGTTGTATTCATATATTATTATTATTAAAAAGAATTCTTATTGCTAGACATTAACATTCCTATTAATTCTTTTTACAACATAATTTTTATTGTACTTATTGTAATAATACAGTAGAACTATTGCAACTACAAGAACTGCAGATGTTGTTATCGTCTGCCGGTACTCCTCCACAACTCCATTGTTCTCATTCGAGCAGTTATTTCCCATGGCTGCGATTTGGTGGTTTGAGCACCAATATTTTCCTTTGAAGAAGTTTTTTCGATTTTCCGTGCATTAGCCTTATGACTCTATGAAGTTCCGCCCTTGCTTGCTTCAAACTGGTTTTCTGTCCCCCTCTTAGTTGTCGTTTTTTACAAATTAATGGCGTCTCGTCTCTAGCCTGGGATCTTTCTCGAAACACTTCAATTCTTCTAGGCTTGGGGCCTGCACCAATTTCCAATCAAACGTAAATTGGTACGTCGTGATTTTCTCTTTTTGGCTCTGGAGTGTACTCTTCAACCTGAGTATTCGCTGCACACTGATATTTGGCTACCTTTACTTGGTTGAGGTATTCCTCAGCGTGGCTACAACACCTTCCAAAAATCATTTCCAAACCTTCGTCATTCGATGATACGTCGCCAAAAAGTTCTTTAGACCGATCCTTGAGCGTGAAATTTTTGCATCGAGTTTTATCCTTGTCTAGCTGCGTTGGGTTTGCAGGATCACCATATAATAATTTTCTTTCAACTACTTGTAGTCGTAATGATCGGAGCTAAGGGCACGGGATTGATGTCTAAGGACGAAATATTTTCATAATTAAATTATACCTATGCAAGCGGTCTTGCATCCGCAGATATTTTAGCGAGGCCATAATATTGTCCACTACGCTATGATTACTAAATTCGCGGCGTGAAATCGCGGATGAAATTGATTATCTTAACTTGCTGCGAAACACAGCAAAAGAAACGAGCTTACTGATTGCTTAATCAAGAGTTGAGTTTATTTAATATTTTTTTTCTATATATACCTTAACAATAAAATCACAGGTTGCTTATTAACTAAAATCACTTCCCCACGATTTTAAATGATCACTCAATTTAATTATTAAATGTGCCCTTATTAAACTAAAACCATAACTTGGGTCTCACACTTTAGTCATCATTTGGAATTACAAATGCCTAACATTCGATCGTTCAAAACAATGCCCCTGCATGTATATTACTCGTATCAAATGACTTTATTATTTGGTACTCATAATGACTGATCATTCTGTACTCATAATCATATGTACATTTGTACAAAAATACATATGATAGTCGCGTGCTTCAACAGTCAGCGTTGAACTTTATGAGTTGAAATGTGATCTCTTTCATTTGTATGTACATTCATAGCAAGGTCGCTGGAAGAAATTAATACTGCGAATGTGATTTTACATGTCTTTCATATGTAATCAGACATAAATGCAAGGCAAGTAATGTAATGTTTATACCAATACTATATGTGAAGTGCAATATAAGTTTATGGGAATTAAATTTAATAATAATTTTATTTTTCCTTATTTTTGTTTTTTAGATTATCTTGAATATGTACTACACAGCTCTGAATGAAGTGTGTTCCATCATCAAAGCCCAAAAGAATAATAAATCGACAGGCATCGATGAGATTCCAGTGGAGCTCATCAAATATGGTGGCATCAATGTTCATAAAGCTATCCTCAAAGTGTAGTGATATCACAACATCAAACTACTCAAACTCGAATTACATTCCAATCATTCTAATTGAAATGCAACTTCCTACGATAAAATTCCACATGAATCACATGGGCATACTCGACCACGCGACCAACCATAAACAATCATGTTTATTACTTCATGGTCACGGTCAAGTATCATGTTGCACATTTGTACAAATGTTGTTGCCGGTATTTCACACCTCGTAAAATAAAGAGCATTGCATTCATAAATTATGAATGAAAGTTGAGTGCATCATATGACAATGAACAAGTGCATATGATGACTCGTGTGTGGACATACGATGAGGTGTTGAATGGCTAAGACAACATATGAGCAAATATGGAATGTAGGATAAGTGGATGAGTAATAAATATTAGTATTTATTGATCTAGATTTTCGGGCGACATAATTACCACTTGAAAGGGTCAGTCATGTTCTCACATAAGTCAAAATGAATGATGTATTTAGTAGGTTAAGAAATAGTATTTAAGAAAAAGTTATATGGAAATAAAATCAGACTTGATTTAGAAGTCAACTGCCGACATTGGCGTTGTTTCATTTCTTCAAACACTAAAACATATAAGTGCCCATAGGCTGCCACTGGCTTTAGCGTTTATACGCTGATACCAATAATAACTTAACTTACAATATGGCGATCCTAGGCAATACCGAACCAGGGAAGCGTGATGGAAGGAATTGAGGAGCTCTGGAGACTCTACATGCCGAAGGAAAAGGTAAAAGAATACGTGTTTAAACCCATACAACACCCAGCTCTAGTGTACAAACCAGCAGGTAAGGAGACTCCACCGAAGCCTGGACCACAACCAATCACAATCGAAGAGTACAGAAAGCGCACGGCGAAGAAAACCCAACCAACACAACCACCACCAAGGAAGAAGACTTGCGGAGGACGCAAGGTACGCCTGAGGTAGGAACGCGGAAACCTGTACCGCTTAATAGCAACTAGCCACGGGAAATTAAAGCAAGAATTTTTCCGCCAATTAGCTGAGTTACCACAAAAATACAAAAAATAATGGCGAACTGTTCATCGACAACTAACCAAGGAATTTTGGTTGAATACAAGCAAGCAACGGCGACAGCAACAATTTTTTTAGTGATAATTATTTTCATGTATTTTTATAATAGGCATCAGAATAAGTATGTATCTAGAAAGGTAGCTAGGCTAGCAAATGTATAGCATTGAGTTTTAAAAAGAAAAAATAACAATAATATAATATATGTATGTCATAGAATCTTAAAATGAATTTTGGTTCATCTTCTGTTAAATTATAAATTATGCTAACGTTTTTATAATGATTTTCCTATGGGGACAATTAAAGCTCTACTTGAGGAAGTTGACAAGTTAATAGCGAACAGCAAAAAAAGTATTAATCGGGTCTTTAGGCTTGAAACAATTACACAAAAAATTGAAAGACTGGATACTTTTAAAGTAGAAATAAACGCTTTATTTAGTAATATCAAGGATCACGAGATTTTAGAGCCGAAAGTACAGTTTAGAAAGCTGTATACAGAACTGAAGGAAATTTTATTGGCACAGTTGGAAAATTCTAGAAGATCTTTAGCCAAAATGGGAGATTTTGACCTGCACATGACTATTAAGACCATTCCTATGTTTTATAAAAATTGTGGAATATATAGACAAAAAGCTGGCAGACGCAGCTAAACCCGAATTAGTCAATTTCGTTGTTAATGTGAAGTTATCAGATAATGTTCGTACTTCCCTTAGTACTGATATTCCACAGACGGTAGCATAGTTACAATCAAAATTGTTTCTTACGTATAAACCCAAAAATACTGTTGCAAATATTCATACTTCACTTAACTCATTGTCTCAGAAGCGTCCGAGTGTAACGCAATATAAGGAGAAGTTCCTTAGCTTAATTAGTGAGCTTAATCAATTCCAAATAACCGAACTAGGCGACAAGGTTACACCTGCGCAGAAACAACTGGTGTCTACTTTGAACGATTCATACGCCCTAACCGTATTCAAGAATGGACTGAACGACCAATATAAAAACATTGTGTTTGCTGCCTGACCTCAAAATTTAACGGATGCCATAAACCTAGCCCTGGAGTTAGAGAAGAGTGAGAGCACTCAACAAAGTAACGTTATGTTTTATAACAAAGGCAAAAATGACAATTACAAGAAAAGGGGCAAGAATTACAACGACAAAAGAGGAAACGAAGGGGGTAGGAATAACTACAAAAGCGACAAAAACGGTAATAAAGGGAACAATAATAATGGTGGGAACTATCAAAAGAAGAAACGGAAAAATTACAGAAACAATAATGATAGTAAGAATTATAGAAACGTAAGTGTAGTTCAAGGGCAGGGAAACGTAGAATCCTCCGGAGAGGATTAAGCCATGAAAATAAAAGAAACCCTCCCGGAGTAGAGAACCGAATATAAGAGTCCAACTCCGGATTAAAAGATAGTAATAAGCTGTACACTATTTCTGGTAATTGTCCTAATTTTATAGAATTACATTGTAAGAATGTCAAATCAAACCTCACTTTCCTGGTAGACACAGGTGCAGATGTATCAATTTGTAAATTTAATAACATATTCAGTGAAAGTATTAATAGAAATAATAGATGCAAACTAACTGGGATTACAAACCAGGCAATTACGTCTCTAGGTAGAGCCAATTTGAAATTACAAATTGGAGATTGTTATGTAACAAATGAATTTCAGATAGTTGAAGAGCCTTTCCCAATAAAAACTGATGGAATTATTGGCAGAGACTTCCTTGAAAATTATCGGTCCAAGATAGATTATGACACCTACACGATAACTTTCAATGTTAAGGATGATGAAGTAATCATCCCCATAAGCATCAAGCCATTGAATACCTACAAAATCGAGATACCTGCGAGAACAGAGACCGTACTACCAATTGATTTGACAAGAGATAGAGACTGTATTATCCTTAATAAGGAAATACAAGATGGAGTTTTTTTGAGCAACACCATCATACCGGCAAAAGGTATATGCCATGTTAAGGTGTTGAACGTTAATGATCATCCCGTTAAGTTAGAAAAGTTTGAGGTTGAAACTGGGCCTCTGGATTATTATTTCCTACTGAGGAACACCAAATATGAAGATAAAAATAACCCCAACCACCTTGAGAAATTGATAAAAAGATAAATCTCGATAATTGTGATGAGGAGGCTATACATGGTATATTGAGTATAGTTGAGAAATTTCAGGATGTATTCCATATGGAAGACGATAAGCTGACTGTAAATAACTTCTATAAACAGAAAATTAACCATTCGGATAATATGCCGGTGTATATCAAAAACTATAAATCACCCCATGCACAGCTTGAATAAATCAACGATCAAATCAAGGAACTGGAGAATAATGACATAATAGAACCATCTATTAGTCCTTACAATTCACCACTGTTGGTAGTCCCAACGAACAGTTCAAATGACAAAAAGCAATGGCATTTAGTGGTAGATTTTCGACGTTTAGACAATAAAATCATCAATGATAAATTTCCAGTAACTAGATTGGAAGACGTTCTGGACAAATTAGGTAGAGCGAAATATTTCTCAACTCTAGATATGACCAGTTCATTTCACCAAATCGAGTTAGAAGAGGATCTAGACCTTTAACAGCTTTTTCGACCGAAAATGGTCATTTTCAGTTTAAACGTCTTCCCTTTGGATTTAAAATCTCACCCAATAATTTTCAAAGGATGTTAACTATAGCTCTGTCAGGCTTTAGTTCGAAAGCATTTCTGTATGTTGACGATATTATTGTGTTTGGATGTAGTATCGGTCATCATAATCGGAATTTAACACAAGTACTTCAGAGGCTACGTAAGTATAACCTCAAGTTAAATCCTGATAAGCGCCAATTTGTGAGACCAGAAGTTGTATACTTAGGCCATTTGATAACGGACGAAGGTATCACAACGGACCCTTCAAAGAATGAAGCAATTAGAAATTACCCTGTTCCCAAAAACGCAGACGAAGTCAGAAGATTCGTAGCTTTTTGCCACTATTACAGGCGCTTCATTCCGGAAATTACTAAATGCTTGAATTATTTCCTGAAAATGAAAGCTGCATTCGCGTGGGATGATAAATGCCAACAAGCTTTCGAGACCTTGAAACTAAAACTAATTAAACCGCCTATCCTGCAATATCCTGATTTCGACAAACCATTCGTGTTGACTACGGACACATCGAGTTATGCTCTAGGGGCTGTCCTCTCACAAGGCGAAATAGGATCCGATTAACCTATATCCTGCGCTAGTAAATCTCTTGGTAAGCACGATGTGAACAAACCAATTATTGAAAAAGATTTATTCGCGATACATTGGGGGATCAATTTTTTTAGACCATATTTATATGGCAGGAAATTCATAGTGGTCACCGGCCACTGACCATTGGTGTCACTTTTCTCTCACAAAAACCCATCCTTTAAATTAACAAGAACAAGACCCGATTTATCAGATTATGATTTTGAGAAAATTTTTAAACAAGGCAAAATGAACTGTAATGCAGACGCATTGTCGAGAATTAAAATAGATTTCGACGTATTAAAATCGATGATTCCATTAGAACGAGATGAAAATGTAAAGAAAATGTTGGCGTGAACTCGGGGAATGTCTGCTAAACAAGTAGACAAAGAAAATAAAGGTATTGATAACGAGCCTGATCAACTTTACGTTTGGGATTGTACGTCATTATCCGACATAAGAAATGTCATGAAACTAAAGTTTATATTTTGCAACAATAAAAATTTTGATATCGTCCGGACAAAAGATGAAGTAATTGTATACTGCGATGGTGATAGATCTAACGAAAAACAAGTTTCCGTTAATGACAAGCCTCCAGTTGTTACAAATACGAAGAAATCTTGTCTTGTAGAGAAGTTATTGGACAAATTGGCTGAAATGAATATTTTTGAGCTAGCTCTTTCCAGTAAAGACAAAATATTTGAATTCATGCATAAATTCGAATTCAAAAGTATAGTCAACACGTTGCAACAAATAATTAAATATAAACAACGCGCAGAAATTAACATAATTATTTATGAACCCCCGTAGAACATAAAAGACACTGCAGTGCAAAATCAATTAATACGTGAATATCACGATAGGCCACAAGGAGGTCACTTAGGTATTCGAAAAACGTTACTTAAGTTAAAGCAAAGGTATTGCTGGAAAAACATGAACAGCATGGTTAAAAGGTATGTCAGCAATTGCGAGCTATGCAAGATTAACAACCAAGTAAGAAAGACTAAAGAAAACATGGTAAAGACTGACACACCAACAACGAGTTTTGAAACCATAGCTGTTGACGTGGTTGGACCTCTGAGAATCTCGAATAATCATCGATACATTTTGACTATACAGTGCGAACTAACAAAGTTCGTAGTAGCTGCACCAATGGAGACTAAAGATGCAAAAACTGTAGCATTCACTCTGGTAAATGCATTTATACTAAAATATGGTCATTTTAAGATATTAAAATCAGACCAAGGTACCGAATTCACAAATAGTTTGATGCAAGAAATTTGCAAATTATTAAAAATCAAACAAGTTTTCTCTACACCCTATCACCATGAAACGTTAGGCGCTGTAGAACGCAAACATAGGGTACTGAATGAGTACATGTTAGCATTTTCTGAGGATTCTGACTGGGACAAGTGGATTCCGTATTATACTTTTGCGTATAATACAACCAAACATGTAGACAACAACTACACACCATATAAATTGATATTTGGCAAGTTACCATACCTCCCAGACGATATTTTAAATAACCAAGAGAAATTCTATGATTTAGACAACTATGCCAAAGAATTGAGAACCCGGTTAAAACATGCTCTCAATAGAGCCAGGGAAATCATTGAAATTGTTAAACAAAATCGTACTAAAAACAATAAAGTAAACCCGATACATTTAAAACAAGGTGATTTAGTACTCTTTAAAAGAGAAAACAGAAAAAAATATGAGACACCTTTCAAAGGTCCATTTAAAGTAATAAAATTAAAAGGTGTCAATGCTACAATTGAAATTATCGGAAAGTTAAAAGAATTACATAAAAACAATTTAAAACCATTTAAAACATGTAAATAGCACTAGATTTCATTTTCACAAACTTTGTAGAGTTAATATGATATAGAATAAGTACAAATATAATTTACAATAAAAACATATACAGTATTAGAATAAAACATACATTAAGATAAAATAATTTAGCATAAGTAGCTATTAAACTTATATAATTAAGAAATTACTTTGATTACAATCGTACAAAACCGTAAATGTTAGCATAAAGAATCAATAATATTCAAATTGAACTGTAGATATTAGAATGTAAGATTCATTTAATATTGAGCATCGAGTAATGATTGTTAAATTTTGAAATTATAATTATATGGTAAAGCTATATGGGTGGGAATATGACTTACTTTGATTCAAGTGTTTCGCACGAATTAAAATATGTACGCAACACTCCTTGCCCTATGAGTGTAGTGATGTCACAACATCAAACTACTCAAACTCGAATTACATTCCAATCATTCTAATTGGAATGCAACTTCCTACGATAAAATTCCACATGAATCACATGGGCATACTCGACCACGCGACCAACCATAAACAATCATGTTTATTACTTCATGGTCACGGTCAAGTATCATGTTGCACATTTGTACAAATGTTGTTGCCAGTATTTCACACCTCGTAAAATAAAGAGCATTGCATTCATAAATTATGAATGAAAGTTGAGTGCATCATATGACAATGAACAAGTGCATATGATGACTCGTGTGTGGACATACGATGAGGTGTTGAATGGCTAAGACAACACATGAGCAAATATGGAATGTAGGATAAGTGGATGAGTAATAAATATTAGTATTTATTGATCTAGATTTTCGGGCGACATAATTACCACTTGAAAGGGTCAGTCATGTTCTCACATAAGTCAAAATGAATGATGTATTTAGTAGGTTAAGAAATAGTATTTAAGAAAAAGTTATATGGAAATAAAATCAGACTTGATTTAGAAGTCAACTGCCGACATTGGCGTTGTTTCATTTCTTCAAACACTAAAACATATAGGCGCCCATAGACTGCCCCTGGCTTTAGCGGTTATACGCTGATACCAAGGTATTATAATTCACATCACCAAGTTATAACGTAACTTACAATAAAAGTCATCCACCACATTTGGAAAGTAGAGCATATGCCGAAAGAGTAGAGCTAATCAACTTTATTTTCTATCCACGAAAAAGTTGACCAACTCCAGTGCGAAAATTATAGAGGCATATCACTGCTTTATACAGCGTACAAAATATTTTCAAAGACCTTAGAAAATAAAATCGTATCATATTCCAACAGTATTATTGGGGAGTATCAAGGTGGTTTTAGAGCAGGTAAATCGACAAAAGACCACCTGAAAAATGCTAGGAGTTCAGCATGGACGTATACAAAATTTTTGTTGAATTTGAGCAAGCATACAACAGTATCAATCGTAACGTACTGTACCAAATAATGCTTTGCTTTGGCATCCCAGTCAAATTGGTCCGTCTTACCAAAATGACAATGACGTCAATGACCTCCCAAGTCCGCATCAATAATCAACTTACTGATGACTTTGACACAAATATCGGACAAGGAGATGAGCTAGCCCCATTGCTATTCAATTTGTCTCTGGAGTACGTCATAAAGAAGCTGCCTGTCAATATTCGAGGGACATTACTACACAATTCGAGCCAAGTAGTAGCCTCTGCGGACAATATTAACATTTTGTCACGATCATTAACAACTGACAAAGAACTCTTCCTGAAACTTGATAGCGAAGAAAAACTAGTAGGGCTACAAATCAATGAAAATAAAACAAAGCTCATGACACAGTCGAGGAAAAATGACTCAAGCCCGCAAAATATCACACTTGGTGAATATAGTATCGAGAACGTGAGAAGATTTGTGTATTTAGGCGCCAAAGTAACGAGAAATAGCAATACAAGAGACAAAATACGCCAAAGAATTAAGCTTGCAAATAAAATATGTTATTCAGTTTGACGATCTTGAAAACCAGCTGCATACACAAGAAAACAAAGCTCCAAGTATACAAATCTGTGATAAAACCTGCGTTATGCTATGGGTGTAAAACATGGACCCTAGCCCAATGGTCCTGAGGCGAATAATTTGAGCGAAACTAGACGGGGACCAATGGCGAATTCGATACAACCATGAGCTGTATGAAATTTTTGATGAGTTTTAAATTTCAACTGCTGTCAGGCTGCGAAAGCTGCAATAGGCTGGGCACATGAATTGTATGGGCGAACAACGTATATCCAAAAAGGTAGTCGTTGAGAGAACTGAAGGCCGGAGACCAGTGGGGAAACCGAGGAAACATTGATTTGACTCGGTTGACGAGGACAGTTCATCACTGCTCGGATTTCAAAATTGGAGGACGCGGTCAAAGAACTGTGACAGTTGGAGGGGCTATTTGCAGGAAGGCCAGAGAGGGGCTGTAGTGATACGAAGGAGAGGAAGAAGACCATACTCTCTGGCGAAAACGGGATCGTGATAATACAGAACAAACGGACACTCAACAATCCAAAAAACAAAAGCAAAATATACTTCGACCTGACTGAATTCAGCACCTGATCTCATTTGAGACCTTAAAATTTAGTACTACCTGCTTAACCCACCCCACAACTATAACAGGTCATTTTCTTCAACACATCTGTAAAGTAGCCGTAGTTAGAGTAGGGGAAATCAGGTTAATGCATTGATTGTAGTCGTTTATACTTTTAAACCAATAAAATATATATAAACAACAAATAATGAATGTACATCTATGGAGCGTGGTGTATGGCTCCGCTGTCAGGTAGCTACTGACGCGCAGTGTGCTGACCTCTTGCACTCATACATATGCCTATATTAGCGTTTACTAATACTTAGTTACACTGCTCGCACAGACTTGCTTGTATCGATAAATTAAAACTCTTCCCTTTTTAGTATGGGCGTTTGTTTAAATTTTTTTGTGTAAGTCTGGGTGAACGTCGACATGTAGCAATTACATTCTTGTTTTCGTTAATTTTATATTCTAGATGAAATTCACTCCGCAACTCTCCTCTTTTTGATTTACATGTCTTTTTGTGATGAGACCACCCTAAAATTTTATTTCATACATTATGGGTGAAATGTATTTAACAGTAATTACTTTGGCGTTTGTTGTACAATTTCTGCGGTAATCTTTAGCGTATAAAATTTCATCTGGATTAAATACTACTTGTTTATTACCCAGTGAATTTTTGTACTGATTATATTGACTTTTTTCTAGTGTATTTGTATTATTAAACTTAACTACATCGAAATTTGTCTTAATTGTACGATTATACATTAATTGAGCTGGTGTTACTCCAGTTGAACAATGCTGTGTGTTTCTATAATCAGCAAAAAATCTATTTAATGAAAATTCTAAAGAAAGACTATCTTGCATAATTATTTTAACTTTGTCTTTGAAAGTTTTTACTACATTTTAAGCTGAGCCGTTTTTGGCTGGATAGAACGTTGCTGAAAATGTGTGTTTAATTTCAAATTTCTTTAATTCTAATTTGAATTCTTCACTTGTTAGTCGCTAACTATGTGATCTACCCCGCAGGGGGAATGCCGGTCGACAAGAGCTCTCTTGGAGGCTAGCATTCTTTGGGGAGTTCCGCCCCCACGTACCCGAGGAAACTCCGCAGGGGGAGTGCTGGTCGACAAGACCACTCTTGGAGACTAGCATTCTTTGGGGAGTTCCGCCCCCACATACCCGAGGAAATTCCCGCAGGGAGAAAGCCGGTCGACAAGAACATTCTTGGAGGCTAGCATTCTTTGGGGAGTGCCGCCCCCACGGACCCGAGGATATGGGGGGTGCCGTGAGGTTCCCTCTTATTGTATCTGGATTACGCTTTGGACAACGAACTGGAATTGACGCTTTGGGCTGGCCAATGTGATGGTTTGGACCTAGTTGCTTTGCACAGTAGCGCCGAGGTGAAACTCGTGTGTGAACGGCTCCAATTCAACTATCATACCGTCTCCGTCCCAGTAAAACCTTGGCAGGCCTCGGAGTACGTTCGAAGTTCGCACCATTGGGTTGGTGGTGTAGGTTCAGTTGAGACGGACTCCCGATTAGCGCTGGTCTGGCTCTGAGCACTTGTCCCCATAAGGGCTTGTGCCAACCCTCGCATGGCCTCCCTGCTTTGCAAAGATAACCATGGGACCAAAAAGGCGACTACACACACGAACGGAGATAGCGGCTCCGAGGGGGGACCCAATAAAATGGAGCAAACAAATGAAACCACAAGCAAACAGGACGCTAGCACGGAGAACCCTTTCAGGCAAAAACCGCTGTTGGCAAGAAAACCGATAAAACAAGTCACCGATTGCGGGGGGAGGCAGCAAACCCCAGAAACACTGTTAAAGTCAACACCACAGGTTAAATCATCGGAGACAGACCACAGACGGACTAACGAACGAAAGAAGGCAGAGTGCGTTGTGCAACCTGGCATCATTGCAGCCTTTGGGCGCAGTAGAAGGACTATGCGCACCCCGGAGCGCCCAGTGCAAGACGTACACAATCCGGATCAAGTTGCGACACCAACGGAGGCTAGTGTAAGACTGGGGGAGGGAGAAGTTTTGCCGTTGGCCGACGCCACTTCAAACGCGATCCAAGCGATAGAAGCAAAAGGGCTAGGAAACGGGGGCCTCTCCCAAGAGGTGGCGCCAAATAACACAATCGCCCTTGACCGCGCCGAAGAGGAGCGGCTTACTCGGAAAGCGGGGAATATCGTCAAACAACTGAGGGCTGCCTGCGAAGTGCAGAAAAACATAGGCAAGAGTGTCAAGAATGGCATTCTTGAACTGGAGGAGCTTTTTGGCCGCATAACGCACTACAGGCGGAGGTGGCTTGCAGCCGAGAAGCACCAAAAAGACACGCTCTCCCTCGAGGCATCAGTGGGTCCTAGCAGCAGCAAAAGAATGGCCGGTAGCCCAATTTAAGGCGACTGTGAGAAAAGGAGGAAGGATGAGACCATAAACGAAGTTGACACTCCAGGCGAGGAGTTCCATGTGGTGCGAAACAAGGCAGCGAAAAAAGCGGCCAAAAAGCTACTCCTAGAAAAAAAAAGACAAAGAGCTCAACCACGAAGAGAACAAGGAGCCCCCCACTATACCGCAGAAAACAAAAAGCAAACCGCGGCACAAACCCTTGCGAGAGGCACTGCTTATTAAACCCACTAAGGGCCGAGCCTACGCAGATGTCCGTGAAATTAAAGGAGCGGTCAAGCCAGACGACACCAAAACTGCCATCAAAGCAGTTCGACCAACCCGGACCGGCGGCTTGCTGGTGGAATTCGGGCCAGAGGCCACAAACAAAGATGCATTCCGTGACGCGGTTCAAAAGGTTCTTGGAGATGCGGCAACGGTTGCCTCGCTCGAACCAATGGCCACCCTGGAAATCAGGGACCTCGACTGCGTCACGGACAAAGCTGAAGTAGAGGATGCCATTAGGAGGGAGTTCCCCAGCTTAAGCGAAGTCAAGGCAAGATTGACGCGTGAAAACACAAGGGGGCAACGCATGGCTATTGTCGAACTAGCTGATAAAGACGCCCAGCAAATCCTGGCGAAGGGCAAAATTAAGATAGGTTGGGTGATCTGCAGGATACGGAGAAGAGCGATCCCTATCCGCTGCTTCAGATGCCTCGAATACGGACACACCGCGTATGGCTGTAGGGGACCCGACAGGAGATCTCTGTGCTACAAATGTGGTGAAACGGGGCACAAAAGGAAGGAGTGCACGAACGAGGCAAAATGCATTCTTTGCAAGGACGCTAAGCTAGCACCCGGCGACCTCAAACATGAGCCGGGGACAGGGAGATGCCGGGTTTTCAAGGAGGCCCTAACTAAAGCCAAATCGATACTCAAATGATCCGTATCCTGCAGGTCAATTTGCACCGAAGCACAAACGCCCAGGACCTACTTGAGCAGTTTGCGAGGGATAAGAAAGCTGACCTCCTGTTGCTGAGCGAGCAACATCATAACAAGGACTCGCAAGCGTGGTACCCTGACAAAACTGGTACCTCGGCCATCTGGGTTCGAGACAGCGCCCGCCTTCAGGTGCAGGGCCATGGACGCGGGGATGGTTTTGTGTGGGTGCGGTGTTCAGGGATAACATATTTCAGTGTTTATCTGACACCTAACGAGGCAATGCGATCCTTTCGAACCAAACTCGATGCCCTGGAGGACGCTGTCTCGAACACAGAGGGCCACATGCTGGTCGGGGGAGACTTCAACGCTAGAGCCATCGAATGGGGTATGCCACAATCCGACCCAAGGGGAAAGCAAATATTGGACATGGCGGCCAGAACAGCGCTTTTTGTCCTAAATACTGGTAACACCCCTACTTTCCGCCGCTGGGGTTGCGTAGGAACCATACCCGATGTGACACTCGCTTCGGAGTCCCTGGTACCTAGAGTGGCGAGTACTAGAGGACTACTCGGCTAGTGATCACCAGTATATAGCTGTTGAGATTCACGACGGTGCCACTCTGCGTGCATATGCCCAAACTTCAATCCTCGGATGGAGGACTGGGAGGATGGACGTCGAGAAGTTCACTGATGCGCTTACGGCAGGCGCACCGTTGCTGGGAGCTCCGCCAGGGTGTGGAGGGCCTACAGCCAAGGACTTGGTGAACTCAACTATGAGTACCATCATAGCTGCTTGCGAGTCTTCCATGCCCCGCTGGAGACCCCGACATGGTAAGCCTCCAGTATACTGGTGGTCAAACGAGATCGCCGAACAAAGAAGCGAGTGTCACAAACTTCGGCGAGAGGCCCAGCGGGCGCGAACACGGGAGGAGGCAGACACTAGGCTAGCAGCATACAGGTCCGGCAGGAAATATCTTCGCAGGCTTATTAACAAGAGCAAGGCCCGATGCTGGCAAGACCTCGTGGACGATGTAAATAGGGATCCGTGGGGCCTTGGCTACAAGCTGGTCATGGGGAAACTTGGTGCCCTACGGAAGCCTTGTATACATGACGCGGAAAAGATGAACGCGATAGTGCGGGGACTCTTCCCCGCCCATCCCGTCCGTGTTGACGCTGTCCATGGTGAAACAGCAGTCGAGTGCCCACTCTTCACACAGCTGGAACTGGAGGAGGCAGTCCTCTCCCTGAAGGCAAGGAAGGCTCCAGGTCCAGATGGTGTTCCAGCTGAGGTTTTGCAGCTCGTCTATCACCATTGTCCTGACTTGCTGCTCAGCACATTCAACGCTTGCCTACGGGACGGGGTTTTGCCGGTACGATGGAAGGTGGCGAGGCTCGTGCTGGTCAGCAAGGGGAACGGAAATCCCGAATCGCCGTCTGCATACCGCCCGTTATGCATGCTAGACACGGCTGGGAAAGTGCTAGAGAAACTCATCAAGGGAAGACTCACTGACGCGATTCGTGCTGCTGGGGACCTATCTCCTCGGCAGTACGGCTTTAGAGCAGGACGTTCTACCATTGATGCGATTGCAGAGGTGGTGAACGCGGTCCAAAAGGCAGAGGCATATAGTCGCACCAAGCGACGGATCGTCCTGTTGGTGACACTCGACGTCAGGAATGCCTTCAACTCCGCTAGATGGGTGGATATTCTGGATACGCTGGAAAACTCTTTTCAAGTTCCAGAATATCTAATGCGGCTTTTGAGGGACTACCTAAAAGACCGAAGCCTGCTCTACGACACGACACAGGGCCAACGAAGGATGGCGGTTACATCGGGTGTTGCCCAGGGATCTATCCTTGGTCCGGACCTGTGGAACGTGTCTTACGACGGGCTACTGAGACTTGAGATGCCAGATGAGTCGCGCTTGGTCGGCTATGCGGATGATGTTGCGGCTCTGGTCGCCGGACGCACCGTTGAACAAGCGCAACTTAGGCTAGGTATGCTAATGCGCCGAGTGAGGGACTGGATGACTACTCGCGGGCTCAGTCTAGCACTGGAGAAAACCGAAGTGGTTATCTTGACAAAAAAGAGAATCCCTAGAGTAAGGATGATCAGTATTGGAGATATACAGATCGAATCGAAGCCAGCGGTGAAGTACCTGGGGCTACTGATCGACTCGAAGATGAGTTTCTCTGAGCAAATCAGGGCAACGGCTGAGAAGGCTGCTTCGGGAATATCGGCCCTGAGTCGACTTATGGCCAACGTAGGGGGACCCAGCCCATCAAGAAGACGCCTCTTGATGAGTGCTGTAGGGTCAGTGCTACTGTACGGAGCAGAGGTATGGGGCGACGCTCTCAGCAAGGAGGTATACCGATTGGCACAGGTACAGAGAAGAGGAGCACTGAGAATTGCATCTTCGTATCCAACAGTCTCCGACTCGGCGGTGAGAGTGATTGCAGGCGTGATACCTGTCGCCCTCCTTGCTAGAGAGCGCCGCGCTATTTACCTGCGCCGAAACGAGGATGCGAGGGAGATGGTTATCCGCGAGGAGAGACAACGCTCGCTCAACGATTGGCAGCAGTCTTGGAGGAATTGCACGAAGGGAAGGTGGACTGCGCGCCTCATCCCGGATGTGAGACCGTGGCTAAATCGAAAGCATGGTGAGACTGACTTCCATCTGACCCAGCTTTTGAGCGGGCACGGGTGTTTTCAGTCTTATGTAGTAATCTAAGAACTATGGCTCTAAAAGCAGCGCTGACACAGGCACACAGCACGAACGCAATTTAATAAGGATTCAGTCGATTCAGTCACCTTCCCCATCGCAACACTCGTTTTTTTTTCGCAGGAATAATAAGTGGAAAAATTTCCTTTGTACTTAACACCCGGGAAACAAAATTCTAAAAATGTTTAAAAATTTCTAATGTGTAGTATCTTATTACAATATCTTTTGAAGATAATTTAACGAATTGCGGTGTAACGCGGTATGCAAATGCTTAGAACGAAACGGTTAACCCCTTTTAATTATGAATGCTAAAATCATTGTATCATTTAACCTGTCAATTATATGAACGCTAAAATCATTGTATCATTTAAACCCCTTAAAATTTGTCTAATTCTTCCGATTTTTCCCACCTAATTACGCCTAATTATCATAAACGACAAATTGCCTTCAATTGATAACTTAATTGAACCTACAAAAGACAGTGAAAAGGGAAATTGCAAATACCGCCGTCATAAACTACAAATGATAAGGAAAAAGTACATTTGATAGCAACAAAAACCTTCAATTGTGTGATTTCCCCCTTTCTGAATGGGTTCGTATTGTTCTACTTGCCCATAAAGTGTCGTAGTTGCTTGAGTGTGGAGAATATTAAATTGTGCTTGCGAAATTTGCATGCTATTGCGTCGTAAATCGTGAAAATGGGTGATAACTACATAACAACATTGGAAATTGGAATTATCGGGGAGAGTGGCGCCGGCAAGTCGAGTCTGATGCTTCGTCTGACAAACGAGGAATGGGATGGAGATCATGAGTCTGCTCGAAACCGCCAGACAGCGCGGACGCCGCGTAAAGAAGAAGCGAGTTGGGAGTGAGAGGAGATTGCGGGCTGATCAGAATATCGCCGAGACACGTGGAAAAGTTTCTCGCGTAAAAGACAGTGAAATATTGTAAAAAAAATAGACGATAAAGTTATCGTGCAAATTGTGAACACCTTGTTAGTCGTGTGGGTTAGCGAAAAGTGGAATAAAACTCGTGTTCCGTCAAAATCTAGTGGAAGTGTTTTCGCTTGGGTGTCCAAAGGTTTCTCCCTCCCTTAAATCATTTGTCGAAAAGTTATTCTTTAGTTCCCAGAAATAATCAGGTCCCCAAAGGAGATATGAAACGAAGAAACAATTTGAAAATGTGGAAAAAGGCGTCATTGATTTGCCCCCGAATTTAGTAACAATTAGTTACTCAATGCACTTAGCATGTAACGGATTTGTAATTAACCGTTAGCTCTTTTGTCGGAAATTTTTCGAAATGCTGTGATGCAACTTCGCTTCATCGATTAAGGAAGTCGGTTCGCGTGGAATCGTTGTTGTTAATGTACTGTACATGTTCCAATACAAATTCGGAAACTCCTCCACAATACTTGTTAGAAGAAGCGTGCACACAGAGATGAATCGTGAGAATACAAACAAACTGGAACGTTTCACAGAAGTACACAGAACACTTTCATGGAATAATTTCTGTGTTTGAATGGTGCATGCTTGGGGTGAAAATGAACTAGTGAAGGATCAGAGAGCAAGTCTTCGAAGAAAAACCGGCAACCCGAACAAAATAAATACGCGTTTGATCGACAAATATCTCTTCGAATCTTCTCACGTTTCCCTATGTGGCAACGGAAAAAGAAAAATACGGTAGTTCGCAAATGTAGATTTAATTAGACACAAGAGAAAAAACTAGTAAATACACGGTGGATATTTGCGTGGAAAAAATAAAAGTGCGTGTGTGGTCGGAGTAAATTGATCGCGATAGAAATGCACAAAGTAATGCTTGCGAAGATTCTGTAGCAAGAAGTGAAGTGAAGGCCCAAATTTAAAGCACGTCGGCCAGTTGCACTAAACAACAAAGTGATAATAACGGTCCAGACATTGCAACACAGCACGCTCACCGTGGAAATTGATCCTAGCAAAACGATCAAAGAGCTGAAGCAGGAAATCGAGGCTGTCCATGCTTTTCGGGAATTGCAAGGAAAGGTTGCAGAATTGTCGGGAGAAGAGGAGGCTTTCACATTATTCGGCGCAGACATAACTTGAGTAGTTCACATTATTTCAAGTAATAGAAAATTCATATTAGCTTTTGCATGCATGTTCATTTTCGCGTCTTATTGGAATCCCGTATGAAGTTCAAGTCACAAAACCTTAGAATTAAAAGCGTCGATTGAAAGTGTAGTTGTAAGAAAAGCTTATCAGTCGTGTTCAGATACAAGACGACCTGAGCATTAAGAAACATAATCTTGAAGAGATAATTTTCTCTATAGAATGTTATGTGGCATTCAATGAATTTTGTCGAAATATTTTTGGATAAAGTTCGCATGAAAATTATAGCACCATGATGTAATCAATTGCATATAGAACTTTGCTATCACACGATTAATTTGAATGAATCTGTCTGAGTTCAGAGCGATTAATTTGCATGTATCCATTTTTATACTGATTACGTTGTGCATCCAGAGATTACGCCTGGTTTTAGTAATTCTTGTTCGTGAACTTCAATGTATTTCTTGCTATAGATTTTTTTTGGCACTCTCAAATATCTGCACTTTACTAGTTTTCGATACCGGATATGTAAATGAGCATACTTATTGGTCTAATTTTGAAGGCTTAATTTTATATTCATACATATTTTAATCAGTTCTTGAAAGTGAACATTTTTTTCAATTTCATGAAAAATTTTGGATTTTTAATATAATAAAGAGTATGTTCAGTTTACGCTTTGTCGATGTACTTGAACATCAAAGGCATTATATCATTTGCATTTAGTGATACTCCGTTAAAAGTTCCCGAAATTTGAATAAAAAAATAAGATAACATTACCTTATTATTTAATAATAATAATTATAAAATAATACTGATTCATTTATTTAAATAAACAAATTTACCTAATTATTTACCCTATAAATCTTTCTACTACCCATTTATATGACAGCACTGATTCAAATTCTTAGTAAAATTAAACCATAAGATAAAATATCACACCTAAAATAATAGCCTAAACCCATTCAATAAAAAGAATAACAATTTGAAATGATAAAAATCAAAGACAATATAAACAATAAATTTTGCACCATTCAAAAATATAAAAAGGTATTATAAATGACAGATAAAAATTTAGATTAAATTCGAAGCTTTTGTGTTTAACGAGAGTTAATAATGATGTAATTTCTCAACTGGGATTTTAGAATGACAGTTCAGGTAAAATACAAGTATAAACGAGTATTTGTTGCAACAAAAAGAGATAATTATGGGACATGCAAAATAATCACTTGCAACATCGTTGTTCTGGCATTTTCCGCAGAAGTCTGTAATGTAACAGTATCTGAACATTATTCTTATAATTAAAAGTCAAAAATTTAATAAAGGGCGATAATTTTAGTCTATTAAATCGCTCTCTAAGAGCTTGGAATTAATTCTCAACCAGCGATTGCAATTTTGAAAACCCTGTTAACATCGCTCGTCAGAAAGGTAGATTGGAATTGAAACATTTCCTGTGTTGAAGATTATCTTTCTCAAATTGATTCATTACTTAAATTCTGCCTTTTATTTAAGTATTATTTATCACCATACAAAATGTACATAAGTGTAACATAAATAGTTCATTTATATTCAAATTCCAAATAAGATTTTGTGGTCAGCTATAGAGTATCAGAAAATGTGTAATTCCGGAATTTAACCTGTTAGAAACCAATAAGTTAGATTAGGTATAGATGATCTAATGAATTGATTGAAAATTGAAAGAAAAAAAATAAAAATGAATTAAAAACGTACCCGAGGGTCTTTCCTTTCCTCCATTTCTAACCGGGTATAGGACCCGGTACGGTGGCAGGCTTCCCCCTCAAAATATGAGCCAGTCACCGGGTACAATTTAATCCTTTTTATTTCAGGTGACTTAATGGGTTGAGTGGCCCAAGCCAAGTGCCTTTTTATGGCATAAAGTTATGCAATTCCATTGTATAATTCTATGACATAAATTGGTCACCGGGGTACTCCCCTTCTGATGGGAAAGCTCATATAATTCAAGTTGTATGAGTTTTCCACTCAGAAGAGGAATACCTGGCCACCTCAACGATTTAACATTGGATTTATTCCGGTTGGGTGGGCATGAAGGGGCTCCACCACCACCCGGTTGCCCCTCTTTCATTTGTGGGCCCTGAATGTATTTGGGTAAAGACGAGGTCAACCCCAAATTAGTCTTTCTTGTCAGGTTGCACTTGTTCTCGCAACAAGTCGTAATTCCATCGTGGAGGTTACCTACTGATTTGCGACTTCGGTCGTCCTCTCGAACTCTGCAAGCAATTCGTGAATGCGAAATGTTTTGTAGTGAGTCCTCGTGCCGGGGAAACGAACCCGCCCCACGACACCGCAATGCTAGCCTGCCAGCGCATTCACGCGTCTCCGGACGAGGGCATTCTCGGCAGGAATCAACACCTTCCTCTGCCGAGGCAGCAGAACATCGCTGCGGTCCTTCACGGACATATTGAACACAATTATTCACTACAAATGGCGCCCAACGTGGGGCCCGAAAAGCCCGGCTGTATCATCAGTCGTGAGCACGAGACAGTCCATCGTCTCTAGGTGTCCCCACAAGGTGTTAGAAATTTTGGCGGGTAGATAACTCCCGAGGGTTTTTGCACTAATCGTGCCCCAGCAGCCGAGTAACTTCCGAACGTGTGTTGTCTTCGGACATCAATATCGTTTGGTCCTTCTTTTGATTTATACCTTGGTGGTTTACCACCATTGTATAACTAGTAAGGCCAAATTATATTAGAGTCCCTTTTTGTGTTCGGAGGTTATTATCCCAACATCTATTTTGCGGAGGATTCTGATCCGCTCCCCAAACCAGCGGTGCCTAAGTGTCTTAAATTACATGGATTTTGATTTCATGTGATTGGCTGATTAGCTAATCCATGACTATCCATGACAAGACACGCGCTGCTTGTGGATTAGAATCCCACCCTGGGCTGACAAGCTGTAACTTGAGAAGTTTGCTAATGAGGGATCACTTCGGAACCCTGAATGTATTTGGGTAAAGACGAGGTCAACCCCAAATTAGTCTTTCTTGTCAGGTTGCACTTGTTCTCGCAACAAGTCGTAATTCCATCGTGGAGGTTACCTACTGATTTGCGACTTCGGTCGTCCTCTCGAACTCTGCAAGCAATTCGTGAATGCGAAATGTTTTGTAGTGAGTCCTCGTGCCGGGGAAACGAACCCGCCCCACGACACCGCAATGCTAGCCTGCCAGCGCATTCACGCGTCTCCGGACGAGGGCATTCTCGGCAGGAATCAACACCTTCCTCTGCCGAGGCAGCAGAACATCGCTGCGGTCCTTCACGGACATATTGAACACAATTATTCACTACACTTACCTGCACAAGATCGGCAAGTCACGGTCTCCCGATTGTCGGTTTTACCCAGGAGAGGAGGACAATGCCTGTCACACATTTTTTGCGTGTACCAAATGGGCCAGGCTGCGAAGGGAACTCTACAGGGAGACGGGAGAGCTCACCCCGGATAATATAGTTGCGGTGATGCTCGAATCGGTTGACAAATGGAACCAGGTGGCACATTATGCTCGGGCAGTCCTAAAATATAAAAGGGACTCACAGCAGCCGGAGGCACTGGGGCTGGGGGATCGCTCTTCTGGCAATTCCTCTTCCCCCCTCCCCTCCCGCTAGGAGGGGGACTCCCCAGCTTGAGGGCGCCCCACGGCGTAACAAAACGAGACCTGGCCCGAAGTAATGTGTCAAACGGTTCCAGGCTAGGTTCTCAGATTGACAGGGGAGGTGTTTAGTGGGTAGTCCAAAGGTATCCTCCATGGGAGTCCCACACTGCCAGACTCGGCGGGCATAAATGCCTTCACCTCCCTACCACAAAAAAAAAAAAAAAAAAACTATGTGATCTAGATAACCTTTGTCAGAAATTTTTTTATTTATTTCTTTGATTAAGTTTGTAGCTGATGAATCATTTTTCATATTAAAATTATTCTAAAATTTGAATGTACCTCTATAACTACTGAAAACATATTTTCATAAAATTTCGCAAGGTCTATATGTATTCGTGACCAAGGTTTTGTAGGCCAAACTCCAAGGGTTAATGATACTTTATTGGACTATGGTCTGGATTCTAAGCAATTTGTACTGGAATTTGCTAACTTTTTTATAACATTATCGATATTGGGCCACTAAAAGTAATTTCTTGCAATGTGTTTCTTTTTAATTACTCCTAGATATAATGAATGCATTATTAATAAAATCTAATTCATGCTGTTTCGCATGATATTTTTTCTCAGTGTGTTACAGGGCATACATTTTTGGCCATTTAGTTTGAATGTATCGATCTATTATGAACTATTAGCAATTCTATCACGTCGTATGCTAAAACTAATTGTTCTCTTGGATCAAAAAGTGTAATATACTTACAGTAATTTGAATTTTAATCTAATCGAAACCTCGTTGATTATTTTCATATTAATGATAGTTTTTATTTTTGTATAAGTCATAAAGTGTTTTGACATATTCTGCCCTGTTTTTATAAATCTTTCTTTCAAAATTCACTCAACCTAAAGACGCTTCTAATTCTTTTATATTTTGTGGAATGGTAGCTTCTTTTATTGCTCTTATTTTTGATTCACTGGCTTTTAACCCTTTGTTATCAATAACAAGTCCTAAGGCTTCTATTTTCTCTTTGAAATAATCGCATTTTTCTAAATTTACTCTTCTGGTGCTAATACACGGCCGGATTTGGTCCGGGCGGACCACCGGAATTGGTCCGCTCCGTACCAAATCCTGTCGTCTGGAGAGCAGTCCGCGGACCGAAATTGGGTCCGATCGAGTTCGATGGATTTTCAACCGGACCAAATCCGACTCGGTTCGCCCCGGACCAAATCTGCGTGTGTAGACAGAACGACCGGACCGGACCCAACAGAACGACCGGATCGGACCGGTTTCAGGAATTATCTTTGATAGGAGCTGTGATGATATGCTGGTACTGAATTTCAATTCCCTCAATTCTCTGCCTGTCGCAAGATATTTTAGCGTTGCAACCAATCTTTCTTCAGTATTCACTTCACGTCTCATCACAGTATCTTTTTTCGTGATATGTGGCTACAGTTCTACGGAACACTCCTGGCTTATTCGCAGATAAATGCGAAAATCCTCTTCATCAAGCTCTTTTCTGACTGAACAACATTCATCAAGTAAAATTTCGCCCATTCTTTCCTTTTCCTCTTTTTAATTCGTAGCAACAATTACTGCTGCCGATGCAGCAACAATTACTGCTGCCGCAAAAGCGATTTTATGTTTGTTGGACATAATCGATGCCACTTCCTGTGCCATCTTCGCGCACCGAAAACTGAAGAACGACTGGCTGGTCCGATCGTGTGTTGCAAAAGAGCGGACCGAACCTCAGTAGGTCCGGCCGGAACAAATCCGGTCGTCTGTTATGGCTTGAACCTACTTTTTACAATCTGTCGAAAATTTCTGTTAGTATTTCACTATGCTCTATGTCAGTAGCACCTGTACAATAAGTACTATGAATGTATACTTCTGTATTTTTTATACCTTTGAGAATATCTTCAATAATGTCTTGACATTCTGCAGGACTAGAAGCTATTTCTTCTCCTAGTTTTGCATACCTGTATAAGCCCTAATGTGTAGTAATTGTTACAGCATCCTTGGATTCCTCGTCCAAACTAAATTTCATAAAAGCTTGTTTTAAATCAATTTGTGGCCATTTTTAGGGTTTTGTAAAATAATTTTACGAAACCCTTCTAAAATCGCGTCCTGTCTGTCCGTCTGTCCGTCTGTCCGTCCGTCCGTCCGTCCGTGTGTCACAGCAGTTTTTCTCGGAAACTACTTAAGCTAGAAGCATCAAATTTTGTATGTAGGTGTAAAGTGGTGATCTCTTCAAAGTTCAACTACTGAAAATTTTTATAAGGTATTTAAGGGGGGTCTCCCCATGTAGGGGAGTGACCCCCCGAAAAAAAAATTTCATTGAAGGTAGTCGATATGGGTATCAAATGAAAGGTCTTGATGAGAACTTTACAAAACAGGTCTTAATTTGGCAAAGTTTGCTTCAAGGGGCGCACAGGGAGGGGAAATACACGAAAAATTTGTGTCCCCCCCCTCGCGATTGGAAACCTTTCATCCGAAAAATCTGAAAAAAATCAAGAATGTAGGCCTTGATGAGTACAACAACAACAAATACGTGAGAAGTCGCAATTCACTCAACTTTGTTAGTAATAGTATGATTTATCGATTTTATGTTTTCTTGAATAAAATCTTAACGGTACCCTTAAGTTCAATGAAATTTGATACACAGATGTTTATTTATAAGATTGATTAACCTTACAAGTTTCATAAAGATTCAATCATATTTAGCGAAGTTATAGTGGTTTGAATTTTCCTGTATTACTATGGAACAATATGCGCTGCATGTATTACTATGGCAACATATGGCTATGGAACAACATGCGCTTTTTACCGACTCAGACACTACAGTTTTGCTAGGATTTGCATGAAAATTTCAGGAATGATAGAAGCATGAATAACTTTGAGAATCAGTTCAGCTAGTGGTATCAGTAATCGTAAAACAAAATAGTGGCTGTTTTAAATGCGAAGATTGAATAATGTTGAGTTATTTTTTCCCAACTTCAACGTTTAAGGTGCATGCTTTGAACACTTGATTCAATTTAATGAATGACTAAAGTTGAGTACCTACAATTAATACTCATAAGTGAAACAAGTCAAGGAGGCGGGAGGGAGCTTCTAACATAAGGGCTTTGTAACAGCTCTAAGATTCGAAAAAATTGGCTATTAATCGATGATAACAGTACAGGAGAGTGGCCTCTGAAAAAAAATTCATCAAACGTAGCCGATATGAGTATGAAATGAAAGTTTTCATGGGAGCTTTTCAAAACAGTTCTTAAACTGTCAGTTTTTGCTACAGTGGGGCACAGGGGGGAAATACATACATCCTCCCTCGCGAATGGACATCTGAAATAATTATCAAGGGAGATATTTATGAGTATAACAATAACAAAAACCTCAGAAGTCTAAATTCTTTCAACTTTGTTAATAATAGTATGATCTTCGAATTTCATAGTTTCTCCAATAAAATCGTCATTGACATGCTTCTTGACTTTATTCAATCTGGTGACTGCATTTTGAAAATTGAATACAAAACCCTTCTGACATGAGCGTAGGTCTGTTTACCCAACTTGTTTTACCTATTCTCAAGTATTGAAGATTTTCTCTTTTAAAGGTATTGGACGTCTCTTAACAATTAATTGTGGGTTGACTGTAAGTTTGAAATTACCACAAATTCTAACCTGGCCGTTCTTTTTGAGTACTAGAATAATGGGTGTTGTCCATTTACTGCAAGAAACTTTTCTAAATTACCTAATTTTAATTTTTTTGTTTTGATTTATACTCGTCTTTAAGTTCTAAATGTATTTTCCTGCTGTGTAGCAGCCTTGTGTATCTGAGAATAGTTGAGGAAATTTTTGTAGCAGCTTTTGCTTTATATATACACTTTGTAAATGGAATGTTTCTGAAATTTGTGTCTTGAAAAATTTTCATTTTCCAAACGTCAAAAGCTTTGAGACATTGTCGCCCTAATAGTATTGGGCCTTTGCCTGGATCTACGTAAATATTCAAATATATTTCTTTGTTTTTAATTGTTACCTTTACATGTAGTTTCCCTAGTGGCTGTATTGCATTGCCATCATAACATGTGAGTGAGAATTTGCATGGTTGTAATGGTACATTTACAAAATGTTTGCGCCAATCTACTTCGGAGATTGCGGTTACGTACGTGCCTGTATCAATTTATATGATGTATTTCTTCTTCTTCTTTGTAGCACTACAGCTCCTCTCGGGTTTTCGCTTAGAGATAGTTAGAGTATCTCATTTTTATGACCGTATTGATTTCTTCGGAAGTTGGTTTGGTCAGTACCATGCTCCCGTGTGCTTGCTCAGCTATGATATGATCTAATCAAATCAGTACATATCCCCACTGAGTGAACACTCGTAGTCTGTCCAAAAAATCCCCTGAACTAAATCACGTTGCTCCCAACGAGATTTGAACCTGGAACCTTCGGCTTGCGCGTTCATGCTCTAACCACTAGGCCATACAGACATCATGTATTTATTATTGTTAATTGATATTTTTACGAATTGTGACTTCTGCTTTAACTTTGTCTCAAAATATTTGTTGACATTCTAGTGATAAAATTCTGTATCGTGTTTTGAAAATTCTGTATTGTAATTATTATTGTAATAATTTAAATTTGTTTCTGTTTGTGATTTTGAACACTATTCTTGTAATAAATGCATCTAACGATCCTTTTTCTTTTAAAAACTTTGTTTGTTATTATTGTAGTTAGATGCAAAATTTGTCTCTTGTTTTAAATGCAAACTTTTTCTAAGTGCCCTTGCTTAGTACAAAATTTGCAAATCGCGTCAGATCTGCATTTTCAATCTTTAGTTAAGTGATTATTCAATCCACTACATAAACAATAAATCTGACTCACCCCAGCAAACCATTCCTTACGAGTTCATTGCGAATTCGTTACGAATCATCCTAGTTCCAAGCGGATATTGTCTCGGAATTCCTGTCTATTTCCTACCGAAAAATATATGAACTGGTTGACACGAGTTCGGAAGAAATTTCGTTAGGAATAAGATAGGAATTCTCGTCAGAATTCCTACAGAGTTCGGAACGAAATTCCAATAAAACAAGTGCAGAGATAGGAACGAATTACTTACGAAAACCCTTCCGAATTTGTTAGGATTTTTCTTACGATTCGATGAAATACAGTGCATAAATGCAATAATTGCATCCTGATATTAAATGCACGTTTATATATATATATATATATATATATATATATATATATATATATATATATATATATATATATATATATATAATCCCTGTAAGTCTTATTGGTGATAATAATAATAATGAGTTAGTATTTTTGAAATAAATGATGTAATCATAAACGAAGGTATTGTATTCTATAACAAATAAATAAATTTCTTATAAACAAATAAATCAAAAAAACTTCAGTCAAGTATTGTTTCAACATATTTGAGTACTTATTTTTATGAATAATTTCAGTTCTTATGCATAGGAACTAAGCTTATGCTACTTTTTTAATAGCGCTTCTCTTTCGGAATCTATCTTTCGCTGAATTAAAATATTTTTTAATAATGGAGCATATTTCTCCATTTTTAGCATGTGCCAGATTTTGCATGCAAGAATCTGAAAAAAAACCAGTTAAATTTTTAGTTTTTAGCCATATGATTTTTAAAAGTTCCAACAGATAGAACAGTGAAATTTCAACAGTACATATTTGAAGAAACAAAACTTGCCTTCCAGAGCTTGAATAAAAATAAAATCTTTGACTGGTATGTTTTGGTTTGCGTTGGTCCAGGAGAATTTCTTTGCTACTGAATCGCATCCAAATACCATTTTTAAATTCATTGTGATGAATCTGCTAACATCGCAGTTGTCACATTTTGAAAACTTGTCAACCTAGGAAAACCAAAAAGACCTTTTCAATAATTTCATATTGGAGTCAGGATCAGGGAAACTCGTACCAATTGTTTGTAAACCTCCTCGTCATTTTTTAACTGCTCCTCAAATTTTAAAAACGCCTCTTCTGTTTTAAACGGAAATTGTGGAAGCCGGTCATATATATTATATCGAACTTTCACTTCTTCAACTAAAGACTCGACTTTTCTGCGTAAAGCTACCAATTCAGTTGTAAATGCCAAAAGAATTTTTTTATTTTCTTCGCGGAGCTTTTTGTTCTCCTCATTAATTTTTGCATTTTCCTCCATAATTCTTTGCTGTGCTCTTCTTTCTGATCTCGTTTCATTTAGAATTACTTTGAACAGAACATGTAAAAAAAATATATTATTTAGCGAATAATTAAGGCTTTTTTGTAATGTTTCATAAAGTTTCATAAAATTTTCATTTATCGAATTCATCCACTTACGTGACATTGAGTCTTGATGATTTTCTACGTTTGCAGCAGTGTTTGTAGCGGGGTGACTTTTACTTATATCTGATAAAGTTAAAACTGCTTCGCTTTTATCATAATTTTTTTACGTTGAAGTGGTCGGGTAATTTATTCCTAAGGTTAATAAAATGTTGACTCAATTTTACTTATGTTAAAGTTTTACCTGGAGGAACCATTAAAAATTCTCGGTACGTAATACCTTCACTTTCCATAGGAGCATTAATAAAATCTTCGCGATCTTCTGTATGAGGAAGAAATTTTAAAACATAAATAATGGCATTAAATACATGAAAAGGCTTCATAACTTACGATATGTTTGGTCCTCCATTACAAAACTTACAATAATGGAATGAAAAGGTTTAGGTGATTGTTATAATTAGTGATATGAAGGTGCAAGACTTTTTTATCCACTTTCGTCAGCTCGAATGTTGACAAATCTGCAAAATTTAATTCTCTGTCTGTAGTGAATACGTTCAGGAATTTGATGCTGAGTTCTTCCTTGTAAAAATGATTCAAATTTTCTAGTTTCCGACATTCAAGGTATACAGTAGCGTTTTCATACAGAATCTGATGAATTTGGTAAACATTAGCTTGATGTAAACAATAATTATTGGGAAATTGTGTCGATAAAATATATTCATCAACTTCAACTTCTTGAAACGAACTGTTTGATGTTCTTTTTCTTAAGATCGGATAGTTATTTTTTCCAGATTTGGCTTTCAGATGTATGCTTTGTTCAACCATTCTGTTATAAACTTGCATCAGAATAGAATTTCCCTTCTTAACTTTTCTTTTAATATCGTGTAGGTAACTTTCAAACTCAAATGCACTAAAGTTTTTCAATGGGCCAAATTTTACTACGTCTTCATGCAAATGTCTTAATGAATGAAAGTTATACGTCAAACATTCAAGACCATATAATTCAGGTAAGTCCCTTACGAACTGGTCAAGTAATTGGCTTGCCACTTCATTGTATGCCAAGCAAAATTTTTGATCTGACAATATTCGTATTGAGGCATGCAATTTCAAAAAGTGTTTGTATCGTTTATCATCCAGTACATATTTCAGTGAAATTATGCTGTTATAAAGTAAAAATGTTCTGAACTCTGTAGCTTTCCACCTGTCCAGTTCGTCTATTCCTCTTGGCCTTCGGTTGAACTCTGAACTAAATTGATTTCGCATGTATATATTTTGTACCGTTATAAAATCAGTTTGAGCATGCGATAATGAATATTGTTCATTTTTGACTGTTGTCCACATTTTTAATAATTTTTTCATTACTCCCAGGCAGACAACATGCATATAGTCGAGTGGGAATCGAGATACACAGCCGACTCCAAGTTCCTCAATAGCAAGTTTTGAAAATTTCGTATGGTGCTCTTTTTGAGACCTTTGTGCAAAAGAATCATCAGTCCTACGTGGAACATTTTCATAGGGAAAAGTTATTCTTTTCTTATAAATTGTGCCTTTTTGCTCACATTTCGTACAACAGAAGTAGCCTGAGTGGGATTTTATGTTTAAAAGAAAAGCTCTTGCTGGTGCATCACAAATAAAACTTTCAATTTCTAAGTGGTAATTGATTCCTTGATATGTAATTCCATCGATGAGGAGTTCCTTTAATTCGTCTATAAAGTATTTCAAAAATTCATTTGGATCGACTGGCTTTGATTTTGCAAATGGAATATTTTCCACATTTCTTGGGCGGTTTAAGTAAACACCAACTGAAAATATGCCCTGATATCTGGAAACACTAAACAATATAGACCACAATTGCTTATTGTTACTTTTGAATAGTGGAAGACCATCTATCCCGAACTTAAGTTTCAAAATGCTAGTTTTAAACAGCTTTCCGTTATTTGTATTTAAATGCATGAAGTCTGTAAGACTATTTTTTAGACCGTAATGAACGTATGACCCGGTACCCAATGAAACTATATTATTTTCACGAGGGGTGCACTTTAATGTCCTACAATCTTCTGGAAGGCTACTGTCAATTTTTCGCAATTCTTTCAACAATTCGTTAAATGCTGCGGTAGAAATGTTATGTTTAACAGCCCAGTTTCCCAGAAAAACTTTCAAATTGAAGCCTCTTGAAGGCATATCCGAACTCATCAAAGGAGATCCACTTATGCCACGTTGAATATTTGATGTAAATGGTGTTGGCATAATCACACTTTCACTTATACACATGCTGTATTGCAAATTTACTTCATTTGAAATAACTTCTACTTGATCTATAGATTCACCAAAACTATCTGTTCCCAAGAACGTGCTCAGCAATTTTTCAGCTTCTTTTGTTACGCTTTTCCGAAAGCCTTGTCGAGACATTTTATACGTAAATTTTATAGTTTTTATGTTCACTTACCGTTTTTAAGAGCTTTTAATCGCCTTTTAAATATTTTGTAAACAAAATCACAATCACTAATTTTCAACCACTTCAATTAGATGTCACTTTTGAACTGCTAAACAAAATCAGATAAATACGCATTCTAGAAATTTGGGTATACAATCTTTTGTTTAAGAAGTTCTTCGTAGCATTCGTTAAGAGTTCGCTCGGAAAATTCTGAAATGGCTCGAAAGTTTCCTATGAACTTACGATTTTCGTTGGAGGCTTCCGACAAATTTCCAAGTTTGGATTTTTTTCGGAAAACTCTGAACAAAGCAATGGAATTTTTTCAGATACAGCCTGGAATTTTCCATGCTCGGAATTTTGGTTTGCTGGGACGTTTGAATTATTATTCTTTTTTCTGTATCGAACCTTGAAGTCACTAGTGATGAGATAAATCTTCTCGATGGGGCTGGTATCGAAATTGATAGTACGACTCCGGATAGAAATGGAAACAGGATTATATATCAGGGATTCCATAAACTTGCCCCGTTTGGAACACATTTTGAATTGGTTCATCTACCAAGCCCTGAGAGAAAATGAAATATTTTCAGAGGTCGTTGAAGCAAAAGTTTCCGACTTCAAAGCAAGCCTGAACGGCCAATCAATTTTTCATTTCAATGACGCATTAACATCTGACCTCATTCCGAGCTTGAATCTTATTGATTATTTTGTCATCTATGAAGACTTGTGTTTCATATTGCGCAGTATAAACAACAAGAAATCATGTGGTACTGATGGTATTCCAGCTGTAGTTCTCCGACATTTGCCTGAGGTTGCTATTAGGAATTATTGCATATTGTTCAACAACATGTTGAGCACGATTTGCCAAATGAGTGAGAAAAGGCTGGGGTATTTCCGATCTTTAAGAAAGAAAAAAAAATCGTCATGCCCTAAAAGCTATCGCCCAATCAGCTTGCTGCCTAACATCAGCAAGGTGTTTGAAGTGATACTCAACAGAGCATTAAACGCCCACATTGAGAAATATGAGGATGCCGAATTGTCAATTCGGTTTTCCTGCCAGGCATTCGACGACGCATGCAATACTACGGTATTGCATGCCTCAGACATCTTTTGGAAACTAAACAACAGAGAATGTGTTAGAGCGTGTCTCATTGATATAGAAAAAGCCTTCGATATGGTGTGGTTAGATGGACTTGTTTTTAAACTCCTTGAGGACAAGTGCCTCAGATATCTTGTCGCCATGATGCGCAATATGTTATATGAGAAATCGTTTGTTGTAACTAATAGAAATCTGACAACAATGCACGACTTTAAGGTCTTAGGCGTTACTGCGCCTTTGCTCTTCTCAATATTCATTCGGAAGCTATTGAACGGCTTTGATTTTAACTTTTCGCCAACGCGATCATTGGTAGCGTTTGCTAATGATCTGATCATCTATATGGCACACCGAAAAGCTACAATAGTGCAGAGTAATCTCCAAAAAATGTTCAATGATGTGCAGCTGTACACTGACAATCGGAGAATGAAAATCAATGCGCAGAAGTGCGAAACAAGTTTGTTTCAGACAACGGTGCTGAGGGTCAGTCCAGACCTGAAACTTAATTGGAAGGATTTCCACATCATGGCTGGTGAGGGTAGTTCAGAACGGGTTCCAAATAAATCTTGTGTTTGATACCTCGGTTTCACCTCGATCAGTATCTGTACTCTACTGAACATGTCAAAATCGTGCTCAGCAAGGCACTGCAAGTAGTCATGGCCCTACGACGACTCTTTCATTTCAAATACATTGATCAAAAGATCATAATTATCTGTTACAAGACCCTAGTTGGACCAGTTTTCACATATGGATGTCAGATCTGGTACGACCAGAGTGCTCGTACTATGGAAAAACTAAGAGTTTTTGAAAGGAAATGTCTTCGTGTATGTAAAAGCCTGAGACGGATTGGAAGCATTATATACCGAATCGAAGAATTCATCAAACTGCTCAAATGATGAGAGTTGATATCTTCATATTGAAACTTCTTCGGAATCATGTCGCAAGATCTGTAACTGTGAGTAAAAGCCCTTGGATTTCACAGCCGTTCCACCGTACAGACGGGTATTTCGCAACTTGCCTCGCTACTGGCTTCGTTCCTCCAAAAGCATTCATGTATTTGGACATAAATCGATATGTTTTTGATTCTGATGGCGTCCCAGTCATATATCACATATATAGACGGGCCACCGATAAGAAGATCAAATATCCTCCAAATTTGAGTTCACGAGACCAACAATTCTAATGGAGATACTCATTTGCCAGATTTGTTGAAGCTGATCGAGCTAAGTATTGGTAGCTGAATGACAATGTCTAAATTATCCGTGTTTAATTTCAGTTTTTGTGTTTTTCGTTACTTAGTTTTTGAGTTTGAGCTCATTATTGCTACATTTAGTGCTTTTGTTTATTTGTTTTAAGAATAAGGGAAAGTTCAGGTATATGTTATGTTTATTTTATGAGTTTTAGAGATAAGTAGGTTAGGAATATTGTGATAGAATTTTTTAGTATCAGATAAAGTTTTTTTTGATTGAATTTTTATTAGAATTAGGTTATAACATCTTAGGTGTAGGATCAAAGTTCACTATTGTGTTAAAATCATTAATGATTTTAGGATAGTGTTAGTGAGTTTTTCTACCTTTTCGAATCAAATCAAAAAATATGTACGTAACGGATTGGATTGCTTTCATTTTTTCAGGACATTCTTTCACTTTATTCTAAACAAATAACTCATAAAAGTAGCAAAACGATTTCTTTTGATATTCTTCCCCCTTAAATTCAAGTCCGTTATGAAATTTCTTATTAAAGCTTTCTTTTAAATGTTCCAATTATGCGAAGGTGGTCGGGACTGTTGCTGAAATAAATTTTTGGATAAATTATAAAGACAAAATTAAAACAAATGAAACCCGTAAGCCACTTTATCAATCCGCTTTAATCAAACACAAGTCAACATACGAAGCCAGTTTTGTAGTGTATCCCTTCCTCGAAAGTTATCCCGCAAATGACTATTCGTGCAATTGGCTGCCTGTTAAATTAAACTTGAAATGTGTAGAAAGTCTTTTGATTTACTGATGCTCGAATATTAATTATGTATGTTTGGGCCTTAGCAAATCGAAACGGAGCAATTTTGACTAAGGTCATGCACACAAATGAGACAAGGTTAACAACTGCCACGAAAAATAACACAGAAACATATCCAACAAACAACACTTCAAATGAATGTCCAACAGCCAGCACAGCAGATGCGGATGCGACGACCAGCAACAACGGGGTACCAGGCGAGGTAGTTGGGCTGCTCAAGGCGCAAATTAGAACTTTAAACAAGTTGGGTAGACAGACCTATGCTCATGTCAGAAGGGTTTTGTACTCAACTTACAAAATGCAGTAACCAGCAACGAATAAAATCAAGAAACATGTCAAAGACGATTTAATTGGAGAAAATGTGAAATTCGAGGATCATACTATTATTAACAAAGTTGAACGAATTTTGACTTCTGAGGTATTTGTTATAGTTATACCCATAAATATCTCCTTTGATATTTTTTTCAGATTTTTTAGATCACTGGTGTCCATTCGCGAGGGAGGAAACACATTTTTCATGTATTCCCCCCCCCTGTGCTCCAACTGAAGCAAAAACTGTCAGTTTAAGAACTTTTTTGAAAAGCTCTCAAAGAGAACTTTCAGTTGATACTCATATCGGCTAGCTTTCATGAAATTTTTTTTCAGGGGCCACTCCTCTTTACTTTAATCATCGATTCATGGCCTATTTTTTCGAATCCTAGAATGGTTACAAAGCCCTTTTGCTAGGAGCTCTCTCCTGCCTCTTCGACTTGTTTCAATTGTATGTACTCATCTTCATGATACCTTTCACTCCTGAAATTTTCATGCAAATTCTAGCAAAGCTGTAGTGTCTAAGTCGGTAAAAAGCGCATATGGCTCCATAGCAATATGTTTCCACAGTAATACAGGGCATATTGCTCCATAGTAATACACGAAAATTCAAATCGCTATAACTTCAGTAAATACTTTTCGATCTTTATGAAACTTTCCGAAAAGATCAACCTTATTAATAGTCATCTCTTTGCTAAATTTTATTGAGTTTAGGGGTACCGTTTAGATTTTATTCAAGAAAACACAAAATCGATAAATCATACTATTAGTAACAAAGTTGAGTGAATTTCGACTTCTCATGTATTCGCGAAAAGTTCGTACATTTCCCCTTCCCCCTGCCCCCCTCGGTACTTATAAGACAATTTTAAGACTTGTTTTGAAAAGATCTCATTGAGACCTTTCCAATGACACCCTACTCGACTACCAATGGTGAAAATTTTTTTTGGAGGGGTCACCCCCTTATATGGGGAAACCCCCCTTAAACGCCTTTGAAAAATTTTTCCACCCTTGAACTTTCAAGAGGTCACCATTTCTGACCTTCCTACAAAGTTTCATGGCTGTAGCCCTTATAGTTTCGGAGAAAAAGTGCTGTGACATACAGACGGACGAACGGACGGACGGACGGACGGACGGACAGACGGACGGACAGACGGACACAGGTTGTGATTGCAATAGGGCTTTGTATTTTAGTACGAAACCCTAAAAAGAAAAACAGCCCCCGCGCGGATGAAAAGAGATTTCGTTTTGGGAAAGGATGTTTCGTCTTGAAGTGCCGTTTAATTGTAATTTTCCCCCCATGCCATGAGAAGAAAATTCCAGTGACTGTGAAAATTTCGCTTCCAGAACAAAAATAACGGAGTGAAAAGAGCCATGCCAGCGCTTTCTTCGAGGACTACGTTTTGCGCCCTTCACATTCTCGAAGAGTTGACGGCACCAACGAAATTCAATATTTGAACGTCACTAGCTACTACACTTTAGTCAATATTTTAATGAATTTTCGTACTAAATCGATTTCAGTCATCACCACATCATCATCGAGCGCTCGTCTAGGATGCCATTGAGTAACGCTATTTTTTTTACTTTATTTCTAAAAACTTTTCTTAAATTAGCTAAACTTTAATTAGATCATTTCACCCTTTTCACATCAATTTAATGTTAATCTGAACAACAGAATTTGCTCTACATTGAAGCTTTTTCATTACGTCGCACGGATATCGATCACTCCTTCGGATGGCTCCGATAGCTTTTTAGGGTTTTGTAAAATAATTTTACAAAACCCTTCTAAAATCGCGTCCTGTCTGTCCGTCTATCCGTCTGTCTGTCCGTCTGTGTGTCACAGCAGTTTTTCTCGGAAACTACTTAAGCTAGAAGCATCAAATTTTGTATGTAGGTGTAAAGTGGTGATCTCTTCAAAGTTCAACTACTAAAAATTTTTATAAGGTATTTAAGGGGGGTCTCCCCATGTAGGGGAGTGACCCCCCGAAAAAAAAATTTCATTGAAGGTAGCCGATATGGGTATCAAATGAAAGGTCTTGATGAGAACTTTACAAAACAGGTCTTAATTTGGCAAAGTTTGCTTCGAGGGGCGCACAGGGAGGGGAAATACACGAAAAATTTGTGTCCCCCCCCTCGCGATTGGAAACCTTTCATCCGAAAAATCTGAAAAAAATCAAGAATGTAGGCCTTGATGAGTACAACAACAACAAATACGTGAAAAGTCGCAATTCACTCAACTTTGTTAGTAATAGTATGATTTATCGATTTTATGTTTTCTTGAATCAAATCTTAACGGTGCCCTTAAATTCAATGAAATTCAGTACACAGATGACTATTTATAAGATTGATTTACCCTGCAAGTTTCATAAAAATTGAATCATATTTAGCGAAGCTATACCGGTTTGAATTTTTCTGTATTACTATGGAGCAATATGCGTTGCATGTATTACTATGGCAACATATGGCTATGGAACAACACGCGCTTTTTACCGACTCAGACACTACAGTTTTGCTAGGATTTGCATGGAAATTTCAGGAATGATAGGTGTCATGTATATCTTTGAGAATCGGTTGAGCTGGTGGTATCAGTAATCGTAAAACAAGAAAGTGGCTGTTTTAAATGCGAAGATTGAATAATTTTGAGTTAGTTTTTCCCAACTTCAACGTTTAAGGTGCATGCTTTGAACACTTGATTCAATTTAATGAATGACTAAAGCTGAGTACCTACAATTAATACTCATAAGTGAAACAAGTCAAGGAGGCGGGAGGGAGCTTCTAACATAAGGGCTTTGTAACAGCTCTAAGATTCGAAAAAATTGGCCATTAATCGATGATAACAGTACAGGAGAGTGGCCTCTGAAAAAAAATTCATCAAACGTAGCCGATATGAGTATGAAATGAAAGTTTTCATGGGAGCTTTTCAAAACAGTTCTTAAACTGTCAGTTTTTGCTACAGTGGGGCACAGGGGGGAAATACATACATCCTCCCTCGCGAATGGACATCTGAAATAATTATCAAGGGAGATATTTATGAGTATAACAATAACAAAAACCTCAGAAGTCTAAATTCTTTCAACTTTGTTAATAATAGTATGATCTTCGAATTTCATAGTTTCTCCAATAAAATCGTCATTGACATGCTTCTTGACTTTATTCAATCTGGTGACTGCATTTTGAAAATTGAATACAAAACCCTTCTGACATGAGCGTAGGTCTGTTTACCCAAATTGTTTTATTTGTCATTCGATTTGCATAATTAAATTAAATTAACTTGCCTTAATAACTTATAATTTCAAGTTTCACCGGAATCTGTTGAGAAACTTGGCTGTTAGAGTGCTACAGAAAGAAAAAAAGTTTTAAGTCACCCCCCTGTATGGGGCGACCCCCCTTAAATACCTTAAAATATTTGCGAGAAGACTTGTTATGACGCACGAACAAACGGACGGACGAAAGGGCAGACAGACAAGTCGCGATTTCATAATTTTTTATGGTATTGTTAAAAATATTTTACAATATCTTAAAAATGGTCTGGTTTATAAATACTTCCAAGTTAAGTCACTTAAAATGTTTCCATGAAAAATATGCATTAATTCAGTTTCTACTTAATGCTGCTTGCCTTCAGACCTTTGGGGCCGCCATTTTGAATGCATGCATTTGACTTTGAATTATTTTAAATTTTTGCGTGCTGGGACCTCATCAATCAATGTGCCGAATCTCGTTCAAATAGGAGTTTCACTCTAGACAGTGCAAAAGTATTCAATTTCAATTCCTGAAAATTTGGTGAAAATTGTAGCAAAATTGCAACCTCTAGCGTGGTCACAAATTTCGTTGTATCCCACATATATAATATATAATATATTTTCAGGAAAAGTGTACTGGGTAAATATCTTAGTTATGTTTGTGAACCAGCTATATTGGCCGGCGAAAACAAAATGGCGGCCATTTTCGGGGAAAAATCGTGATTTCTGTTCTGACCAAAGTATAGCTCCGATTTGGATGGAATTTGGTACAAAGATTCACCAATGTATGCGATGAGTCCCACTATGAAAAATCTAAAGTCGGTACGGCAGAAACAAAATGGCGTCCGCTCAAAGGTTGAAAAACATACAAAATTTTGTTGTAGTTTTGACCAAAGCTTTCTACCAATGTTAATGAAATTCGGTAGTTTGATAGAAGCTATAAGTATCTAAAGAGTTATGTGAAAAAACTGGAGGTCCCAGCACGTAAAAATTTAAAATAATTCAAAGTCAAATGCATGCATTCAAAATGGCGGCCCCCAAAGGTCTGAAGGCAAGCAGTATTCAGTAGAAACTGAATTAATGCATATTCTTCATGGAAAAATTTTAAATGACTTAACTTGGAAGTATTTATAAACCAGACCATTTTTAAGATATTGTAAAATATTTTTAACAATACCCTTAAAAAGTTATGAAATCGCGACTTGTCTGTCTGCCCGTCCATTTGTTCATGCGTCATAACAAGTCTTCTCGCAAATATTTTAAAGTATTTAAAGGGGGTCGCCCCATACAGGGGGGTGACTTAAAACTTTTTTTCTTTCTGTACCCCTCTGACAGCCAAGTTTCTCAACAGATTCCGGTGAAACTTGAAATTATAAGTTATTAAGGCAAGTTAATTTAATTGAATTATGCAAATCGAATGACAAATAAAAAAATCGAAAATTTACAGCATAATATTTTTACGTAGTTCTATTTATCGTTTAGTGTTTTATGAAATTCTATATTCATGAGAAAACCGTTATGACACATCTGCGCAAGTTAAAGGATAATCAGTATACAGAGATGAACACTACGTCTCGGCTCAACAGGTGTCGCGTTCAAATCAAAGCTTTTTGAACAAAGTTATTGCAAGAAAAAAAAAATATTTGAAACAAGTAAACAAGTACAAACAACTGTTCCTAGTCCTAAATAACTCCTACATATATTCAATCATATATATTCATGGCAATTCATCCAACTACTACCTCCTCCTCACGACATTTTTGTGTTTAACGTTTAGACAACCACCTTTATTGTCTTCTTTTTTTTTTGTTACATAACTACTGAAATTAGGGTATTCATTGTATTTTTTAAAAGCAAAAAAACTAATTATTATTGAAATCATCTATGCACTTTAATAAATAATTTAAGAATAAATTACTCATGGAAATGTTTTGCAGCTACATGAATGAGTTAAATAATAACTTTTCTGAAAAATTATTAGAGCAGAAAAATGTTAGAAGAAGGTGGTTTCGATGTGTGTACTAATTCTCCTCAGGCCATCACTCTTAGATGCACACCGGTGATGGCGACCACCATGCTTAGAGGTGAGAGAGTTAATTCTAATTTTTCTACTTATGCGAACTCAATACGTTTTTGTAACGGCACCTCCAGAAAAGTTATTATTCAACTCATTCATGCACCTGCAAAACATTTCCACGAGCAATTTAAATAACAATAACAGAAAACAAGTTGGGTAAACAGACCTACGCTCATGTCGGAAGGGTTTTGTATTCAATTTTTAAAATGCAGTCACCAGATTGAATAAAGTCAAGAAGCATGTCAATGACGATTTTATTGGAGAAACTATGAAATTCGAAGATCATACTATTATTAACAAAGTTGAAAGAATTTAGATTTCTGAGGTTTTTGTTATTGTTATACTCATAAATATCTCCCTTGATAATTATTTCAGATGTCCATTCGCGAGGGAGGATGTATGTATTTCCCCCCTGTGCCCCACTGTAGCAAAAACTGACAGTTTAAGAACTGTTTTGAAAAGCTCCCATGAAAACTTTCATTTCATACTCATATCGGCTACGTTTGATGAATTTTTTTCAGAGGCCACTCTCCTGTACTGTTATCATCGATTAATAGCCAATTTTTTCCAATCTTAGAGCTATTACAAAGCCCTTATGTTAGAAGCTCCCGCTCGCCTCCTTGACTTGTTTCACTTATGAGTATTAATTGTAGGTACTCAGCTTTAGTCATTTATTAAATTGAATCAAGTGTTCAAACCATGCACCTTAAACGTTGAAGTTGGGAAAAAATAACTCAACATTATTCAATCTTCGCATTTAAAACAGCCACTATTTTGTTTTACGATTACTGATACCACTAGCTGAACTGATTCTCAAAGTTATTCATGCTTCTATCATTCCTGAAATTTTCATGCAAATCCTAGCATACCCATATCGGCTACCTTCAATGAAATTTTTTTTTCGGGTGGTCACTCCCCTACATGGGGAGACCCCCCTTAAATACCTTATAAAAATTTTTAGTGGTTGAACTTTGAAGAGATCACCACTTTACACCTACATACAAAATTTGATGCTTCTAGCTTAAGTAGTTTCCAAGAAAAACTGCTGTGACACACGGACGGACGGACGGACGGACGGACGGACGGACGGACAGACAGACAGACGGACAGACGGACAGACAGGACGAAATTTTAGAAGGGTTTTGTAAAATTATTTTACAAAACCCTAAAAATTGAAAATTTACAGCATAATATTTTTTGCAGCTGTTTTCAATAAAAATCAAAATGACGGCCCCTGATGGTTCAGAAAAGTATTGAAAATGTATATATTAATGGCAACGCAAGTGCGGATTAAACTTTTATGGAAATCTTTTGGAATTAACTATTTGAGGTATTTAAGCCTTTGTGTGGTAACCAAATGTGTAAACAGCAAATGTGAGAAGGGCGAAATCGGTATTTATGTGTTTTTAACAATTTATTATCCACCGATTTTTAATATGTAATCCATACGTTTGCAAATCAATTTAATTAGCAAAATATTTGCGCCTCTATTAAGGGTCTCTAAATATGAACGTCGCCAGATTTTTGTATGTTCAAACATACCCATGTGGTACCACGAAAATTGCAGTAAGAAGTCGAGTAGTAGGCAACCCAAATTCTTTTTCGAAACCTTATGCTCCATACGAGAAATTTACCTTTCCGGCTGGTGCTGCCAATGGGGATTTTTTATTTCTTTAATTTTGATTCCCAAACATACAAATAACTCTTTACAATGTATTAATTACGTAGTTCTATTTATCGTTTAGTGTTTTATGAAATTCCATTTTCATGAGAAAACCGTTATAACACCTCTGCGCAAATTAAAGGATAATCAGTGTACAGAGATGAACACTACGTCTCGGCTCAACAGGTGTCGCGTTCAAATCAAAGCTTTTTGAACAAAGTTATTGCAAGAAAAAAAAATATTTGAAACAAGTAAACAAGTACAAACAACTGTTCCTAGTCCTAAATAACTCCTACATATATTCAATCATATATATTCATGGCAATTCATCTAACTACTACTTCCTCCTCACGACATTTTTGTGTTTAACGTTTAGACAACCACCTTTATTTACTTCTTTTTTTTTGTTACATAACTATTGAAATTAGGGTATTCATTGTATTTTTTTTTAAATGCAAAAAAAACTAAGCATTATTGAAATCATCTATGCACTTTAATAAATAATTTAAGAATAAATAACTCATGAAAATGTTTTGCAGCTACATGAATGAGTTAAATAATAACTTTTCTGAAAAATTATTAGAGCAGAAAAATGTTAGAAGAAGGTGGTTTCGACGTGTGTACTAATTATCCTCAGGCCATCACTCTTAGATGCACAGCGGTGATGGCGACCACCATGCTTAGAGGTGAGAGAGTTAATTTTAATTTTTCTACTTATGCGAACTCAATACATTTTTGTAACGGCAAGTTATGATCAAGTTAAATTTTACTTGTAAATACTTGTATAAGCTAAACTTAAATTGGATCATTTCACCCTTTTCACATCAACTTAATGTAAATCCATACAACAGAATTTGCTCTACGTTGAAGCTTTTTCATTACGTCACGTGGATATCGATCACTCTTTCGGATGGCTCCGATAGCTTTTTTAAATTACTCATGGAAATGTTTTGCAGCTACATGAACGAGTTGAATAATAACTTTTCTGAAAAATTATTAGAGAAGAAAAATGTTAGAAGAAGGTGGTTTCGACGTGTGTACTAATTCTCCTCAGGCCATCACTCTTAGATGCACACCGGTGATGGCAACCACCATGCTTAGAGGTAAGAGAGTTAATTTGATTTTTTCTACTTATGCGAACTCAATACGTTTTTGTAACGGCAAGTTATGTTCAAGTTAAATTTCACGTGTAAGTACTTGTATTAGCTAAACTTTAATTGGATCATTTCACCCTTTTCACATCAATTTAATGTAAATCCATACAACAGTATTTGCTCTACGTTGAAGCTTTTTCATTACGTCGCGCGGAAAGAGAGTAGAAACTGAATTAATGCATATTCTTCATGGAAACATTTTAAATGACTTAACTTGGAAGTTTTTATAAACCAGACCATTTTTAAGATATTGTAAAATATTTTTAACAATACCCTAAAAAATTATGAAATCGCGACTTGTCTGTCTGCCCGTTCGTCCGTCCATTTGTTCATGCGTCATAACAAGTCTTCTCGCAAATATTTTAAGGTATTTAAGGGGGTCGCCCCATACAGGGGGGTGACTTAAAACTTTTTTTCTTTCTGTAGCCCTCTAACAGCCAAGTTTCTCAACAGATCCCGGTGAAACTTGAAAATATAAGTTATTAAGGCAAGTTAATTTAATTGAATTATGCAAATTGAATGACAAATAAAAAAATCGAAAATTTACAGCATAATATTTTTTGCAGCTGTTTTCAATAAAAATCAAAATGACGGCCCCTGATGGTTCAGAAAAGTATTGAAAATGTATATATTAATGGCAACGCAAGTGCGGATTAAACTTTTATGGAAATCTTTTGGAATTAACTATTTGAGCTATTTAAGCCTTTGTGTGTAAACAGTAAATGTGAGAAGGGCGAAACCTGTATTTATATGTTTACAACAATTTATTATCCACCGATTTTCAATATGTAATCCATACGTTTGCAAATCAATTTAATTAGCAAAATAATTGCGCCAGATTTTTGTATGTTCAAACATACCCATGTGGTACCACGAAAATTGCAGTAAGAAGTCGAGCAGTAGGCAACCCAAATTCTTTTTCGAAACCTTACGCTCCATACGAGAAATTTACCTTTCCGGCTGGTGCTGCCAATGGGAATTTTTTATTTCTTTAATTTTGATTCCCAAACATACAAATAACTCTTTACAATGTATTAATTACGTAGTTCTATTTATCGTTTAGTGTTTTATGAAATTCCATTTTCATGAGAAAACCGTTATAACACCTCTGCGCAAGTTAAAGGATAATCAGTATACAGAGATGAACACTACGTCTCGGCTCAACAGGTGTCGCGTTCAAATCAAAGCTTTTTGAACAAAGTTATTGCAAGAAAAAAAATATTTGAAACAAGTAAACAAGTACAAACAACTGTTCTAGTCCTAAATAACTCCTACATATATTCAATCATATATATTCATGGCAATTCATCTAACTACTACCTCGTCCTCACGACATTTTTGTGTTTAACGTTTAGACAACCACCTTTATTGTCTTCTTTTTTTTTGTTACATAACTATTGAAATTAGGGTATTCATTGTATTTTTTTTAAATGCAAAAAAAACTAAGCATTATTGAAATCATCTATGCACTTTAATAAATAATTTAAGAATAAATGACTCATGAAAATGTTTTGCAGCTACATGAATGAGTTAAATAATAACTTTTCTGAAAAATTATTAGAGAAGAAAAATGTTAGAAGAAGGTGGTTTCAACGTGTCTACTTATCCTCAGGCCATCACTCTTAGATGCACAGCGGTGATGGCGACCACCATGCTTAGAGGTGAGAGAGTTAATTTTAATTTTTCTACTTATGCGAACTCAATACATTTTTGTAACGGCAAGTTATGTTCAAGTTAAATTTTACTTGTAAGTACTTGTATTAGCTAAACTTTAATTGGATCATTTCACCCTTTTCACATCAATTTATTGTAAATCCATACAACAGAATTTGCTCTACGTTGAAGCTTTGTAATGTGACGCCTACGCCCGGGAATCGAAGTGATTCCGATCCCGAACCCTTGCAACCGGCCAGATGGGTATGTCCTCGAAGTGCCGGCGGACTTCATCTGTCGTGCGGATATCGTTGCGCAGAAAATATTTCTTTTCTCTCCAAATATTTAGATATGTGAATATAAATGTTCGAAATATAAAATTAATCCAAACCCCGACACATTTCGAGACATATCCATCTGGAAATGCCCCTCCACCGTGGCCATCGAAAAACTATGCCACTGGCGACAAATGGAGAGGCACGTTGCCGCCATGTGGCGTGCCATTCCACACACATCTGTTTTGTCCGATGTGGCAGCCGGTTGGATTTGACAGCCACATGGAGAAAGAGTAAAAAGTGCCGGTGGCGGAATGTTGGCGCGGTCCTGGAATAGGTTAAAACTATTAAGAGGTAATTTTTTTTCGTTCGAGTTACATCGACGAATGCCTTATCATGTTTTGTTTGCAGTTCATCGCCCCATGAATTGGATTGCTGACACGCAGAAGGAAACGCAAACTTAGTTTGGATTCGCAGAAAACACTGAAGGAAAGTTTTTTGAGACAGCATCAGGCATTCAGCTTGTCTGGCGAGAGGGACTTCTTCGCTCCAAGACGGTCGTCGGCTGCCGAACAAAACAGTTCCTGCTGGATCAGCTCACAGCTGATAATCGAACCATTCCTGGAAGGAGTGAACCATTTGGGCTGTTCGTGTATAGGAAGGATTTGGATGAAAACTGCAAGGAGGGCTCACACTTGTGTCTATGGCGGCGTGATAATATGAATGGTTGCAGAAATATATTCGCGTGAAAACAACCAGTCCCGAAGAGTTCATCTTTGCATCGTCTTCAGTTTGCTCCAGCTGGGACGAGGGAAGGCAAAAAGACTTCGTTACAATCACTGTGAAACACATGAAGGTAAAGCGATCTCGAGGTATGTAAAGTTTGTTGTTCTTGGCTATAACAAGGGAACGAGGGAACGGATGAGTTTGAGGAAGGTCATGAGAGCTCCACGGTGACATGTGGCGCCTGTTCGGAGAGGACATATGGAGGACAGCCATGTCAGGTTTCGATGTCCACAGTGCAATAAAAAGTATTTCACTACATCGTTGTTGCGTGGACACTTGCGATGTGCTCATCTGGAAAGCAAAAATCTAAAATTTTCTTGCTGTCCGACTATACCCAAATCTAAGTACATTTTCCAGCAGCAGTTATTCACGCATTCATCGACTGCGCAATGTTCATGTTCCTTCGACGGCTGCAATCGTGGATGGGGGTTTTTGGAAGCTTTTCTCATAAAGATATTTTAGGAAGTTGGATGATGTTCTGAATTATACTTAACTATAATAGATTGGGGAGAACATTTTTTTTTAATGAACAGTTGCGTAATATAGCCAGAATGTTTTGTTCGAGAAAATACATAGTATTTGCAGTTAGTTTGCGTCGGATTGTTTGCTGGGGTTGAATGTTTTTAGGAGCTATTGTGAATTAATTTATATTTTTTGTAAATCATATAACTTTTGAATCCCGTTGGTTTGTGTCTCTTGGATAGAATTTCATGCAAAGATAATATTTCCGGTAAACAGTTCTAGAGTTTCGTGAAGCTATCTAACTTTTACAATTAAATTTGGTGCTTCGGCCATTTAGAAATAAATTTTCATTATAGTCGTTTGAAATCATTTACCATATCGTCGCGAAATATGGAAGTAGGACTTAACACTATTTAGGGAAATCTTGATATTTTGCGGTAAAATAGTCTCAAGCTGAACTTGACTGTGTTTTCTACGAATTAAAACGCGAAACGCGATTGCTATTGTAGTAAATATTCGAACTCTTTAAATTTTTTTTAAATAAATTTTTACCGTTCTAGCCAGCGTTACAATTTATTAAGAAAACAATTGTGATCGAACTTATGAACAGTCATATCAGCTGGATGGAAATAAAAAAAAGAGTAAAATAGAAAATAGTTGTTCAAAATAATAAAGTCAAAAATAATTACCAATGTAAAGGAAGAATATATTAGAAAAAGTTGAAATACCATCGATAACCACTGGTTATCTATTCCGTTTTGTTTAGTGTAGTTTAAAAGAAAAAATAAACAAAAGATGCGTTAAGTCTGAACGAATAGAAAGTAAATTGCAACAAGTAGTTGTAGAAATCAATAAGTATCAAAGTAGATTGAATCATTAGAAGAATCAACTTATAAGGCATATATTCTCATGTGCTTTCGCAAAACATGAGTGATTGGGCTGAATTTTAACGTAAATTGTTTGTTTTATCAATTTCTATGCGGTAGTTTAGAGTGAGTTCTGTGACGAGTTTGAAACTAGGTTATAGTTGCTTGGTATATTTCATAGAATAAATTCTTCATGTATGGAGTATTAGAAATCTGACGTAGATGAGATATAGTATATAAAGTATATAAATGCAAGTGATTCTTTGAAAGGGTTATAAGAGTTAGGTTCTCTAAAAAGGTTTTGAATACTTTTGATTTCTTAATTGTATTCTATCGAACGGAGGGCTCACTAGAGCTTGAAATAACTTTCTGTAACCCTACTATATATCTTCAGTCATGTGCACATCGATTGAATTCCTATAATCCTATGTGGCCTTCTTCTATAACTATAACCTTTCTCTACAATGAAATACAGGCATACTAGCTTTAAAATAAAGTCTCTGCTTGCTTGATTTTAAACCTTTCACAAAATTCCCGGGTCTTAATTTTCCGAACTGAATTTGAACCATACATGGAGATTAATAAATAGATAAGTGGCTGGAAATACCCTAAAGGATTGCATGGAACAAAAAAAGTATCGTTACAATCGCATATTCTGGGTTGCAATTTATGATTTATTGAATTCTATATTATCTTCGAATCGAATTCGATAGGTTGTAGTTTCTTAGAAAAAAAGGTATCTTCGAACCATTTAAATATATGTTTTTGGAAAATACCGGTGAATATTGATAGAAACGGGAAATTATTACTCGATTACATTTTGGTAATTAAGGTTAGTTAAGAACAGTTATTCAGCATTTCCTAACGAATACATAAAAAAAAGAGGCCGCTTGATTACCTTTCATAGTGACCTTAGGTCGAATAAGAGAACTGAAGACACCATTCAGGTCGAAGCCAAGTAGTTGTCTTGATTGAATCACGCAGAACTTGTAACATAGACGAAAATGTACTAAAATCAAATTTAAAAAGATAACTTATCTAAACTTTAAGGAAAAACTCATCAGACAAAAATTTCATCTCGAAAATGCCACATTAACAGTAGCTTTAAGATATTTGTCGGAAATTTTGATGAAAGTTATATGAAAAATGTTTAATAAAAAAATGAAGACAAGAAGTATTCATAACTGTTAAATTATAGAAAAGAACTGTTAATTATAGAAAAGAACTGTTAATTATAGAAGAAAGAAATATGGGAAAATTAAACATGAATTGCTAAAAGTTAACCACGACTTTCCTTTTCAGCGGTTCTTCTTTTTCAGTGGGAAGAGAGAGTGTAGGGTAGGTATGCCGTCGCGAGGGTAGGGTTTCGACAAATCCGCTGAGGTCGGTTTCGCGTCGCGCGCGGTACGCGGTACCTTTGATTGTTTCGTCATTTCATTAGAGTAGTTTTCGTCGGTTTGATTTCGAGTAGCATATTTTTCGGTACCGCGTCGGTGATTCGGTAACGCGCCTATGGGATTTTGTAGCGTTTTTGATTTGAGATCTGTGGAGAGATCACATCCAGAATTAACGTAACGTAGGTTTCCCGTTCTGGATGAGTAGTTGTTGACGCGTTTGGAAAACGGGCATGTACAGGTGGCTGAAATATTGTAATTGAGCGTAACCCATTCGGAGACCCGCGACCGAAATCCTCTCCGAACTAGCTGGCCGACAAGCAGTCACCGCGTGAATGGGTTACGGTGCACGGATTGGTTGACCTGTTGGTACCATCCGTTGGCACTACTCAGACTTAACGTCTAGAACCGATGAGGGGTCGGTTCCGCGTTCGAACTTGAAAAGTTGAAAATCATTACAGCTTTTTCATTACGTCGCGCGGATATCGATCAACTGTGATATTTACCCAGTACACTTTTCCTGAAAATTTGGTGAAAATTTTAGCGAAATTGCAACCTCCAGCGTGGTCACAAATTTCGTTGTATCCCACATATATAATATATATATATATATATATATATATATATATATATATATATATATATATATATATATATATATATCTATATATATATATACGTATATATATATATATATATACGTATATATATATATATATATATATATATATATATATATATATATATATACATATATATATACATATACAAATATATATATATATATATATATATATATATATATATATATATATATATATATATATATATATATATATGTATATGTTTATGTATATATATATATATATATATATATATATATATATATATACATATATATATATATATATATATATAAATATATTTTTCTCGAGAAATTTACCTAAAGAACTTTTTGATAATTGAATTGAGGGTTCGGTCTTTCCCTTTCATTACCACTAGTTCAGTGGAGGGGCCTGCCATGAAATCAGCTAGCCATTGGGCGCGCTCTTCCCTTCGATTGCGTTGTAGGGGCTCTTGTCCGGGTATTGTGGCCTTCCGTTTCCGTGCCCTTTTATGGTATAGTGTTATGTGATTCCCTCACATAATGCGATAACATAAATTGACCACGTTTATATTCCTCATTTGATGGAAAAATTCATGCAAATTATGTTTGTTAGAAATTTTCACTCAAATGGGTAATGTATGGCCATGTCTGCGTTTGGATCTTGATCCGTTTGGGAGGGTGTGAGGAGGGACCTCTTCCACCTGGATGCCCCACTCTTAATTATGGGTCATAAGAATCGTCGGTAACGACGAAGTCTCTCAAGTCCGTCGGTTTTTTCCCGGCCCAATTTGTTCTTTGAACAAGCAATTTCAACACTTAGTACGTTACCTCAGCTCCGACACCAGTCGATCGGCATTCGACCCTTTTCAATTCGTGAATGAAAAATTTTTTGTAGTGGGTCCTTGTGCTGGGGAAAAGAACAAGCCCCACGGAGCCGCAACGCTAGCCTGTCAGCGCATTCATGCGTCCTCAAACCAGGTCAATCTCGGCGGATACTACCATCCTCCTCCACCGAGGCAGCACACCATCGCTGCAGTCCTGTACGGATCTTTTTCCACCCATATCACTACAAAATAGCACTCAACGTGAGGCCCGAACAGCCCAGCTGTATCATCAGCTGTGAGCATGAAACAGACCACCGTCTCCAGGTGACCCTACTACTGTTCAAATTTTTAGCGGATAGGTAACTACTAAGGGACATTGTACTAATCGTGCCCCAGCATCTTTAACAACTTCCGGCCGTGTATGTTCTCGGACATCAATATCATTTGGACCTACTTGTGACTTATAAATTGATGGCTTACCACCATTGTATGACTAGCAAGGCCAAATGATATTAGAGTCCTTTGCTGTATTCGGAAGTTGTTACTAAACATAATTTTTGCGGTGGACTCTGATCTGCACCGCAACCCAAGCGGTGCCCAAGTACCTTCCACTGCATGGATTTTGATAAAACATGATTGGCTGCTTAGCTAGTCTATGAGTATCCAGGATAGGACACGCGCTGTTTGTATTGAACCTTCCGGAACTCCCAAGCCCGGATGAAAAGAAGAAGAGAAGCAAGAGTTAAAAGTGACTACACATTCACAATTCAGGACATAGGAGAGAACAGAGGCAAATAAGGACACTGAATCTATAAATTCCATGGCTCCAGTGTACCGGTCCAGGCTTTGCCAAGTGCAACCAGCGACTCTGGCTCCAGTGGCTCCTCCAGATCAATGAGGACCTTCACATCCACTGTATTGGTTGAAGCCGATGCAGATCCTCAGCATCGTTTAGGGCTAGAGTCTCCATTTTAGCGGGGAGCCCAACTCGATCAACGTAGAGGTCTTCATTGGTCGGGTGGAGTCCCTGATAGACCAGATGTAGGCAAGGGACCACACGGTGCTGGCCGGCTACTTGCCGATGCTGCTTAGAGGAACAGCGCTGGAAACATACTGGGGGGTACATGCTACTCCACCATCTCAACGCTGGTCACGGCTGAAGGAGTTAACATGGACAAGATGTTGCCCGGTTTGCGCCACTTGAAAAAAATGGACGAGCGAGTACCCAACCACCTCAGTGGTACTCCAAAGCCCCACAGTAGGTTGCAAACCTGCTGCAAACCCCAATATTGACGATTATACACCAGCATTGACAATAATGACTGCCAATTTTCCCTCTCTTCCGGAAGCCTCTCCAACGACACTTTTGGAGCGACCAACATAGTTATTGCCTCAAGAACCCCGGCAGCTACAAATTCGCGTTCTAAAGCCCTATTATGTTCACTTGCAAGAATATCGTGCTGCTTGAAAGCGAATCTTTGCTTCCGAAGAAGTCGCCTCTCGCTCGCGCAAAGTGAAATGATCCACACGTCGTTGGCGGAGTTTCTGCAAGAGAGTGCACACCAGCCGTTAAACCCTTCCGAAAACAACACTAGACCTTATGCACCGATCAAAGTGTTGGGCGAAATCACTATTACACTGATTGACACGGGTGCAAGTATCAGCTGCCTTGCGTCGAGCCTCGGTTCAAAGGTACTCCATCAACATCCTACCTTGATTAATCCCTGGGGCTCTGTAATCAGCACCACTGATGACCGCAAACACTCCATCTAGGGTAGATTGACCACACTCGTAACATTCGGAGGTCAAACTAAGGATATTACCTTCTTCATCATCCCTTCACTGACCGAGAACGTGTACCTTGGCATCGATTTCATCCTTCAATTTAGTTTGGCCCTAAACTTATTCACAGACTCACCCTTAAAACCTAGATATGTCAATGAACTCGCTTCCATACCCAACAGGCATGAATTAAAGCTTACCAACGACAACGTCTGGAAGCATCCATCGCTACTTTTCCATCTTACGGCAAGGCTTCGGCCGTACCACTCTCGTTTCACGTGTCATCGATGTTGGCGATAGCAAGACAATAAAGCACAGACACTAGGCTATCTCACCGACCATGAAAAAGCTAGTGAACGCAGATTTGGACCGTGCTAGAGTTGAGGGTTATAGGGGAATCCCAACGTGCTTGGTCCTCATCGGTAACCTTGGTGGTGAAGAGAGGTAAAGTCGGTCTTTGTCTAGATGCCCGGAAAGTCAATGAAATGACCGTTACGGACGCTTACCTTCTTCCGTTCATCGATGGAATATTGCGGAGACTGCCAGAAGTAAACTATATTCCAAGTCTCGACTTGACAGATGCATTCTGGTAAATTCAACTCAGTGCAGGGTCGAGGGATAAGACCGCTTTCACAGTGCCCGGACGACCATAATACCAGTTTGTCACAATGCCTTTTGGACTGTGTAACGCTCCGCAAACAATGACCCGCCTTATGGACATAGTAATTCTACCTCATCTGAAATACGAAATGTTCGTGTACCTGGACGACGTTCGGAATCCCGCAACAGTTTCAGCGCCTCTGTCGGACATGCTCTAGAAAGGAAAGTTCATTTGGAATAAACTCAGACGAAAGGCATTTGAAGAGCTCAAACAAGCCTTAAAATCTGCTCCAGTCTTGCACAGCCCCAATTTTCAGAAACCATTCTTCATTGAATGTGATGCAAGGCAACATGGAATTGGAGCCGTGTTTGTGCAATTGACTGGAGAGGGAGAGGAAGCTCACATTGCACTGTATTCGAGCAAGAATATTGGGCGGCGTTGATGGCCGTAAAGAAATTTTGAGTGTACATCGAAGGCCATCAGTTTGAAATCATCACAGACCATGCTTTGTTACAGTGGCTGATGAACCAAGCCGACCTACACGGACGTCTGGCCCGATGGGCTCTGAAACTGCAAGGGTTCAAGTTTCCGATCAAACACCCAAAATGGACCCAGAACAGCGTGCCCGATACTCTCTCGCGAATGTTTTCACCCGACGGAGCAGAATTGACAGTATATGACGAGGATCGCATTGAGATAGTGTTGCAGCCACGGAAGCCACCGCAGTTGCAGACATTAAGTTTTGGCAGAGGGGTGTGTAGCCTGGGGTGCCATACTGAGGCCGGCTAGCGCTCAGTCGTGTCGTGGGTCTTCCGGGACACCCTCTTCTCGTGCTGAGCCACCTTACATAGAAATCACCAACACAGAGGGAAAAGGACAAGAAAGGGAGGAGTCATTTTGAGAAATGAAAAATTAGAAGCTTAGTAAAACATGGCCGTTTATTTAATTCAAAAAAAAGAAATTTACAAATTCAACAAAAAGAAAGGTAGCAATCAAAACAAAAACAAACAGACCTCCCAAATAATTTTTTTTAATGCAAAACAAATTAAATAAGATATTAATAAAAAGAAAAAACTGGCCAATTTCAATAAGCTGGAAAAAAATACGTAATAAATAAAAGTATGTCAAAAAAAATAGTAAAAATATTAATTACTTAATTTTTCCATGGAGTTCCGAGCGCTCGGCGAAGGACGCAAAAATAAAGAGATGGGGTCACTGCAAAATTTAATTGACTTTAAATTCAAACACATTAATTACTGATAAGCGGCCACTTCAGCATAATTTCAATCCGCCCGTGATTTCCCGTTAATTACCGTCTTAATTTATCGTAACTTCATCTAGTAATTCGCATAAATTTGTCAATATTTCTGTTTGTTGGGAAATTGAACTCCCACAAGTAATTCTCACTTATTGCATAAGAAAACCGTTCCTTTTTTAGGGTTTTGTAAAATAATTTTACAAAACCCTTCTAAAATCGCGTCCTGTCTGTCCGTCTGTCTGTCTGTCCGTCCGTCCGTCCGTCCGTGTGTCACAGCAGTTTTTCTCGGAAACTACTTAAGCTAGAAGCATCAAATTTTGTATGTAGGTGTAAAGTGGTGATCTCTTCAAAGTTCAACTACTAAAAATTTTTATAAGGTATTTAAGGGGGGTCTCCCCATGTAGGGGAGTGACCCCCCGAAAAAAAAATTTCATTGAAGGTAGCCAATATGGGTATCAAATGAAAGGTCTTGATGAGAACTTTACAAAACAGGTCTTAATTTGGCAAAGTTTGCTTCGAGGGGCGCACAGGGAGGGGAAATACACGAAAAATTTGTGTCCCCCCCCCTCGCGATTGGAAACCTTTCATCCGAAACATCTGAAAAAAATCAAGAGTGTAGGCCTTGATGAGTACAACAACAACAAATACGTGAGAAGTCGCAATTCACTCAACTTTGTTAGTAATAGTATGATTCATCGATTTTATGTTTTCTTGAATAAAATCTTAACGGTACCCTTAAATTCAATGAAATTCGATACACAGATGTCTATTTATAAGATTGATTAACCTTACAAGTTTCATAAAGATTCGATCATATTTAGCGAAGTTATAGTGGTTTGAATTTTCCTGTATTACTATGGAACAATATGCGCTGCATGTATTACTATGGCAACATATGGCTATGGAACAACATGCGCTTTTTACCGACTCAGACACTACAGTTTTGCTAGGATTTGCATGAAAATTTCAGGAATGATAGGTGTCATGAATAACTTTGAGAATCAGTTCAGCTAGTGGTATCAGTAATCGTAAAACAAAATAGTGGCTGTTTTAAATGCGAAGATTGAATAATGTTGAGTTATTTTTTCCCAACTTCAACGTTTAAGGTGCATGCTTTGAACACTTGATTCAATTTAATGAATGACTAAAGCTGAGTACCTACAATTAATACTCATAAGTGAAACAAGTCAAGGAGGCGGGAGGGAGCTTCTAACATAAGGGCTTTGTAACAGCTCTAAGATTCGAAAAAATTGGCTATTAATCGATGATAACAGTACAGGAGAGTGGCCTCTGAAAAAAAATTCATCAAACGTAGCCGATATGAGTATGAAATGAAAGTTTTCATGGGAGCTTTTCAAAACAGTTCTTAAACTGTCAGTTTTTGCTACAGTGGGGCACAGGGGGGAAATACATACATCCTCCCTCGCGAATGGACATCTGAAATAATTATCAAGGGAGATATATTTATGAGTATAACAATAACAAAAACCTCAGAAGTCTAAATTCTTTCAACTTTGTTAATAATAGTATGATCTTCGAATTTCATAGTTTCTCCAATAAAATCGTCATTGACATGCTTCTTGACTTTATTCAATCTGGTGACTGCATTTTGAAAATTGAATACAAAACCCTTCTGACATGAGCGTAGGTCTGTTTACCCAACTTGTTTGAACAAATTTTGGATTGCCCAGGAGAATATTACAATTCCTAACTTCACTTTAGGATCAGAAGGTGATCAACTTGTAGTGCCACTATCGCCAGCAACTTTCTACGCAAGTTTACCTGCAACATTCTACGCAAATTTACCTGCATTATTCTACGTGAATTGACCTGGAAGGTTGACAGAGACACAAAAACGAACGAAGTCATTCCGTCTTTTTCAACAATCGCGCGTCGTGATCACACCAAATGGAATTGTCCGATTTTATTAATGAGAATAAAGTTTTGTTAAACTAGGCATCTGTCTTTTGATAGAATAAAGCGGAGTGTGGGATCAGTGATACGCACAATCGGTGACCCTGTAAGGTAATTCGTGCGTTTTAACTAATGTCTGAAGACGAGTTCCAGGACGCCAATGGCGGCGCCATCATTCAATCACGCACCGACTCGAACAGGCCAGCGGAGTTGCTTGAAATAAGTAAATGCAATTGCATTGAAGCTGCCACCAGTTTGGAAAAGCGACCCAAACCTATGGTTCGCACGAGTGAAGGCGTGATTCCGATCAACTAATATCTCGAACAATCAGTCTCGATTCGACAGAGTCGTGGCAGAGTTAGACGTGGCAATAATTACTCAGGTGGCTGATGTAATTCGAGCGCCACCCACCGTAGGAAAATATGCAACGCTGAAGGCAAGGTTAACGTCAGTTTTCGGAATGAATGATCACGAAAGGCTGCACCTCCGTGCCATCCTGGCAGTGACAGAATCTGATAACCTTGAAAACTTGGTTTTCGCCGCGGATCGCATTGCGAGCTATGACACATCGGATGTTATCGCCAACGTGCAAGGCTGTACAGACATGCATACCTTAGAAAACTCCATCGATGGGAGTGTCAAGGAACAGATTGTGGAGCTCCGTTGTGAAGTTAATCGCATTCAATCCAGCTCTTTCAAAGGAAATGTTACGAAGTGCAACGCATGCCATTGCTCCTCACGACAGAAAGCAACAGCCCCAAGACGCCAACTAACGAGTGGTGTTATTTTCACAGGAAATTTGCTGCTGCGGCAAGACGCTGCCGAGCTCCGTGTGCAATTCGCGTTTCACCAGCATAAAACTCATTGAACCATTAGCACCGCAGGCGATAACTAGCGGTTCCTCAATAAATCGCCTGCTAATTCACGATCCCAAAACCAAATTAACATTCCTAGTCGACACCGGAGCAGACGTATCCGTCATGCCTGCCTCGAAATTCCAAAGTACTCAAAAATCATCCACATATAAGCTGTTTGCAGCAAACGGCACGCAGATCGAAACTTACGGTAGGACAACATTGGAGCTGTCGTTCGGGTTTCGCCGCAGTTTTAGATGGAGTTTTATGTTGCGAAAGTCACCCGCCCAATCTTGGGAGCTGATTTTTTGAGACAATATGGCCTCCTTGTAGACATTCAAAATCGACGCCTTACCGACCCCAGCACAAGAAATTCAGCGTTAGGCCAAGTTCACCGGTACCAGTGCGATTCCATCGCGAACGTCAATATTAAATTGCGTTATCACGCACTTGTCAAAGAATTCCCCAGCAAAACGAATCCCGCCATCAAAACGAATGCTTTACCCCACATCGTCCACCACCACATAATAACCACTGGCCCGCCGGTAGCCGAGCGCCCTCGACGGCTCGATCAAGTAAAGTACAAAGCAGCGAAAGCAGAATTCCAATTCCTACTGGATAAGGGATATTGTCGTCCATCAAGCAGCCCATGGGCCAGTCCCCTTCATCTCGTCCGCAAAAAGGATGGCTCATGGCGCCCATGTGGTAACTACAAATGACTAAATGCTGTCACCATTCCAGACAGCTACCGGAGGTGCCATATTCAGGACGTAACACTTGACCTTGCCGGCAAACGAATTTTTTCAAAGATTGATCTCTTCAAGGCGTTCCATCAAGTACCAATTAAGGAGGAGGACATTCCGAAGACGGCGGTAACAACTCCATTCGGTCTATACGAATTCACCGTTATGACATTCGGTCTCCGAAATGAAGCACAATCCTTCCAACGCTTCATGGACCAGGTGCTCCAAGGCCTCAATTGCTGCACATGCTATATAGACGATATCCTCGTTGCTTTCGAATCGGAAGAACAACACGAGAAACATATTCGATTGGTTTTCGGACGCCTTGCAAGGTACGGCATCATAATCAACGTTGCGAAATGTACGTTTCGGGCAGAAAAGGCCGTCAATCTCCAAGCGCCATTAAATAATTACTGCGTCGCTTCGGAAAAGAATGACAAGACACCAATCGCTTGAAACCCCGAGGCAGAGAAAGCTTTCCATCTATGCAAAAACACTTGAGCTAACGCCACGCTGCTTGTACATTATCAAGCAAATGAACCGCTCAGGCTAGCTACAGATGCATCGGATGTAGCGGTAGGTGCAGTGCTTGAGCAGAAACAGGCACACCAATGGCTACCACTTGCCTTTTTCCAAAAAAAGTTGTCTACGCCAGAAACCAAGTACAGCCTTTACGACCGTGAGTTACTCGCTATCTACAGCAGTAGTCGCCATTTTCGACATTACGTAGAAGGAGCAGTGTTTCATATACTCACCGACCATAAGCCAATCATTCACGCGTTCACACAACCGTCCGACAAAGCTACACCACGACAGCTCCGACACCTAAGCTTTGAATCACAATTTAGCACTGATATTCGGCACATTCCAGGAGCCAGCAACAAAGTCGTGGATGCCTTGTTCCGGATTGAAACAATTTCGACACCAACTTTCATCGATATCAACGAGTTGATGCGCGAACTGTAAAACGATGCCAAATTGCAGGAGCTACTCCAAAACGATAATACGTCACTGAAGCTAGAACGTATTGTCGTGGAATACAACCTAGAGATAATAGGTGAGAAGTCACTCACATGCAGTCACCCCTTTGTTCCTGGGAGTTTGCGTAGGAAAATATCTGATATCTTCCATCAACCGTCGCACTCAAGCGGCCGTGCAATGTTTAGATCAATCAGTAACAAGTTTGTATGGACAAGCATGAAAAAAGACATTCGCATATTAGCTCGTAGTTGTGTGCACTGCCAGCGTTCAAAGATCGGCCGCCACCAAAAAAATGTTCTGCAAACCTTCCAGATGCTTGACGAGCGGTTCCAGCACGTCCACTTTGACATCGTTGGCCCGCTAATCCCCGCGCAAGGATATAAATATTGTCTCACGATCATCGACCGTTTTTCACGATGGCCTGAAGCTGTCCCATTGGCTGACCAGACCACGGATACGGTTGCTCGAGCCTTTTTCAACAATTGCGTGGCACAATTCAGCGTACCGCGCACCGTCACTACCGACCAGGGTACCCAGTTTGAATCCTCATTATTCAAAGCGCTAACTGTCTTCATGGGTTGTGAATGGAGCAGAACCACGCCGTACCATCCATCTTCAAACGGAATGATCGAGCGTTGGCATCGTACGCTCAAGTCTGCCATAATGTGCCACGAAAAAAACACACAATGGCCCAGCGTACTCCCCATCGTGTTATTGGGATTGCGAGGAACTGTCAAGGGTGACCTGTCAGCTTCATGTGCAGAAATGTTATATGGAACAACGATTTAATTTCCAGGAGAACTGTTAGTCCCTGGTCATAGCAGGGTCGAGCCCCATGAATTCCTCACCGGCCTGCGCGACTTAATGAGCCAACTTCGCCCTGTACCTCCACTGCACCGTAACTCGCGAGCAACTTTCGCCAACAGTCACCTGCGTACCTGCACTCACGTTTTCTTAAGAGTAGATGCCGTCAAGAAGCAGCCCTACACTGGTCCCCATAAAGTGCTGCAACGAGTTTCAAACGTGGTTTACGCAATCGACGTCAACGGCCGAAAAGTAAATGTTTCGACGGAAAGACTAAAGCCCGCGTTCATCACAGCAGACCCAGCCTCTTCACCCAAAAGTCGCAGCGAGGACTCAGTAAAATTAACTTCCAGTACACAGCCATTGCCAGCCATATCGTCCGAGACGTCCACCCAAGCTCACAACACAGCACCGCTAATGACTGCAATGCGTATGACACAATCACCGCCAGCGGTGCCACCCAGAGTTAGTCCTCCTAATTTCAACATTGATCAGACGTCGATAACGCAATCCCGAATCAGCAGCCTACCTTCGCCTGTTCAACGTTGTATATTACCTCTCATCAATGCTCCGCCAACAACGATGAGGACATACAGGCCGAGTAGCAAGTTGTCATGACGGTTCCAAGCCTAAACGCCCTGAACAGCGACACACCGTGACATCAATACGAATATCACTTGGGAGGGAGTGATGTAGCACCACTATCGCCAGCAACTTTCTACGCGAATTTACCTGCAACATTCTACGCGAATTCACCTGCAACATTCTACGCGAATTGACCTGGAAGGTTGACAGCGACACAAGACCAAACGAAGTCATTCCGTCTTCTTCAACAATTGCGCGCCGATTTTATTAATGAGAATAAAGTTTTGTTAAATTAGGCATCTGTCCTTTGATAGAATAAAGCGAAGTGTGCGATCAGTGATACGCACAAACTCTATCACTTGTCACAATTCTCACTCTCTAATTATCGTTTCCTTTTTTGGTTTTTTTGGTTTTTCTTTCTACTTCTCGTATCCACTAATTACTTTTTCACCCGTATCACAACCAAAAGGAAGAAACCGTTCTGCTATCAAAAATCTTTTCTTCACTCAACGGTTTCCTTGTTTAACTGTCAAAAATTCCACTTTATTTCAACGTATTTAATCAATACATTCAACTTCACACCTTAACTTCAAACACCTTTTATTCTCCAAATTTACGAAAAAACTTTCGCCGAAACCGCCAAAGAATTTCACTCCTTCACAAGCCAAAAACTGTCTGCCACAACCCCAACAACTTAATCCCACATTTCACCTCCATCCAATCCGATACCGCAATTTTTTTCGTTTTCGATTACCGCTGCCGCATCTGGGTAACGTAATCAAAGTTGATTACACTTCGATTCCGCTACCTACACATCTTTTTTCCATATCAACAAACACAATAATATCCATTGATTTGCATATATGGCAATTTGCATCCTCAAGGAAGCGCTTGATTGAATGCAAAGTGTCACATATACATATACGGAAACTATTGATTGTGCCAATACCTCAAAAAGAGTGCTTCCCTGCGCTCGGGGAACTTGAACCCAGGATTCCATCAGACCCTCGGTCGAGAACTCGCGACGCAGCCAATGGGGCCATGTCTTGTCGATCTCCCATTCATCTAATAAGCAACTTCAACGATGCATCTGGGTATGAGATTGAATTTTGTTAGTAGGGAAATGTGAATTAATTTTCGTTAGTATAAAAAATAAAATTTGTTAGTGGGTATAGAATTAGCTAGTATGAAGGAAGGAATTAGGTTTTGTTAGGGAAAAGGTATTGAAGTTTTATTAGTGGGAATCAATGAATGGAATGTTGTTAGTGGGAAATTGAAATTAATAGTATATATTATATTATTTTAGTTGGAAATAAGGGGAAAAGGATAGGATTGTGATGATGAGGAAGCAAAAACTATGGGGAAACTGGAAAATTGTTAATGAAAATAAATAAATACACAAAGGAAAAGGTAGGAGTACCCAAAAGAAGGTGAAGATGTTGCGGCAACAATTTGAAGTTGCGAATGGGAGAAAGTCGGTACACCGAAATTCGCAACAATAGACTTAGATACCCCGCATTTTAAGTCAGACTGCTACAATGAGTTGATGCAAACTATCGTAACCCAACAAATACAGTTGCCTGATTTGAAAGTGATAGACGGTTATGTGTATAGACGTAATGAATACGCCGCCCGTGATCCGTGGTAGGAAGAAGAGTCCTGGATCGTAGCTATCGTTGTGTTGGACTAGCTCCCAAAGCTCCCACTGGTGAAACCAATTCACAAATATACGATTCCACGCATTGTGAAATTTTTAGAGAGTCGAGTATTCCATGTGTTCTGGCTACCAGAAAGTATGTGCTCGGACAACGGAGTGCAGTTTCGATCTTGGCAGTTTAAGGGTCTACTCGAACAGTCCGACGACGAACACCAACTGACACTAATATATTCTCCTCAATCGAACGCATCAGAATGCTTGAATTGCACACTGTTAACCGCGATCCATTCTTATGCCCATCCAAAGATGTCAGAGAGAATGGATACGAAATGCATCGAGAGAATTGAAGCACTTTATGATGTAGCGTGAAGTTGGCGCGTTATTAGCTGTTGATTCGAATTTCAAATAAATTTGACGTGATGTCTCCCACTAATTTTCGCATATTGAACTTAATCAATTTTTCGTGTGGATATTCTAACTTGAACGATATAAAAGATTGAACATGACTTACCCTACGAATGATACGTCACTGACATGCTTCCTATAGCTGTTTTTACAATCCCATACAAAGCACTACATTTTTCATTTTCCGGTACAAAAACACTCGCGGTCCGTAACAAACTTTCCAGTTCGATTGATTATCACATTTGCAACGCTTTTGCACTAGATTCAACACAGTTTATCATAAAATAATTGTTTTGTGTACAATTTGAAATTCAACTTGATTAGACGTTTCCCATCAATGTTGAATTTTCACAAATCATATGTTTTCAATCATATGGTTGATATTTCGTTGACAATTCGGGGGATAAGGTATAAGAGGAGTAGAATTGTCGTGAGAGCAACTAGAGAGCCACTTGAATGTGTGGATTCGCTAGTGGCGTGAAAAGGGGGGAGATTTCAATTCGCATGCGAGAGGAAGTTAGTAAAAGTACTTCACTCACGCACGGATGAAAATAAGCTCATTTCGCGTCCATTACTTTATATGGCTTTGTACCCATCCAACTCAGAAGGGTTGGGACCGCAGATTGACAGCCATCACTTGCGCTCTGCGGTCATCTTAACATTCTGTCACTGGTGTCTCGCCCCCTCTTCGCCGCCTTCAGACAACACATGGTTTACCATGGCAAATTATACAGGCTGCTACGGCAGTTGAAATGCTTTGGAGATCCCATCGTTGTGTTGGAGCCCCACAAACGTTTAGGAGACCTCTTCGACAAATCTGACGGAGGATAAAGGCCACAGGACGTGCAAATCAGGCGCATCACAACTTGAGGTCTCGACCTTTTGATTTTAAAGAAGGAGATGAGGTTTTCCGTCGCAACTTCCGCCAAAGCGACGCCGCTGGGCATTACAATGCCAAGCTAGACCGGCGTTTGCTGAAAAGCCGTGTACAGCATGTTGTTGGACCCGATCGTTACCTCTTCACTTACCTATTGGGGAAAAAAGTCGGGGTATACCACGCCAATGAACCGCGCCAATAGTTAAATATATACATTTGTTTTCTCTGTCCGTACTTATTTTCACGCACACGCAGATTTTACCCATTTATAGCAAATTGGAAGTATTTGCGTCAGTCTGTCCGTCCACTAATCGTTTTATTCTGACATCCCACTCCGCATTTCGACCCCAAACACAATCGATTTTCCACCTAAGGATACTTCAGCTACTTTTTCGTAGCCCTCGTCACCTTGGGGTCGCTAAAAATTAGCTGCCCTGTAATAATCGAGCCATCATCCATTGCAGCGGAGTTAAAGTACTGTCATTCGGGTTTTTATTTTCACACCCGAACATAAAAAGTGCTGTTTACCACCACATTTAGGATAAATTACGAAGAATAAACAGATGGTCTTATATTTGGAACTGGAACCGAGGACTCGCAAGTAAAAATTTGAGACTTAAAGGAGCAAAGTTATGTGGGAAATTTCCCTGGAAATGTGGGATCTATAACAGCGCTTTCTTTCTCTGAAAATGGTTACTACTTAGGCAACAGCTGCTAATGATGCATGTGTAAAATTATGGGATCTACGGGAATTGAAAAATTTCAAAACTATTCCCTTGGAGGAAAACTATTATACATCTGATTTATGCTTTGATGAAAGCAGTACTTATCTAGCCATTTCAGGAAGTGATGTCAGAATTTACTTAAGTTAGCAGCGAATCGAATTAAAAGTATTCAATGAACATACGGCTCTCGCCACACCAGTACGATTTGGAAAGCATGCGACCTATAAAGCATCTAGTAGTATGTATCCTACGCTAAAATTATACGGTGTGGATTGATTTCATTTTGTTGGGACATTCTTTCACGTTATTCAAAACAAATAATTCATAAAAGTAGCAAAACGATTTCTCCTGATATTTTTCTCCCTTAAATTCATGTCTGTTATGATATTTCTTATTAAAGAAATCTCTTAAATTTTCCAATCATGCGAAGGTGGTCGGGACTGTTGCTGAAATAAATTTTTGGATAAATTATAACCGAAATAATTTAAACAAATGAAACCCGTAAGCAACTTTATCAATCCGCTTGAATCAAACACAAATCAACATACGAAGCAGTTTTGTAGTGTATCCCTTCCTCGAAAGTTATCCCGCAAATGACTATTCGTGCAATTGGCTGCCTGTTAAATTAAACTTGAAATGTGTAGAAAGTCTTTTGAATAACTGATGCTCGAATATTAATTATGTATGTTTGGGCCTTAACAAATCGAAATGCAGCAATTTTGACTAAGGTCATGGACACAAATGAGACTAGGTTAACAACTGCCACGAAAGATAACACACAAACACATCCAACAAACAACACTTCAAATGAATGTCCAACAGCCAGCATAGCAGATGCGGATGCAACAGAAAACATTGCAACCTCCACCCTAGCAACAAATTCAACAGCGAGTTGAACCTCAAATCAAACAGCAGAGAATGAACCATTAAATGCAAGCTCAAGTGTGCAGTGGAATGAGTGAAAGGCCCGTCAACTGCCGTTCAACGGTCCCGCAAGGCGACGACCAGCAACAACGGGGAGTCGAAATCGAAAAACCGAGCGAGGTAGTTGGGCTGATAGAGGCGCGAATTGGAACTTCAATAAAGAAAAACAGACCCCGCGCGGATAAAAAGAGATTTCGTTTTGGTGAAGGATGTTTCGTCTTGAAATGCCGTGTAATTATAATTTTCCCCCATGAGAAGAAAATTCCAGTGATTGTGAAAATTTCGCTTCCAGAAAAATAATGAAGGAGTGAAAAGAGCACAAACCGGTTTTTTGGCGGTTTGCCGGGAGATTTCCGAGACGAGATTACCGTTGATTGGTATTTCGCTTGAGAAAAAATATTTCGAGTATCGCGTAGCGGTTTTTCTTATAGTTGCAATTAATTCACAGTTAGTGCGCTTCTGCTAGTATAAATTATAGCGATCGGGCGATATTATAGTTCGAGTGTTAAATTTTCTATTCAGACGCGAATCTTTAAGGATTCCCGTAATAAATTTTCATAATATTTAACACTGCTGTAGCATGTTTCCACTCTTTGCGATATCGGAGCAACTCTGATTTAGCATTCCAAATCGAGTTTGAAGTTCTTCGGATTGAAATGAAAGATGTGCGAGTCGTATGTCGTTGATAAGTAATAAATACAGCAATAGATTCAGTCACTAGTGTTGGTGCAGGCAATCTATGTTTTGTGCATTTATATTTGTATTTTGCTTGTCGAATTGAACAAATTGGACACAGTGCTAACAGCACTGTGATTTGCACGGTTGGAAATGTGTTTTAGATTTTTGAACGGTATGTGAGAAAGTCGGAAAACGGTCAACTGAGGTGGAACTGTATCGGACAAGGTCCTGACGTAGAAAACATTTTAATTGCGTGTAACCGTGTACCCCTGTATTTTTTGTGCAAACAGAGCCGCAAGGGGCTTGCAAGGGTCCAGTGTGTATTCCCAACATATTTCATATCTTGGGGCTTCTCTGAATTACTGCAGAATTAGTTGTTATGAGATAACTGCATCCGGGCGTTGTTGCGTGAAATAATTTTGTATTTGACTTATGATCGCATTTCCTTGGGCATGCTTCCGAGCTAGAAGAAAGTTTTACAACACTCGTAGCGTCAATATTGCTGAAATAAGGAAAACTGAATGCTACCTAGTGCGCCCCATTTAAAGTTTTGCTGATTGTTATACTGTCTGTCGTCGCTGTGCCACCAAACACCGTACGAGGTTAGGAAATCAAACAGCATTGGTCAAAATCTCAATGAGATGAAAGTTTTCATATGAAGGTAATCCCTTAGAAGTTGTATCGGATTTATTTAAAATTAAGACGCTTTGAAACAAATAGTATACCGGATACAACGTGACCGCGCCGTCTCATTTCAGCAAACACCAAATATTCAAATGGCAAGCAATAATACGAACGCCATGCAATCGCTTTCTTTGAGGACTACGTTTTGCGCCCTTTAAATTCTCGAAGAGTTGAGGATACTCACGTAATTCAATATTTGAACGTCACTAGCAACTACACTTTAGTCAATATTTTAATGCATAAATGTTGGATTTCAGAAGAGTTTTCGTAATAAAACGATTTCAGTCATCACCACATCGTCAATGAACGCTCGTTGAAGATGCTGTTGAGTATCGCTGTTTTTTTACTTTATTTATAAAAAACTGTCTTAAATTATTTATTAAAGTGCATGAATGATTTCAATAATGCTTAGTTTTTTTTGCATTTAAAAAGAGAATACAATGAGAATTATTTATTAAAGTGCATGAATGATTTTACTAATGCTTAGTTTTTTTGGCATTAAAAAAATAATACAATGAATACCCTAATTTCAATAGTAATGTGACAAAAAAAAAAGAAAACAAAAGTGGTTGCCTAAACATTAAACATTGCCACGAATATATCTGATTGAATATATGAAGCAGTTATTTAGGACTTTGAACAGTTCTTTGACTTGTTTACTTGTTTCAAATATTTTTTTTTTTCTTACAACAGCTTTGTTGAATGTTGTAACTTAATTGAAATGGCATTTGGTGCCGCAGTGAAAACAAAAACACGAAAATAAAAGAAATCGAAAGCTTTGATTTGAACGCGACACCTGTTGAGCTGAGACATCGCGTTCATCTCTGTATACTGATTATCCTTAAACTTGCACAGAGGTGTTATAACAGTTTTCTGATGAATATAGAATTTTATCAAACACTAAACGATAAATAAAATTACGTAACTTATACATTTTATAGAGTAATTTGTATGTTTGGGATTCAAAAAGAAAGGAAAAAGAAAAAAGTTTGATAATTGAATTGAAGATTCGATCTTTCCCTTTCATTAACCCTGAACGGTATGGAACCCGCAACGATGGAAGGCCCCTCCACTGAAATGAGCTAGCCATCGGGCGCGCTCTTCCCTTCTATTGCGTTGTAGGGGGCGCTTGTCCGAGTAGAGTGGCCTCCTGCTCACGTGCCCTTTTATGGTATAGTGTTATGTGATTCCATCGCACAATGCGATAACATAAATTGACCACGTTTATATTCCTCATTTGATGAAAAATTTCATGCAAATTATGTTTGTATGAATTTTTCACTCAAATGGGTAATGTTTGGCCATGTCTGCGTTTGGAACTTGATTCGGTTGGGAGGGTGCGAGAGGCGCCACTTCCACCTGGACGCCCCACTCTTATTTGTGGGCCATAAGTATCGTCGGTAATGACGAAGTCTGTCAAGTCCGTCCGTTGTTTCCCGGCCCAATTTGTTCTTTGAGCAAGAAATTTCAACCCTTAGTAGGTTACCTCGGCCTCGACACCAGTCGATCGGCATTTGACCCTTGGTAATTCATGAATGCGAAATTTTCTTGTAATGGGTCCTTGTGCTGGGAAAAAGAACCCACCCCACGATACCGCAACGCTAGCCCGCCAGCGCATTCATGCACTCTCAGGCAAGGCCAATCTCGGCGGATACTACCATCACCTTCCGCTGAGGCAGCAGATCTTTGCTACAGTCCTGTACAGATCTTAATCCATCCATATCACTACAGCATCGCCTAACTTCTCGAAGTTGCAGTTTAGCGATAAGTCTTTCAACCACTGATCGATTTATTTTGTTTCTGGTTGGCTTTATTGATATTGAATGGTTCCATTTTTTCATTTTTTAGGGTTTCGTAAAATAATTTTACAAAACCCTTCTAAAAGCGCGTCCTGTCTGTCCGTCTGTCCGTCTGTCTGTCTGTCCGTCCGTCCGTCCGTGTGTCACAGCAGTTTTTCTCGGAAACTACTTAAGCTAGAAGCATCAAATTTTGTATGTAGGTGTAAAGTAGTGATCTCTTCAAAGTTCAACTACTAAAAATTTTTATAAGGTAGTTAAGGGGGGTCTCCCCATGTAGGGGAGTGACCCCCCGAAAAAAAAATTTCATTGAAGGTAGCCGATATGGGTATCAAATGAAAGGTCTTGAGAACTTTACAAAACAGGTCTTAATTTGGCAAAGTTTGCTTCGAGGGGCGCACAGGGAGGGGAAATACACGAAAAATTTGTGTCCCCCCCCCCTCGCGATTGGAAACATTTCATCCGAAAAATCTGAAAAAAATCAAGAATGTAGGCCTTGATGAGTACAACAACAACAAATACGTGAGAAGTCGCAATTCACTCAACTTTGTTAGTAATAGTATGATTTATCGATTTTATGTTTTCTTGAATAAAATCTTAACAGTACCCTTAAATTCAATGAAATTCGATACACAGATGTTTATTTATAAGATTGATTAACCTTGCAAGTTCCATAAAGATTCGATCATATTTAGCGAAGTTAGAGTGGTTTTAATTTTCCTGTATTACTATGGAACAATATGCGCTGCATGTATTACTATGGCAACATATGGCTATGGAACAACATGCGCTTTTCACCGACTCAGACACTACAGTTTTGCTAGGATTTGCATGAAAATTTCAGGAATGATAGAAGCATGAATAACTTTGAGAATCAGTTCAGCTAGTGGTATCAGTAATCGTAAAACAAAATAGTGGCTGTTTCAAATGCGAAGATTGAATAATGTTGAGTTATTTTTTCCCAACTTCAACGTTTAAGGTGCATGCTTTGAACACTTGATTCAATTTAATGAATGACTAAAGCTGAGTACCTACAATTAATACTCATAAGTGAAACAAGTCAAGGAGGCGGGAGGGAGCTTCTAACATAAGGGCTTTGTAACAGCTCTAAGATTCGAAAAAATTGGCTATTAATCGATGATAACAGTACAGGAGAGTGGCCTCTGAAAAAAAATTCATCAAACGTAGCCGATATGAGTATGAAATGAAAGTTTTCATGGGAGCTTTTCAAAACAGTTCTTAAACTGTCAGTTTTTGCTACAGTGGGGCACAGGGGGGAAATACATACATCCTCCCTCGCGAATGGACATCTGAAATAATTATCAAGGGAGATATTTATGAGTATAACAATAACAAAAACCTCAAAAGTCTAAATTCTTTCAACTTTGTTAATAATAGTATGATCTTCGAATTTCATAGTTTCTCCAATAAAATCGTCATTGACATGCTTCTTGACTTTATTCAATCTGGTGACTGCATTTTGAAAATTGAATACAAAACCCTTCTGGCATGAGCGTAGGTCTGTTTACCCAACTTGTTATTTTTTGGGCTGAGATGTTCTTGACTGAGCTTCGTCAGCTCCGCAAACCTTTTTTCTACTGGCTTGCAGGGTGCATAGAGATTGATTGCTAATCTGAAAATTTGTGCTCCGGATTTTGTTAGAAATAATACTGTTTGACGTCCAGCTGGAATGGCGTGCCCAATTAAGTATCATTCCTATTTCACAACAAATTCTTCCCAAGTGTATAAGTTTTTATTAAATTCCATATCTACCTTGTAATCCATGTTTACGTTTTCTTTGTCGACTCTGAGTTCGTCACTTGGTGTGTTATTGTCTTCTGAATCTGTGTGCGCAGATGTAATGTTGTCTTTCTGTTCGTCTACTTCTGCGGACATACTCGATGATGTTCCAATGTTTTTTTCAGCGCCCTGCTTCTCCTTTGCTGCTGATTCTGCTTTCGCTGTAATTTGAGTTTCCCTTAATTCGATAGAAAACAGGCTTCTTTAATGCTGTTATTTCTCTTTGTTCAGCGGATGAATCTGAATCATCGTCAGATCGATTATTGATATGAGTAACTGCTGATGTAATATTGTCGAGCGACTCTATATATGGTAGACAGAGATGATTACACAACAAGTTTCTCACTTCTGTGCACGTAATTGATTAACTGTTAAAAACTTTGACCAATTTGTTCGTTTCGGAAAAAAACTGCCTTTGTTTTTAGATGTAACGGTGAAGCTCGTCATCTGCTGTATCAAAGCTAGCGTTGTATGTATACCATATAACTATTTAGCGTGTTCTTTCTTTGTTCTTGTTGTCAATGTAATAATGCGGTTAAAAATTGTTCTTCTACCTCGACGGCAGTTGAACTAAACTTTAATTTTTTTTGCTCTATCCTCGTCGCCAAATGTAAAGTAGCGATAGTTAGAGTAGGGTTAATCAGGTTAATGCAATGAATGTAGCCGTTCATACTTTTAAACCAAAAAAAATATATTTAAACAGCAAATAATGAATGCACATCTGTGGAGCGTGCTGTACGGCTCCGCTGTCAGGTAGCTACTGACGCGCATCATGCTGATCTCTGAAACTCATACATATGCCTATATTAGCGTTTACTAACACTTATTTAGCCTGCTCGCACAGACTTGCTTGTATCGATATATTGCAACATCATTTAGAGACTGAATCTGACTCAAAGGAATCAAAAAGACAAAAAAAATTCTATACGTTGGTTGCCCGAGAAATTCAAATGAGTGATTTCCATACTAAAGACTGACGAGAACGTTTAACTGATCATATCTTTTAAGATGAAGTTGAAAATACATAGTTGAGTGCTGAGTATGCTATGGCACATAATTTACTAAGCCAAATAAATCTAAACGACTGTTATGGTTAAGAAGGAAAGAGTGTTCCATATCTTACAGTCTAGTTGAAATTTGTTGGGCAACCAAAATACCAAATAGTATTGTATATATTCGGTACGTATGCAAAGCTAAGTGTTTTTGTTGTAGCGCTACAGTACCTCTTTATCATGAGCGAATGTGTCAGGACTACATAAGGTGATATGTACAGTATGACGCTATGCAAATCCACTGTAGTGAAAAGTGAGTAGATTAAATGTCCGCACAGGACTGCAACGACGGTCTACTTCCTCAGCAAAAGTGAATGGTGGGATTTGCCGGGATTGGCCTTGTCTGAGGACGCGTGAATGTGCTGGCAGGCTAGCATTGCGGGGTTGTGGGGCGGGTTCTTTGACCCAGCGCAAGGACCCACTACAAAAAATTTCGCATTCAAGAATTGAAAAGGGTCTAATACTAAGGGTTGAAATTGCTTACAGCCAGTAATAAACTAGGCCGGGAGAAAACAGACGAACTTAAGAGCAGACTTCGTCGTTACTGACGATACGTATGACCTGCAAATAAGAGTGGGGCACCCAGGTGGAAGCGGTGCCCCTCGCACCCTCCCAACCGGATCAAGATCCAAATGTAGACGTGGCCAGCCATATATTTCCCATTTAAGTAAAAAGCTCATAAAAACATAATTTGTATGGATTTTCCCTTAAATGAGAAATATAAACGTGGCCAATTTATGTTACCATAAAAGGCCACTCTACCCAAGCAAGAGCCCCTGCAATGCATTAAAAAGGAAGAGCGCGCCCGATGCCTTGCACATTATAGTGGAGGGGCCGGCCAACGTTTGAAGTCCCATACCTGGTCAAGTTTTCGATAAATGGAAAGATCAAATGTACTCTTCTCTTTATCTATTTATTTTTATTACTATGATTTTCATACTTCATTGTATCAATTTTTTAAATGGTACGTATACTATATATGTATTTATTGTTTTCAATAAAGTATTTCTAACACAATTCACACAAGTGAAGTTAGTCGAGAATGTATCAACTCCCCGTATGCTCAGTAATTATGTAACATGTAAATCTCTGAATATAATTTTTCTTTCTTCTTATTTGCTCAAATCGACAGTTAACCATACACAAATATACATAAATATTAACAAGGTATAAAAAGAGAAAAAAACGATGTACTCACCTACATCCTCTAAGGTTGTTAACTTTTCGTCGAAATTTTTGTACCATATAAAAAATTCACTCGCGTTAAATTATTTGATGAAATTTTAACTTATTATTATAACTATAATTCACTTTAACATTTAACAAGCAACTCACGCAATCGGGCGAATAACCTTATCTTAAGATAAATAATAATAACAATTAGAAAATGAGTGACTAAAATTCTCATCTATTGTCAGCTTTTCGTAATCTCGAATGTCCGATCCCGTTGAACGAACAGTTGAGTGCAACTCGATTGCAGAGCCTACGTGCAGAGGCGTTGTTGTGTGATGTTTTCCCATACGACAACTGAAAATTGCTAGCAACCTTGAACAGATTTAAACTGACATTTCCCGTTGATAACAGCTTTCGTGTCAGTTTTAAAATTGTGAACACTAGATGATATCTCGATCTCAATTCACTTTTGTTAACACCGAATTCATGCGAAAAGGTAAAAATCAAAAATTTCTCCTTCAAAATACACATATGGCTAGCATTTAAACACACTCGTATTAAGATGCATAGTCTTACTAATAATCCTTCATACTCACGTGCTTTCTTAACCCAGTTTGTCATGCATTTCCTAGTTTGTAAGCAATTGAATGGACTTGTTGAACACAGCACGGCCCACTTTAAATTAACATTGCTTTGATCATTCACTTTATTTAATAAAATGACAATATAATAACTATCACAATGAGAGCTAAGAAAATACCACCTGGCACTGCCATTAACTCGACTGAGGGGATTTTAATTTAGTACGCTTAAGAACTACACTTTCAACTCTCTTTAAAAATGTTTGCAAGGTTTTTTGCTATTTTCGCGGCAATATCTTTTGTAACTATTTAGATATTAGCTAACAACAAACGATTTCAACTATCGTAAATATGCACACCGCGCCCACATTCGTTTCAATCGACACCTCGAGCCGTCTCCTTGATAGCTGTTTCGACAAGTAATAGCAAAGTCGGGTACTCCTTGGGCGTCGTGATGTGTTCGCGGTGACGATTCATAGCAGGCTTCTCGATCCGTTCTAATCTCTCGAGCTGCTAGCTCAGCCAAGATAAATTGCACTCGGCAATGCAATACATGTATGGCTGCATTATCTCAGTGCTCTCATGTTCGGAATTTTAGTTGCCGATCTGAATTTTTAAATTATTAGAAGTTAATGTTAAATGAAAAAAATTAAAAAAAATAATAAAAAGATAAATATAATAAATATGATTAGAAAGAAAAGTTTAAATTTGATGAAGAAAAAAATATGATATAAAATTTCTGTTAAATTATAAAGAAGAATTTAAATTTAATATAGAGAAAAAAGGTAATATAAAATTTATATTTATAAAGCAAAAAAAATATTTTATAATTTATAAACTATAAATTGGAATGATTAATTTTCAAATCAGCAATCAAGATTCAGATTATATTATGAAGGTTTTTGAGCAGTTTGCTTAGGCAACTGCTCGACTGTAGTAGTGTAATAGAATGAAACGAAATTACTTCACCCTAAGTTTAACCCAGAAAAAAATTAGCTGATTCCATTTGGTAGGTATTTTTCCTCAACAAAACAGAATTATGATGCAGTTATTAGTGCGGTGTTGCCGCTTGCGTGGAAACGTTTGTGGCCTCCTGCTTTCATTGCAGCTTATCTTTAAACTCAGCTTTTACTACCTTGACTTTACGCTTGAAAAAATAAGTAAGTAATGGACGCGAAAAGAGCTTATTTTCATCCATACGTGAGTGAAGGGCTTTTGCTACATGCATGCCTTCCTCTCCCATACGAATTGAAATCCCCCCACCTTTCACGCCGCTAGAGCATCCCCACACTCAAGTGGCTCTCTAGTTGCTCTCATGGAAACCCCACTCCTCTTGTACTTTAACCACCGAATTGTCAACGAAATATCAACCATATGATTGAAAACATATGATTTGTGAAAATTCAACATTGATGGGAAACGTCTAATCAAATTGAATTTGAAATTGTACACAAAAAATTTTTTTTAAGATAAACCATGTTGAATCTAGTGCAGAAGCGTTGCAAATGTGATAACTAATCAAACTGAAAAGTTTGTTACGGATCACGAGTGTTTTTGTGTCGGAAAATGAAAAATGTAGTGATGTGTGTGGGATTGTAAAAACAGCTGTTGGAAGAATATCAGGGACGTATCCTTCGTAGGGTAAGTCATGTTCAATCTTTTATATCGTTCAAGTTAGAATACCCACACGGAAAATTGATTGAGTTCAAGATGCGAAAATTAGTGGGAATTGTCACGTCAAATTTATTTGAAATTCACGCCAACTTCACGCTACATCATAAAGTGCTTCAATTCTCTCGATGCATTTCGTATCCATTCTCTCTGACATCTATGGTTTGCTCTGACTCAATCGCAGTTGTATTGAGTAGCTTGGCCAAATGCACACGATTATCTTTAATTAATAGTGGATTTGGGCCTCATGAACAAACACACAGGAGCTAAACAACAGCACAAGTTGCTGGTGCACGGTGGCTATCAAGCTATTCACATTGGCGTTGTGTCACTGCTAGTGTTCGATGGTTGTCTGTAATATGCCGAGGCGGCTACAAACTAATGACAGAAGGGGTTCAAGTTACTGTAATTCCAGTACTTGATTGAAACTGCTTAAAATTGCTCTTAGAGTTTGTGAATCCTGAGCTCATACCTTGGAACAATGCTGCTTGAACAAGAGCCTTGAGCAGAATAACTTAGGATAATGAGCCATATGGTTGAAGGGTTGCAAATTGCCGGAACTCCTGCTCTTGGCTGTACCGCTTAATTTGTTCTAGAATTTTGTCAATTCTAGGCCTAATTACAACTTTCCTTGGGCAAGGAGCTTTCTCGTACTATTTGTACCGTTTCTCGTACCGTTTGTATAGTAGAAGAGACTACAAGAAGCATCGTAAATTCAATAACCACTACTAGAACTGCGACCAAACAAGAGTATTAAATGCCGAAATATTAACAAACCACCCTGAGATCTACTTATACCAGGTGATCACAGCAGAAACAAGTTGGGAAAACAGACCTACGCTCATGTCAGAAGGGTTTTGTATTCAATTTTCAAAATGCAGTCACCAGATTGAATAAAGTCAAGAAGCATGTCAATGATGATTTTATTGGAGAAACTATGAAATTCGAAGACCATACTATTATTAACAAAGTTGAAAGAATTTCGACTTCTTAGGTTTTTGTTATTGTTCTACTCATAAATATCTCCCTTGATAATTATTTCAGATGTCCATTCGCGAGGGAGGAAACACATTTTTCATGTATTTCCCCCCTGTGCCCCCACTGAAGCAAAAACTGACAGTTTAACAACTGTTTTGAAAAGCTCCCATGAAAGCTATCATTTCATACTCATATCGGCTACGTTTGTTGATTTTTTTTTCAGGGGTCACTCTCCTGTACTGTTATCATCGATTAATAGCCAATTTTTTCGAATCCTAGAGTTGTTACAAAGCCCTTTTGTTAGAAGCTCCCTCCCGCCTCCTTGACTTGTTTCACTTATGAGTATTAATTGTAGCTACTCAGCTTCAGTCATTCATTAAATTGAATCAAGTGCTCAAAGCATGCACCTTAAACGTTGAAGTTGGGAAAAAATAACTCAAAGTTATTCAATCTTCGCATTTAAAACAGCCACTATTTTGTTTTACGATTACTGATACCACTAGCTGAACTGATTCTCAAAGTTATTCATGACACCTATCATTCCTGAAATTTTCATGCAAATCCTAGCAAAACTGTAGTGTCTGAGTCGGTAAAAAGCGCATGTTGTTCCATAGCCATATGTTGCCATAGTAATACATGCAGCGCATATTGTTCCATAGTAATACAGGAAAATGCAAACCGCTATAACTTCGCTAAATATGATCGAATCTTTATGAAACTTGCAGGGTTGATCAATCTTATAAATAGACATCTGCGTATTTCATTGAATTTAAGGGTACCGTTAAGATTTTATTCAAGAAAACATAAAATCGATAAATCATACTATTACTAACAAAGTTGAGTGAATTGCGACTCCTCACGTATTTGTTGTTCTTGTACTCATCAAGGCCTACATTCTTGATTTTTTTCAGATTTTTCGGATGGAAGGTGTCCAATCGCGAGGGGGGGACACAAATTTTTCGTGTATTTCCCCTCCCTGTGCGCCCCTCGAAGCAAACTTTGCCAAATTAAGACCTGTTTTGAAAGGTTCTCATCAAGACCTTTCATTTGATACCCATATCGGCTACCTTCAATGAATTTTTTTTTTCGGGGGGTCACTCCCCTACATGGAGAGACCCCCCTTAAACACCTTATAAAATTTTTTAGTAGTTGAACTTTGAAGAGATCACCACTTTACACCTATATACAAAATTTGATGCTTCTAGCTTAAGTAGTTTCCGAGAAAAACTGCTGTGACACACGGACGGACGGACAGACGGACGGACGGACAGACAGACAGACGGACAGACGGACAGACAGGACGCGATTTTAGAAGGGTTTTGTAAAATTATTTTACAAAACCCTAAAAAAGGAGTCAAAAACGTGGCTGTAGTACTGTACTTAAAAACGGAAGCCAATAATCTCTCCCAAGAAAGAAGGTTACAAGGTACAACTGCCGCCAAGCAACATCAAGAAGAAAGGCTAATCCGAAAAACGGGAGACGCTTAAAAAGAAGAAAATCTGCATGCACCACGCCAAAATTCAGCACAGGTGTAAAGCATGGGTTCCTTGGACTAGACCGCATAGAGCAATACCAGAGAAGTTAGTTAAGGGCCAAAAAGAATAAGACGAATTGACATCGAGGGGTTTGTCAAGATACTCATGGCAGGTGCTCCGCTGACTTACAGGGGACAGAAGCACTGGCAGCGCAAGACCTACTGTCCGCAACTATAAACGTCATCATGGCTGCTCGCAGTGCTTGTATGCTCCATCGGAAACCCCAGCACAGAAGCCTCCAGTGCACTGATGGCCAACCGGAACCGCTGAAAAGAAAAGGGTTGCCACAAGATTTGGCATGAGGCTGAACGGGCACGGACTCGAGACAAAGCATGCAACCGTGCAGCAGTATAAAAATTTGTCAGGAAATGCCTTTGCAAACTTATTTACAACAACAAAGCTCGCTGTTAGCAAGACAAATGGGCAGTATAAATTAGGATCCGTAGAGTGTTAGTTACAGGCTAGTTATGCAGAAGCTTGGTAAGGTCACTTTTCCCACCAATCCTGCTCGTGTTGATGCCATCCATGCTGAAACAGCAGAAACTGGAAAAGTCAGTCGTATAATTGAAAGCAAAGAAGGCTCCAGGTCCAGATGGTATTCCAGCTGAGGTGTTGAGCTTGTCTTTTACCATTGTCCTGACTTCCTACAAGTTACATTCAAAACTTGCCTCTGGGATGATGTTGTCCCGAAGCGTTAAAAAGTGGCATGAATCATGCTGATAAGCAAGATGAAGGGAAATTCTGGATGGCCGTCGGCATACTCCCGTTATGCATGCTAGAAATGGCAGGGAAAGTGCTAGAGAAACTCATCAAGGGAAGATTCATTGATATAATTTATGCTACTGGATACCTATCTCTTCGGCAGTCGTTCCAACATTGATGTGACTGCAGAGTAGATGAGTGCAGTTAAAAATACAGAAGTGCATAGCCATACCAAATGACCGAGCATTCTGTTGATGACACTCAACGTTAGGAGTGTCTTCAACTCCGTTAGATGCGTGGATATTCTGGATACGTTGAAAACTCTTCTTAAACTTCTAGAATATAAGCCAACGAAGTATAGAAGTTCCTTTGGGTGTTGCCCACTGATCGATCCTTGGTTAAGACATATGGAGTGCGTCTTACGATAGGCCATTAAGATTACATAAGCCAGATTTGTTACACTTGATCAACTATGCGGATAATGTTGCGGCTCTAGTTGCTGAACGAATCCTTAAATAAGTGCGACTTAGGTTAGGCATCCTATGTACCAAGTGCGTGTTCAGTTTAGCACTGAACAAAACTGAAGTTATCATCTTGACAAAGAAGAGAATCTCTCGAGTAAAGATGATCAACATTGGAGACATGCTAATCGAATTGAAGCCAGTAGTGAATTACCTCAGGCTTCTTATACACTCAAAGATAAGTTTCTCTGAGAAAATCAGTGCAACGACTGAGAAAACTGCTTACTTATGGTCAACGTGGGGGGGACCCAGCCCATCAAGAACACATCGTTTGTTGAGTGGTGTAGGGTGAGTACTACTGTGTGTAGCAGAAATATGGAGCAACACTCTCAGTAAGAAGGTGTACCAAAAAGTGTTGGGTGTAGGTACATAGAAGAGTAGCATCGAGTATTGCATTTTCATATCCGACAGTCTTTGATTCGGTGGTGAGAGTAATTGCAGGTATTGTACCTATCACTCTCTTTACTAGAGAGCCCCATGCTATCTACTTGCGTCAAAATGAGGACTCAAGGAAGAGAATTGCCTGCGCGGAAAGACAGCACACACTCAACGATTGACAACAGTCATGGGTAAACTGCACGAATGAAAGGTGAAATGCGTAGCTCATACTGGGTTTTAGACCATGACTTAATCCTAGTTATAGTGGAGCTGACTTTTACTTGACCCAGCTTTACAGTGGGCATTTGTGTTCAGTCTTACCTGCACAAGATTGGGAAGTCATGGTTCCCCGACTTCGGATTTTGCCTAGGAGAGGAAGATGATGCCTGCCGCACATGTTTTGCATGTAAAAAATGGGACATACTGCAATGGAACCTCTTCAAGGAAACAAGAGAGCTCGTCTTGGATAAAATATTCGTGGTGATATTTAAAACGGTTGACAAATGGAACCATGTGGCACAGAATTTTCGGGCAGTCCTAAAGATTAAAAGGACTCACAGTAGTCAGGGGTAAGGAAGTTGGGGATTGTTTATCTAAAAATTACTTTGCCTCCCTCTTCGCCTACTCGAGAGGGATGCCCCCAACTTGAAGATGTATCACAGCATTGCAAAACAAAACCTGGCCCGAAGTAGTATGTCAAACAGTTCCAGGTTAGGTTTTCAGGTTGACAAGAACAGGAGAGGTGTTTAATAGTTGTCATTCATGAGCATGGGAATGTCATACTTAATGCATAAATGGCATTCACCTGGACTTATATGAATAAGAATGGAATAGTGTCGCTACGATATCATTACAGAAAATACCTCAGCCAATTTTTATAAATTTTATTTATTATTTTCAGTTTTAACAGGGATTTAGCTCAAATCTTCCGTCAGGAAATTCAAATGTGTAAATAAACTGAAATCGTTGATTCAGTTATGGTAAGTTAGTCTACTTGGTATTGCGGTTATGGTGCTCACAGCTTGCGCAGTAGGTTCTCAACTTTAAAGCTCGTTGATGATTACGAAATTGTGCTGGTGGTACTTCTCGCGGACTATCAGCCTACCCAGCTGTGATAAGTACTTATTGAAAAATTAGGTAGCAATCACAGGCTTATACATGATACTGGCCACACTAGCTTCTCGAATACCTTACTGTCAAGAAATGAGATCCTCTTACAAATCTCAATCCCAAGGCTCAAATTGCACTAGCGTGGGATTATTATTTTTATGGTAAATTTTTTTTACTATGGCAGAAATGAACGTCGATTCAGACCTCCTTATAAGTTACTTTATGCACTTCTAATCCAAATATTGAATAAAGATTATTATTTTTACTATATCATTATGATTATTAGTCGTTCTTTAGGAAAATGAGCGGGTTCATGATTTTCACAGCTGCCATGAATGAATTTTAAAATGATGAATAGAATTGTGGGCGAAATGCTTTGAATATGTATAATTAGCCACATCTTTCCTGGAAGAACAATGATGGTCGGCACTAGAAAACATTGGTATAGATGAAAAATTGCTCTCTCAAAAGCGTGAAACAAACAAGTTGGGTAAACAGACCTACGCTCATGTCAGAAGGGTTTTGTATTCAATTTTCAAAATGCAGTCACCAGATTGAATAAAGTCAAGAAGCATGTCAATGACGATTTTATTGGAGAAACTATGAAATTCGAAGATCATACTATTATTAACAAAGTTGAAAGAATTTAGACTTCTGAGGTTTTTGTTATTGTTATACTCATAAATATCTCCCTTGATAATTATTTCAGATGTCCATTCGCGAGGGAGGATGTATGTATTTCCCCCCTGTGCCCCACTGTAGCAAAAACTGACAGTTTAAGAACTGTTTTGAAAAGCTCCCATGAAAACTTTCATTTCATACTCATATCGGCTACGTTTGATGAATTTTTTTTCAGAGGCCACTCTCCTGTACTGTTATCATCGATTAATAGCCAATTTTTTCGAATCTTAGAGCTGTTACAAAGCCCTTATGTTAGAAGCTCCCTCCCGCCTCCTTGACTTGTTTCACTTATGAGTATTAATTGTAGGTACTCAGCTTTAGTCATTCATTAAAATGAATCAAGTGTTCAAAGCATGCACCTTAAACGTTGAAGTTGGGAAAAAATAACTCAACATTATTCAATCTTCGCATTTAAAACAGCCACTATTTTGTTTTACGATTACTGATACCACTAGCTGAACCGATTCTCAAAGTTATTCATGGCACCTATCATTCCTGAAATTTTCATGCAAATCCTAGCAAAACTGTAGTGTCTGAGTCGGTAAAAAGCGCACGTTGTTCCATAGCCATATGTTGCCATAGTAATACATGCAGCGCATATTGTTCCATAGTAATACAGGAAAATTCAAACCACTCTAACTTCGCTAAATATGATCGAATCTTTATGAAACTTGCAAGGTTAATCAATCTTATAAATAGACATCTGTGTATCGAATTTCATTGAATTTAAGGGTACCGTTAAGATTTTATTCAAGAAAACATAAAATCGATAAATCATACTATTACTAACAAAGTTGAGTGAATTGCGACTTCTCACGTATTTGTTGTTGTTGTACTCATCAAGGCCTACATTCTTGATTTTTTTCAGATTTTTCGGATGAAAGGTTTCCAATCGCGAGGGGGGGGGGGGGGTACACAAATTTTTCGTGTATTTCTCCTCCCTGTGCGCCCCTCGAAGCAAACTTTGCCAAATTAAGACCTGTTTTGTAAAGTTCTCATCAAGACCTTTCATTTGATACCCATATCGGCTACCTTCAATGAAATTTTTTTTTCGGGGGGTCACTCCCCTACATGGGGAGACCCCCCTTAAATACCTTATAAAAATTTTTAGTAGTTGAATTTTGAAGAGATCACCACTTTACACCTACATACAAAATTTGATGCTTCTAGCTTAAGTAGTTTCCGAGAAAAACTGCTGTGACACACGGACGGACGGACAGACAGACAGACGGACAGATGGACAGACAGGACGCGATTTTAGAAGGGTTTTGTAAAATTATTTTACAAAACCCTAAAAACTCAAGAAAAAAATATAAATGGAATCCGACTGGAAATATCCTAAAATGGATCAAATGAATTTCACCTAATCGGTGCCAAATTAACTTTCCCATTTGAACATAATAATTTGCAGTAAACGGAGGAAAACTCCATTTCAAGGCATTTTTTTTTTATAAATATTAAAATAAAATTTAAAAACCCTACTTAAATCGCGCCTGTCTGTCCGTCTATCCGCGTGTCATAGCACTTTTCCTCGCAAACCGTATAAGCTACAAACATAAAATTGGGTGTATAGGTGTAAAGTGATGCCCTCTTCAAATTTTAACAACAGCAAAAAAATTTTCAAGGTGTTTAAGGGGGGCCCTCCATACAGGGGAGTGGACCCTGAAAAAAATTTCATCAAAGGTGGCCAATATGGGTACCAAATGAAAGAAGAAGATGAAAACAGGTCTGAAAGTGGTATTCTTTACTTAAGGAGGAGCACAGGAAGGGGAAATACACGAAAAATGTGTCCCCCCCCCCGATCGCGATTGGACACCAGTGATCCGGCAAATCTGAAAAAAATGATGGTGATAGTTGTTTATAAGTACAACTACAAAAATACCTTAGAAGTCAAAATGCACTTATCTTTGTTAATAATAGCATGATCTCGAATTTCACATAATCGTATGGATACACTGAAATGCAATGAAAACCGACATTTCAGTAGTCTTACATAAGTTCCTAGTACTCAGCAAGTTTGATGAGAATTGAACCGTATTCACGGAAGTTATAGCCATTTGAAATTTATCCAATTACAACAACAATAACACATGATTTTGGTATTTTACGGACTTTCCATTGAATCAGATACTGCAGTTTTGATTTGATCTTTTTGAAATTTTCAAATAAGATCAATACTATAAATTTTTTGGGCATTCATGATTTGAGTGGTTTTTGTTAATTTGCAACAAAATGCCAACCGTTGAAAGTACAGAAGCAATGGATTTTCTTATAAACGTGCACATCTCTTTGACATGTTATTTGCCTTTATTCGTTGCTGGTGACTACATTTCATACGTTGGGTAGAAAACCCTTCTGGCATGAGCGTAGGTGTGTTTACCCTGCATGCTTATAATTTTTTCTAATTTTTTTAGGGTATTGTACTAAAATACAAAACCCTATTGCAATCACGATCTGTGTCCGTCTGTCCGTCCGTCCGTCCGTCTGTATGTCACAGCACTTTTTCTCCGAAACTATAGAGGCTACAGCCATCACACTTTGTGAAAAGGTCAGAAGTGGTGACTTCTTAAAAGTTCAAGGGTGAAAAAATTTTTCAAAGGGGTTTAAGGGGGGTCTCCCCATATAGGGAAGTGACCTCTCAAAAAAAAATTTCACCATTGGTAGTCGAGTAGGGTGTCATTGGAAAGGTCTTAATGAGATCTTTTCAAAACAAGTCTTAAAATTGTCTTATGAGTACCGAGGGGGGCAGGGGAGAAGGGCAAACGTACGAACTTTTCACGTACCCCCCCCCCCCCCGCGATTGGACACCTTCGATCCGAAAAATCTGAAAAAAATCATGAATGTAGGCCTTAATGAGTACAGCACTAACAATTACATGAGAAGTCGAAATTCACTCAACTTTGTTAGCAATAGTATGCTTTATCGAATTTATGTTTTCTTGAATAAAATCTAAACGGTACCCTTAAATTCAATAAATAATTTTTTTAGGGTATTGTACTAAAATACAAAACCCTATTGCAATCACGATCTGTGTCCGTCTGTCCGTCCGTCCGTCGGTCCGTCCGTCCGTCTGTATGTCACAGCACTTTTTCTCCGAAACTATAGAGGCTACAGCCATCACACTTTGTGAAAACGTCAGAAGTGGTGACTTCTTGAAAGTTCAAGGGTGAAAAAATTTTTCAAAGGGGTTTAAGGGGGGTCTCCCCATATAGGGAAGTGACCTCTCAAAAAAAAATTTCACCATTGGTAGTCGAGTAGGGTGTCATTGGAAAGGTCTTAATGAGATCTTTTCAAAACAAGTCTTAAAATTGTCTTATGAGTACCGAGGGGGGCAGGGGAGAAGGGCAAACGTGCGAACTTTTCACGTACCCCCCCCCCCGCGATTGGACACCTTCGATCCGAAAAATCTGAAAAAAATCATGAATGTAGGCCTTAATGAGTACAGCACTAACAATTACATGAGAAGTCGAAATTCACTCAACTTTGTTAGCAATAGTATGCTTTATCGAATTTATGTTTTCTTGAATAAAATCTAAACGGTACCCTTAAATTCAATAAATAATTTTTTAGGGTATTGTACTAAAATACAAAACCCTATTGCAATCACGATCTGTGTCCGTCTGTCCGTCCGTCCGTCCGTCCGTCCGTCTGTATGTCACAGCACTTTTTCTCCGAAACTATAGAGGCTACAGCCATCACACTTTGTGAAAAGGTCAGAAGATGACTAATAATAAGATTGATCTTTTCTGAAAGTTTCATAAAGATCAAATAGTATTTGAGGAAGTTATAGCGATGTGAATTTTCCTGTATTACTATGGAACAATATGCCCTGTATTACTCTGGAAACATATGGCTATGGAGCCATATGCGCTTTTTACCGAACTTGCTAGGATTTGCATGAAAATTGCAGGAATGATAGGTATCATGAAGAGCGACTCTATATATGGTAGACAGAGATGATTACACAACAAGTTTCTCACTTCTGTGCACGTACTGTTAAAAACTTTGACCAATTTGTTCGTTTCGGAAAAAAACTGCCTTTGTTTTTAGATGTAACGGTGAAGCTCGTCATCTGCTGTATCAAAGCTAGCGTTGTATGTATACCATATAACTATTTAGCGTGTTCTTTCTTTGTTCTTGTTGTCAATGTAATAATGCGGTTAAAAATTGTTCTTCTACCTCGACGGCAGTTGAACTAAACTTTAATTTTTTTTGCTCTATCCTCGTCGCCAAATGTAAAGTAGCGATAGTTAGAGTAGGGTTAATCAGGTTAATGCAATGAATGTAGCCGTTCATACTTTTAAACCAAAAAAATATATTTAAACAGCAAATAATGAATGCACATCTGTGGAGCGTGCTGTACGGCACCGCTGTCAGGTAGCTACTGACGCGCATCATGCTGATCTCTGAAACTCATACATATGCCTATATTAGCGTTTACTAACACTTATTTAGCCTGCTCGCACAGACTTGCTTGTATCGATATATTGCAACATCATTTAGAGACTGAATCTGACTCAAAGGAATCAAAAAGACAAAAAAAATTCTATAGGTTGGTTGCCCGAGAAATTCAAATGAGTGATTTCCATACTAAAGACTGACGAGAACGTTTAACTGATCATATCTTTTAAGATGAAGTTGAAAATACATAGTTGAGTGCTGAGTATGCTATGGCACATAATTTACTAAGCCAAATAAATCTAAACGACTGTTATGGTTAAGAAGGAAAGAGTGTTCCATATCTTACAGTCTAGTTGAAATTTGTTGGGCAACCAAAATACCAAATAGTATTGTATATATTCGGTACGTATGCAAAGCTAAGTGTTTTTGTTGTAGCGCTACAGTACCTCTTTATCATGAGCGAATGTGTCAGGACTACATAAGGTGATATGTACAGTATGACGCTATGCAAATCCACTGTAGTGAAAAGTGAGTAGATTAAATGTCCGCACAGGACTGCAACGACGGTCTACTGCCTCAGCAAAAGTGAATGGTGGGATTTGCCGGGATTGGCCTTGTCTGAGGACGCGTGAATGTGCTGGCAGGCTAGCATTGCGGGGTTGTGGGGCGGGTTCTTTGACTCAGCGCAAGGACCCACTACAAAAAATTTCGCATTCAAGAATTGAAAAGGGTCTAATACTAAGGGTTGAAATTGCTTACAGCCAGTAATAAACTAGGCCGGGAGAAAACGGACGAACTTAAGAGCAGACTTCGTCGTTACTGACGATACGTATGACCTACAAATAAGAGTGGGGCACCCAGGTGGAAGCGGTGCCCCTCGCACCCTCCCAACCGGATCAAGATCCAAATGTAGACGTGGCCAGCCATATATTTCCCATTTAAGTAAAAAGCTCATAAAAACATAATTTGTATGGATTTTCCCTTAAATGAGAAATATAAACGTGGCCAATTTATGTTACCATAAAAGGCCACTCTACCCAAGCAAGAGCCCCTGCAATGCATTAAAAAGGAAGAGCGCGCCCGATGCCTTGCACATTATAGTGGAGGGGCCGGCCAACGTTTGAAGTCCCATACCTGGTCAAGTTTTCGATAAATGGAAAGATCAAATGTACTCTTCTCTTTATCTATTTATTTTTATTACTATGATTTTCATACTTCATTGTATCAATTTTTTAAATGGTACGTATACTATATATGTATTTATTGTTTTCAATAAAGTATTTCTAACACAATTCACACAAGTGAAGTTAGTCGAGAATGTATCAACTCCCCGTATGCTCAGTAATTATGTAACATGTAAATCTCTGAATATAATTTTTCTTTCTTCTTATTTGCTCAAATCGACAGTTAACCATACACAAATATACATAAATATTAACAAGGTATAAAAAGAGAAAAAAACGATGTACTCACCTACATCCTCTAAGGTTGTTAACTTTTCGTCGAAATTTTTGTACCATATAAAAAATTCACTCGCGTTAAATTATTTGATGAAATTTTAACTTATTATTATAACTATAATTCACTTTAACATTTAACAAGCAACTCACGCAATCGGGCGAATAACCTTATCTTAAGATAAATAATAATAACAATTAGAAAATGAGTGACTAAAATTCTCATCTATTGTCAGCTTTTCGTAATCTCGAATGTCCGATCCCGTTGAACGAACACTTGAGTGCAACTCGATTGCAGAGCCTACGTGCAGAGGCGTTGTTGTGTGATGTTTTCCCAAACGACAACTGAAAATTGCTAGTAACCTTGAACAGATTTAAACTGACATTTCCCGTTGATAACAGCTTTCATGTCAGTTTTAAAATTGTGAACACTAGATGATATCTCGATCTCAATTCACTTTTGTTAACACCGAATTCATGCGAAAAGGTAAAAATCAAAAATTTCTCCTTCAAAATACACATATGGCTAGCATTTAAACACACTCGTATTAAGATGCATAGTCTTACTAATAATCCTTCATACTCACGTGCTTTCTTAACCCAGTTTGTCATGCATTTCCTAGTTTGTAAGCAATTGAATGGACTTGTTGAACACAGCACGGCCCACTTTAAATTAACATTGCTTTGATCATTCACTTTATTTAATAAAATGACAATATAATAACTATCACAATGAGAGCTAAGAAAATACCACCTGGCACTGCCATTAACTCGACTGAGGGGATTTTAATTTAGCACGCTTAAGAACTACACTTTCAACTCTCTTTAAAAATGTTTGCAAGGTTTTTTGCTATTTTCGCGGCAATATCTTTTATAACTATTTAGATATTAGCTAACAACAAACGATTTCAACTATCGTAAATATGCACACCGCGCCCACATTCGTTTCAATCGACACCTCGAGCCGTCTCCTTGATAGCTGTTTCGACAAGTAATAGCAAAGTCGGGTACTCCTTGGGCGTCGTGATGTGTTCGCGGTGACGATTCATAGCAGGCTTCTCGATCCGTTCTAATCTCTCGAGCTGCTAGCTCAGCCAAGATAAATTGCACTCGGCAATGCAATACATGTATGGCTGCATTATCTCAGTGCTCTCATGTTCGGAATTTTAGTTGCCGATCTGAATTTTTAAATTATTAGAAGTTAATGTTAAATGAAAAAAATTAAAAAAAATAATAAAAAGATAAATATAATAAATATGATTAGAAAGAAAAGTTTAAATTTGATGAAGAAAAAAATATGATATAAAATTTCTGTTAAATTATAAAGAAGAATTTAAATTTAATATAGAGAAAAAAGGTAATATAAAATTTATATTTATAAAGCAAAAAAAATATTTTATAATTTATAAACTATAAATTGGAATGATTAATTTTCAAATCAGCAATCAAGATTCAGATTATATTATGAAGGTTTTTGAGCAGTTTGCTTAGGCGACTGCTCGACTGTAGTAGTGTAATAGAATGAAACGAAATTACTTCACCCTAAGTTTAACCCAGAAAAAAATTAGCTGATTCCATTTGGTAGGTATTTTTCCTCAACGGAACAGAATTATGATGCAGCTATTAGTGCGGTGTTGCCGCTTGCGTGGAAACGTTTGTGGCCTCCTGCTTTCATTGCAGCTTATCTTTAAACTCAGCTTTTACTACCTTGACTTTACGCTTGAAAAAATCTCGTTTCACATGAGTCACAGCGAAATCTGCCAAATGGCTTAACGATGCGCCGAGGTCATCGGTGCATTTGCTCCAAAGACATATAAAGTAATGGACGCGAAAAGAGCTTATTTTCATCCATACGTGAGTGAAGGGCTTTTGCTACATGCATGCCTTCCTCTCCCATACGAATTGAAATCCCCCCACCTTTCACGCCGCTAGAGCATCCCCACACTCAAGTGGCTCTCTAGTTGCTCTCATGGAAACCCCACTCCTCTTGTACTTTAACCACCGAATTGTCAACGAAATATCAACCATATGATTGAAAACATATGATTTGTGAAAATTCAACATTGATGGGAAACGTCTAATCAAATTGAATTTGAAATTGTACACAAAAAATTTTTTTTAAGATAAACCATGTTGAATCTAGTGCAGAAGCGTTGCAAATGTGATAACTAATCAAACTGAAAAGTTTGTTACGGATCACGAGTGTTTTTGTGTCGGAAAATGAAAAATGTAGTGATGTGTGTGGGATTGTAAAAACAGCTGTTGGAAGAATATCAGGGACGTATCCTTCGTAGGGTAAGTCATGTTCAATCTTTTATATCGTTCAAGTTAGAATACCCACACGGAAAATTGATTGAGTTCAAGATGCGAAAATTAGTGGGAATTGTCACGTCAAATTTATTTGAAATTCACGCCAACTTCACGCTACATCATAAAGTGCTTCAATTCTCTCGATGCATTTCGTATCCATTCTCTCTGACATCTATGGTTTGCTCTGACTCAATCGCAGTTGTATTGAGTAGCTTGGCCAAATGCACACGATTATCTTTAATTAATAGTGGATTTGGGCCTCATGAACAAACACACAGGAGCTAAACAACAGCACAAGTTGCTGGTGCACGGTGGCTATCAAGCTATTCACATTGGCGTTGTGTCACTGCTAGTGTTCGATGGTTGTCTGTAATATGCCGAGGCGGCTACAAACTAATGACAGAAGGGGTTCAAGTTACTGTAATTCCAGTACTTGATTGAAACTGCTTAAAATTGCTCTTAGAGTTTGTGAATCCTGAGCTCATACCTTGGAACAATGCTGCTTGAACAAGAGCCTTGAGCAGAATAACTTAGGATCATGAGCCATATGGTTGAAGGGTTGCAAATTGCCGGAACTCCTGCTCTTGGCTGTACCGCTTAATTTTTTCTAGAATTTTGTCAATTCTAGGCCTAATTACAACTTTCCTTGGGCAAGGAGCTTTCTCGTACTATTTGTACCGTTTCTCGTACCGTTTGTATAGTAGAAGAGACTACAAGGAGCATCGTAAATTCAATAACCACTACTAGAACTGCGACCAAACAAGAGTATTAAATGCCAAAATATTAACAAACCACCCTGAGATCTACTTATACAAGGTGATCACAGCAGAAACAAGTTGGGAAAACAGACCTACGCTCATGTCAGAAGGGTTTTGTATTCAATTTTCAAAATGCAGTCACCAGATTGAATAAAGTCAAGAAGCATGTCAATGATGATTTTATTGGAGAAACTATGAAATTCGAAGACCATACTATTATTAACAAAGTTGAAAGAATTTCGACTTCTTAGGTTTTTGTTATTGTTCTACTCATAAATATCTCCCTTGATAATTATTTCAGATGTCCATTCGCGAGGGAGGAAACACATTTTTCATGTATTTCCCCCCTGTGCCCCCACTGAAGCAAAAACTGACAGTTTAACAACTGTTTTGAAAAGCTCCCATGAAAGCTTTCATTTCATACTCATATCGGCTACGTTTGTTGATTTTTTTTTCAGGGGTCACTCTCCTGTACTGTTATCATCGATTAATAGCCAATTTTTTCGAATCCTAGAGTTGTTACAAAGCCCTTTTGTTAGAAGCTCCCTCCCGCCTCCTTGACTTGTTTCACTTATGAGTATTAATTGTAGCTACTCAGCTTCAGTCATTCATTAAATTGAATCAAGTGCTCAAAGCATGCACCTTAAACGTTGAAGTTGGGAAAAAATAACTCAAAGTTATTCAATCTTCGCATTTAAAACAGCCACTATTTTGTTTTACGATTACTGATACCACTAGCTGAACTGATTCTCAAAGTTATTCATGACACCTATCATTCCTGAAATTTTCATGCAAATCCTAGCAAAACTGTAGTGTCTGAGTCGGTAAAAAGCGCATGTTGTTCCATAGCCATATGTTGCCATAGTAATACATGCAGCGCATATTGTTCCATAGTAATACAGGAAAATGCAAACCGCTATAACTTCGCTAAATATGATCGAATCTTTATGAAACTTGCAGGGTTGATCAATCTTATAAATAGACATCTGCGTATTTCATTGAATTTAAGGGTACCGTTAAGATTTTATTCAAGAAAACATAAAATCGATAAATCATACTATTACTAACAAAGTTGAGTGAATTGCGACTCCTCACGTATTTGTTGTTCTTGTACTCATCAAGGCCTACATTCTTGATTTTTTTCAGATTTTTCGGATGGAAGGTGTCCAATCGCGAGGGGGGGACACAAATTTTTCGTGTATTTCCCCTCCCTGTGCGCCCCTCGAAGCAAACTTTGCCAAATTAAGACCTGTTTTGAAAGGTTCTCATCAAGACCTTTCATTTGATACCCATATCGGCTACCTTCAATGAATTTTTTTTTTTCGGGGGGTCACTCCCCTACATGGAGAGACCCCCCTTAAACACCTTATAAAATTTTTTAGTAGTTGAACTTTGAAGAGATCACCACTTTACACCTATATACAAAATTTGATGCTTCTAGCTTAAGTAGTTTCCGAGAAAAACTGCTGTGACACACGGACGGACGGACAGACGGACGGACGGACAGACAGACAGACGGACAGACGGACAGACAGGACGCGATTTTAGAAGGGTTTTGTAAAATTATTTTACAAAACCCTAAAAAAGGAGTCAAAAACGTGGCTGTAGTACTGTACTTAAAAACGGAAGCCAATAATCTCTCCCAAGAAAGAAGGTTACAAGGTACAACTGCCGCCAAGCAACATCAAGAAGAAAGGCTAATCCGAAAAACGGGAGACGCTTAAAAAGAAGAAAATCTGCATGCACCACGCCAAAATTCAGCACAGGTGTAAAGCATGGGTTCCTTGGACTAGACCGCATAGAGCAATACCAGAGAAGTTAGTTAAGGGCCAAAAAGAATAAGACGAATTGACATCGAGGGGTTTGTCAAGATACTCATGGCAGGTGCTCCGCTGACTTACAGGGGACAGAAGCACTGGCAGCGCAAGACCTACTGTCCGCAACTATAAACGTCATCATGGCTGCTCGCAGTGCTTGTATGCTCCATCGGAAACCCCAGCACAGAAGCCTCCAGTGCACTGATGGCCAACCGGAACCGCTGAAAAGAAAAGGGTTGCCACAAGATTTGGCATGAGGCTGAACGGGCACGGACTCGAGACAAAGCATGCAACCGTGCAGCAGTATAAAAATTTGTCAGGAAATGCCTTTGCAAACTTATTTACAACAACAAAGCTCGCTGTTAGCAAGACAAATGGGCAGTATAAATTAGGATCCGTAGAGTGTTAGTTACAGGCTAGTTATGCAGAAGCTTGGTAAGGTCACTTTTCCCACCAATCCTGCTCGTGTTGATGCCATCCATGCTGAAACAGCAGAAACTGGAAAAGTCAGTCGTATAATTGAAAGCAAAGAAGGCTCCAGGTCCAGATGGTATTCCAGCTGAGGTGTTGAGCTTGTCTTTTACCATTGTCCTGACTTCCTACAAGATACATTCAAAACTTGCCTCTGGGATGATGTTGTCCCGAAGCGTTAAAAAGTGGCATGAATCATGCTGATAAGCAAGATGAAGGGAAATTCTGGACGGCCGTCGGCATACTCCCGTTATGCATGCTAGAAATGGCAGGGAAAGTGCTAGAGAAACTCATCAAGGGAAGATTCATTGATATAATTTATGCTACTGGATACCTATCTCTTCGGCAGTCGTTCCAACATTGATGTGACTGCAGAGTAGATGAGTGCAGTTAAAAATACAGAAGTGCATAGCCATACCAAATGACCGAGCATTCTGTTGATGACACTCAACGTTAGGAGTGTCTTCAACTCCGTTAGATGCGTGGATATTCTGGATACGTTGAAAACTCTTCTTAAACTTCTAGAATATAAGCCAACGAAGCATAGAAGTTCCTTTGGGTGTTGCCCACTGATCGATCCTTGGTTAAGACAAATGGAGTGCGTCTTACGATAGGCCATTAAGATTACATAGGCCAGATTTGTTACACTTGATCAACTATGCGGATAATGTTGCGGCTCTAGTTGCTGAACAAATCCTTAAATAAGTGCGACTTAGGTTAGGCATCCTATGTACCAAGTGCGTGTTCAGTTTAGCATTGAACAAAACTGAAGTTGTCATCTTGACAAAGAAGAGAATCTCTCGAGTAAAGATGATCAACATTGGAGACATGCTAATCGAATTGAAGCCAGTAGTGAATTACCTCAGGCTTCTTATACACTCAAAGATAAGTTTCTCTGAGAAAATCAGTGCAACGACTGAGAAAACTGCTTACTTATGGTCAACGTGGGGGGGACCCAGCCCATCAAGAACACATCGCTTGTTGAGTGGTGTAGGGTGAGTACTACTGTGTGTAGCAGAAATATGGAGCAACACTCTCAGTAAGAAGGTGAACCAAAAAGTGTTGGGTGTAGGTACATAGAAGAGTAGCATCGATTATTGCATTTTCATATCCGACAGTCTTTGATTCGGTGGTGAGAGTAATTGCAGGTATTGTGCCTATCACTCTCTTTACTAGAGAGCCCCATGCTATCTACTTGCGTCAAAATGAGGACTCAAAGAAGAGAATTGCCTGCGCGGAAAGACAGCACACACTCAACGATTGACAACAGTCATGGGTAAACTGCACGAATGAAAGGTGAAATGCGTAGCTCATACTGGGTTTTAGACCATGACTTAATCCTAGTTATAGTGGAGCTGACTTTTACTTGACCCAGCTTTACAGTGGGCATTTGTGTTCAGTCTTACCTGCACAAGATTGGGAAGTCATGGTTCCCCGACTTCGGATTTTGCCTAGGAGAGGAAGATGATGCCTGCCGCACATGTTTTGCATGTAAAAAATGGGACATACTGCAATGGAACCTCTTCAAGGAAACAAGAGAGCTCGTCTTGGATAAAATATTCGTGGTGATATTTAAAACGGTTGACAAATGGAACCATGTGGCACAGAATTTTCGGGCAGTCCTAAAGATTAAAAGGACTCACAGTAGTCAGGGGTAAGGAAGTTGGGGATTGTTTATGTAAAAATTACTTTGCCTCCCTCTTCGCCTACTCGAGAGGGGTGCCCCCAACTTGAAGATGTATCACAGCATTGCAAAAAAAAACCTGGCCCGAAGTAGTATGTCAAACAGTTCCAGGTTAGGTTTTCAGGTTGACAAGGACAGGAGAGGTGTTTAATAGTTGTCATTCATGAGCATGGGAATGTCATACTTAATGCATAAATGGCATTCACCTGGACTAATATGAATAAGAATGGAATAGTGTCGCTACGATATCATTACAGAAAATACCTCAGCCAATTTTTATAAATTTTATTTATTATTTTCAGTTTTAACAGGGATTTAGCTCAAATCTTCCGTCAGGAAATTCAAATGTGTAAATAAACTGAAATCGTTGATTCAGTTATGGTAAGTTAGTCTACTTGGTATTGCGGTTATGGTGCTCACAGCTTGCGCAGTAGGTTCTCAACTTTAAAGCTCGTTGATGATTACGAAATTGTGCTGGTGGTACTTCTCGCGGACTATCAGCCTACCCAGCTGTGATAAGTACTTATTGAAAAATTAGGTAGCAATCACAGGCTTATACATGATACTGGCCACACTAGCTTCTCGAATACCTTACTGTCAAGAAATGAGATCCTCTTACAAATCTCAATCCCAAGGCTCAAATTGCACTAGCGTGGGATTATTATTTTTATGGTAAATTTTTTTTACTATGGCAGAAATGAACGTCGATTCAGACCTCCTTATAAGTTACTTTATGCACTTCTAATCCAAATATTGAATAAAGATTATTATTTTTACTATATCATTATGATTATTAGTCGTTCTTTAGGAAAATGAGCGGGTTCATGATTTTCACAGCTGCCATGAATGAATTTTAAAATGATGAATAGAATTGTGGGCGAAATGCTTTGAATATGTATAATTAGCCACATCTTTCCTGGAAGAACAATGATGGTCGGCACTAGAAAACATTGGTATAGATGAAAAATTGCTCTCTCAAAAGTGTGAAACAAACAAGTTGGGTAAACAGACCTACGCTCATGTCAGAAGGGTTTTGTATTCAATTTTCAAAATGCAGTCACCAGATTGAATAAAGTCAAGAAGCATGTCAATGACGATTTTATTGGAGAAACTATGAAATTCGAAGATCATACTATTATTAACAAAGTTGAAAGAATTTAGACTTCTGAGGTTTTTGTTATTGTTATACTCATAAATATCTCCCTTGATAATTATTTCAGATTTCCATTCGCGAGGGAGGATGTATGTATTTCCCCCCTGTGCCCCACTGTAGCAAAAACTGACAGTTTAAGAACTGTTTTGAAAAGCTCCCATGAAAACTTTCATTTCATACTCATATCGGCTACGTTTGATGAATTTTTTTTCAGAGGCCACTCTCCTGTACTGTTATCATCGATTTATAGCCAATTTTTTCGAATCTTAGAGCTGTTACAAAGCCCTTATGTTAGAAGCTCCCTCCCACCTCCTTGACTTGTTTCACTTATGAGTATTAATTGTAGGTACTCAGCTTTAGTCATTCATTAAATTGAATCAAGTGTTCAAAGCATGCACCTTAAACGTTGAAGTTGGGAAAAAATAACTCAACATTATTCAATCTTCGCATTTAAAACAGCCACTATTTTGTTTTACGATTACTGATACCACTAGCTGAACTGATTCTCAAAGTTATTCATGGCACCTATCATTCCTGAAATTTTCATGCAAATCCTAGCAAAACTGTAGTGTCTGAGTCGGTAAAAAGCGCACGTTGTTCCATAGCCATATGTTGCCATAGTAATACATGCAGCGCATATTGTTCCATAGTAATACAGGAAAATTCAAACCACTCTAACTTCGCTAAATATGATCGAATCTTTATGAAACTTGCAAGGTTAATCAATCTTATAAATAGACATCTGTGCATCGAATTTCATTGAATTTAAGGGTACCGTTAAGATTTTATTCAAGAAAACATAAAATCGATAAATCATACTATTACTAACAAAGTTGAGTGAATTGCGACTTCTCACGTATTTGTTGTTGTTGTACTCATCAAGGCCTACATTCTTTATTTTTTTCAGATTTTTCGGATGAAAGGTTTCCAATCGCGAGGGGGGGGGACACAAATTTTTCGTGTATTTCTCCTCCCTGTGCGCCCCTCGAAGCAAACTTTGCCAAATTAAGACCTGTTTTGTAAAGTTCTCATCAAGACCTTTCATTTGATACCCATATCGGCTACCTTCAATGAAATTTTTTTTTCGAGGGGTCACTCCCCTACATGGGGAGACCCCCCTTAAATACCTTATAAAAATTTTTAGTAGTTGAATTTTGAAGAGATCACCACTTTACACCTACATACAAAATTTGATGCTTCTAGCTTAAGTAGTTTCCGAGAAAAACTGCTGTGACACACGAACGGACGGACGGACGGACGGACAGACAGACAGACGGACAGATGGACAGACAGGACGCGATTTTAGAAGGGTTTTGTAAAATTATTTTACAAAACCCTAAAAACTCAAGAAAAAAATATAAATGGAATCCGACTGGAAATATCCTAAAATGGATCAAATGAATTTCACCTAATCGGTGCCAAATTAACTTTCCCATTTGAACATAATAATTTGCAGTAAACGGAGGAAAACTCCATTTCAAGGCATTTTTTTTTTATAAATATTAAAATAAAATTTAAAAACCCTACTTAAATCGCGCCTGTCTGTCCGTCTATCCGCGTGTCATAGCACTTTTCCTCGCAAACCGTATAAGCTACAAACATAAAATTGGGTGTATAGGTGTAAAGTGATGCCCTCTTCAAATTTTAACAACAGCAAAAAAATTTTCAAGGTGCTTAAGGGGGCCTCTCCATACAGGGGAGTGGACCCTGAAAAAAATTTCATCAAAGGTGGCCAATATGGGTACCAAATGAAAGAAGAAGATGAAAACAGGTCTGAAAGTAGTATTCTTTACTTAAGGAGGAGCACAGGAAGGGGAAATACACGAAAAATGTGTCCCCCCCCCCGATCGCGATTGGACACCAGTGATCCGGCAAATCTGAAAAAAATGATGGTGATAGTTGTTTATAAGTACAACTACAAAAATACCTTAGAAGTCAAAATGCACTTATCTTTGTTAATAATAGCATGATCTCGAATTTCACATAATCGTATGGATACACTGAAATGCAATGAAAACCGACATTTCAGTAGTCTTACATAAGTTCCTAGTACTCAGCAAGTTTGATGAGAATCGAACCGTATTCACGGAAGTTATAGCCATTTGAAATTTATCCAATTACAACAACAATAACACATGATTTTGGTATTTTACGGACTTTCCATTGAATCAGATACTGCAGTTTTGATTTGATCTTTTTGAAATTTTCAAATAAGATCAATACTATAAATTTTTTGGGCATTCATGATTTGAGTGGTTTTTGTTAATTTGCAACAAAATGCCAACCGTTGAAAGTACAGAAGCAATGGATTTTCTTATAAACGTGCACATCTCTTTGACATGTTATTTGCCTTTATTCGTTGCTGGTGACTACATTTCATACGTTGGGTAGAAAACCCTTCTGGCATGAGCGTAGGTGTGTTTACCCTGCATGCTTATAATTTTTTCTAATTTTTTTAGGGTATTGTACTAAAATACAAAACCCTATTGCAATCACGATCTGTGTCCGTCCGTCCGTCCGTCCGTCTGTATGTCACAGCACTTTTTCTCCGAAACTATAGAGGCTACAGCCATCACACTTTGTGAAAAGGTCAGAAGATGACTAATAATAAGATTGATCTTTTCTGAAAGTTTCATAAAGATCAAATAGTATTTGAGGAAGTTATAGCGATGTGAATTTTCCTGTATTACTATGGAACAATATGCCCTGTATTACTCTGGAAACATATGGCTATGGAGCCATATGCGCTTTTTACCGAATTTGCTAGGATTTGCATGAAAATTGCAGGAATGATAGGTATCATGAAGATGAGTACATACAATTGAAACAAGTCGAAGAGGCAAGAGAGAGCTCCTAGCTAAAGGGCTTTGTAACCATTCTAGGATTGGAAAAAATAGACCATAAATCGATGATTACAGTACAGAGAAGTGGCCCCTGAAAAAAAATTTCATGAAAGGTAGCCGATATGAGTATCAACTGAAAGTTCTCTATGAGAGCTTTTCAAAACAGTTCTTAAACTGACCGTTTTTGCTTCAGTGGGGGCACAGGGGGGGAAATACATGGAAAATGTGTTTCCTCCCTCGCAAATGGACACACAACGTTGTTAATAATAGTATGATCCTCGAATTTCACATTTTCTCCAATAAAATCGTCTTTGACATGTTTCTTGATTTTATTTGTTGCTGGTTACTGCATTTTGTAAGTTGAGTACAAAACCTTTCTGACATGAGCAAAGGTCTGTCTACCCAACTTGTTTGTTGTTAGGAAAAGTATTAGGGTAAACCTCAATTGATACATATTCTGAACATGATGTAATTTTTTGCAAGATGAAATATTTGTTGATTTAATTTCACTTTACTTTCAGGAGATTATTAAAAACTTAGTTAGAAGGTATGTTACAATTCAACAACGTAAAGCAGAGTCCCAAGGAGTTACAGAAGATGATGTCAATGAAATAAAGCAAGATATTTCTGCATTTCGATGTGAACTTATGGAAATCTTGAAAAACAGCGGGATGGATACGAATGTCTCAGCTAATCAAAGTGAGTAAAATTGGCCAAGTAAACTGAGGGTATTTTTTAATCAAATGGAAGATTTACTTATGCTGCAATGCAAAATTTTCTAAAGTAATGCTAATATCTTCATTGAGTTTTAAAGATGTGAATGCAAATGGTGGTACCATATGGTATTGCTGATGTTAGATATAACTGACGCAGTGGTCTTGGGAATTATGTTAAACACTATTTATTTATTTTAAAAATTGAACGGCTTATTTCGCCTTCCATACGTGTACTCTAATTGCTTGAAAACTTTCCTTTATTGATTACAAAGATGGGGTTTCTGCGGAAATTTCGTGATAAACCCAAAAAATGGAATATTTTCACTTTATTTCACTTTGCTCATATTATATGCATTTTGTGTTTTGAGTAAGTCTTCTGCTCATCATCGGCAGTTCGCTACTAATTGCGATTGTGATCAACTCTTCGAGAGATAACACGGTCCGGAAACTTTTCCCGTAAAATATCAATGGTTTCGTTGCTTGTGTGGCACGTAGCGCCGTCTTGTTGAAAGTAAACGTTGTTTAGATCAATATAATTTAATTCCAGCCATAAAAAATCATTAATCATCTCTCGATAGCGCAATCGAAAAAGTAAGGTTCAATGACTCCGCCGGACCATAAACCGCACCAAACAGTCACACGTTAGGATAGAGAGGCTTTTCAATAATAACTCTTGGGTTTTCTGAGCTCCAGATGCGACAATTTCGCTTGTTGATGAAGCCACCGAGGTGGAAATGGACCTCATCACACAACATGATTTTTCAATGGGATTCCGGTTCATTTTCATGCATTTCAAGGACCCAATCAGCAAAGACACGATGTTGTTGATGATCGACCGGCTTGAGTTTTTGTGTTGACTGAACTTTATAAGCTTTAAGACCCAAATATTTATGCGAAATACGGTGTAATGACGTTTATAGAATGACTAATTCCAAAAAACAACGAGGAAAGGACAAACTTGGGTTTTCTTCAACACTTTCGGCTACAGTAGCAATATTTTCAGCTGTTCTTGAGCAAGGTGCCCAGGTTTTATTCTGCATATCACTAAGTAGTCCCAACAGCTTGAATTTTTCCACCAGTTTCTGCATTGCGGTCCGACAAGGTGCTTCACGACGACCCAAAAATGTTCGAGTTTTGCGAACCGTCTCTGCCAAATTTTTACCATTTTTATAGTAAATTTTAATCATTTTGATGCATTGTTGAAGCGTGTATCGTTCCACTTTCATTAAGACTCTAGTTTTTACTTGACAAATGTCAAAAATGACAGCTTCAAAAGTGGCATCTACTGAAATAGCGGGCTATTCAAAATAACACCTCGTATTGGAAAGCCCCTTATTTGTGAGAAAACCTGTGAAATTATCTACACCCATAGCATGAGTTATCCCAAAGAAAATAAACTCAAAGACTTCGAGTTCCTAACGGCTTTCCACTTGTTTTAGTAAGCGTACATTCTTGTTGGAGGTTCCTATTTAATGTTGTTCTGCATGAATATGAGCTGCTTTTGCAGAGCTATAGATTTATATTCCTTTTATACTCAATAAATCCAATATATAGACGACGTTTGGTTTAGTCAACGTATTTTGCATCACAATTTAACCTTTCGCATACTATGTAAAAAAAAATCTTCCCTCTACTAGTTGGGGTTAAAATAACCTCAAAGGAAGTCGGTATGTTTCTGTGCAAATATCTAGTAAATTTCAAATTAATCCATTTTACTGATTAGTTTTATTACTAAACTAGCATAAAATAACAAAAGAATATACTAGAATCAAAATTAACTAGAAACAAGCTGGGTAGACATATGTCATGTCAAAAGGTTCTTGTACCCAGCCTACAATATGCTGACACCAATAATGATTAAACTCAAAAAAAAAGCTTTAACAGCATCTACAACAAATACATACTAGATCCAATTAAAAGTGTAGTGTCTAGTTCGATGAAAAGCCTGAATTGTACATAAAACGAGCATTGTTTTTGTTGTAGCCGGAGAACTTTCCGTGAGTACGATGTAACTTTATTGAAACTCCCAGACTATAAGGACCTTTCTTTGAACTACTTCAATTTGAATTTATAGGGACCCATATAAATTCACAGGGAAAAATAGTATGTTGACAAATTTTACTATTATTAGCAAAGCTGAGCAAATTTCAACTTCTATGGTATTTGTTATATGGTACTCATGAAAACCTACCACTATTAAATTTTTCACCTTCAAATGTATGTTTTCATCAGAAGTTAATAGCCTGTACTTTCAATGCTGAAGTTGGGGGGGGAAATTTACTAAATTTTCTCGTTTAAAGGGACCATCATTTTGTTTTCCGATAACTGATATCACTCGTTGAATGTATTCCCAAAGATGTGCATGATATGCATCCTTCGTAAAATTTTTATGCAAATCCTAACAAACTGTAGTATCTGAGTCGATTAGAAGCACATATTGCTCAATAACCACGTGTTGTTGTTGTAACACCGAAAATTTAAGCCACTACAAGTTCGTTAAATACAACCTGATTCTTTTGAAATTTTTTTTTTAAATTTTGGAATATTTTTTCTTGACTGCGAAACTTTCATTAAGCAGGAACTTTTAAGCTGTTCACAAAATGTTTTATAGTTCCTAACAAAACTTGCTGTGACGCATTGACGAATGAAGGACGGACGGACGGACAGGTACCGATATTAAAGATATTGTAAAAAATTTTTTTTGCAAAACCCTAAAAACCATCTCTCAATAATGCCGCAAAAATATCTTCCTCTAATAATTTGCAAATTGTTTAAAAACGTTCGGCACTATATTTTCAAGACTAGGAGTAAAACAACCCCACATCGTATGCGAAAGGTTAATCAGCTGATTTTGTATACTCTACTGATCCTTTGTTCAGTCGGGAGAGTTTTGGAGTTCTTTTCGTTAGTGTATACCATTTTTAGGGTATTGCAAAATATTTTTAACAATACCCTACTAAAATCGCAATCTGTCTGTCCGTCCCTTCGTATGTCATAGCAAGTTTTCTCGCACACCACATAAGCTATAGTGAAAACATTTTCTAAATATGTTGAAAGTGATGCTTTCTCAAAAGCTGCAGTACAAAAAAAATATTTCAAGGTATTTAAGGGGGGTCTCTCCAGGGGGATGACCCGTGAAAAAACATTTTTAACCCAAGGTAGCCAATATGGAAATCTAATGAAGGGTTCTGATTAAAGCTTTTCAAAATAGGTCTTAAACTGGAAGGATTTGCATGGAGGGATGCAGAGTGAGGGGAAATGTATACCCCGCCTGGCGATTGGACATTTTTGAACAGAAAAATCTGAAAAAATCAAGAAAGTAGGTCTTTATGAGTATAAGGGCAACAAATACCTCAGAAGTCAAAACTGTATAAAATGTGTCAAAAATAATACATTTTGAGAATCGTACGTTTTCATCTGTAAGATCGAGGGGCAACCCCTAAAACTTGCCGTTGTGTTTAAATTTCCTGATATGAAATGCATGTTATCTGAGCAGGTATGGAATGCTGGTTCTTGCTCAAATTTTCCATACAAATTGAGATTGATTTTGCACGCCACTTAGTGGCGGAAATTGGAACTAATGGCGCTTGAAGCGGCTGGAAATGGAACTAATGGTTTGTGTCTTGGGTATGTGGGTGTGTGTCTCGGGTGTGTAGGTGCGTGTATTACGGTGGAATAGGTAAGTGCCTGGGATACGAAGGTATGAGTCTGGAATAGGTGTGGATGTTATGGATGGTTGCGGCGAGGATGTGTGTTTAGGGTATGTGGATAGGTGCATCAGATTTGTGTAGGTGTGAGCCTCAGGTATGTGGGTATGTGTACGAAATTCGTATAGGTGGGTGCCAGGGATGAGAAGGTATGGGTCTTAGGTAAATATACATCTGTGTCTTGGTCAAGTAGGTAAGTGTTCCAGGTCTTAGTAGCCTCTAGCGGTTAATAGTGGAACTAGTCTTGTTGGTTGCATTCTAGAATAGACATATGTTTTAAGATTACATCCTCAGCCTTAGTAGCTTCTAATGGTAAATAGTGAAACTAGAAAATTGATTTCTGTCTAGGATAGCCCCATATTTCCTATCAATAGATTAAAGCTCTAGATTTATCAGCGTGCATTTATATTGGGTTAATATACAAGTTTGAAATAAATAGGAGCTAGCCTTTGACGCTAGCGATCGATAATTATACTATTCATGGTTGTTATTCATCTATAGTGGAAGGATTTTTCATGTATTCATTGCTTCTAGTCTTCGAGTAGTTTTGTTATTCATCTTTGGTAGAAGTACTTCTCGGGTCTTTAACGCTTCTAGCGGTTGAAAGTTTTTTACCCATGACTACTTCAATGTATATGTTAGGAGATCCATGTCTAGAGTTGATAGCTTAAAGTATTAGGGTTGCTGATCAATTAGGGAAGCTCTGTGGATAGGTGGCGCTCTGGGCTATAGGTTTACTGCTTATAGGGCTTGAGCATTTCTAGCGTATCTCACTACTGAGAGGCTTCCGGGTCGAGCGATTTACTTTATCACGATTGGCTGCGTGGTGACGGTGGGCGTTTAAAGACGGATGACTGCTATATTGATGGATGATGGACGTGCCCGTCAGCGCGTATTCTAAGCCATGGGAATTTACTTCATGGGTGCTTGGATAAAGAACGCGTTGCTCAGCGATTGGTGTCTTTGGCTGCGTGTTGCCTTTCGATGGGTGCTCTAAGGCATGAGAATTTACTTAGTCGGTGCTTGCTTAAGGTACGTTTTGCTCCTCGTTTGATGTCTGTGATTAAAGATGGACGGTATTGTAGATGTGATGCGTGTCGCTTGTTGGAAGAAGTAATCTGAGGTGTACGTTTTCAGAGAGATGGATGTTATGAGCCGTATAAATTTGTCTCGTGAGTGTTTGGTTAAGTTTCCGCGTTGCTCATCAAAGGGTGCCAGTCTTTGGCGGTGAGTGCTGTAAGGCATGGAAATTGACCTCGGGGATGCGTGGCATGTGCAAGTGATTTTGCTTGCTAAGAATAGTGTTTTGTACGCATATACTTCCCTGTCGGCGGGAGTTTTAGGGCATCGGAATCTACAGCGTGGAAGAGAAGTGGCATGGCATACATTGCATTGCAATATGGTTTTGCTTGATGGAGGCGGTTTTTTTGTTGTGTTGGCCGTGGACAGTGGGTAATGTGATGCGCGGCATTGAGACGTGTTTTCATAAATGTCCATTCAAAGATGCGCCTGTTCTAGTTTGCTGATTATTATTTACATTGATCCTTTTCAGTTTCTTTTTGCTTCAATACGTCGTTTCTTTGTTTTGTGACTCATTGCTATTGTAAATTATTGCTTTTATCGGGTTCATGTCAATAGTACTTTAAGAATCATCTACAACGTATTTTGTTTGGTTAGACTACTATATTGATTGCTCAAATCTATGTTTGCAGTAAAAGAGATCTTAATGTTTGTTGTAATCCGTTCTTGATATTTAGTATAGTATTAAATTTTAGTTTGCTTGTAGCAGCATTTGGTTTGTCTTCGTCATCATCACTTATTTCTTAAAGCAATTCTAATAATTTCTTCCAAGACGAACTATTTTTTCAAATTAATGATCTTTCAGTGCCTGAGATGGTGATAATTTTGTTCGTACAATATATGATTTGTCCCTTTTGATAAGCGCATGGTAAAGATGCCATATTTTTTTAGATCACTATGTTGACATGTGGGTCTCTGTTCCCAATTTCAGATTATTTATGGACTTTACGATTTATGACTTTACGATTTATGATTTTTATGGAGTTTATGTATGATGGATGTAGAAATCATCGTGGTGGTCCTAATGAGTAGAAATCTTTACGAATTTTCATTGAGAATTTTTTATTACTTACTGAAAGATAAATAATATAGAAAAAGTGGTAGGTGTCAGATCATTAACATAAGGAGTTTGTTAGTAATATGTTATCATTCTGTGGTTCTATCCATAATGCATGGAAAAATATTTTTAGTCCTATATGGTGGCATTATATGCATGCACCAGATCGAATGAATTTTTATATTTACTTTGGATCAGGTGTTCAAATTGTGGGTCTGTATTATTTAGTTTGGGTAGTTTCATGAGTGTCAGTATAATATAGAGTAAAACTACTATTTTATGCTTGTCTCATATTCTTCACAGTATGTATGATTTTTTGACATTTCCGAATCTCTTTAGCTTAATGTTTTGAGTATGAGAATTTTTAATTTGTTATCTCCTTTGGAATGCTTGCATGCATGGATGATGCCATTTAGTTGATACTTTTCGGATGCATATTATCGCTTTTAGTGCCGATATGATTGCATGAGAATTTACAAACCTCATACTTTGTGTGCTTGTATAAAGCGTGAAGTCACTTCGGCTATATTCATTACATTTTCAATATTTGAGCATTAAGTAAAATACGTATTTACTACATTTGAAATGTGCTAGATTTATCATCGTAGGGATTTTCGGGTATGCTCATTGACATATTAAAGTATTATTTTCACATAATTAAAATATCTTCTTGTCGAGTTTTTTCTTATTTGAATTATTTTCTGCTGGATTTTTGGTTGATTTTTTATAGGTTTGAAGAAGATCGCATCAGTTTTCAACATATAGGGTATGTTTTGGGTCGGCACACTGCTACTATAGATCACTTAGACAAATGTTTATGTTAAATAGTTCGGTATAGATATCGATGTGTGGTAGCATATCAGTTTATGCTAGGCTATTTTTAGATTGATCTCATCGTACCATGCATAGACAAGTACCATATGTTATGGAGTGTTCTTGATAAGGATGGTCGCCAGTCATTGTAGGATGTTAAGAGATGATGATTTCTTTTAGGAGGTGTTTGTCTGCTGGTAATTTGATGAACAGATGTTTTCTTGAGTTGAATGAACTCTTGCGGGTTTTTTTGTCCATCGCTAGAAACTTTTGAATGGTAGAGTCAAGTGTTTGATATTTGGGAGTTTCGGATATGCTAGGAATGTGTAGGTTTTTTTTGGTTTGTTGTTTGTGGTATTTCCTACTTGAGCAGTGTTAGATTAGTTGTTAAAATAAAAAGACTGTGTTTCTTTCTAATAGAAAAAATTTATTGAGTAATGAATATAAAAATAAATTTTCGTACAATTTACAACACATCTGATAAATGGCTTGATATATTTATGAATTCTAAAGCACATTGAACAATTTTCAAGTTAACATAACCTAGGTTTATTCAGCTGCACTACTTCTGCACTAGGACCATACAAATGTATAATAAGTCCTCTCACGTCTTTTTTAATGTTTATTGTACAATTTATATAGCAATTCAATATCCTCAGCATATCATTGTAGCTTATGTCCCCTTTACTCTAGTACAAACTGTTGATTTTTCAATTCCAATATCGTTTTGGTTGTATTTCATGAGAATAGTATGTTACTTTATGAATTACTGGTGAGGATTTCCCGATAAAAAGTGAATATCAATTATAACTTTTTCATTCTAATAGCGCTGGCCACCAGTTGGCTCTAATTTTGTTTGGACTGTTTATACTACCCGGTGCTTTGAATTATTACTTTGCCGTTTGTACGCGAGACTGCAGGAGTATGTACTGTTTTATTAGTGAAAAATATTTCTTGTCTCTTGATCATATGAACGACAAATGCATGTATCAGTGCCCGATGTCGTATTAGAGTTGGACCATTCACAAATTTGATAGTGTATTCCATGTTTGTTAGATACTTTTTCACCCATATTACCATATTTAAGCACATAATTCACGATGCGTATTCGAATATCAGGGTACTCTTCCATGAAGTATAGGATGACCATTGCAATAGATCTCATCACGCTGATAGTGTATTGACCTCTGTCTTATCAGTTTTCTTGACGTCGTTTACAAAAATTTTTTGTTTTTGAATGGATGTACTTAGGACTAGTGGTTTGATTAATTTTGAAAGCCTCACAATAATCCGTAGAATAATATGTAGTCAAGTGATAAAAAAAAAACGACGTGCTGCGTTTAAGTTAACATACATTTATCTCCTAGTTTGTACAGTTCTGCTAAGATGAGGATCTGTTTCTCAATATTAAGCTTCAGTATTTTATAGACTAAAGAGATTATACTTGGTTACCACGCCTTTCACAATAGTATGCTGTTTGTTTTTACCAAGTCTTTATATACAATTTTCTAATGAATAAGTCCTATTAGTGAAATAAAACATTGTCAATAGCGTTTGTAGTATTTTATTTCATCACATGGAAAATTAGATCATTACAAAATACTGGTATTTCATAAAAAAGTCTAGAATAGTTTATGTTTACAAATGATGTTTGCAATGGAGTGAAGAAGTCGTTGATATCCAGTTTAAGTACGCCTTTTTCTCTGCATCTTGCACAGTATGGGTCAAAGTATTCCCTCACACAATCGGTAAGCAAATTGTTGTATTGCATGACAATGCTGAAAAAATCCATCAAGATGAAAAGCGTGAAGAGCTCGAGATGGTTAAGTATTAGTCTCTCGCCTCCAATAGGTATGTAGAAGAGTTCAAGAAGTCCAAGCTGATTTGCAGGGAACTCATCTACTCTATCCTTGAGATCAATGAGGTATGGGTGAAGTGAAGTCCATTGACTGTTATTTAACTCCAACTGATTTTGTCCAATGCATCGGAAGATTATTTTTGCTTGAAATGTCAGCGGGTCAAATCCAAGAATTACTTTGCTTTTGTGGAAGCCTTCATCAAGATAGTATGTATAGTTCATCAAGAGGTTTTTCTCATAGATTCGCTGTTTCTCTCGATTCTTTTTTAGTTTCTTCTCTTTTTTGTTCACTTTTCTGGCTGAAGTAGCCTTATCAGTCTGGCTGGCCTTTTCATGCTTCTGACTAACTGACGAAGTTACTGGATCTGCTACGACCATTTTAAATGACTGCTTCTAGTAGTAAAACTAAAGATGTATTTTTGTTACACCAGCATATATATTCCCTCCTCCGCATTTACGGATGGAGTGGGAGCAAGTTCAATATGTGTTGATAATTCTACTGCATAAGTAAACATGTTTAGCCTTTGGATATTGCAATGTTGCTTACTCTCATGATTTAAATTCAAACATAAGAAAGTGCTACGAAGTAAAGACTTGAACCACCAATTTAACAGAAGAAGGAGTCAGTAACAGGAAATGACACTTTCCTCCGTATTTTCTATAGAATTTTTCGGAGTTCTGCTGGGCTACAATAGATTGCTTATAGGCTAATTAGCTGTCTTTTTATCTGTAAAACCATCTATTTAGCTGTCGCTTTTGCTGATGAGCTGTCTATTTAATGTATAATGCTGTCTATGCAACTGTCTATTTAGCTGATGCCCTGTCTATTTAGCTGATATGCTATCTCTTGAGCTGTCTATGTAGCTGTCTTAAGTTGATAAGTTGAGCATTTTCCCAACGTGCTATCTTTCATTCGCTAAATTTATTTGTTGCTTGGGGAGTATCTATTAATAAGAAAATTCTATTGCTTTCCATACAGTTACAGTCCGCATTTTTAAACCTTACTTTAAATGTTATATGCTCGTCACAATTTACTTTAAGCCTACTAATTACCAAGACTGCATGGTCATCATCCTCCAAGTTATTTGTATGCATACATGGGTCAAACAAGAATATTTACGTCTAAGTTGCTGTTCTGGTAAACAAATCTTGATTAAGAGGAAGCCATTGTTAGTTGCTCGACAGTTAATTGGTCGTATTTCATGCTGATATATTCTTCATAAAATTGAATCAATATATCCTTCTTTTTTCATGTGCATTAGTTTTTCTCTTGACTCCTGTCTAATATATAGGAACCCCTTACATTGGGTTCGCGGTCATCTGGAACCCCGCAGTCGAGCTGCCCCGAGGTGACTGATGTGGCAGCTCCTGAGGAGTATATCGGTCACCTCGTACGAAACTGCGAGGTTTTTAATGGAACCAGCCCATATGCTGGAACCAGCTGAAGTCCATCGAGCGAATAATGCTATTATGTTGATAGCTAAAATGCTCGGGTGAAAGAATAATGTAGTTCTTTCACTTAGGACAACCAGCAATCCTCAAAAAAAATTTTCTTACAATGATATGCTGAGGATATTGAATTGCTATATAAATTGTACAATAAACATTAAAAAAGACGTGAGAGGACTTATTATACATTTGTATGGTCCTAATGCAGAAATAGTGCAGCTGAATAAACCTAGGTTATGTTAACTTGAAAATTGTTCAATATGCTTAGAATTCATAAATATATCAAGCCATTTATCAGATGTGTTGTAAATTGTATGAAAATTTATTTTTATATTCTAACAAAAAATAGCATTACTCAATAAATTTTTTTCTATTAGAAAGAAACACAGTCTTTTTATTTTAACAACTAATCTAACACTGCTCAAGTAGGAAATACCACAAACAACAAACCAAAAAAAACCTACACATTCCTAGCATATCCGAAACTCCCAAATATCAAACACTTGACTCTACCATTCAAAAATTTTTAGCGATCGACAAAAAAACCCGCATGAGTTCATTCAACTCAAGTAAACATCTGTTCATCAAATTACCAGCAGACAAACACCTCCTAAAAGAAATCATCATCTCTTAACATCCTACAATGACTGGCGACCATCCTTATCAAGAACACTCCATAACATATGGTACTTGTCTATGCATGGTACGATGAGATCAATCTAAAAATAGCCTACCATAAACTGATATGCTACCACACATCGATATCTATACCGAACTATTTAACATAAACATTTGCCTAAGTGATCTATAGTAGCAGTGTGCCAACCCAAAACATACCCTATATGTTGAAAACTGATGCGATCTTCTTCAAACCTATAAAAAATCAACCAAGCATCCAGCGGAAAAAAAATTCAAATAAGAAAAAACTCGACAAGAAGATATTTTAATTATGTGAAAATAATACTTTAATATGTCAATGAGCATACCCGAGAACCCCTACGATGATAAATCTAGCACATTTCAAATGTAGTAAATACGTATTTTACTTAATGCTCAAATATTGAAAATGTATATGAATATAGCCGAAGTGACTTTACGCTTTATACAAGCACACAAAGTATGAGGTTTGTAAATTCTCATGCAATCATATCGGCACTAAAAGCGATAATATGCATCCGAAAAGTATTAACTAAATGGCGTCATCCATGCATGCAAGCATTCCAAAGGGGATAACAAATTAAAAATTCTCATACTCAAAACATTAAGCTAAAGAGATTCGGAAATGTCAAAAAATCATACATACTGTGAAGAATATGAGACAAGCATAAAATAGTAGTTTTACTCTATATTATACTGACACTCATGAAACTACCCAAACTAAATAATACAGACCCACAATTTGAACACCTAATCCAAAGTAAATATAAAAATTCATTCGATCTGGTGCATGCCACCATATTGGACTTTTTTCATGCATTATGGATAGAACCAAAGAATAATAACATAATACTAACAAACCCCTTATGTCAATGATCAGACACCTACCACTTTTTCTATATTATTTATCTTTCAGTAAGTAATAAAAAATTCTCAATGCAAATTCGTAAAGATTTCCACTCATTAGGACCACTACGATGATTTCTACATCCATCATACATAAACTCCATAAAAATCATAAATCGTGAAATCATAAATCGTAAAATCTTACCTTGACCACATCCATAAATAATCTGAAATTGGGAACAGAGACCCACATGTCAACATAGTGATCTAAAAATATAGCGCATCTTTACCATGCGCTTATCAAAAGGGACAAATCATATATTGTACGAACAAAATTATCACCATCTCATGCACTGAAAGATCATTAATTTGAAAAAATAGTTCGTCTTGGAAGAAATTATTAGAATTGCTTTAAGAAATAAGTGATGATGATGAAGACAAACAAAATGCTGCTACAAGCAAACTAAAATTTAATACTATACTAAATATCAAGAACGGATTACAACAAACATTAAGATCTCTTTCACTGCAAACATAGATTTGAGCAATCAATATAGTAGTCTAACCGAACAAAATACGTTGTAGATGATTCTTAAAGTACTATTGACATGAACCCGATAAAAGCAATAATTTACAATAGCAATGAGTCACAAAACAAAGAAACGACATATCCAAGCAAAAAGAAACTGAAAACGATCAATGTAAATAATAATCAGCAAACTAGAACAGGCGCATCTTTGAATGGACATTTTTGAAACACGTCTCAATGCCGCGCATCATGTTACCCGCTGCCCACGGCCAACACAACGGAAAAACCTCCTCCATCAAGCAAAACCATATTGCAATGCAATGTATGCCATGCCACTTCTCTTCCATGCTGTAGATTCCGATGCCCTAAAACTCCCGCCGGCAGGGAAGTATATGCGTACGAAACACTACTCTTAACAAGCAAAATCACTTGCACATGCCACGCATCCCCGAGGTCAATTTCCATGCCTTACAGCATTCACTGCCTAACAAATTTACCCCCCAATCACGATCCTCCAAAAAGTAACGCAAGTGTCCATACTTAAAGACTGGCACCCTTTGATGAGCAACACGGAAACTTAACCAAACGCTCACTCATAACATCCGCCTCTGTGAAGATGTATACCTCAAATTACTTCCTCCACCAAGCGACACGCATCACATCCACAATACCGTCCATCTTTAACCACAGACATCAAAGAGGAGCAAAACGTACTTTAAGCAAGCACCCACTAAGTAAATTCTCATGCCTTAGAGCACCCACCGAAAGGCAACCCCGTCGCCCATCCATAATGCAAAGTCACCCGTCTATAGTAGCGCCCTCCATCATCACGCAACTACTCGTATCATAAAAACTTCCGGCACGGTTAGCATGATCAAGCGAATTGGCCGTTTCCACACGTAGCCAAGAACACAAATCGCTGAGCAACGCGTTCCTTATCCAAGCACCCATGAAGTAAATTCCCATGGGTTAGAATACGCGCTGACGGGCACGTCCATCATCCATCAATATAGCAGTTATCCGTCTATAAACGCCCACCGTCACCACGCAGCCAATCGCACCATAAAAAACGTTCAGCACACCAAATGTGATAAAGTAAATCGCTCGACCCGGAAGCCTCTCAGTAGTGAGATACACTAAAAATTCTCAAGCCTTATAAGCAGTAAACCTATCGCCCAGAGCGCCACTTATCCACAGAGCTTCCCTAATTGATCAGCAACCCTAATACTTCAAGCTATCAACTCTAGACATGGATCTCCTAAGATATACATTGAAGTAGTCATGGGTAAAAAACTGTCTACCGCTAGAAGCATTAAAGGCCCGAGAAGTACTTCTACCATAGATGAATAACAAAACTACTCGAAGACTATGAAAAATCCTTCAACTATAGATGAATAACAACCATGAATAGTATAATTTTCGACCGCTAAAAGCGTCAAAGGCCAGCTTCTATTAATTTCAAACTTATATATTAACTCAATATAAATGCACGCTGAGAAATCTAGAGCTATAATCTATTGATTGGAAATATGGGGCTGTCCTAGACAGAAATCAATTTTCTAGTTTCACTATTTACCCTTAGAAGCTACTAAGGCTAACGATGTAATCTAAAGATATATGTCTATTCTAGAATGCAACCAACAAGACTAGTTCCACTATTAACCGCTAGAGGCTACTAAGACCTGGAAGATTTACCTACTTGACCAAGACACAGATGTATATTTACCTATGACCCATACCTTCTCATCCCTGGCACCAACCTATACCAATCTTGTACACATACCCACATACCTGAGGCCCACACCTACACAAATCTGATACACCTATCCACATACCCTAGACAAACACCCTCGCCGCAACCATCCATAACATCCACACCTATTCCAGACTCATACCTTCGTATCCCAGGCACTTACCTATTCCACCCTAATACACGCACCTACACACCCGAGACCCACACCCACATACCCGAGACACAAACCATTAGTTCCATTGGCGGCCGCTTCAAGCGCCATTAGTTCCAATTTCCGCCACTAGGTGGCGCGCAAAATCAATCTCAGTTCGTATGGAAAATTTGAGCAAGAAACAGCATTCTATACCTACTTATCTGAAAATTTCATAAAAATCTACTTGTAAACAGGTAGGTTATGGTCGATTAAAAATTTATCAATTACAACAACAATTACACGTGCTGTTGTTTAAATAAACATTCGGAAAAGACTCAAACACATCCAGATGTGTAAAAATTTTCTTAAAACTTTAGAAGTATTTTGTAGCATTGATATGTTATCATGACTACTCAAATATTGAGGTCAGTACACTGATAATACAATGGCAGCAAATCAAGATACATAGTGACCATCGTTTTCCAGGCTCAATTCATGGAGTATAAGTATGACCCTGAAGACGTTATTGGAGTTTCGAATTATTTTACAATAACCTTCTGGCAGAGCACTCTTCTGCTTCTTTTACTTGTCTCTTTCTTAAATGCCTGCTTTCAATTTTGACCGTACTGGCATTCTTCCATTCAGCAACTCAAACTGCCTACTATTCATCTCCACCTTCTTTTGGGCACACATACCTTTTTCTTTGATTATTCATTTTTATTTATTTTTTTACATTTGCCTAAATACCTTTATTTTTTCTACTCCCCTCATCATATTAGTTCTACCTTTCCTATTCTATTTTTGGCTACAAAAAATAATCATAATCTTTTCTTTCCCATTAACAAAATGTCATTCATTACTTCCCATTACCAAAATTTAATTCTATGCCTTTTCACTAGCGAAGCCTGACTCCTTCCTACATACTTACTTATTTTATTCATTGTCTCTTACTAACAAAATTTTATTTGTTATACTAACAAAAACTCATTCTCGCCTACCTATTAACAAATTTCATACTAATGCTCATGAAGAAAAGTTGCACAATTGAAGTCGCTTATTGGATGAAGCGAAGATTATCAGAAGGTAGCTTCGGGGCTAGTGTCGTGTACTCACAATTCAGGGGTTTGCTGAGACCCTGGGCTCAAGTTCCCCCGAGCACAGGAACATTCTTTTTGATATCGGCAAAAGCAATTGTTTCCGTATGTATGAAGATTTGCATATAACTAAACGCTATTATGGCTATGCAAATCGCCATATATACAAATGAAAATTGTTGCATTTGTCGAAATGGAAAAGATGTGTGGGTAATGGAATCGAAGTGTATTGAGCTTCGATGGCGTTACCTCGGTACGACAGTAGGGAATTAGGAAGAAAAGGATTGCGGGATTGGTTTTTTTGAGTTAGTTATTCTGAATTTGGATTGAGCATCAGATGGGAGTGAGTTTTCGCAGTGTCGGAGGGACTTGGGATTGATAATTCAGGAAAAGGTTCTGATTGGGAATTTATTGAGGGAAAGAAGCTATGGAGTCAGTTTTTGGATGGTGACACCTAATTGGAGAAAAAGAAGTTTGTAAAAAGACGATTTTCGAGTGAGTCTGAGGAAAAACCAAAGAAATCTGTTCTTTGTTTTGGTGGTGTTGGAGTGAGGAAAGTAACTTGAAAGGAAGTGATAGCCGAAGTGCTTAGTGGGACTGGATTGAGAGCGAATTTTGTGCAGACGGAGATAGTGAATTTCATCTTGGGGTGAATTCATGGTGGGCCTTGTCAGTAAAAGACGATTTTATCGCGAGTTTGGTTCAAGGGCACAATATTTGCAATTCAAGTGTGAGAGTTCCGAAGAGAAGAGTAAAACTGAACTAACGAGTTAGTTAAGCGTAATTTAATATTGGTAGCGTTAATTAATAACGGATGTATGATTGGGTGAATTTGATGAATTTTCGAGTTGCTGTCTAGAGGCTTACATTATGTACAAGAGTTCGTCAGAAGTGCACGCAAGAATTCTGGAAGTATAGTGCAAAGATAGGTGAATTTTTAGAAGATTATAAAAATGTGGTCAGAAAGTATTTGAAGTTGTAAACGAGGAGATTTTTGGATTATCAGTAATTATTGTGAATAAATCTTGTTGTGCCCCTTCATATAGTGACAATAGTGCACATCTTCTTTGGAATACATTGAAAAGATATTAATAATCAAAACAACTTGTGCTTAAAGTTAAAAAACGATCGAAGAAAATATAGACAAGGCAAAAAAATTTAATAAGCTTTATAAATTTTAGCAGTTGCCCCGTTCTCCTACCAGTTGCAGAGCGCTCCGCAGCCTACAAAGGTGAGTAATTTTGAATTGTTTTTTTCTCTTTCTTTATTACTTTCTTTATTTTTAGGGTTTTATAAAATAATTTACAAAACCCAACTAAAATCTCGTCCTGTCTGTCTGTCCGTCCATCTGTGTGTAACGGCAATTTTTCTCGCAAACTGCATAAGCTAGAAACATCAAGTTTTGCATTTAGGTGTGAGGTGGTGTTCTCTTTAAAGTTCAATTACAAAAAAACTTTATGAGGTAATCAAAGGGGTCTCTCCATAAAGGCGAGTGGCCCCTGAAAAAAAGGAATACATCAAAGATAGCCCATATGGCTATCATATGAAAGGTCTTGATAGGAACTTTGCAAAATAGGTCTTAAACTGACACTTTTTGCTTTGAGGGGCACACAGGGGGAGAAACTACATGAAAAATTTGTGTCCCACCCCGTTGGAATTGGACACGTATGATCAGAAAAATCTGAAAAAAAAATTATGGAGACAAAATTCACTCAACTTTGTTAATAAAAGTATGATCTCGAATTTCACATGTTCCCCAATGAAATCGTATAAGTATCCTCGTAATCAACGAAATTTAATTTATTTAAGTAGTCTTATAAAAGGTCCTTATATTCTATAAGTTTGATGTAAATAGAATGATACACATGGAAATTATAGCCATTTGAAATTTCTCCAAGTAGAACAACAATTACACTTGATTTTGGTATTTTATGGACTTTTCATTGAATCAGACATTGCAGTTTTGATTTGATCGTCTTAAAACGTTCAGATAAATTCGAGAATATACATATTTTTGAGGTTTCATGACTTAAATGATTTTTTTTCTTTTGCAACAAAATGGCGACCGTTGAAAAAAGATAAACAATGAATTTTCTTTTAAACGTGTGTTATGGAAGCCGCAGTACAAATATTACTCGATCCATGTTCCGCCGTTCAATGTAGACGGCTAACAGGTTTTTTTTGAGGGCGCTGCACTTGTTGATGGATGGGGGGTTCGTTACTACGTTGCGAACCTGATGCATCACCTTTGTATCGAGGTTTGCCACGACGGGGTTGAACCTGGTGGTGTCGTTGGTTACTCAGCTGGTGACGAAGTTTGCATCTACCTGGGTGAACCAAAGTTCCACGTCCTCCTGCCATAAGGGTAGAGCTTTGAACGCAACACGTGTCATCCCGACCGTGTCATAGGCCTCTTCCTTCGGCACGGGCCCGGCTTGTGAAATTAACGTTGGCGTTGCTGTCGCTAATGAAACCGTTTTAGGCGCTGGTCGGGGCTGCATGACGTTTCACGCCGCAAACGTACAATTTGTAGGTGAGGCTGATGGGGTTGATAGTCAGCACTAGCATTAACAGCAACTCGATTTTGGAGCTCTGAATTTACCACCAGCGTATTCGTAACGTCTCTTTTAATGGCAGGTGATTACGTGTTGCCCATTCGTTAATGTCTTGCATATAGAAAGTTGTTGTGTGGAACAAAGAGCACGTAACAATTTCTACAAATAAATTTATTGAGATAAGAAATACAAAAGATAAAATGGGTAACGTCATCTCGGACTCGAAATTGAGATATACCTGGACGTATGTGAAAGACTGACTGACTGAGTGTATGGATGAATGAAGGAACAAATTGTTTGATACTTAAGTTATCCACTTGTATTCATTGATAACGCTGACGTAAACGATACTCCTCCTGCTCGCACATCTGCCAGCACAATCGCTGCATCATGAGCTCTGCTTCTGTTTTTCCAATTAAAATATGCTGACGCACGCTCGATACGTCGTCGTGTAGATATTGGGTACGCGTGGATGTGTGCCGTCAATGGTATCCAGGCATAACATAGTTTCGCGTGTTTGCTTTGGTGACAAAGCTGCGTGTCCCCACGATGTCATCAGCACATGAATATGGATCATGCATGCCAACTGTTGCATGGCCCGAGCATGCATGTTGGATAGATGGTTGGTTCGTCAGATTCCAAATCCCTGGAAAACCTTCACATGTTTCGAAACCTGCAGAAGGGCCAGAGAATGGATTGAACTCACAGCAACGACCTCGCAAAAGGAAAAAAGGATAATAGCATTGGATCCTGAAAAGTCAGGTCATTCAATTACCCTGGCACTATTAAGGGCCTTTGAAAACTAGCCATTCAATATGAATTTAAAGTACTGGCGATCCAGGAAGCAAACTGGACTAAAAATGATATTCATGGCACGAGATCACACACAATATTCAATAGTGGGAAGCCTACTGGAAAACGAAGATTTGGAGTGGCCTTCATTGTGGAAAGGGAGTTGAAATCGCACTTTATTGAGATAATAAATGTTTACTCCCCGACCCCGACCGAAAAAAAAGATGAAGAAATGAAGGAAATATTCTACAATCACCTGGAATGACTAGTCAACTCATTGCCTATAAATGAGACAAAATATTTTCGGTATTTTCAACGTCAAGGTTGGCAATGAGCTATCTCATTGGGGACTCCTGTAGTCATAGCCTCCATAATGAAGCAATTGGCAACAGCCAACGCCTGATCGACTTTGCATGAAGCAGAAATCTAGTCATACGTTCAATTTCCTTCCCACATCGACGCTTACATAAAATGATTTGAGGATCACCAGATAGCAAGACATAAAACCAGATCAGGCGTGTTCTGATCCAACAACGTAGGGTCTTGAGCATACTTGACGTCTGTTCATGCCGAGGAGTCAACTGTAATTCAGATCATTACTTGATCAAATTAAGCTATCTATGTCGTTTGTCAAAGGCATATTCATGGAAGACCAGACCACTACAAAAATTTTATATCAAAAGGGTCCCGAATGCGTCTGTTAATAAACATTTTACGGAGACCTTCGGCCGCCAGTTGGCTTCCATCTTTGTGAATAGCTTTCTGAATACTGCTGACACCATAGTTGATGAGCTTCACTGGAAACCATCGATGCTTGGCGCATTATTATTATTTTGGGCTTTGATTGTAAAGCAAAGTTCAGCCACATCGCTGCAAATAAGCAACGAGCTCTGGATGGAATTGAAAGCGGCTATTATGTCCGTGGCGGAACAGATGATCGGAAATCAAGCCCAGTGCTGGAGTACGATTGGTTCGATGATGAGTACACGAATGTGTAAGCAAACAAGAATCCAGCGTACAAAGAATACGTAGGAAAAAAACACGACAAAAAGAGCACAATATGGAAAATCCAGAAGAGTAGTGAATAAGATCATTAGAATTTAGAAAAGAAAATACTATGACGAACAATTGAGAAGCACCAATGTAGTCAAGTGAGCAACAAGGCACATACAAAATAGTGAAAACCCTGAAGCGTGGTCATTAGCCCAAAACCGCACTCTGTCGCGATGATATCGGCAATATCATCGCTGATGAAACCAAGATTAAAGAAAGATGAGCATTATATTTCAAGACCTTCCTTAGTCCCAAATGCCCAAAACATCACACTTGGCAAATACAGTTTTTACCCTTCGCCAGGACGGCTCGTTCAGGTGGGGCTCTTGGTTCCCGGATAGCCCAGTGAAAACGGGCCGTGGTGCCACTCGTTGGCCCGAATACGTACCGCCCTTTATGGCCCACTGAATGAGACTGTGGACCCCTGAAAGTAGAGGGGAAAAACGAGGCGGTCTGTCTCAATTCTCACTATTTCATTAATGTAATCGATACTCACAATTAAGAGGACTACAGTAATATTGGTCAAATTATTGAAATTGAAAAATTTACCTATTACTTTCCCTATTTGGAGCCCCGTTACAAACCGGCAGACGCCCGTTATCCCTCCGATCCCCCTAGCCATCGCAATCCTCCCAGCTACCGAGTGCCTGGGCTTCTCGAAACATTGACTGCCTTTTTGCTCCCCTTGATGCGATAATTTTCCGCCCTTTCGATGCTCCAATTCCAATTTTTCCTCTTGTTTTCTTTTTATACTTCCTTCTGCCAAATTTTACTTTTATTTGAAGTCGGACTTGCTTCACCACTCAGATGAAACAGAACCCCACCATTATCTCCCAGCCCCTTTTATAGCTTTGGGCTTAACGGCTTACCCATTTCAAAGCTAAGCCCATGATTGCGGTATTCTCGATGCACTTCCACTGGAAAGTGCCTCTTGAAGTTGGCAGGTTTGCTGGCTGTTATCGTGCCGGATGTCCCTGCTATTGCGCTTGGTACTGTAATGTCGCTCTTATGGCATTTGTTGCCGCTGGGGTGCTTGCTGCCGGCGCCGAGACATACTTTGCTGCTGCTGTTGCGTTACTTGCTTTTGTGGCGAAGCCCGCTGCAAGTCTACGCATGATGACGACGAGGATGATTGCGAGCCATAGACAAGCGTAGATGTAACGGCTGGTGGAAATTATTGATGTCCCGCAGGTATCGATTGTTGGAGATGCTTCAGTTGCAGAGTTGGTTAAAAGAAGTGGTGGTGCTGCAATGGTTGTTGTTGGCTGGCTTTCATTTGCTATAGCCTTTGGAGTTGATTACTAGAATCTTCTGTTGATGTCACGCGGATGCTTTTTGCTGCCGCTGGTAGCTACAAGTATGCGCATTATGACCATGATGATGGTTGCAAGTGAAACCCTAGTCAGATATTGATTCTGCTATGATGGTTGATGTTCCGCAGACATAAACTGCTGGTAAGGCTTCTGTCGCAGAGATTGCTGAGAGTGGTGATGCTGCAATGGGTGTTTTGTTGGATAGTTTTGACAATGTGTTGGTCTAGATTGTTACGCATGGCCGGCTACGATATCACTTGCACAATCATCACCATAGGTTTCTGTACCGTCTTCCGCCCAAATTCATTGAACTCTTGTACGGTGGATGCAGTAAACTGGGAATTTGTGTGGTATTTGCTTATGCGAAACCAGATTCAATATCTGCTGTATTGGAAAGGATGAGTTTGAGAAGGTTTGATGCGTATCGGCTGTTGTCTGGTATGGCGCGTTACTCGCTATGGTATTGCATACTTGGACTTATTGAATATGAACATTTGATTGTGGTTAGGCTGAATTTTATTTGCAGGATTCTTAGTATGCAAATTTGTTTTGCATTCATTTGCGGCGCTTGCTGCTGGTGAAGATATCATTGTGTAGTTGAGTTTTATTCTGCAATCCATCTCATGACCTCTGACGGTTCCTATATAGCTACTCCTAAAATCTTCTTAAATGCATTTTAACTTCTTAAATTTGTTTACTTCTTCTTAAGTTACTTTACTGGATCTAGTTGAAAAATAGCATTTATGAGATAAAATAATGGGCTTGGTGAAGACTCATCTGGTTAAATGTTTTCGAAATCAATTCGATTTGACGATGGTTGAAGGAGTGTTGCTTTTTGCTATTGTGTTCGCTTAAAATTCCGCTTTAGACCCGTAACATTCCCCCCGCTTTAGTTGGATTGCTCCGAAATTCACTCTCTCTACACGCACCCCCTCTTCAAAGGGTTACTACTTCTTGAATAGCTCATTACTTCCTACATTTTTAGTTTTAATACACTCCTTTAAGCTCAGTTACTCGTTTGGACGAACATCACGGTCCGTAGTTCAGGTGCTCCTCCCTAAAACCAGGTTACCGGTTCTCTTTCTCTTAACCAATAGAAAACGACTTTTACCTATTTACCATAGTACATCTCTATCTCTCTGAATGAACGATATTTCACATTACTGACCTAATTAAGTTGCACTCTACTTACTAGGTTTTACCTTGAATCCTCCAAAGGAAGGAAAAAGAAGGCGAGATCTCTAAATCAGGAAAAAAATGGAAAATACGTCAAAAGAAACGTTGATAAAGCCTGATGTTATACCTACTAAGTCAACATCTTCGTACGTCAAACCAATGAGTATATTTCATTTCACATCTAATGACTTTCATCCTCGACAACCATTCTTCTTAGACTATCTACACCATTCCCTCGACCCAGTGATGAGAATCCACTAATTCCCTTAGACTACTCCCTCCACCCACTAATACTAACTCTGATTGGAATGAATCCACTGCAATATTAGGGGTCCACCACCATTATTAGAGCTACCTAATGCTCATCTTCTAAACTTAAACTCCTTAATCTAGGGAATTCGGAACTAAATTAAGAAATACTACCACCAACTTTACTACTAACTATGCCTTACGTCTACTTAACCTCCGTTCTTATACTGACTACTACTAACTGCTAATCCATCAAACTTCTTGTAAAATTTGAGTTCTTTTAACATTGTAGTTTCGTTTATTTTCTTCTGTTCGTGTTCTTCAACGATAGTTACAGCTAATTCAATTGGGCACCACCCACTAACGACGCTTAACCCAACTGTGTAAACCCAACGAGAATACTTCGTTACTCCGATGTAACACGACTCGAAGGCAGGAAACACAATCAGCGATGAAACAACCATTCTCTAAATCCTCCATCATTCTGCCTCAGATATCCGCGTAATTTCTTAGCTTCCTCCATTAATAGAAGGATTGGCCAAGAACGTTAAATATATCTTATTATAATATATTCTTATACTCTAATTTCCTTATATCTAACTGCTAAGATAATTTATATAAGGCTTCAGATCTTTGGCATGCCAGGTGCCTGCATTCCGTCCATCCATGTCCATCAGCTTAAAACTAGATAAGGACTCATGCTTCTCTACTCTAAATGGACCCAAATACTCTAGGGCTAGTTTCGCAGAATAGTATTGCGTGACATCTAATAATGCGAAATTCCGCCTATTGACAAGATCATTCGTATTAAATGAAGGCATTCACTTCCGGACATCGTATCATTGTATGTTTTACTTTGTGGTCTCCTTCAGACGTTCGGTTGCCTCCTCACGTACCATTTTTAACTTCCACGCTCTTAACATGAAATCTTAGACCTGTCCCTCGTCGATCGGTGGGTTCGGTGCCCTCCGCGAAATCACCATCTCCCCGCCGAAATTTATGAAAAAAGGAGTTGCACTCATGACGTCATGCGTAAATATACGTAACGCGCAGCCGATCTTGGGTAGATGTACGTCCGACTTCCGGTGATTGTTCTCTACATAAGCTCTCAGCATCTTCTTAATGTTCAGGTTCATCCGCTCGGTTGGGTTGGTTTGCAAATGGTAAAATGGTGTAAATTCTAGATTTCCACCGTAACCAGTTACTAGTTTGTTCATCTCCCCAGAACGGAATCGAACACCGTTGTCACCCCCGAACATTAGGAAAACTCCCTCCTCCAATACTTTATGTACTAGAGACGCAAGACTAGAAACATTTTAGTAAAGTAGTCTGCTACTATTTAAATAAAAGAGTTTCCCCCGGCAGAGCGTCGTAAAGGTCCAACTAAACTGACGCAGATCATTTCCCAGGTCTCTCGGGCTTGACCCACTCTGGAGGACATCGGAACGCACGATGCCCTACGTTCCACCTTAGTTGCCTGGCAGATTTTACACTTTGTCACATCGGCTGACATCTGGCCGGTCAGAAGTCCGGCTGATCCCCATATGTCCTGCTGTGGCGTCATCGTGGTACTGCAGTGAGATCCCTGGCCGCTTGGACTTGGCTACCACCTACTTCCAGGAACTCCCACTTAATTCCGCATTTTCTCCAAGTAAGTGCCATCACAGTGTTCCTCTCTAAATACACCAATCTGCGGATTTGTCTGAGTTTTTCTCAATTTTTGCTCACATACCCTATACCTACTTATCCTCGGTGTTAGATTTCTCGACCATGTGGACCTCCGGTAGTGCTTCGGATAAGGCGTCAGGAATCAAGTGCTCCTTACCCTTCCGATGAATGACATGGTAATCAAACTGTTGAAGCCTCACCGCCCAACGTGCCAGACGACCAGGTGGATCCCGCAAATTATTAAGCCACACTAGAGAGTGGTGTCCGTCATTACTATAAATCACGATCCCTCCAAGTAGGGACATAGTTTCTCCACTGCCCACAAAACCGCCAAACACTCCTTTTCGGTGGTGAAGTAATTTTTCTCTGCTTTGGGAAGACCATGGCTAAGGTAGCATACCACCTTTTTACATTCTGGATGGCTCTGGCTCAACACCGCTCCTAGCCCATAATCCGAAGTGTCCGTCTGAACATTGAACGGCAAGAAAAAGTCAGGGCACGTGATCCGTCCGTTCAAACTTCCTATTTTTACGTAATAGGCTTGTGAGTGGTGCAGTTAACGTGGCATGGTGCGGAATAAAGCGTCGGTATCACGGCACCATTCCAAGAAACTGTCGGACCTTTTTCACATTTGTTGGCCTGGGGATATGCAATATACATTTCAGTTTCCCTGAGTCGAAGTGAAGTCCGCTTTCATCTATTACATACCCCAAGTACTTTAGCTGTGGCTGGCAGAGCTCAAACATTTCTCGCAATATCCATAGCCTAGCTTTATATAGTCGTGATAATACCTCCTGAAGAATCTCCAGATGTTTTTCGAGATCCTCAGACACTATTATCACATCATCTAAGTACAAGAAGACAAATGGTTCAACAAATCGTTGCCGTGTTGCAGGCGCATTGTGCAGCCCAGAAGGCATGCGGTTAAAGTAGAACAAACCCCGCCCGGATACTGTGAAGGCTGTAAAAGGCTGCGACTCCTGAGCCATCGGAATTCGCCAATAAATGGAATTAATGTCCAATGAGGAGAGGTATTTGGCAGCCCGAAGTTTATCCAGTGTTTAAGAAATGTACGGCAATGGGTAGGCGCCCCTCTCCGATACGCTGTTCAACTTCTGGAAGTCCACACAGAAGCAAAACTTCCCATCCATCTTCCTTACCAATAGGATGGGCGATGACCATGGACTTCTAGAAGGTTCCACCACTCCTAACCGCAGCATTTCATCCAGCTCCTCGTTGATATATGCCTGCACTGCTGGAAACACACGATAATAACGTTGTTTGATAGGTTCCGACGAGGTTCTGATCACATGTGCTACCCCTTTGGCACAACCCAAGGCCTCACCCATCAAACCAAACTCTCTCGTGACCAGTGCTTCCAAGCGTACCTCCTCCTATGCCTTCAATCGTGTCCTCCGTTGCAGAATTTTACAGGCTGCTACTGCCGCGAATTCCCATGATTTCCTACTGGGGTGCAGGACGATTTGAAACAAGCGTGGGATAAGTTCGTAAGCGACTCCAAGCACCACCAGGACCTCTATCCACCTTGTGACACCTTCCACCATAACTGGTATCCAGGCTACTCCCGCAGCTGGGACACAACCACTATCCGTTAACCGAATTGCTGTCCTTTCTGGCTTCCGTAGCTTCGGCCCTCGTGCCTTCCAAATTTCCCAAACAGACCCACCTAAAATAGTTGAGTTGCTCCTGAGTCTAACAACCTCACCAATGCTCCACCAAAGAACTCCACTTTCATGTGTGGAAAATTATCCACTTTCCTCTCCTCCAGTATGTACTCGATCTTGCTTCCCGTTGCAACTGGTATGCTCCAGCCGTTTGTGCCCACTACGTCGTCTAGTGGGCACGACTGTCTTTTCCCGAGGGCCCTGCACTTTGCGCTTGATAAGATTCGCGCCTATTCCCGGAATTTCGCTGTCCCCCAGCTGAACGTGGTCTGCAGTTTTGACATGCGGCCTTCCTAGCCCCTATTCTACTACAACCAAAACATTGAATACTGAAATTTTCACACTCCCTCAAATACAACACTCTAAAACTAGCACTGGCTCACTATTCGCACTCTCTTGCATTTACTCACTATAAAATGTCAAAAAACTTAAACTTACCCCGCGAACGCCAACGTTTACTTCACTGATTCACACTGAATCACAATTGAAAGTAATTTGAATATTCCCGAACCGTCTTGACGAGAAAGAATAATCGTCCAAGTATAAATAACATAGTTCTACATTTGCCACCACCAACATCAATACTCAATGTTTGGTTATAGAAAAACTCTTCGACTAAATCCCCTGAATAATAAAAATGATCAAACACAGCAAAGCAGAATCGATTTAAAGTAGACTTCTCACGGTCATAATTTAAAAATATCATTCGTTCAATCAAATATGCTTTTCCTCATATTTGATTCTTTCTCGAGTAAACCCGCACAACTACTTTAATCACTTCCCGTTGCTGTTCGAAATCCCAACCAACAATCTTTGCTCACCAAATTCCTTCCCTTGAAAAGAAGCACCTCACGGATTGAAATACCACGATAAATTTGTTTACTATGTTATAATCGCGGTAGTTTATAACAATTTCCCACGTCCACTTTACATGTAGCACGGATGCTGAGAAATTAACCTGAAGATTTGACAAACAAAGTATTTACATGTAATTGTCTACATGGAAAAAGAAAGATCTGCAATAACAAACCAACTAGATCAAATCAAAACGCAAGTGTTCTAGTTGCAATTTCTTCATCAGCCCCACGTTGGGCGCCTCTTAATGCCCTTCGCCAGGAGGGCTCGTTCACGTGGGGCTTTCTTGTCCCGGATAGCCCAGTGAAGACGGGCCCTGGCGCCATCGTTCGTCCGATTACGTACCGCTGCCCCATGGTCCGCCAAACAAGACTGCAGACCCCTAAAACTAAAGGGGAGTAGGACACCTTAGACTTCGGATCAACCACCGTAGCGCTTGACGCGTAATTACTTCACCCGAGGGAAAAAAATCTCTAATAAACGCGTCCACCAAACCAAATTTTCCGCTTTTGAAATAAAAATCCCCGTTGGTAGCACCAGCCGGAAAGGTTAATTTCTTGTATGTAGCGTAAGGTTTCGAAAAAGATTTTGGCTTGCCTACAACTCGACTTCTTACTGCAATTTTCGTGGCACCACATGGGCATTTATTAACATCAAAAGAACCCGCAGACGTTCGTCCTTCGAGACCCTTTATAGTGGCGCAAATATTTTGCTAATTAAAGTGAGTTGCACACGTGTGGATCACAAATTGTAAATTGCAGGATAATGAATTGTTATAAACATATAAATACAGGTTTCGCCCTTCTAATATTTGCTGTTTACACATTTCACAGTGGTTACCTCATAAAGGTGATAACTTGTTGGCTTAAATAGAAAACGAATATATTAATGGCACTTGCGTTGCCATTAATATAGACGTTTTCAATTCTTTTCTGAACCATCGGGGGCCATCATTTTGAATTTTTATTGAAAACGGCTGCTTAAAAATATTAAGCTGTAAATTTTCGAATTTTTTATTTGTCATCCATTTTGCATTATTAAATTAAATTAAGTTGGCTTAATAACTTATAATTTCTAGTTTTATCGGAGAAATTTGGCTGCTAAAGGGCGACAGAAATAAAAAAAATTTATGTCACCCCTCTGTATGGGGGGACCCCCCTTAAAAACCTTAAAATATTTTCTTGCACTGCAAATTTTAAGAGGCAGCACTTTTGACCTACGTAGAAAATTTCCTCATTCTAGCTCATGTGGTTTGTGAGAAAACTTGTTGTGAAGCACAAACAAACGGACGGACAGACAGACAAGACGCGATTTTATAACTGCTTAGGGTATGGTTAAAAATATTTTACAGTATCTTAAAAATGGTCTGCTTTATAAATACTTCCAAATGCGGGTATAGCGCAAGGAGAGGTGGCGCTGGAACGGAAGCAGGTAAAAGTCAGTGTAGATTGACCACGAAGAACTTATGTCTTCGGACGTCTTGGGAAGAGAAGCGAAAACCACCCAAAAAGCAGCCAAGATTCATTGCCGAGCGCTTGTGAGGCTAAGTACTGTTTTATTTAACTCCTAGTGAGTAGGTTTTCAAGGTTCTCTTATAGCAGCGCAATCGCGAGAGGACAATTGGTCGTGGAGTTCTCTGGCTCATTGGGGAAGGCAAAAGTAAGCATTGAGACCGTTTTTCATCTCCGTTCCAACCTAATTTCTTAACATATATTGCAGTCTCGGGAGAAGAGGAGGCTTTTACATAGCTCGGCCGCAGACAAATTAAGTGTTCCTATTGTGGAAGATGTCAATGTCATAAGGTGTGCGCTGTTTGTTAAATCGTTCGGCACTAACAACCGGAAAATCATCGTCCATACGGAATGTTGGAGTCGCAGGGACTGCTAATAGGTGTTTTCACCAGTAATCAGTGCATTATTTCAAGTATCAGGGAAGTTCATAGCTTTTGCACGCATGTCTCTATAAGTGCTCCTAAGATTTTATTTCGTATTCATGATTGGATTATTCTCCGCTTACTGAGTACCGTTGATACCTTTGCGAACTATTTGACCTCCCGACAAAGAACAGTCAAACGGGCTTTCATTTGTTTTGCGATTTGTAGAAGTCAGTCGATTTTGACTTTCGCGCGAGTGGTTTTGCTTTTGCTCCACACAAATTGCAAGTCAGAGAATTTTCACTACAAGAAACGTGTTCAGAGTTTAGTTCCGTTGAAGTTTTTCGCCAGCAATTATTTCCAATCCATATATCACAAGTGTCGGACCTCCTGGTTAGTGCTCGGATCCGCGGGCGTGACTTAATCGAAGTTTTGTGAATTGAGTGGGGGAAAATATTTTCCCATGTATCCACAGAAATTGCCTTGAACGTGGTTAAAGCACTTAAAGAATATCGTAATTTGCACGGATCGTTGCCATCTCGTATTCTTTTCCATAGAGATGGTGTTGGTGAAGGTCAATTCCATCAAGTAGCCAAGATTGAAAGTGAGACAATCCGGAAACGTCTCATGGAAAATTATACCCAAGCTGGAGTCGCGGAAGGCCCCTAATTTGTTTTTGTAATCATTTCCAAGCGTATCAATACTCGAGATTTCCTAAATCAAAAGAATCCGCCTCCGGGGACAGTTGTTGATAATATTATCACTCTACCGGAGAGATATGATTTCTTCTTAGTATCTCAATCAGTTCGCCAAGGTACTGTAACTCCAACTCACTATAGCATTGTGGATGATAATATTGGGCTGGATCCCGATAAGATGCAGATTCTCACTTATAAGATAACACATTAGTATTATAATTGATCGGGCACAACTCGTGTTCCGGCCGTTTGCCAATATGCCCACAAACTCGCATTTTTGGTGGCGCAGAGTATTCACCAATCTCCATCAAATTTGCTGGAGAAGAACTTGTACCCTTTGTAGGAAGGAAGGAAAAGATTAAATTTATTTTATTACTTGAGTTTATTGAAATAATTAAATTCTCGTTACATTTTTGAATATATTCCTTGTTTTTAGGTGTGATTATATAATCCTTGTCAAACGGTTAATCATGTACTAGTTATGTGATGCGTAGATTTTTTTTTTGGTCTTATAAGCTTTTAATCGAAAACCATGCATGGTATTCTATGGTCGAAACGTGGTAGATAATTTGTATTAATTCGTGTTAGGTTGACAAAGGTTTCAATTTTTCTATAAGGGGAAATTTTTTTTGGCGTAGAAAACATTTCTATATTTCAAGTGAGAAAAAAAAGGAACGAACTCCCATTTTGTACTACATGTTGTATTATGTATTTAAATTATTAATCGAAATAATTTATTATTGTCTTTTTCCTATTTTTATTAATTAATTTATTTAAAACAAGAAAATACGTAACTATACATTTATATCGAATCAGCACAACAGTGCCTTACGAACGTCATTGTAGAATTTAGAGAATAACCAAATATTGATGAAAAATTATGCTAAAACTAACGAATAAAGAAATGTTGAATTAAATGGACATCTCGGTCTTTCCATTCTGTTGGATCTGACCGGGTATAGGACTCGGTACGGTGGAGGGCATTCTCCACAAAAAAATGAGCCAGCCACCGGGCTCATTCTAACCTACTTTTTGTTTCAGGTACTATCGCGGGTTGAGCGGCCTCGCACAAAGTGCCTTTTTATGGCAGACTGTTATGTGATCTGATTGCTAAACTCTATGACATAAATTGGTCACCGGGGTATTTCTCCTCTGATGGGAAGGCTCATGCTAGTTATGTTGTATGAGCCTTCCCATCAGAAGGGAAATACTTGGCCACTGCAACATATGTGGATCTTGATCCGGTTAGGTGGGTGCGAGAGGGCACCATCACCACCCGGTTGTCCCTCTCATATTTGTGGGCCATGAGCCTCGCCGGGTAACGACGAAGCTACCTTAACTCCGTCCGTTTTTACTTGTTCAACTTGCTGTCGGAACAAGTCATTTCCTCTTGTTGCAGTTGCCTACAATTTTTGCGACTTCGGTCACCTTTCTTTTTGTGACCCCAGAAATTCTTGAATGCGAAATTCTTTTGTAGTGGGTCCTTGTGCTGGGGGAATGAACCCGCCCCACGGCACGGCAATGCTAGCCTGCCAGCACATTCACGTGTCCCCAGACAAGGGCATTCTCAGCGGATATCTACATCTGCCGAGGCAGCAGACCATCGCTGCAGTCCTTTACGGACTTTGGAAATTACCTATACACTACAATTCATCATATACATCAGTGAACATTTTTACCAAATTTCATCCAAATCGGAGCTATACACGCTCACGATTTTTTGTCTAAAATGACGGCGATTTTGTTTTCACCTGGCCGATATAGCTGGTTCACGAACTTAACAGAGACATTTATTTAATACACCATTCCTGAAAATTTGGTGGAAATCGGAGCAAAATTGCAACCTCTAGCGTGGTCACAAATTTCGTTATATCCCATGTATATGATATATATATATATATATATATATATATATATATATATATATATATATATATATATATGTATATATATACATATATACATATACATATATATATATATATATATACATATATATATATATATATATATATACATATATATATATATATATATATATATGTACATATATATATATATATATATATATATATATATATATACATATATATATATATATATATATATATATATATATATATATACTCGTATATATATATATATATATATATATATATATATATACATATATATATATATATATATATATATATATATATACATATGTATATATATATATATATATATATATATATATATATATATATATATATATATATAAGGTACTATCCGCAATATGTAAGTTTCTCTCGAGAAATAGGTAAATTTCTCTCGAGAAATTTACTTAAAAACGGGGCGGTCTGTCTTAATTCTCACTATTTCATTAATGTAATCGCCACTTGCAACTAATCTACATCTAAGAGGACTACAGTAATAATGGTCAAATTATTAAACTTAAAAAATATACCTATTACTTCCCCGATTCAGAGCCCCGTTACAAACCGGCAGACGTCCGTTATTCGTCTGATCTCCCTAGCCATCGCAATCCTTGCAGCTACCGAGTTCCTGGGCTTCTCAAAACCTTGACCGCCTTTTTGCTCCCCTTGATGCGGTACTTTTCCGCTCTTTCGATGCTCCAATTGCAATTTTTCCTCTTTTGTTCTTTTTATCCTTCCTTCTGCCAAATTTTACTTTTATTCGAACTCCAACTCGCTTCACCACTCAGATGAAATAGAACCCCACCGTTATCTCCCAGCCTCTTTTATAGCTTTGGGCTTAACGGCTTACCCATTTCAAAGCCAAGCCCATGATTGCGGTATTCCCGATGCACTTCCACTGGAAAGTGCCTCTCGAAGTTGGCAGGTTTTCTGGCTGTTATCGTGCCGGATGTCCCTGCTATTGCGCTTGGCACTGTAATGTCGCTCTTATGGCATTTGTTGCCACTGGGGTGCTTGCTGCCGTCGCCGAGGCATACTTTGCTGCAGCTGTTGCGTTACCTGTTTTTGTGGCGAAGCCATCTGCAATTCTACGCATGATGACGACGAGGATGATTGCGAGCCATAGACAAGCGTAGATGTAACGGCTGGTGGAAATGATTGATGTCCCACAGGTATCGATTCAGTTGCAGAGTTGGTCAAAAGAAGTGGTGGTGCTGCAATGGTTGGTGTTGGCTGGCTTTCATTTGCTATAGCCTTTCTCTGCTGCTGCATCACTTGCATTTATTTTCGCTTTTTAATTGCATTCGCTTGCGGTGCTTGCTGCAGGTGAAGATATCATTGTGTAGTTGAGTTTTATTCTGGAATCCATCACGTGACTTCTGGTGATTCCTATATAGCTACTCCTAAAATCTTCGTAAATTAATTTTACTTCTTGAATTAGTTCACTTCTTCAAAAGTTACTTTACTCGATCAAGTTGAAAAATAGCATTTATAAGATAACATTTTTAATTAACTACAAAGCTAACGTTTAATACAATGGCCTTGGTGGAGACTCATCTGGTTAAATGTTTTCGAAAACAATTCGATTTGACAGTTGTTGAAGGAGTGTTGCTTTTCGCTATCGTGTCCACTTGACATATCCCTTTTGACCCGTAACACAGTATCAAAAATGTGAGCGGACTGGTGTATTTAGGCGTCAAATTAATGAGAACCGTCAATGAAAGAGATGAAATACGCCGAAGAATACTGTTTTTTTATTCAATTTTGGCGATCTTGAAGGTCAGCTGCATACACAGGAAAAAAAAGGGCCAATCGTACAAATCTGTGATAAGATCTGTGTTATACTATGGATGTGAATCATGGATTTTAGTCTAACCATCCGCAAACATATTGAGCGCCTTTGAGCGACAGGTGCTGAGACGAATAATTGGAGCGAAGCTTGACGGGGACCAATGGCGAATTCGATACAACCATGAGCTGTATGAATTTTTGACGAGCCGGAGGTCTCAACTTTTGTAAGACTGTGGGAGCAGCAATAGAAAAGCCACATAAAGTCTGTGGATGAACAACGGATACCGAAAAAGGTATTGGTTGGGAGAACTGAAGGGTAGAGTCTAGTGGTGAAACCGAGGAAATGGTAGTCGGACTCGGTTGACGAAGACAGTTTATCACTGCTCAGCTTTACAAATTAGAGGACGCGTTCAATAGACCGAGACAGTTGGGGGCACTATCTGCGGGGAGCGAAGACCAAAGAGGGGCTGTAGTACTACAAAAAAAGAAGAAGAAGAAGCTTATTGCACAAAGCACAGTATTTTTACAATAACCAAAATTATGAGCTCACAGATACAAATAGCGTTTACAAAAGATCCAAGTCCAAATAAAACGTGGTCAGTATTAAAACTTAGCTGCAACTACGTTTAACATTCAATGAAGGGACATATTTTGCTTCGTTAATTGTGCTCACCTTATTTTGATGGAATCGTTAAGTTAAATTTGATTTCATATCTCTTTCAGTCTTACTCGTATGGGGTGAAAAACATACGATATTCTTATCCGACCTTGTTTCTTGTTGTTTTTCTTGTAAATACGCGGGATTTAAGTAACATAGACTTGTTTTAGAAAAAAATAAAATACGTGGTTTGATAATTCCAACTGATTTATTTCGCAGTTAAAATATATATGTCTTAACATGTAACATTAATTTCCTATAATATGTATAAAAATGCTTTGTTTGCAAAAGCGTGTACAATTTAGAATAAGTGAATTTAAGCTGTCTAGACGTTTCGGAAAATGCAAAATTTGCCGGAACGTGTGAATGGAAATTTAAATGAAATCTGAACTTTAAGAAATTTTGCTTTAGGATGGTAATGCTAACTGATGTGTGTTTGACGGGCATGTAACTCCTCCCCCCTTAGATGATGATGATGGCCAAATAAACTGAATCCTTGCAGGTTCATTGGCAGGAGCCATGACTATGGGGACATCCTGTTGTATATGGCGCCTGTTAGATGTGAGACGAAGTAGTGTATACGCAACGATGACGATAATAATTGGGCTCGAGATGATGGTGAGTGCTGTGTGAAATTCCTCCTGCTCGATCTAATTTTTCTTTATGAAGGAGCTCTTCTTAAGGAATTGGTATTTCTTCAACTCATCAAGTTGGATGCTGCGGGTACTGCTTAATGTAAAGTTTACTTCAGAGAACAGGGTTGGGGTGATGTAAATTTCGTCCCAGTAGGTAAGCTTTTTAGCTGTGTAGTTGATGCCATTTGCGTTGATTTCACAGTTGTTGAATTATATGAGGATAGTTCCTTGGATTTTCACTTCCCTTTGGCCACAGGTAGTTGTGACGATGGTGGTAGGATGGCCACAGGTAGTTGTGACGATGGTGGTAGGTACGTTTAAAAATAGGATGTGATTTGGTTCTGGTTCGAAGATTTTTGTCTCGTCTTGTAGTTCGCAATGGGCTGGTTTGTTCTTGATTATGTTTGCGACACAACTGTTCTCTTCTATTTTCTTGCAAAGTGATGATTGATGAAAATAGTATACTCCTTCGATGTTCTGTATATGGTTAGCATCATCGAGGAGAATATAGGATTTGGTAAGGGTCGTTTCTGTTTTTAGAATCGGAAGCGGTATGACATGGTAAATGGAATAGGTTTCTATTGAGATGATGGGGATGTGGACGTTGAAGATAATATTTGAATCGTTAGAGAAGGCCGGTAGACTAAGCATTTCGTAAATATGTTCATTCAATTTCAACTTTACTTGTTGCTTTTCGAAAAAAGAATGTGTTTCAGAAAGCTCGTGTGCGCTAAATATAATCCTCGAAATAAGATTTAATGTTGCAAAGATAATTACTTTGGATATTCCACTGATATGATCATTAAGCAAATCGATATTATAGTTGATTTGATTGAGGTATTGTATATATTTTAAATTTTCATTCTCTTTTAGGATTTTGTTGATAGAATTTCGATTAATATAACTGAGGTACTCGGTAATAGCCTTCTGTTGTTGGTTGATGTGGTCTGTTATGTTGTCGAATCTCTTTATCATTTGTTCGTTTAGTATAGTTTGTTGGTTCAATTAAACTTTCATGTCATTTTCAGTATTCAGGATTTTATTGATTTCGTTGTTGATGCGAACAGCGTCGCTATTGTCTAAATTGCCTGTAATTGTCTTTATAATTGTACCGAGTCCATTGATCAGTCCTCCGTTTCTTAGGCATAATGTTTAGGTATTTACTGTGAAACTCTGTAAGTTTAGCTTTTGTAATTTTTACGGAAGGGTCAAGCTCTGTTATATTTTCAATGTGGTGAGTATCTCTCGTAGTTTTCCAGTCGTACAATATGTATCAAATTACTATAAGAGGTAATTAGCCGTGCATGTCCTAGTTTGATGGGTAGTGCGCCGTTAGTATTCGTTAAGTTCTGTCAGTCCATTACTTGTCCTTGTGTTGTTAGTGCTAACCTAAAATTTACGTTTCTTTTTAGCTTTGGATTTATGAAGCTTTTGGTTCTTATCTGAGATTATAGTTATATGCTTATTTTCTTTGACATTGTGGTTCGAGAATCCAGGGGTGATCTTGTTACGTTGACATTCTTTTCTATAGACTAGTGGAGTTAAGTTTCTTATTACGTTTAGTAACTTTTTCTTCTAATAACTGTTTTATTTCGGGGTGAAATTTGGATTGAAATTTTCTTAGTTTTTCTAAATATTCGTGGGTGCTGTTGTGTTTTAATTTTTTTGTTAAATTTATATCTCCTACCATAGAATAATGCATAAGGTATGTTTTGTGAAGGAATTAATGGAGTTATTGTAGGTGATGATTATTTCATTTAGTATATCTACTGGGTGTTTATCCTTGTTTTTATCATGAACTATTCTATAGATTTCGGGTAGTGTGGAGTATAATCTTTCGACAGGAGCATTACTTGTTCTTTGTTGAAAAGAGTTAATTGAATGTTTGATACCGTAAACTCCGTTCCTTGGTCAATCCCTATTGTTATTAATGTTTGCGGGATACCATGCAGGCTGACGTAATGTTTGAGCGATTTGGTCACTGGAAGACTATTCCGTGCAGGAAGGGTGTATGCTGCGGCGAATTTCGAAAATTTATCAATTATTGTGAGAATGTATTGTTTGTTTATTGTGTAAATGTTTTTTTTTCGGGGGTTACAGGTGTTGGAAATTTTGGTTTCTGAGGATTCTGGTCATATTTTTGGATTTGGAATTTCTCACAATTATTTATTATTTGGGAAACTTTATTTTTCATAAAGGGAAAATAATAGTCTCTTTTAAGGTGAGCTAAGGTTTCATTGATTCCACAATGATTATTATTTAGGTGGTAACTGTTGGTGAGGGCATCCTGATCGTCATTCTCAGTTATTTCCTTGAGGTTTTCGGTGCATCTGACTAACTTGTGGCATCCGGATTGAGAAAAGTGTTTGGAGTATATTTCTCGGATCGTTTTAAAGATGTCGTTGGAAGACAATATTGTGGTCACTTTGCTAAGGGGAAGATATTTTTTGAATATTTCGATTAGAGTTGACTCGGAAAAATCTTGCATTTTGATTATTTGTCTTTGTTTGTTTCTAAAGGGTATTTCAACTGTAGTTTGTGGACATCTGTCTGACCTTTCTAGAATTGGTTGTAATGCAAATTCATGGAGGGGCCTTTCTGAAATTGGAATACCTGTGTTAAGGTTTTCTTCAGCCGAATGTATTGTAGTGCCTTGGGTGCATTGGACTGAAGTGTTTGAGGGCGTGTTTCAATTTTCATTGGTATTATTTCAATTTTGTTTGTGGGTGGCATAGTTTTAGGTGTCTCTATTCTACTAAAGGCGTCAGCGTTACTGTTTGGCTTTCTTTCGTGTAATGGATGTCATAATGGGATTCTCCCACCTTAAGTCACCAACAAATCAGCCTTGAGTTAGAATCTTTCAGGCCATCATCCATGTTAGTGGTTTTTGGTTGGTCAAAATTGTAAACTTCTGCTAAACAAATATGACCGAAAGTACTTTGTAGCTCATTAAATAGCCAACAACTCCTTTCCGATTGTGGAGTAGTTCATTTCTGAGTCTGTTAGGGTCCTGCTAGAAGAGCAGATTGGACGATCACTGTCAATTTGACCTTGAGACAAAACACCACCAATCGCAAAGCTGCTGGCCTCTATCATTAAGACGAAAGATTTGCTGAAATCAGGGTGTTGTAAAATGGGGTCATTCATGAGAAGGTCCTTGCAGTCTTGAAAAGCTCGAACGGAGCGATCATTCAGATCAACGCTGCGTCCCCTTTTTAAACTTTGTGAGTTTTGTGAAATCCTTGATAAATTTACGGTAATATCTTAGGAGATAATAGGATAATCCTTTATCACTTGGACCTTTTCTGGGTTTGGTTTCATACCGTGGGTCGTTACAATATGACCAAAAAGGCTTTTTCTTCCTTCATAAATTCTGATTTATCAACTTGCACTTTCAGGTCAGCTTCCCGCAACTTTTGAAATACCTTCCTCAGGTTTTCCCCATGTTCCTGTAGAAAAGTAGAAAATATTATGATGTCATCAAGATATATGAGACAGGTTTTTCCTTGGAGGTCTGTTACAGTCGCGGAAGACACCGCAGATGCAGACATTAATTTCTAGCAGAGGGGTGAGTAGCCCGGGGTGGCATACTGTGCTAGCGCTCAGTCGTGTCGTGGGACTTCCGGGACACCCTCTGCTCGTGCTGAGCCACCCTATACATAAAAACTAACACAAAGGGAAAAGGGCGAGAAAGGGGGAGGTCATTTTGAGGAATAAAAGATTATAGTCTTAACACAACATAGCCGTTTTATTTAATTTAAAAAGGAAATTCTACAAAGATAATTCACAAATTTTAATTTCAATAAAAAACCCCTTTAAAATTTTATAAAAAAAAAATAGTCAATAAAATTTGTATAAAAGAAAAAAACAAGTTGAGTAAGCAGGAGAATGCTCCTACCAGAAGGTCTTGCTAACATCCTAGGGCTAGAAACAAGTTTTCTAATAGCGTGAATCGATAATTTGAATTATGCATCCAATACTTGGATATGAAATCGTTCAATTTATGCAAAAAACGCACAGTTTCTTTCATAAGCACAGTGCAGCCGCCATTTTGATCTAGCTTAAATGATTGTTCTGAATGCTCGGCCAATTGGACATATTCAAGTTAAATACTATTCCTTAAATTTTCATGAAAATTGAAAGAAAATAAAAGTGCCTAGGTCAATTTGAAATATGTATCAACCATAAACACGTGTTATTGTTGTTGTAATTCCATACAATTAAAATCGCTATAACTCACTTGATTACGATTCGATCTCTATTAAATTTTGTGAACGTACATATCTTATATCAGTCTATATAATTGCAAAATTTCAGTTTAAAGGTACCGTTTTGATTTTATGGGCAAAAATGTGAAATCTGCAAATCATACTATTATTAACAAAGTTGAGTGAATTTCGATTTCTGAGGTATTTGTTGCCCTTGTACTCATAAAGGTCCACGTTCGTGACAATTTTCAGAATTCTCGGCTCAAATGTGTCCAATCGCGAGGGGGGGGGGGGGGGACACAATTGTTGATTAAAAAATTTTGCTAAGGGTTCATTCGTTATTAGGAGGGATCCCCCCTAGAAAATTTTTAAATTTTTGGTAAGATCCAAACTTTTGGGAGACCATCACTTCTGACCTTTTCACAAAGTTTGAGCATTCTGGCTTCTTTAGTTTCTCAGGAAACTACATGTGACGCACGGACAGACGGACAGACAATGAAATTCAGTACACAGATGACTATTTATAAGATTGATTTACCCTGCAAGTTTCATAAAGATTGAATCATATTTAGCGAGGTTATACCGGTTTGAATTTTCCTGTATTACTATGGAACAATATGCGTTGCATGTATTACTATGGCAACATATGGATATGGAACAACACGCGCTTTTTACCGACTCAGACACTACAGTTTTGCTAGGATTTGCATGAAAATTTCAGTAATGATAGGTGTCATGTATATCATTGAGAATCGGTTGAGCTAGTGGTATCAGTAATCGTAAAACAAGAAAGTGGCTGTTTTAAATGCGAAGATTGAATAATTTTGAGTTAGTTTTTCCCAACTTCAACGTTTAAGGTGCATGCTTTGAACACTTGATTCAATTTAATGAATGACTGTAGATCAGTACTTACACTTAATGCTTATAAGTGAAACAAATCAAGGAGGCGGGAGAGAGCTCCTAGCAAAAGGGTTTTGTAACCGTTCTAGGATTCGAAAAAATTGGCCATTAATCGATGATAACAGTACAGGAGAAAACAAAATTCATCAAACGTAGCCGATATGAGTATGAAATAAAAGTTTTCATGGGAGCTTTTCAAAACAGTTGTTAAACTGCCAGTTTTTGCTTCAGTGGGGCACAGGGGGTAAATATGTGAAAAATGTGTTTCCTCCGTCGCGGCTGGACATGTGAAATAATTATCAAGGGAGATATTTATGAGTATACCAATACCAAAAACCTCAGAAGTCGAAATTCGTTCAACTTTGTTAATAATAGTATGATCTTCGTATTTCATATTTTCTCCAATAAAATCGTCTTTGACATGTTTCTTGATGTGATTCGATCTGGTGACTGTATTTTGTAAATTGAATACAAACCCCTTCTGACATGAGCGTAGGTCTGTTTACCCAACTTGTTTTTTCCTACTTCTGAAACACTTAGCACCATGTGAAACCAATTGCGCTTTATTCGGACTTTTCGCTTTGCGTCCCCTTTAAAATCCAAGCGTAGTAAATTTATTCTCGATGGCCGAAAACAAAAATTTTTTCCCTCACTCGCGTTTACGCACAAGTCTTAATTTATTCCACATATGATGTTTTTCGCTTCTTTTTCACTTACCTACACCAAAACCTCCGCCACCAAACTTCGCAACCAATTAAATTGTTTTTCACATTCTTCTTTCTCAATTACGTTCCAGTCCAAGTCCAGGCTTCTTTTCTTTTCGAATTAAAAATTAACAAACTTTTTTTGACACCGCCAAAAGCACTCCCGCTTATTTTAAAGCCAAACCTTGACCGCCCCGAATCCAAGAACCCAATCCCGCAATGCTTTTATTCTCTATTACCGCTGCCGCATCTCGGTAAGGCAATTGAAGTTCATTACACTTCGATTCCGCTACCCACACATCTTTTTCGTATCGACAAACTCAACAGTTTCCATTTGCATAACTATGGAAACAATTGCTTTTGCCGATACTCCAAAAAGAGTGCTTTCCTGCGCTCGGGGAACTCGAACCCAGTGTCCCAGTGGACCCCCGGTTGAGAATCCACGACGCTGCCAACGGAGCCACCTTCTGTTGATTTCCCATTTATCAGCAACTTCAACTATTAGGGAAACGTGAATGAACTTTTGTTTGTACGAAATTAAGATTTGTTAGTGGGAGCTAATGAATAAAATTAGTTAGTATGGAGGAAGGAATTAGGTTTTGTTAGGGAAAATGTGTCGAATGGAGCTTTGTTAGTGGAAATTAATGAATAGAATGTTGTTAGTGCGAAAATTAAAATTATTATTCTATACTATTTTTTTTGTAATTGCAAATAAGGAAAAAGGGTAGGATAGAGATGGTGGGGAAATAAAAATTATAGGGAAACTGTTAAATGATAATAAAAATAAATAAATTTACTGATGAATAGGGTATATGTGCCCACAGGAAGGGGGAGATGTTACGGCGGCAATTCGAAGTTGCGAATGGGAGAAAGTCGGTACGCCGGAATTCGCAACAGGTCTTTCAACACGTTGTCCATGAAGCGTTGGAAGGTTGCGGGGCATTCTTTAGCCCAAACGGCATTCTTAATGTCCACCCCCTACTGTGAGTGCAGTTTTCAGAATATCTCGAGTATCCGTTTCAATCTGGTGAAATCCAGAGGCAAGGTCCAGCGTTGAAAAGAACACAGATTTGTCTATTTTATCGAAAATCTCGTTTATGTTTGGGAGTGGATTTATCGGTAATCGCTTTCTCGCTGCACTTTTTGTAATCGATCACCAATCTCCACTTTTGTTTGCCGCCAGCATCCTGCTTCTTTGGCACAGGAGAGCTCTATAGGGATTAGCTTGGTCGAATGATTTCTTGTTTCAGCATATCCTTTATTTGCTTACGAGCTTCCTGTTTGTGTATGGATGGGTATCTGTATGATTTGTGTAAATGAGGGGGAAGTCATCCGTGGTTCTAATTCTATGCTTAACTTGGTTAATAAATATGAGATCCTGGTCATGTTTTAAGAAAATGTTGTCGTACTGACGGCAAATTTTCAGTAGTAATTTCTTTTTCTCAATGTTGAGATGGTATGTGCGTAATAATTCGTATAAATCTTTTGAGTTGTAATGAACGCTAGATATAAATGTCCGTAAAGGACTGCAGCGATGGTTTGCTGTCTCGGCGGAAGAAGATGTTAATATCCGCCGAGAATGGCCATGTCTGGGGATGCGTGAATGCGCTAGCAGGCTAGCATTGCGGTATCGTGGGAGGCGTTTGTTCGCCCAGCACAAGGAGCCACTACAAAAGAATTTCGCATTCACGAATTTCTGGGGTCGAATAAAATGTCGACCGAAGTCGAAATAATGTAGGTAACTCCAAAGAGGAAAATTGCTTGTTCCAGAGAACAAGTCGAAACAAGCCAAAGCAGACGGACTTAGGGGAACCTTGTCGTTACCCGACGATTCTCATGACCCACAAATAAGAGTAGGGCAACCGGATGGTGGTGGTACCCCTCGCACCCGCCCAACCGGATCAAGATCCCAAAACGTTGCAGTGGCCACACATTTCCCTTCTGAGTGGAAAACTCCCCCTGCAGGAGCCTTCCCATCAGAAAAGAAATATACCGATGAAAAATTTATGTCATAGAGCTATGCAATCAGATCACATAACCCTATACTATAAAAAGGCACCTTGACTAGAGGCCACTCACCCCATAAGAGTCCCTGAAACTAAAAGAAAGTTGGAGCGCGCCCGATGGCTAGCTCATTTTTTTGGTACTAAAAGCCTTCCACCGTACCGAGTCCTGTACCCGGGCACACAGGACAAAATAAAAAGACCGAATGGTATTTTCTTAACAATTCATTTTGTATTGTTTCTGCATGAGTACAATTATTACAATGGTACAATATTATTCTAAAAACGCAAATACTAATCAAGCTAGATTCTAAACAGAATGCAAATAATTTACCAAATAAGAGTCCTATCAGTTTGATTATGCGTTTATGCCCTTTTTACTTTGAAAGGGACCGCAATAATGTACTTAACTTTTGTTGGCCAAAGTTGCACTAAATTTTTATATGTTAATTTACGCTCCAAATAGATATTTAGTAAAACAAATATTTAACGCAATTTAAAAATGGAAGAAACCCAAAGGGTACTTACCCATCCTCTTTGACGAGTGCTCGTTGACGGGGTGGGTACATCTGTAACTTTTTCTCTTTTAGCTTTGTTTTAGCTTTACACACTTTTCTTATTTTAAAACTATTATTTTTTTTTTGTGGTAGGAAGGTGAATGCTATTTATACACAGAGTGTGGGACTTCCATCGCGACTGGACTACCCACTAAACACCTCCCCTGTCAACCTGAGAACCCAGCTTGAAACAATTTGACACATTACTTCGGGCCAGGTCTCTTTTTGTTACGCCGTGGGGCGCCTTCAAGCTGGGAAGTCCCTTTCCTAGCGGGAGGGGAGAGGGGAAGAGGAAATGCCAGAAGAGCGATCCCCCAGCACCAGCGCCCCCGGCTGCTGTGATTCCCTTTTATATTTTAGGACTGCCCGAGCATAATGTGCCACCTGGTTCCATTTGTCAACCGATTCGAGCATCACCGCAACTATATTATCCGGGGTGAGCTCTCCCGTCTCCCTGTAGAGTTCCCTTCGCAGCCTGATCCATTTTGTATACGCAGAAAATGTGTGACAGGCATTGTCTTCCTCTCCTGGGCAAAACCGACAATCGGGAGACATTGACTTACCAATCTTGTGCAGGTAAGACTGAAAACACCCATGCCCACTAAAAGCTGGGTTAGATAGAAGTCAGTCTCACCATGCCTTCGATTCAGCCACAGTCTCACATCCGGGATGCTGCGTGCAGTCCACCTTCCCGTCGTGCAATTCACCCAAAACTGCTGCCAATCGTTGAGCGAGCGCTGTCTCCCGTCGCGGACAACTATCTCCCTCACATCCTCGTTTCGGCGCAGGTAACTAGCGCGGCGCTCTTTAGCAAGGAGGGCGACAGGTATCACGCCTGCAATCACTCTCACCGCCGTGTAGAAGACTGTTGGATACGAAGATGCAATTCTCAGTACTCCTTTTCTCTGTACCTGTGCCAAACGCTTTCGGTATACCTCCTTGCTGAGAGCGTCGCCCCATACCTCCGCTCCATACAGAAGTACTGACCCTACAGCACTCATCAAGAGGCGTCTTCATGGCCATGAGTCGACTCAGAGCCGATATTCCCGAAGAAACCCTCTCAGCTGTTGCCGTGATTTGCTCAGAGAAACTCATCTTCGAGTCGATCAGTAGCCCCAGGTACTTCACTGCCGGCTTCGACTCGATTTGTTTGTCTCCAATACTGATCATCCTTACTCCAGGAATTCTCTTTTTTGTCAAGATGACCACTTCGGTTTTCTCCAGTGCTAAACTCAGCCCGCGAGCAGTCATCCAGTCCCTCACTCGGCGCATTAGCATACCTAGCCTAAGTTGCGCTTGTTCAACGGTGCGTCCAGTGAACAGAGCCGCAACATCATCCACATAGCCAACCAAGCGCGACTCATCTGGCATCTCAAGTCTCAGTAGCCCGTCGTAAGACACGTTCCACAGGTCCAGACCAAGGATTCGTTGGCCCTGTGTCGTGTCGTAGAGCAGGCTTCGGTCCTTTAGGTAGTTCCTCAAAAGCCGCATTAGATATTCTGGAACTTGAAAAGAGTTTTCCAGCGTATCCAGAATATCCACCCATCTAGCGGAGTTGAAGGCACTCCTGACGTCAAGTGTCACCAACAGGATGATCCGTCGCTTGGTGCGACTATATGCCGCTGCCTTTTGTACCGCATTCACCACCTCTGCAATCGCATCAATGGTAGAGCGTCCTGCTCTAAAGCCGTACTGCCGAGAATATAGGTCCCCAGCAGCACGGATTGCGTCAGTGGGTCTTCCCTTGATGAGTTTCTCTAGCACTTTCCCAGCCGTGTCTAGCATACATAGTGGGCGGTATGTAGACGGCGATCCGGGATTTCCCTTCTCCTTGCTGATCAGCACGAGCCTCGCCTCCTTCCATGGTACCGAGAAAACCCCGTCCCGTAGGCAAGCGTTGAATGTGCTGATTAGCAAGTCAGGACAATAGTGATAGACGAGCCGCAACACCTCAGCTAGAACACCATCTTGACCTGGAGCCTTCCTCGCTTTCAAAGAGAGGACTGCCTCCTCCAGTTCCAGCTGTGTGAAGAGTGGACACTTGACTACTGATTCACCATGGACAGCGTCAACACGGACGGGATGGGCGGGGAAGAGTCCCCGCACTATCGCGTCCATCTTTTCCATGTCATGTATACAAGGCTTCCGTAGGGCACCAAGTGTCCCCATGACCAGCTTGTAGCCAAAGCCCCACGGATCCTTGTTCACATTGTCCACTAGATCCTGCCAGCAGCGAGCCTTGCTACTGTTGATCAGTTTGCGAAGGCATTTCCGGTCCAACTTATATGCTGCAACCCAGTTGCATGCCTCGTCACGGTTCCGCGCCCGTTGAGCCTCACGCCGAAGCTTGTGACACTCCCTCCGCTTTTCAGCGATTTCAGTAGACCACCAGCACACAGGGGGCTTGCCGTGCCGGGGTTTTCGACGGGGCATAGAAGCGCAGCAAGCAGTCGTGCTTACGCTCATAGTAGAGTTCACCACGTCTTGAGCTGCCAGTTCTTCCGTCCCCTCCAGAGCTCCCTGCAGCGGCTCACCTGCTGCGAGAACCTTGACGAACCTCTTGACGTTCATCCTTCCGATGTTCCATCCAGTTGTAGAAGGCCGAGAGCACGGACGTTGGGAGACAGCATCACTTATCTCAAGCAGAATGCACTTATGACCACTGGCTGAGTAGTCCTCTAGTACTATCCAGTTGTGTATCCTCCGTACTGAGGACTCCAAGGTGAATGTCACGTCCGGTATGGTTCTCTCACAGCCAATACGGCGGAAAGTCGGCGTATTTCCGGAGTTTAGTACGACGAGGGCCGTCCTGGCCGCCATTTCCAGGATTCGTTTTCCCCGCGGATCCATCTGAGGCATGCCCCATTCGATTGCTTTAGAGTTGAAGTCGCCCCCAACGACCACTTTGCCCTCTGCGTTCGAGACAGCGCCCTCCAAAGCATTAAGCTTGGCTTGGAAAGATGATATCGACTCATCAGGCGTTAGGTACACACTAAAGAAGGTGATCCCTGAGCACCGAACCCACACGAAACCATCCCCCCGTCCACAACTCTCCGCCTGAAAGTCACTGTTCCGAACCCAGATGGCGGCAGTACCAGTTTCATCAGAATACCATAATGCCGGACTTTCATCATGGTGTTTCTCACTCAGCGGCAAGAAGTCGGCTTTTATGTCCCTCGCAAACTGCTCAAGCAGATTTTGGGCGGTTGAACTGCGGTGTACGTTTAGTTGCAGGATGCGGGTCATCGAAGCTCTGATTTTGCCTTGGCTAGGGCTTCCTGGAACACCCGGCATTTTTTTGATCCTAAGACGTGCCCAAAATCAGGTTTTAGATCAGCATCTGTAATGAATCTTGTGACGCCGCTGCCGACTCACTAACACACCTTGCCACCAAGTGGCTTCGCATCTCATGTCGGTTGTGACGGTTGCACATCCCACGTCAATCTTGTCGTGGGATGTCAAAAGGAAAAATTGACAGCCACATGGCGGCAGAGTGTGGTTGTAGGTCGCGCGGTTGCTATCTCCTCATATTGCGAAAATCGGTGAACTTAAGTTACGCAGCGATTTAGTGAAGCAGCCACCCCAGAAGCAGGATGTTTGTACACGGACACAAAGGTATGATGTTCAGTTCGATTCAAACTTTAACCAAATCTAAACAAATGCATCCACCACAGTCGCCATCGTCGCAAGCTGCATGTATGTGAAGTAGTGGCCGCCACCCAGGAGGATGTCCCGGTGAAATTAGATGTTGACGAGATTGGAAACGAGAAGCCAGATGGAAACTCATCAGCGTCGGTGAATAAAAATCAAGAAAAAACAATTCCAACCAATCAGAACAGTAGTGGTGGCGAAAACACTGAAAACGAGGATGCTTGGGAAAAGCGCACAAAATGCAGAAAAATCTGTAAAGATGAACTCCTTGAGAATCCTCTGCTGCCAATATCAATAGCCGAGCCCCGTATTACAATTATGGAAAGGAAAGAGTACAGTAAATAAATCTTTTTTTTTTCCATTTTTACACAAATAGCTCGCCACTATCGGCCACTGAATAAGCCTTAAGTGAATAGATATACATATAGGTTACACATATTAGAGTAGGCGTAGTTTACATTTTTTTCATCTTTTTTCTCTATTTTAGTTACACATAGAATCAAACACACCCAGCAAAAACAAATATGGCAACGAAGCGGACCCCAGATAAGCGTTGGACCAGATCCAAAACGGTCCAACCAGCTAACTGCGGGATCTGCTTCGAAGACGTAGTGGAGGGCGTACACAGCGTGCGATTGGAGTGCGGACACCTTTTCCATCGTGCCTGTGTCCAACAGCTCCTCCTCACGTCCGAGCTTTGCCCACTATGCCGGCGACCCATAGATCGGTCCGCCGTAGACGTCCCCCTCGGAACGCCCGTCCCGACGCGTGGAGTAGTGGCGAAAGGGGTTCCAGATGCCGAACCGCCCCAATCACTGATGGACTTTCAAGGAGCCGTAGGCGGTGAAGTTCCTGCTGCAGTTGTCGCGTCCGAGGTTACACCCGCGCCTTCCACCCACTCCATTGACACCCTCGTGGTGTTAATGCGGGATATGTCTGAGAGGATTGGCAACTTGGAGGGAAGGCTCCAGAACCTCCCCATGAGTCAACCACCCAGCCGCGTGAGAACTCCGCTTGGCTGGGAGCCCAATCTCAGTGTGGCTATGCCCCACTCTCGACCATCTGATCAATGGGCCCTACCTCCAAGAAACTCGGGAATGGATCTCAGAGCGCCCGAGTATAGACCACGACACAGCACCGCACCTCCGTTGGTACCTCCAGTCCCCGATGCAGTCCCTTACAACAGGTTAATTGAGGATGCGATTCCCCCCGGGAACGCATGGACACCTTTCCGAGACCCAACGCCTCGTATCATGGAGAGTTGGCGCCTGAACTTCACGGGTTTCAACGATATGATATCAGCGGACCGGTTCCTTTTCCGGATTCAGGCGTTAGTATCCAGCACCCTGGGAGGTGATTTCTCGGCCTTCCTCCGGCATGCACATCTTTTGTTCAGTGGAGATGCTGCCGACTGGTACTGGAGTTTTAAGGAATCGACGCCACGTCCCACTTGGAACTCTTTCAGTGCAGCCTTCCGCAAATGATTTGATGATGGCTTCACTGAGAGAGAACTAAGGAAACAGATAAAGAAACGGAAACAAGGCGCTCACGAACCGTTCGACCAGTACTACACAAGTATAGCGAGATTGAGCACACGCTTGCGAACAACCATGCCCGAGGATGAACTGGTAGAAATGATCAGAGAGAATATGCGTTGGGAGGTCCAGAACAGCCTTCTGCATTTTCCCATCAACAACTTACAGGGATTGCACCTCCATGCCCATAGGCAAGAACAATTGGATGAGCGGCGAGGTACCTTCCATCCACAACCTCGCATAACGGGACCAAATCCCCGAAATCATCACACAGCGGAGTTGATGGCAGCGGACCACCTACTTGCTGATCCAGGACCAGTACCGAGGAGCGGAGGACCACAGGAGCTTGCGGACCCAGCAATGATTGATAGACCCTCCCTGAAAGCAATTACAAGCCCAACGGTCTGTTGGAACTGCCGACAAACGAGGCATCGGTTCTATGCATGTCCAGTGGAACCGACGCTTTTCTGTTACCGATGCGGGAAGGCCGACACGTACGCACCTGATTGCACAAATTGCAAACTGCGAAAAAACTTGCCAGCAAGTGCCGCGACCACCCGTCGGCACTCCTAAAACCCGGACGAACCAAGGCTGACCCCATCACTAGCTATGACCAAGCCCCCGACATGACTCCGATTCTGCTGACTCGCACCGCCAAACACAGTTCTCCCGAAGTTCCACAACCAACGCCATCCTTTGTCGAGGCAAACGCGCAGGGAAATGATAGCGAGGCGAAAGTTCCTTCGCATGTCAAACCTTTCCACGTCAGGCTGCGGAATTATTTGGCTACTCGACAGCGCATCTTCCATGAGGAGTTGGCTACAACTGTCCCACCGTGAAGAAAGCGAGCCACGCGTCGGATGCGGAGCTTCTGGAGAAGGGTCAGGCAGTCGAGGAAGGTGCTGAAGGACATACACTTGGACGAATTATTGAGGGATGACGTTCGACCATATGCGTCAGTACACCTCCTGCAAAAACGAGTGTCAGGTTTAGTCGATACGGGAGCCAGTGTGAATTGCATATCAGCCGATTTTGCAGGGGAGGTACTGGCAATGCACGCGGACCAAATCCACCATTTTACCACCTGGTTAAGCACGGCGGACGGAACTCGTCACTCTGTAGTGGGAAAAATTACGACGGATGTTCCCTTTAAGGGAGTAACTAAACCTCTGGAATTTTACATCATACCTCAATTAACCCAGAATCCTTATCTAGGAGTGGATTTCGTTCGAAAATTTAACTTGGCCCCGGCACTGTTTTCCGGTACGAAACTGGAGTCTGTCACCACAATTCCTGACCAAACTCAAACCAATCACTTATTACGACATACACTGGATGTGAATCAGCAATTGAGACTTGAATCGGCTATATCGGCTTTTCCATCGCATGAGAAGGAAGGTCTCGGGCGGACTGCACTGGTGTTACACACTATAGATGTGGGGGATGCAAAACCCATCAAACAGAGACATTTTGCCATATCTCCGGCGAAGGAAAAGCTGTTATATGCCGAAATTGATCGAATGCTAGCATTAGGTGTGATCGAAGAATCGCAGAGCGCGTGGGCTTCCTCAGTCACCTTAGATGCCAGACGCTTGAACGCCGTCACTGCCAAGGACGCGTACCCTCTACCGTTCATTAAAGGCATGTTGAGTCGGTTGCCTAAAGCCCACTTCATCACGAGCTTAGACCTCAAGGACGCCTTCTGGCGAATTTCTTCAGACCCGGGCTCAAAGGAGAAAACAGCCTTCACAGTCCCTGGTCGCCCTCGTTCCAATTCGTGACCATGCCATTCGGATAGTGCAATGCCCCTCAAACAATGACGCGCCTTATGGATAAGGTGATACCACCTCATTTACGGCACCAAGTTTTCGTGTACTTGGACGATTTGCTGCTTATAACCGAGACCTTTAACGAACACATCGACCTGCTTCAGGAGGTGGCTCTACACATCCGGAGGGCAGGGTTAACCGTCAACATACTGAAAAGTCAGTTTGTGATGACGGAGCTGAAGTATTTAGGTCACATCACTGGGCATGGCAATATCAAAACCGATCCGGACAAGACTCAAGCGATTGACGTTTTTCCATTACCCAAGACCACCAAGCAATTACGCCGATTCCTAGGCTTATGCGGATGGTACCAGCGTTTTGTACGTGATTATGCCACCATTACCACTCCTTTGACCGACATGCTGCGTAAGGGACGTAAGTTCGTCTGGGAAGGGCCCAGCTTGCGAGCCTTTGAAGAGCTAAAGAAGAGTCTGACAACAGCCCCCATACTGCACAGCCCGGACTTTGACAAACCGTTCTCAATCCATTGTGACGCGAGTCAACATGGGGTGGGAGCAGTCTTAGTCCAGGTTGCACAAGACGGCGAGGAGAGACCTATAGCCTTCATGTCCCACAAGCTGAACCAGGCCCAGCGGAACTACACGGTCTCGGAGCAGGAATGCCTAGCGGCTGTGCTGACAGTGAAACGTTTTCGAGCATATGTAGAAGGACACCCTTTTGAAATCGTCACTGATCATGCGTCACTGAAATGGCTGATGAGCCAAACTGATCTCCACGGCCGCTGGGCCTTGAAATTACAGGCGTTTGACTTCACGATAAGACACCGCAAAGGAAGTCAGCACGTGGTACCGGACGCACTATCAAGGATGTTCGCCCCTGAAGGAGCCGAGTTGGCCCAGGAGGATGACAGCCCCCTATGGATCGACTTGGACCATTCCGCCTTCAAGTCAGCATGTTATACCCAGCTGATGAATACGATTCAGAACCAGTTGCCACAGCTACCAGAACTACGGGTGACGGAGGGATTTATATACAAGCGGACGAGACACGCCTCCGGGGACCCCATTCAAGAAGAGGAACTGTGGAAGTTATGGGTGCCCGAAGAACTGACTTGCGAATTGATTAAGCGGGCTCATGACCACCCATTAAGTGCACACGGCGGTTATGGTCGTACGCTTCGGCGACTGAAGACTTACTTCTTTTGGCCTAAGATGGCGCAGCAAGTGGAAAAGTACGTAGCCGCTTGTGAACTGTGCAAATGCACTAAAGCGCCCTAGTCTGTTCTTCGGCCCCCGATGGGAAAATTCGAACTACCGGAGCAGGTGTTCCAGTGCCTATGTATAGATCTCATCGGTCCGTACCCTCGCTCGACTTCGGGATACACGGGAGCTGTCGTGGTCCTGGACCACTTGTCCAAATTTCCGATTGTGGAACCTCTTCGAAACCTGCACACCGGCCCCACGTTGGGCGCCATTGTAATGATTTTAAAATTTCGTGCGAACGCGGAACCAACCTCTCATCGGTTCTAGACGTTGTCTGAGTACGGTGCACGGATTGGTTGACCGGTTGGTACCATCCGTTGGCACTACTCAGACTTAACGTCTAGAACCGATGAGAGGTCGGTTCCGCGTTCGCACGAAATTTTAAAATCATTACACATCTTTGCAAAGAATACAGTATGCCTCCTTCGTACACTCTTTTCTTTTATGTCCCATTTCACCGCATTTGTAACATAGGAAATACTATCGGGTCCTTTGCATTCTTGTGTGGTGTGACCATAACCAAGGCATTTGAAACATTGAAGAGGCGTTGCTCTTCGCCGTATCCTACAGACAACCCACCCAATTCGTACTTTGCCCTTGTTCAGGAATTGTTCGGCGTCCTTTTCGGTCAAGTCAACTATGGCCATGCGTTTTCCCCTGTTGTTTTCTGGTGTCAGTCTCGCTTTGATCCTTCCCACGCTAGGGAACTCCCTTTTGACGCAGTCTATGTTCCGTATTTCGATCGTTGCCATCGGCTCGAGCGGGGCTAGAGTTGCGCTTTTGCCGAGGACTTTCTTTACTGCGTCACAGAATGCTTCTTGATTGCTAGCTTCTGCACCGAATTCTACCAGTACGTGGCTCGACCGCGTTGGTCGTACTACTTTACTGGTATTATTGGTGTCTTCAGGCCTTACGTTTGGATGTTTGGATTCACCAACTTTTCTTTTTCGTTGGCCACATAGGGAAACGCGAGAAGATTCGAAAAGATATTTTTCGGTCAAACGCGTATTTGTTTTGTTCGGGTTGCCATTTTTTCTTCAGGGACTTGCTCTCTGATTCTTCATTAATTCATTTCACCCCAAGTATGCACCATACGAACACAGAATGTATTCCATGCAAGTGTTCTGTGTACCTCTGTGAAACGTTCCATTTTGTTTGTATTTTTACGATTCATCTCTGTGTGCACGCTTCTTTTAACAAGTATTGTGGAGTTTCGTACTTGTATTGGAACATGCACGGTACTTTGACACCAACGATTTCACATGAACTGATTTCCATAATCGAAGAAAACGAAGTAGCATCACAACATTTCGACAAATTTCCGACAAAAGCGCTAATTGTTATTTTCAAATTCTATACATGTTAAGTGTATTGAGTAACTAATTGTTACTGGATTCGGGGGCAAATCAAAGACGCCTTTTGCAAATTGTTTCTCCGTTTCATATATCCTTTGGGGACCTGCTTATTTCTGGGAGCTAAAGAATAACTTGTCGACAGATGGTTTAAGGGAGGGAGGAACCTTTGCACACCCAAGCGAAAACAGTTCCACCATACATTTTGACGGAGCACGAGTTTTATGCCACCTTTCACTAACCCACACGACTAACGAAGTGTTCATAATTTGCACAATAACTTATTATCTATACACTACTCGTTAGTTTAAATTTTCAATGAATACCGGTGCCGCCTTCCTTCGAAGAATACTTTCGTTTATTCCATGGCGGCATCGAGCCGTCCCACACTCCCGACGTGATAGCTCTCGCGATTCTCAGCAGACTCCCCGTTTTCAATCCAGGATCCGTCCAAAACCGGTCTTCTTGTCCATCCCTTGCCTACGGTGAATTCCCATCAGCTGTCCACCCAGCTGAGCTCGAATGCATTCCATCATGTAATGCACCGTAGCTCTGCACAAAATCAGTGTTTCCACCTCCGAAATTGCAATGGGCAGATTTAAATTTTTAAAAACCAAAATTTACCTGAAGTAGGAATATTTGAAATGAACGAGAGAAATTTTAATGAAGTAAGGAAAGTTAAATGAAGTGAAGAAATTTAGATAAAGTAAAGAAATTAAATTTTTGAATAGCTATAAAAATTAAATTTCCCGAGAAATATAATTAAAGGAAAGCATTTAAATTCACTATCGAGGAAAATTGATATGAAGTTAGATTTAATAATAATAAAAAAAAAGCTATTCTACAAATTACAGAGGAAAAAATTACATAATTTTTTAAAATCTGCCATTACAATTTTGGATAGGAGATAGGAAGGTTTTCGAGCAGTTTGCTAATATAACTGCCCGATTACTCCAGGGCAGCTTATTTGCTTGCGATTCCAAGGCGACGAATACAGACGGACAGAACAGACGTATATAGGTGACTATCGGCGCAGGTCCTTTGCGTGGTACACCCTGACTTTTTTTCTCCCATACGTCAGTTAAAAGGTAACGATTTGGTCCTACTACCTTCTGTATGCAGCTTTTCAGAAAGCGCCGGTCCAACTTGGCATTGTAATGCCCAGCGGCGTCACTTTGGCGAAAATTACGCCAAAAAACCTCATCTCCATCGTTAAAATTGGAAGATCGTGACCTGAGGTTGTACTGCGCCTCATTTGCACGTCCTGCGGCCTTTATCTTCCGTCTGATTTGTTGGCGGACGTCTTTTAAACGCTCGTGGGGCTCCAGCGCAACGACGGGATCTTCCAAACATTTTAATTGCCGTAATAACCTGTATGACTTACCATGGCAAATCATGCGCTGTCCGAAGGCGGCGAAGTAAGGTTAGACAACGCCGACGGAATGATAAGATGACCGCAGAGCGCATGTGATGGCGGACGATCTGCGGTCCCAATCTTTCTGAGTCGGATGAACATAAGAACAGATCGCGGCTAACAGTGTGCGATTCAAACGTTCAGATGTGTTAAACTGAGGAGAGTATATGGGCGTCAGTTGATGTTCGACGCCGTACTGTTCGAGTAGGCCTTTAAACTGCCGACATCCAAACTGTACTCCGTTGTCCAAGTACACACTTTCCGGTACCCCAAACACGTGGAATACTCGACTCTCTAGAAATTTCACGATAAGTGGAGGCGTGAACTTGCGAATAGGTTCCACTAGTGGGAATTTCGAGAGTTGGTCTAACGCAACGATACCTCCGATGTGTCCCATGGAAGATCGAGGATATGGACCGAGTAGATCTATGTACAGACGCTAAAATACGCGTTCTGGGACATTGAGTTGACCCATAGGAGGTCGAAGAGGCTGGTTAGGCGCTTTGGTGCCTTTACAGGTCTCACAGGCGCTCACGTAATCTATGACCTGGGATGACATTTTAGGCCAGAAGAAGTACTTCTTGAGTTGCCGCAGCGTCCAACCGTAACCTCCGTGGGCACTTAAAGGATGGTCACGTGCCCGGAGGATCAGATGTTGTGTCATTTCCTCCGGTACCCAGAGTTTCCAGGACTCTTCTACCAGCCATGGATCACCAGTGGCGTATTCATTCCGTCTATATACGTAGCCATCTATCACTTTCAAATCAGACAACTGTGATTGTTGGGTCACGATGGTTTGCCTCAACTCTTTGTAGCTGTCGGATTCGAAATGTGGGCTGTCCAAATCTATCTCGATTGGGTCCCTGTCATTCACTGTCAATTCGGCTCCCTCAGGTGAAAACATTCGCGAGAGAGTATCCAGTACGATGTTCTGGGTCTCTTTCCGGTGTTTGATGGAAAACTTGAACCCTTGCAGTTTAAGAGCCCATCGGGCCAGGCGTCCATGTAAGTCGGGTTGGTTCATCAACCATTGTAGCAAAGCGTGGTCTGTAATGATTTCAAACTGCTGGCCCTCGAAATAGGCTCGGAATTTCTTCACAGCCATCACTGCTGCCAAACATTCCTGCTCGGAGACGGTATAGTTCCTTTGGGCCAAGTTCAGCTTATTGAACATGAAGGTAATGGAAGCTTCTATTCCCTCATCGGTCGATTGCACAAGCACGGATCCTACTCCATGTTGACTTGCGTCACGATGAATGGAGAAGGGCTTCTTAAAGTCGGGGCTGTGCAAGACTGGAGCTGATGTTAGGGCTTGTTTTAGCTCTTCAAATGCCTTTCGACTGAGCTCGGTCCAAATGAACTTCCCTTATTGAAGCATGTCTGACAGGGGTGCTGAAACTGTGGCATAACTCCGAACAAACCTTTGGTACCAACCACACACCAAGGAAACGTCGTAGCTGCTTAACCGTTTTTAGTAAGGGGAACTCATCAATCGCACGAGTTTTGTCCGGAGCCGTTTTGATGGTGCCATGTCCGATGACATGCCCTAGGTATCGGACTTCTTTTATGACAAACTTACGTTTTGTACGTTCATGGTAAGCCCCGCCTTACTGATGTGTAGGGCTACTTCTTGCAGGAGTAAGAGGTGTTGGTCAAACGCTTCCATGATGAGTAGAAGATCATCCAGGTACACGAACACTTGGTGTTTCAGATGAGGTGGAATGACTTTGTCCATCAGCCGGGTCATCATTTGTGGAGCATTAAACTGGCCAAAAGGCATAGTGACAAACTGGTATAATGGTCGTCCAGGCACTGTGAAGGCGGTCTAATCCCTTGGCCCCTCATCGAGTAGAATTTGCCAGAAGGCATCTTTTAGGTCGAGGCTGGTAATATAATTTGCTTTCAGCAGTCTCCCAAATATTCAATCGATGAGCGGAAGAAGGTGAGCGTCCTTGATGGTCACCGCGTTTACCTTACGGGCATCTGGACAAAGACGAACTTTACCTGGCTTCACCACCAAGGTTACCGGTGAAGACCAGGCACTCTGGGACTCCTCTTTAACCCCCCAACTCGAGCGTCTTGTCCAACTCTGCATACACCAACTTCTCCATGGCCGGTGAGATGGCATAGTGTCTGTGCTTAATTGGCTTACTATTGCCAACATTGATGACATGTGAGACCTGTGTGGAGTGGCCAAGGCCTTGGGTGGCGTAAGATGGAAAGCAGCGATGGGTGCTTCCAGACGTTGTCGGTGGTTAGGTGTCAGTTCATGCCTATCGGGTATAGAAGCCAGTTCATTGACATATCTAGTATTTAAAGACAAATTTGTAAATAAATTGGAGGCCAATCTGAATTGGAGAACGAAATCGACGCCAAGGTACACGTTCTGAGTCAGTGACGAGATAATGTAGAAAGTAATATCCTTCGTTGGACCTCTGAACGTCACGGATGTTGTCAGTCTACCTTGTATAGGATGTCTGGTGCCATCAGCTGTACTGATTTGAAGGAATTCCTTCGAGCAAAGGCTCGAGGCAAGACAGCTGATACTGGCACCCGTGTCAATCAGTGCAATCGCGATTTCGCCCAACATTTGATTTGGTGGTAAGGTCTGGTATCATTCTTGGAAACATCCGAGATGTTACAAAAGTTTAAGGTTTGCCTGCAGTTGAACATGGTATGGTTTTGCGTATACTCGGGGTTGCCGAGGTTCTTCAGGCAGTGACTGCGGTGGTCGTTTCAACACTGTCGTTGGCGAGGCCTCCGAAAGAGAGGGAACATCCGCAGTCATAGTGGTCATGGGTGGTGGGTTATCGTCAGGGTTGTTGGGGTTGGCAGCTGGCTGGGGAGCTACTGCAGGGTTTTTGAGTACCGCTGAGGTGGTAGGGTACTTACTCGTCCGTATTTATGGAGTGGCACCATCTGGGAAGTCCGGAACATAGGTGGTCGACTCCGTGCTTTCCTCCAGATCTGTAGTGTTGCAATTTGGTGACACTTCCGCGATTCCATGTCGCAAACCCGTCCTTGCTAGTAGGTAGGGCCGTTCCCGGAGGTCTTCTTCAACTCCGTCCAGTCGACTCACGGCCCTCAGCAGCGATTGCATACTCTGCAGGTCTGAGATTGTGACATGGCCACGAAGTTCCGGGCTTAGGTTGCACTTCAACACCCGCAGCAGTTTGGTAGATGACATTGGCTCAAACAGCTGGTCGTTCAGCCGAAGGATGTCGGCCTGGTATTGATGAAAAAGCTCACCCGGACATTGCCATCTGGTATGGATCTTGTCCAGGACCCTCTCATCCATATCGACCGTAGGGTACTCCATGCGGAGTACCTCCTTCAGCCGTGACCAGCGGATTGATGGTGGAACCGAATGTATCCACCGGTTGGCCTTAAGTGCTGCCCCCCCAAGCAACAGCGGCAAGTATCCTGCCAGCGCCATGTAGTCACCGGCCAATATATCTCGGACCAGGGACTCCACCCGACTAATGAACAGTTCTACGTTCAGGCTGTTAGGCTCCCCGCTAAAATGCATATTCCAGCCCTGAACGATGCTTGGAGTATGTTTTGGCTTCAACCTATAAGGTTCTTCCAGCGGAGCCATTAGACGTAGAGTTGGTGGCAGTACTTCGCTGAGTCGAGGTGGCTGGGTCCGGATCATCAGACGGATGGCAGTCGGTTCTCCGAAGCGGGTTCGCTTGATTCATGGCTGGATTTCGATGTCCTCGTGCCGATATGAATCGTTGCAGTGCCGTCTCGGTCTCTTTACAGTGACGTATGAAGGAGTATATCCCGTCCACTTCCGTGTAACAGTCACCGCAGATTTGGTCTGGTGAGCAATCATCTTCAAAAGTGATGTTAACCTGGATGTACTCTTTCAGAAAGCTAACGGCATCAATTCTCCTCGTATCGTCGACCAAACTATCACCCAGTGGATACATTTCTTCACGAAGTTGTAGGCAGAGTCGGCATACATTTGTACAGTTCATTGTGCTATCCTAAAATTTTGACGCTAATAAATAAAATAATAAAAGTGGGTTCACGAGATGGTTAAAAAATGATGCTATAAACAAAACTTAATTACTAACGAGACAAAGACAAACAATCCCATAAAAAAAAATATTTACTTTAACAAAATTTACGTTATTATAAAAAAAAATTCGGTCTTTCTATTTCATCCCTCTTCACAGGCAAGACACCAATGGCACACTCCTCCTGCTGCATCACAGGGACTACTCTCTTGCGGCATCATAAGGATCAGGGTGCGGAAGTGCTCCTTCATCCGCAAGTTTTCACAAGTTATAACTTTTCAGCCCAGGGTTGAATTCTGACCCACTAGCAGCGCGTGTCTAGTCATGGACTAGCTAAGCAGCCAATCACATGATTCAAGATCCATGTAACGAAAGACACATTGGCACCGCTCGGTTTTGGGTGCAGATCAGAATCCTCCGCAAATCGGATGTTGGAATAAAAGCTTCCGAATACACATAGGGACTCTAATATCATATGGCCTTACTAGTCATACAATGGTGGTAAACCACCAAAGTATAAGTCAAAAGTAGGTCCAAACAATATTGATGTCCGAGGACAACACACGTCCGGGAATTATTAGTTGCTAGGGCACGATTGGTGCATTAGCACTTAGTAGTTACCTACCCGCCATAAGTTTGGACACCTTGTAGGGTTACCCAGAGACGATGAACTGTCTCGTGCTCATGACTGTTGATATAGGCCAGGCTTTTCAGGCCCCACGTTGGGTGCCATTGTCCGTAAAGGACTGCAGCGATGGCCTGCTGCCTCGGCGGAAGAAGATGTTAATATCCGCCGAGAATGGTCTTGTCTGGGGACGCGTGAATGCGCTGGCAGGCTAGCATTGCGGTGTCGTGGGGCGGGTTTGTTCCCCCAGCACAAGGACTCACTATAAAATAATTTCGCATTCACGAATTTCTGGAGTCAAATAAAATGTCGACGGAAGTTGAAATAATGTAGGTAACTCCAAAGAGGAAAATTGCTTGTTCCAGAGAACAAGTCGAAACAAGCCAAAGCAGACGGACTTAGGGGAACCTCGTTATTACTCGACGATTCTCATGGCCCACAAGTAAGAGTAGGGCAACTGGATGGTGGTGGTGCCCCCTCGCACCCGCCCAACCGGATCAAGACCCAAAAACTTTGCAGTGGCCACATATTTCCCTTCTAAGTGGAAAACTCATGCAAACATACTTTGCAGGAGCCTTCCCATCAGAAAAGAAATATACCGATGACCAATTTTTGTCATAGAGTTATGCAATCGGATAACATAACCCTATGCTATAAAAAGGCACCTTGACTAGAGGCCACTCAACCCGCAAGAGTCCCTGAAACTAAAAGAAAGTTGGAGCGCGCCCGATGGCTAGCTCTTTTTTTTGGTACTAAAAGCCTTCCACCGTACCGGCTCCTGTACCCGAGCAGACAGGACAAAATGAATATTTGAAAAAGAATCTGTGCTCTCATTCGTTAAATTAATATCTCTAGGTCTACTTGGGAGAAGAGTGTAAGGGCTGGAGGCAGACTTATTTCTAGCGATTTGTGTCAACAAAAATCTCGACTTACCAAAAGATAATGATGATCCTCATTCTTGGTATTTTTCCCATTTCCCGATGAACCGTCGTATCACTGTTTTGGAATCTTCGAATTTTTTTTATCATGAAAGCACTAGAAATTCTTTTATACTTTTGCGGCACTTGTAGCAAAATTTTTCTGATATTCCGTCGAAATGGTTCCTCCCGAGAATCAGTCGATTGCACTACACAAACCACTGATCTTTTTACTTTTATTGGTCGTAACATTTCGATTAATCTTCGAATAATTTTTCCGTTTAACCATCGGATGTAAATTAGCCCTGACTGTGCCAATTAAGTCACAAAGACTTGGGATTAGAGAAAAATAAAATACAAACTTTGATGATTCCAACTGATTTATTTTGCGGTTAAAATATAACTGTCTTAACATGTAACATTAATTTCTCAGACTTTCTGTATAAAAATGCTTTGTTTGCAAAAACGTGTACAATTTAGTCTTAGTGAAATACAAGCTGTCTAGACAGTTCAGAAAAAACAAAATTTACAGGAACGTGTGAATGGAAATTTAAATGAAATCTGAACTTTAAGAATTTATGCTGTATGATGGTAATACTAACTGATGTTTGTTTGGCAGGCACGTAGCTCGCGTGAACTAATACTAATTCGCAGGCACGTATAAAATGCAAAGTACCATTAAGTGAACATTTTGTTCTGAGTGTATTATCTTGTTAGTGTAAAAACCCGCCTTCTAGTCACCAAAAGTTTCATACAGCTCATAATTGTATCGAATTCATAATTGGTCCCCGTCCAGCTTCGCTTCAATCGTTCAACACAGGAAGTGTTTTCCGAAAGCGTTCCATACGTCTGTGAGTGCTGGAGTTAGGGTCCATGCTTCACACTTATAGCAAACTGCAGGTCTCATTACAGAATTTTATGCTTGGAAGTTTGTCTTCCTGTGAATACAGCTGGTCTTTAAGAGCGTCAAAACTTAATCAAAAAGTTTATTTGAAAGCTGTATTATTAAGTGTATTTTCTCTATTTCGTTACCGATTCTCGGTATTCTGGCACCTAGATACACAAATATGCATTTTCGATATTGTATTCGTCAAGTGTGATAATTTGGGGACTTGAGGTATCTTTCTTTGACTGGTCACGAGCTTTGTGTTTTTTGTGTCTTCTTCGTCTATCATAGCCCCTTTTAGACCTTGGTTTAGTTAGAGTATCTCACTATCTTGTTCAAATGTATTAGCGCTTGATAAGGTGATTTGGTCAGTCTATTTTCCAAGTGTGATATTTTGTTTATTTGAGGTGTTATTCCACGACTGCGAGTTTCAGAGCTTTCTGGCAGTTGTTCATGACCATAACAAGATGTTGATATCATCTGCATAGGCTACCACTTGGCTTGAGTTGTATACTAATGTATCTCTTGCATCGACAAGTAGCTTTCTGATGACATATTCTAGAGCCAAAATGAATAAATATAGGGCCAGACCTCGTCCCTTTTTTATTCCGATATTTGTGTCAAAGGCGTCGGTGAGTTGGCTATTGATATAGACTTAGGAGGTTGTTGACATATATGTAAATTTGATAAGATGGACTAATTTAGCTGGGATACAAAAACAAAGCATTAGTTGGTATAGTGCGTTACGAGCAATACTATCATGTGCTTGCTTAAAGACAACGAATATTTAGTGTACGTCTATGTTGAACTCCCAACGTTTGTCAAGTACCTGCTTGACTGTGAACAGTTGGTTTATTGTCGATTGACCTGCTCAAAAAGCACTATGACACTCCCCAATAATACTGTCGGCATATGTTCCGATTTTATTTTCTAAGATTTTTGAAAGTATTTTGCATGCCAAACAAAGCAGTGATATGCCTCTTTAATTTTCGCAATGTAACTTGTCACGTTTCTTACGGATCGGGAATATAATCTATTGGCTCCACTCACCTGGCATATTTTTTGTTGCCAAATGTGCTAGATGACTTTGTGAATAGCTTTCTGAACGCTGCTGCTACCATCTTTAATGAGCTGCACTGCAATCTCATCGAACAAATTTCATCTAGAGCTGGTGCCGCCAATGGAAGTTCTCCGGGAGTATCTATAGGCTCCAATATTTTAGAGCTGTGTAAAAATATGATACCCGTCTATCCTTAATCTTATTTTCATCAGCGATGATGTCGCCAATGTCATCAAGGCAGAGCATGATCTTTGGCTGATAACCATGTTCCAGACTTTTCACTAATTTGTATGCTTGTCTTGTGTTATTGCTTGCTAGACTTACAACGGTGCTTCTCAAATGGTCATCATAGTGTTTTCTTTTCATAGTTCTAGTCATCTTATTCGCTCTTCTTCGGAGATTTTCAGTCTCCTCCCCTTGTTCTGATTTTCCTGCCTATATATTATTTTTATGCTTGATTCTTTTTGTCTAACTCATTCTTGCACTCATCATCGAACCAATAATTTCTTTTGCTCCGGGCTTGATGTCTGATTGTCTGGTCTGCCATGCTCTTAATTGCCACTTTCACTTCACTCATACGAGTAGCTCGTTGCTTGTTATCAGTGATGTGTGTGATAGGTTGGGAGTCAGCTGGTCATTGAGGTTTTACGTGAAATTTTTTGCCATAGACGCCGTTTGGAGCCTTTTTTGTAGAGGGCTGGTCTTCGCCAAATATGCCTTTGACATACGACATCAATAGGTTAAATTGATCAAGTACTGATCTACAGCTACTTAATGCACAAGGAAGTTGGATCAGAACATGGTTGATCTGGTTTTTAGGGTTTTGTAAAATATTTTACAAAACCCTTCTAAAATCGCGTCCTGTCTGTCCGTCTGTCCGTCTGTCTGTCCGTCCGTCCGTCCGTCCGTCCGTGTGTCACAGCAGTTTTTCTCGGAAACTGCTTAAGCTAGAAACATCAAATTTTGTATGTAGGTGTAAAGTGGCGATCTCTTCAAAGTTCAAATATAAAAAAATTTCATAAGGCATTTAAGGGGGGTCTCCCCATGTAAGGGAGTGACCCCCCGAAAAAAAAATTTCATTGAAGGTGGCCGATATGGGTATCAAATGAAAGGCCTCAATGAGAACTTTTCAAAACAGGTCTTCGTTTGGCAAGGTTTGCTTCGAGGGGTGCACAGGGAGGGGAAATACACGAAAAATTTGTGTCCCCCCCTCGCGATTGGACAGCTGTGATCCGAAAAATCTGAAAAAAATCAAGAATGTAGGTCTTGATGAGTACAACAACAACAAATACGTGAGAAGTCGCAATTCACTCAACTTTGTTAGTAATAGTATGATTTATCGATTTTATGTTTTCTTGAATCAAATCTTAACGGTGCCCTTAAATTCAATGAAATTCAGTACACAGATGACTATTTATAAGGTTGATTTACCCTGCAAGTTTCATAAAGATTGAATCATATTTAGCGAAGTTATACCTGTTTGAATTTTCCTGTATTACTATGGAACAATATGCGTTGCATGTATTACTATGGCAATATATGGCTATGGAACAACACGCGCTTTTAGCCGACTCAGACACTACAGTTTTGCTAGGATTTGCATGAAAATTTCAGTAATGATAGGTGTCATGTATATCTTTGAGAATCGGTTGAGCTGGTGGTATCAGTAATCATAAAACAAGAAAGTGGCTGTTTTAAATGCGAAGATTGAATAATTTTGAATTAGTTTTTCCCAACTTCAACGTTTAAGGTGCATGCTTTGAACACTTGATTCAATTTAATGAATGACTGTAGATCAGTACCTACAATTAATGCTTATAAGTGAAACAAATCAAGGAGGCGGGAGAGAGCTCCTAGCAAAAGGGTTTTGTAACCATTCTAGGATTCGAAAAATTGGCCATCAATCGATGATAACAGTACAGGAGAGTGGCCCCTGAAAAAAAATTCATCAAACGTAGCCGATATGAGTATGAAATAAAAGTTTTCATGGGAGCTTTTCAAAACAGTTGTTAAACTGCCAGTTTTTGCTTCATTGGGGCACAGGGGGTAAATATGTGAAAAATTTGTTTCCTCCGTCGCGGCTGGACATGTGAAATAATTATCAAGGGAGATATTTATGAGTATACCAATACCAAAAACCTCAGAAGTCGAAATTCGTTCAACTTTGTTAATAATAATATGATCTTCGTATTTCATATTTTCTCCATTAAAATCGTCTTTGACATGTTTCTTGATGTGATTCGATCTAGTGACTGCATTTTGTAAATTGAATACAAAACCCTTCTGACATGAGCGTAGGTCTGTTTACCCAACTTGTTCGTTTTGCCATCCGGTGACACCCAAGTCTTTTAGGTAAATTTCTCGAGAGAAATAGTAGCTTTCCACTGGAATAAAAATCAAGTTACGCCATCTGTTAGAAAACCTCATGAATTAACCGGTACCCCTATTATACAATGCAGGATTATCCATTTCGTAGTTGGAAAGGTATAACCCTGCCATTAAAAATATTGATCGTTTAACACTCAAAGAATGTGTTAAAATTATTAAATTTTATTTTAAAAATGGTGATTCTGCTGCCGATTACGGCCGACATACTCCACCTACACAACAATTTCGAACACAGTGAGAAAATTTGAAGATACTGGATCGGTCATTGATATTGCAAGGCCTATGCATCATCGCAACATTCGTTCTGCTGAAAATATAGCTGTTGTTGCTCAAAGTGTGGAGGAAGACCCGAATTTCTCGATTCCTCGACGTGTTCAACATCTTACGGCTGATAGTGGCGGATTTTGCATATGGATTTGCATCTCCATCCATACAAAATCCAACTCACTCAAGCACTTAAGCCTCAAGACCATACACAACGCAGAATGTATGTGAATTGAGTGATTGAATAACAAGCCATAGATAACGATTTTTCGAACAAAATTTTCTTTAGTGATGAGGCTCATTTTTCGCTCAGTGGTTACACAAATAAACACATATGGGGCTCTCAAAATGGGTGATCGCAGAAAGGCCTTTGCATCCAGAAAAAGTGACCGTTTGGTGTGCATTATGGTCTGGTGGTGTTATTGGCCCGTATTTTTATGAAAATGAGCAAGGAGGAGCCATTACAGTCAATTCTGACCGCTATGGACGGATTTTAACCGATTATTTTTGGAGAGAAATTAAAGATTATGGTCTGGAGAACATGTGATTTCAACAGGACGAAGCCACAAGCCACACAACACAGGCTAATTGAGAACTTTTGCAAGAGAAATTTCCAGGGCACGTAGTTTCGAGATTGAGTGATGTCAATTGGCCGGCAAGATCCTGCGACCTAACACCTTTGGATTTCTTTTTATGGGGCTTTGCGAAAGATTGTATTTACGTGAACAATCTTCAAAATCTTGAGCAATTGAAAACCAATATTCGTGAAGTTATGGCCGAGATATTGCCGGAAATGTGCCGAAAAGTCATTGAAGACGACCTAAAAAGGATTGAGGCCTGTAAGAGGTCCCGTGGAGGACATTTGAATGATGTTGTATTTCACGTATAATGGCAAGGTTCAATCTTTATATTGAATAAAAAACTTTGTTTCATTCTGAATATTATATGTGCTTTCTTTAGCTTTACTTTCGCAAGCATCAAATGGATAACCCTATATTTGTTATATATATATATATATATATATATATATATATATATATATATATATATATATATATATATATGTTATACACATATGTTATACACACACACAAATATATATATATATATATATATATATATATATATATATATATATATATATATATATATATATATATATATATATATATATATACAGGGGCTGAGTAATAAGTAACCGGACTGACCTCCGGAAATTTTTTATTGGCAAAATATGTACAATTTATCTTTAGAAATCTTCAAAGTAGTCCCCATTGGAGTGGATAACACGCTGATACCGGATTTTCCAATCCCCGAACGCTTCCTGGAAGTCGGCAACCTCGATGCTGTCTAGAGCCCTCGTCGTAGCACGTCGAACGTTTTCCAGAGTCCTGAACCGCGTCGCCTTAAGGTGTCTCTTGATCTTGGGGAACAGAAAGAAGTCCACTGGTGCCATATCCGGGCTGTAAGGAGGCTGTGGCAACGTTGCCCTCTACTGTTTGGCCAACTGCTCGGTGACGAGCAGGCAGGTGTGCGACGGAGCATTGTCGTGATGGAGGAACCACGAATCGGCAATCTCTGGATGGACTCGGCGAGCCGGGTGGTAAGTCGACGGAGCACTTCTCTGTCGTACTGGCCGTTTACAGTCTGGTCGAGTGGCACAAACTTTTTGTGAACAATGCCTTTCACGTCAAAGAAAGCAATGAGCATCGACTTTACCTTCGATTCGCTCATGCGCGCTTTTTTCGGACGTGGTGACGCCGGTGTGTGCCACTCCAAACTCTGCCGCTTTGTCTCAGGATCGTATTCAAAAACCCACGTCTCGTCTCCTGTAATAACGTGGTTAAAAAACTTTGGTTCGGTTGCTCGATCGTACGCTCCATTTTCACTCCGACGACGTAACTGAACACGCGCCCCGCTCTCGCTCGATGCTATCTCTCCAAGCGCTTGTAGGCAACTGCTGCAGCCCAGTTCCATTTACATAGACCCCCACCACCACTACAGCACCAGATACCGGTTAACAGACGCTTTGACGGCGCGGGGCAGGCTCAGTCCGGTTACTTATTATACTAACTCTATATATATCTATATATATATATATATATATATATATATATATATATATATATATATATATATATATATATGTATATTAATATATATATATATATATATATACATACATATATATATATATATATATATATATATATATATATATATGTATATATATATATATATATATATATATATATATATATATATATATACATTATATATATATATATATACATATATATATATATATATATATATATATATATATATATATATATATATACATATATATATATATACATATGTATATATATATATATATATATATATATATATATATATATATATATACTATACATATAGGTATATAAAGGGTGATTCATAACAAGTGTACATATGTGAATGGGCCTTAACTCTTATTTATCACCAACTTCAGGTCCATACATTAACAGATTATGACAGTTTGGTCTTTTACAACTCCAACCATGACATCATACAAATCAGCCGAACGTTTTATTATTGTTAAAACTTTTTACAAAAATAATGAATCGCCAGTGTAAACATTTCGCGTTCCACGTGAATTTTTTGGTCCACCCATAAATTGGCCGACGAGATCGTGTGATTTGACTCCTTGTGACTTCTTCCTTTGGGGATTTCTGAATGATCATGTTTACGCTGATGCTCTCCAGACTACTGAAGTATTAAAAAACAATATTTGAGCCAACATACGCCTAATAACGCCGGATATGTGCGAAAATGTCATCGAAAATTACAATCCTCGTTTGATAGTCTGTACAGCAGCACGAGGTGCATATATGCCCAAAGTAATGCTTTATATTTAATTGTAAGGGACCAAATTTTCATAATAAATAAACATTACAGCTCAATCTTTACAAAAACTATGTTTTTTTTCGACAAAAATGTGTATACTTGTTATGAATCACACTTTATATATGTATATATGTATATATATGTATGTATATTGATATATATATATATATATATATATATATATATATATATATATATATATATATATATATATATATGCATATATAAGTATGTGTATTGATAAATATATATATATATATATATATATATATATATATATATATATATATATATATATATATATATATAAATATATATATATATATATCTATATATATATATATATATATATATATATGTATATATATATATATATATATATATATATATATATATATATATGCATATATATACGCACATATATATATACTACTGTGACCATAAAATAAGGTGACATTTGAATTTAAACTGCGCGCGTCGAAGGGATTGGGGAATTCTTATTTTTTTGTAGGTTGGTAGTGCTGTCAGTGACATCTATGTCAAATTTACATGTCAAAATATTCATTAGTGTTGGAGTTACGCGTCGTTTCCGGGATGGCCTTCAGTTCCGTCTTCGGTGTGGCTTGAATCTCCTCTACCGTATCAAACCAGTGTCCCTGGAGCGGTCTTTTGAGCTTACTGAACAGCCAGAAGTCGCATGGTGCCAGATTAGGTGAATACGGTGGTTGCGGAACGATATGGGTTGAGTTTTCGGCGTAATGATCACGAATTACGAGTGCAGTATGGGATGGTGCATTATTGTGGCATAAAAATCAACAATTGTCTTTCCACAATTCCGGCCTTATTAGGCAGATAGCGTTACGACGCATGACGTTCAAATAATATTCCTTGTTGACTGTTTGGCCCGACAAAAGGAATTCCTAATGCATAACACCAAGAAAATCGAAGAAAACAGTCAACATGACCTTAATTTTTGAGCGACTTCCGGCTTCCTTTTGGCTCGATTGATCGGTCGTTTCGGGGTCGTAAGCATAGATACAAGTCTCGTCTTCAGTGATAATGCGATCCATCTTGTCCTGATAGTCAGAAAGCATCGTTTAACACACTTCAACGCAACGCCCTCTTTCCAAAAAATTCAATGTTTTCAGTGCCAGTCGAGATTTGACGCGCTTGACGCCCAAAGCATCCTTTAAAATGGTATTGACCGAGCCTTTCGATATGCCGACCTCATTAACAAGGTCTCTAATTGTGAATCGACGGGTTTTCAATACCAAATCTTTAATTTGTTGGACGTGAGCTTCGTCGGTTGATGGTCACCCAGGACGCTCTTTATCTTCGACACGTTCACGGCCGGCTTTGAACTCAATAACCACTTGTAAACATTTTTTTAGACAAATCTCATCACCAAAGGCTTACTGCACCATCCTCAATGCATCCGCAGTAGAAAATTGATTCCGCAAACAAAATTTAATGCAAATTCTTCGCTCAACAAATTTCGACATCGTTAAAAACGAAAAACTCACTTTTAGCAGCTCACAAAACGATGCGTATCTCAAACACTAATGACTATTTTGACATGTAAATTGACAAAGATGTCACTGACAGTGCTGCAGTTTAAATTTGATGTCAGCTTATTTTTTGGTAGCAGTAGTATATATATACTCGTGTGTATATATATATATATATATATATATATATATATATATATATATATATATATATATATATATATATATATATATATATTGTAGTAATCGAGGAGTAGGGCTCTAAAAGCCAGCGCTGCCACAGGCATACAGCACAAACTCAATTTAACAATGAGTAACCATTCAGTCCTTCCCCATCGCAACACTCGTTCTTTTTTTTTCCGCATGAAAAATAAGTCAAGAACATGTCTTTTGTACTTAACTCCCGGGAAGACAATATTCACCGCGTTATTTACGAGATACGGCTTCAATCATTGGTTAGAGTAGTCGAAATTTGACCCTTCGTCTGGAGTTCCCCCGCGCTAGTTGTGGCGCTCACATACCCGAAACTATATTCAAATAAAAAGGGTGGGGAATTATCTTTCCAATAAAATCAATTTCATGACAATTAATACAATTTATCTGTATTTTATTTCATTTGAAAATTGTATACATCCTAATAAAAAACACCATATATTTTGGCTTCATCGAAGGCATAAACCACCGGCGGAGTATTCACCACAAACGAAAGCGAGGTGAACGAGATGTCAATTTGACGGAGATGTCTTCGCGCGGTGTTGGATATCTGGCGGGTTCAAGAGAGAGTACGGTTAGGGGGTCTCTGGAAAGAGAAGTAACGCGTGTACGTTGAAGGGGCGACTTGCGGAAAGTTTCGCGAATTGATTTCAAACTCGGCATCTGATCGATATTTACACATCTGAATCCGCAAATGTTATTTCTATTGACAGATTTGTTTAGCATGGTGAACATATCTCAATCTACAAATTCCGAAAGTTTGTGCAGTGCAAATAATCATTGATAGTACTAACTGTGATTTGATACAACAGTTGCAAAACAGGGAAAGGCGGAACAACAAAATCAAGCCAACATTGTCGTCAAGGACATAACACCAAGAAAATCGAAGAAAACAGTCAACATGACCTTAATTTTTGAGCGACTTCCGGCTTCCTTTTGGCTCGATTGATCGGTTGTTTCGGGGTCGTAAGCATAGATACAAGTCTCGTCTTCAGTGATAATGCGATCCATCTTGTCCTGATAGTCAGAAAGCATCGTTTAACACACTTCAACGCAACGCCCTCTTTCCAAAAAATTCAATGTTTTCGGTGCCAGTCGAGATTTGACGCGCTTGACGCCCAAAGCATCCTTTAAAATGGTATTGACCGAGCCTTTCGATATGCCGACCTCATTAACAAGGTCTCTAATTGTGAATCGACGGGTTTTCAATACCAAATCTTTGATTTGTTGGACGTGAGCTTCGTCGGTTGATGGTCACCCAGGACGCTCTTTATCTTCGACACGTTCACGGCCGGCTTTGAACTCAATAACCACTTGTAAACATTTTTTTAGACAAATCTCATCACCAAAGGCTTACTGCACCATCCTCAATGCATCCGCAGTAGAAAATTGATTCCGCAAACAAAATTTAATGCAAATTCTTCGCTCAACAAATTTCGACATCGTTAAAAACGAAAAACTCACTTTTAGCAGCTCACAAAACGATGCGTATCTCAAACACTAATGACTATTTTGACATGTAAATTGACAAAGATGTCACTGACAGTGCTGCAGTTTAAATCGGATGTCAGCTTATTTTTTGGTAGCAGTAGTATATATATACTCGTGTGTATATATATATATATATATATATATATATATATATATATATATATATATATATATATATATATATATTGTAGTAATCGAGGAGTAGGGCTCTAAAAGCCAGCGCTGCCACAGGCATACAGCACAAACTCAATTTAACAATGAGTAACCATTCAGTCCTTCCCCATCGCAACACTCGTTCTTTTTTTTTCCGCATGAAAAATAAGTCAAGAACATGTCTTTTGTACTTAACTCCCGGGAAGACAATATTCACCGCGTTATTTACGAGATACGGCTTCAATCATTGGTTAGAGTAGTCGAAATTTGACCCTTCGTCTGGAGTTCCCCCGCGCTAGTTGTGGCGCTCACATACCCGAAACTATATTCAAATAAAAAGGGTGGGGAATTATCTTTCCAATAAAATCAATTTCATGACAATTAATACAATTTATCTGTATTTTATTTCATTTGAAAATTGTATACATCCTAATAAAAAACACCATATATTTTGGCTTCATCGAAGGCATAAACCACCGGCGGAGTATTCACCACAAACGAAAGCGAGGTGAACGAGATGTCAATTTGACGGAGATGTCTTCGCGCGGTGTTGGATATCTGGCGGGTTCAAGAGAGAGTACGGTTAGGGGGTCTCTGGAAAGAGAAGTAACGCGTGTACGTTGAAGGGGCGACTTGCGGAAAGTTTCGCGAATTGATTTCAAACTCGGCATCTGATCGATATTTACACATCTGAATCCGCAAATGTTATTTCTATTGACAGATTTGTTTAGCATGGTGAACATATCTCAATCTACAAATTCCGAAAGTTTGTGCAGTGCAAATAATCATTGATAGTACTAACTGTGATTTGATACAACAGTTGCAAAACAGGGAAAGGCGGAACAACAAAATCAAGCCAACATTGTCGTCAAGGAGATTTATTTCAAACTCGGCATCTGATCGATATTTACACATTTGAATCCGCAAATGTTATTTCTATCGACAGATTTGTTTAGCATGGTGAAAATATCTCAATCTACAAATTCCGAAAGTTTGTGCAGTGCAAATAATCATTGATAGTACTAACTGTGATTTGATACAACAGTTGCAAAACAGGGAAAGGCGGAACAACAAAATCAAGCCAACATTGTCGTCAAGGAGATAAAAGCTAGCTTTACACACTCAACTCGTTTCCACTTCATGATCCGAAGATCCGAGAGGATTAAGACGTCACCAAGTTCATCATTTGTCAGGCAAACATAAGGACTTTACTATCAGTGTGCCATCAACTTTGCATGCACAGAAACGATTTGATCATAGCCCACATGAGGTGTTCGTACAACTTGACGAACTTATTGGAACCGGTGATGATCGTGAATGGAAAGAAACCGCTCGTTGGATCAAGTATGAAGAACATATTGAAGAAGTGTCAGATAAATGGGGCAAACCGCACGTTGCTTCACTTTCCTTCCACTCTCTCCTAAATTTAAGACGTTGCCTTGAAACTGGTGTTGTGCTTTTAGATTTAGAAGAAAAGGATCAACCGGCAGTTGCTTATAAGATTGTTGAACAGATGGTTGTTGAAGAATTGATTAGTCCAGATGATAAGCCTACAGTTATGAGAGCTTTGCTCCTCCGACACAGACATATTAATGATTCACATGGTGCATTTTCTTTTGGCAAGAGAAAGTGGAAATATTTAGATTTAACAAGTGGTTTCTATGATTTTAGCCATCCTTATAAAATTTCAACTCGTTACTTTCGCGCCATCGTTCAGCAATGATAATATACCAGAATACGTAGTTAAAGAAGATGCCATTCTGCAAATGCTTCGTTATCCTAGGTAGGATCGGCAATCACCGAAGAGCTTTTACGATCTGGATCGCAAACGGCTCATCAAATCATATTGAGATGCTATTCGAGTAGTGAAAATAAAGACAATAAACTAGCAGCGTTTCGTGATACTTTTATACAAATGGTCAATGATAATTTCTTAATTCGTTGTCCAATACCCAAACAAAGTGAAGCCCCTACAGATCTAATATTGCCAAAATTAGAAGTAGAACAACATCTATTATTTCAACCGCCAGATTTAGATTTATCTAAGCTGCAAAAGTTACAATCGGGTGCAACAAAGGAAATGTCAGATGGAGATGCTTACTGGAGAGTGAATTTCGATAGACTGCATCAACATTTTCGTGACAATATTATGATCACAGCCGTTGAACGGAAACTTGGAGCAAGTGCGGCCGAATGCTTTCGATATATACTCCAACAAATGTATGAAAAAACGGATGCTTGGCTGTCAAGAAAAGCTTACCCCGTTGGTGAATTGATTTAGTGGTGTTAAACTGCATTTCACCAATACATAGTGAGAAAATTGGCGTTAGTGAAATTTTTCGATGAGGATTGCCAAAAATTAAAATTGAATTGTTATATTTAAATTTTTACAATGATTCATTGGTGCTTCTCCCTGGATTCATGAATGTTTTGAACAAATATTTTTATTAATTAAAAAAAAAAAATTGTGAATTTCCCCACGTGATGCAATGCATCGTTCTATAATATGAATGTTTTATACGTAATTAGTGTTTCAATTGAATGGATCGATAATCCCTTATTAACTAAAGATACCTTCAATCAAAAGAAAAGAAATTCAACCGCTTACAGCCTGCACCCATCGAGCGCTCGGAGGACCGTGCAGGTAAGTGCCTTTGATTTGACTTTACTTTCTTTACCTAAATTTGTTTTATATATTATTAAAATATTTGAATTATAAAATGAAATGAAAGCAAAATGATGGCTTTACTATAGTAAAGTAAATTAAACCAATGAACATCTGTAGATATATTGAGAGAGGTGTCTTGAATTAAAAGTAAATGTTACACACAACACATGTGCACTATAGCATTTTAACCGGGTATCGGACCCGGTACGGTGGCAGGCTTCCACCCCGAAACATGAGCCAGCCGCCGGGTACTCGCTAGTTCCTTTTTCTGTTTCAGGTGACCGTCTTGGGTTGAGTGGCCCAAGCAGAGTGCCTTTTTATGGCATAGGTTTATGCAATCCAATTGTATAATTCTATGACATAAATTGGTCACCGGGGTACTCCTCTTCTGATGGAAAGGTTCATACAATTCAAGTTGTATGAGTTTTCCACTCAGAAGCGGAATACCTGGCCACTTCAACAAGCTATCTATGGATTTATTCCGGTTGGGTGGGTATGAAGGGGCTCCACCACCACCCGGTTGCCCCTCTTTCATTTGTGGGCTATGAACTTCGTTGGGTAACGACGAGGTCACCCCAAGTTCGCCTTTCTTTTCAGGTTTCACTTGTTCTCGTAACAAGTTACATCTCCCTCGGTGAGGTTATCTACAATTCTTTCGACTTCGGTCGCCTTTTGAGCTATCGACCAATTCGTGAATACGAAATTTTGTTGTAGTGGGTCCTCGTACTGGGGAAACGAGCCCGCCCCACGACACCGCAATGCTAGCCTGCCAGCGCATTCACGCGTCTCCAGACGAGGGCATTCTCGGCAGATACCTCCATCTTCTTCTGCCGGGGCAGCAGACCATCGCTGCAGTCCTTTACGGACTTTATAGAACATCTCTTATTCACTACAAATGGCGCCCAACGTGGGGCCCGAAAAGCCCGGCTGTATCATCAGTCGTGAGCACGAGACAGTCCATCGTCTCTAGGTGTCCCCACTAGGTGTTAGAATTATTGGCGGGTAGATAACTCCCGAGGGTAATTGCACTGATCGTGCCCCAGCAAGCCTAGTAACTTTCGAACGTGTGTTGTCTTTGGACATCAATATCGTTTGGTCCTGCATTTGATTTATACTTTGGTGGTTTACCACCATTGTATAACTAGTAAGGCCAAATGATATTAGAGTCCCTTTTTGTGTTCGGAAGTTATTATCCCAACAACTTTTTGCGGAGGATTCTGATCCGCTCCCCAAACCAGCGGTGCCTAGGTGTCTTAAATTACATGGATTTTGATTTCTTGTGATTGGCTGATTAGCTAATCCATGACTATCCATGACAAGACACGCGCTGCTTGTGGATTAGAATCCAACTCTGGGCTAACAAGTTGTAACTTGAGAAAATTTGCGGATGAGGGATCACTTCTGAACCCTGATTTTCATGGTGCCACAAGAGAGTGTCCCTGAAACGCTTTAGAAGGATTGTGCCATTGGTGTCCATACTTGGGAGGGAGGACGGAAAGGAAAGAATAGTTATATTTTTTTGATAACGTAAATTATTTTTTTTTCATACCTTGCGGTTTTTTTTTTGAGGAGTGTTTATAGCTCGCCACTTTCGGCCACTTTTAGTATTTTTGTCTTGTCAATTCCATTTAAATTTTATTAATAGCTTCATTTTAGCATTTATCTTACCCAATTTTGTCCAATTAGATAAATTTCATTTAGCATGCCCACCAAACGCACACCCGAGAGGAGAAAGTTGAGGTCAGATGCCGGACCAGCGCTTTTGTGCTCCATATGCCATGAGGACATGGATGAATTCACCAGTCAGCATTTGCAATGTGGACACAGGCTACACCAGCTGTGTTTGGTCCAACTGCGGCAAACCTCATCCACGTGCCCGCTCTGTCGTCAGCCTCTAGAAACCGCCCAGCCAGCAACAGAACGACCTCAGTCCTCCAGCGCAAGTGGAACTGTGCCCAAAAGCGGACCCCTTCCATCCACGACAATGAGTGCACGAGAGGAAGACTACCGAGCCGAGGCAGTGCCGCCTGCGGAAGAGGCGAGACCCACTGTGGCTGTGGAGGCGACAGTTTTACAAGACTTAATGGCGCTCATGCAGGACCTGTCCACCTGGGGTAGCCTCGCTGGAAAGCCAGAAGGAGAATCCAGTACCACCTCGGCCAAGAACGCCTCCTATGTGGGATTCGGACCCAAATCCGTGGGATTTTCCGATAGACTCGCGGCGCGATCACGAACAAATCCGGCCAGGTGCGCCAATGAATCCGTTGGCTCCAGTGTACCGGCCCCGACTGAGCCAAGCACCGCCACCAAATCAGGCTCCAGTGATTCCGCCGGACAGATCCCCAGCATCATCCAGGGATGGAATCTGCATTTCAGTGGGGAACCCAATACTATAACGGTGGAAGTCTTCATTAGTCGGGTGGAGTCGCTGATTGAGCAGATGCTAGCAGGAGACCGCACAGCGCTCGCAGGATACTTGCCAATGCTGCTTAGGGGAGCAGCACTTGAGACATATTGGCGAATACATTCGGCCCCACCATCAATACGCTGGTCGGGGTTGAAGGAGGTACTCCGCATGGAATACCCTACGGTCGACATGGACAAATTAGTACTGGACAAGATGCATGCTAGATGGCAGCGTCCGGACGAGTCTTTCCGTCAATATCGAGCCGATATCCTTCGGCTGAATGACCAGTTGTCAGAGCCGTTGTCTTCTATCCAATTACTGCGCCTGCTAAAGCGCAATCTAAGGCCAGAGATTCGTCGCCATATCGTGAACTCCGATCCACAGAGTATTGAGGCCCTGCTGAGAACTGTGCGTCGCCTAGAAGGGTTTGAGGAAGATCTCCGGGACCGGCCATACTTACTAGCTAGGACGGGTCCTCGACGAGGAATCGCGGAATTGGCCCCAGATTATACCACCATGGATCTGGAGGAAGATTTGGACCAAGACCAGCTTGCTGTAGCCGCAATGGGAAGTCTTACGACCTGCTGGAATTGCCATCAAACTGGACACCGGTTCATTTCATGCCGAGCAGAGCGTAGGGTTTTCTGCTACGGTTGCGGCAAGCCGGACACTTACTTCCCGGACTGTTCTGAATGTGCCGCGCGAAAAAACGGCCAAAAGAGTACCCGACCACCTCAGCGGTACTCGAAGCCCCCGCAGTAGCTCCTCAGCCAGCTGCTCACCCCAACAAACCTGACGTTAACCCACCAGCCATGACCACTACGACTGCGGATGTTCACTCTCTTCCGGAGACCTCGCCAACGACAATATTGAAGCGACCATCGCAGTCACTGCTAGAAGAACCCCGGCAGCCTCAAATACGCACTCTAAAACCTTATCATGTTCGACTGCAGGAATATCGGGTGGCTCGACAGCGAATATTTGCTTCCGAAGTAGTCACTTCCCGCCCGCGCACGACAAAATGGTCAACTCGTCGGTGGCGGAATTTTCGCAAGAGAGTGCACACCTGCCGTCAAACCTTAAACTCTTGTAACATCTCGGAGGTTGCTGAGGATGAGATCAGACCTTATCATCCAATTAAAGTGTTGGGCGAGACCGTGTTTGCATTGATCGACACGGGTGCCAGTATCAGTTGTCTTGCCTCGAGCTTTGGCTCGAAGGTGCTCCAAGACTATCCAAACTTGATTAAATCCTGGCGCACTGAAATCAGTACAGCTGATGGCACCAAACACCCTATACGAGGTAAACTAACCACACCCGTGACGTTCAGGGGTCAGACGAAGGATATTACCTTCTACATTATCCCGTCTTTGACTCAGAATGTGTACCTTGGCATCGATTTCGTCCTTCGCTTTGGACTGGCCTCAGATTTACTCACCGATTTGTCTTTAAAAACCAGAAATGCCAACGAAATCACTTCTACTCCCGATAGACATGACCTGACGCCTAACCAACGGCAGCGCCTGGAAGCATCCATCGCTGCTTTCCCATCTTACGCTACCCAAGGCCTTGGCCGCACCACCCTAGTCTCACACGCCATCGACGTTGGCAATAGTAAACCGATTAAATAGAGACACTATGCCATCTCACCGGCCATGGAGAAATTGGTGTATGCGGAGCTAGATAGTATGCTCGAGTTGGGGGTCATAGAGGAGTCACAAAGTGCCTGGTCATCACCGGTAGCCTTGGTGGTGAAGCCAGGTAAAGTCCGCCTCTGTCTTGATGCCCGTAAGGTAAACGCGGTCACCATCAAGGACGCGTACCCTCTTCCACTCATCGATGGAATACTAGGGAGACTGCCGAAAGCCAATTATATCACCAGTCTCGACCTAAAAGACGCCTTCTGGTGAATTCCACTCGATGAGGGCTCGAGGGACAAGACTGCCTTCACAGTGCCTAGACGACCATTATATCAGTTCGTCACAATGCCCTTTGGCCTGTGTAACGCGCCGCAAACGATGACTCGGTTGATGGACAAGGTCATCCCACCTCACCTGAAACACCAAGTGTTCGTGTACCTTGATGATCTGTTACTCATCACGGAAACGTTCGATCAACACTTCTTACTTCTACAAGAAGTAGCCCTGCACATCAGTAAGACGGGACTCACCATCAACGTACAGAAAAGTAAGTTTGTCATGAAAGAAGTCCGACACCTAGGACATGTCATAGGACATGGCACTATCAAAACGGATCCAGACAAAACTCGTGCGATTGATGAGTTCCCCTTACCAAAAACTGTGAAGCAGCTACGACGTTTCCTTGGGATGTGCGGTTGGTACCGAAGGTTTGTTCGGAATTATGCAACAGTTTCAGCGCCCCTGTCAGACATGTTGCGGAAGGGGAAGTTCGTTTGGACCGAACTCAGTCGAAAGGCATTTGAAGAGCTTAAACAAGCCTTCACATCAGCTCCTGTCTTGCACAGCCCCGACTTCACGAAGCCCTTCTCCATTCATTGTGACGCAAGTCAACATGGAGTAGGAGCCGTGCTGGTGCAATTGAACGACGAAGGAGAGGAAGCTCCCATCGCCTTCATGTCTAATAAGCTGACTTCGGCCCAAAGAAACTATACTGTTTCCGAGCAAGAATGTTTGGCAGCGGTAATGGCTGTGAAGAAATTCCGAGCTTATATCGAGGGCCACCAATTCGAGATCATCACGGACCACGCGTCACTACAATGGTTGATGAACCAAGCAAATTTAAATGGAGCCTAGCCAGATGGGCTCTTAAACTGCAAGGGTTCAAGTTTTCCATCAAACACCGGAAAGGGACCCAGAACATCGTACCCGACACTCTCTCACGGATGTTTTCCCCCGAGGGAGCCGAATTGACAATAAATGACGAGGACCCCATCGAAATAGATTTGGACAGCCCACATTTCGAATCAGACAGCTACAAAGAGTTGAGGCAAACCATAGCGACCCAACAAACACAGCTGCCTGATTTGAAGGTAATAGACGGCTACGTGTATAGACGAAATGAATACGCCACTGGTGATCCATGGCAGGAAGAAGAGTCTTGGAAACTCTGGGTACCGGAGGAAATGACACAACACCTGATCCTCCGCGCACATGACCATCCTTTAAATGCCCACGGAGGTTACGGTCGGACGTTACGGCGACTCAAAAAATACTTCTTTTGGCCTGAAATGGCATCCCAGGTCAAAGACCACGTGAGCGCACGTGAGACCTGTTAAGGCACCAAAGCGCCCAACCAGCCTCTTCGACCTCCTATGGGTCAACTCAACGTCCCAGAACGCGTATTCCAACGTCTATACATCGACCTACTCGGTCCATATCCCCGGTCGTCCATGGGACACATCGGAGCTATAGTCGTTCTAGACCAGCTTTCAAAGTTCCCAATGGTGGAACCCATCCGTAAATTCACAACTCCATCGATCGTGAAATTTTTAGAGAACCGGGTATTCCATGTGTTCGGTGTTCCAGAGAGCGTGTACTCAGACAACGGAGTACAGTTCCGGTCTCGGCAGTTTAAGAGCCTACTTGAGCAGTATGGCGTTGAACACCAACTGACGCCCATATACTCTCCTCAGTCCAACGCATCGGAACGGTTGAATCGCACCCTATTTGCCGCGATCCGTTCCTACGTCCACGCATCTCAAAAGGATTGGGATCGGCGATTGTCTGCCATCACATGCGCCCTGCGATCCTCGTATCATTCCGTCACCGGTGTCACCCCTTACTTTGCCGCCTTTGGACAGCACATGATTTGCCACGGTAAATCATACCGGCTGTTACGGCAATTAAAGTGTTTGGGAGACCCCGTCGTTGCGCTGGAGCCCCACGAACGTTTAGGAGACATCCGCCAAAAAATCAGACGGAAGATTAAGGCCGCAGGAAGTGCAAATGAAGCGCAGTACAATCTCCGGTCACGATCTGCTAATTTCAAGGAAGGAGATGAAGTTTTCCGGCGAAACTTCCGCCAAAGTGACGCTGCGGGGCATTACAACGCCAAGCTGGACAGGCGATTCTTGAAAAGCCGCATAAAAAAGGTAATGGGACCTAACCGTTACCTGATAATGGATCCATCGGGAAAAGAAGTGGGGATATACCACGCGAAAGACCTGCGCCGATAGATAATTAGTCACGTCTGTTTGTCTGTCCGCATATATTTTCGAAAAAACGCGCAAGGGTTGGATACTTTCGGTCGAACATAAACATAAGTCAGTCTGTCCGTCTGTCAATTGTGTTTTTCTTTTATTGTCCGTCATCTCTAGTCCCGACGCCGAAGCCAACCCATGATACACAGAAAGATCCTTCAGCTCCTTTTTCGCAATCCGCATTGCCTTGGGATCGCGAGGAAATTAGCTGCCCTGTAGTAATCGAGGAATAGGGCTCTAAAAGCCAGCGCTGCCACAGGCACACAGCACAAACTCAATTTAACAATGACTAACCATTCAGTTCTTCCCCATCGCAACACTCGTTCTTTTTTTTCCGCATAAAAAAGGTAATGGGACCTAACCGTTACCTGATAACGGATCCATCGGGAAAAGAAGTGGGGATATACCACGCGAAAGACCTGCGCCGATAGATAATTAGTCTCGTCTGTTTGTCTGTCCGCATATATTTTCAAAAAAACGCGCAAGGATTGAATACTTCCGGTCGAACATAAACATAAGTCAGTCTGTCAATTGTGTTTTTCTTTTATTGTCCGTCATCTCTAGTCCCGACGCCGAAGCCAACCCATGATACACAGAAAGATCCTTCAGCTCCTTTTTCGCAATCCGCATTGCCTTGGGATCGCGAGGAAATTAGCTGCCCTGTAGTAATCGAGGAGTAGGGCTCTAAAAGCCAGCGCTGCCACAGGCACACAGCACAAACTCAATTTAATAATGAGTAACCATTCAGTCCTTCCCCATCGCAACACTCGTTCTTTTTTTTCCGCATGAAAAATAAGTCAAGAACATGTCTTTTGTACTTAACTCCCGGGAAGACAATATTCACCGCGTTATTTGCGAGATACGGCTTCAATCATTGGTTATAGTAGTCGAAATTTGACCCTTCGTCTGGAGTTCCCCCGCGCTAGTTGTGGCGCTCACATACCCGAAACTATATTCAAATAAAAAGGGTGGGGAATTATCTTTCCAATAAAATCAATTTCATGACAATTAATACAATTTATCTGTATTTTATTTCATTTGAAAATTGTATACATCCTAATAAAAAACACCCTATATTTTGGCTTCATCGAAGGCATAAACCACCGGCGGAGTATTCACCACAAACGAAAGCGAGGTGAACGAGATGTCTTCGCACGGTGTTGGATATCTGGCGGGTTCAAGAGAGAGTACGGTTAGGGGGTCTCTGGAAAGAGAAGTAACGCGTGTACGTTGAAGGGGCGACTTGCGGAAAGTTTCGCGGATTGATTTCAAACTCGGCATCTGATCGATATTTACACATCTGAATCCGCAAATGTTATTTCTATCGACAGATTTGTTTAGCATGGTGAACATATCTCAATCTACAAATTCCGAAAGTTTGTGCAGTGCAAATAATCATTGATAGTACTAACTGTGATTTGATACAACAGTTGCAAAACAGGGAAAGGCGGAACAACAAAATCAAGCCAACATTGTCGTCAAGGAGATTTATTTCAAACTCGGCATCTGATCGATATTTACACATTTGAATCCGCAAATGTTATTTCTATCGACAGATTTGTTTAGCATGGTGAAAATATCTCAATCTACAAATTCCGAAAGTTTGTGCAGTGCAAATAATCATTGATAGTACTAACTGTGATTTGATACAACAGTTGCAAAACAGGGAAAGGCGGAACAACAAAATCAAGCCAACATTGTCGTCAAGGAGATAAAAGCTAGCTTTACACACTCAACTCGTTTCCACTTCACGATCCGAAGATCCGAGAGGATTAAGACGTCACCAAGTTCATCATTCGTCAGGCAAACATAAGGACTTTACTATCAGTGTGCCATCAACTTTGCATGCACAGAAACGATTTGATCATAGCCCACATGAGGTGTTCGTACAACTTGACGAACTTATTGGAACCGGTGATGATCGTAAATGGAAAGAAACCGCTCGTTGGATCAAGTATGAAGAACATATTGAAGAAGTGTCAGATAGATGGGGCAAACCGCACGTTGCTTCACTTTCCTTCCACTCTCTCCTAAATTTAAGACGTTGCCTTGAAACTGGTGTTGTGCTTTTAGATTTAGAAGAAAAGGATCAACCGGCAGTTGCTTATAAGATTGTTGAACAGATGGTTGTTGAAGAATTGATTAGTCCAGATGATAAGCCTACAGTTATGAGAGCTTTGCTCCTCCGACACAGACATGTTAATGATTCACATGGTGCATTTTCTTTTGCCAAGAGAAAGTGGAAATATTTAGATTAAACAAGTGGTTTCTATGATTTTAGCCATCCTTATAAAATTTCAACTCGTTACTTTCGCGCCATCGTTCAGCAATGATAATATACCAGAATACGTAGTTAAAGAAGATGTCATTCTGCAAATGCTTCGTTATCCCAGGTATGTTCATTTCATGCATACAAAATACGGCACAGTAGGATCGGCAATCACCGAAGAGCTTTTACGATCTGGATTGCAAACGGCTCATCAAATCATATTGAGATGCTATTCGAGTAGCGAAAATAAAGACAATAAACTAGCAGCGTTTCGTGATACTTTTATACAAATGGTCAATGATAATTTCTTAATTCGTTGTCCAATACCCAAACAAAGTGAAGCCCCTACAGATCTAATATTGCCAAAATTAGAAGTAGAACAATATCTATTATTTCAACCGCCAGATTTAGATTTATCTAAGCTGCAAAAGTTACAATCGGGTGCAACAAAGGAAATGCCAGATGGAGATGCTTACTGGAGAGTGAATTTCGATAGACTGCATCAACATTTTCGTGACAATATTATGATCACAGCCGTTGAACGGAAACTTGGAGCGAGTGCGGCTGAATGCTTTCGATATATACTCCAACAAATGTATGAAAAAACGGATGCTTGGCTGTCAAGAAAAGCTTACCCCGTTGGTGAAGTGATTTAGTGGTGTTAAACTGCATTTCACCAATACATAGTGAGAAAATTGGCGTTAGTGAAATTTTTCAATGAGGATTGCCAAAAATTAAAATTGAACTGTTATATTTAAATTTTTACAATGATTCATTGGTGCTTCTCCCTGGATTCATGAATGTTTTGAACAAATATTTTTATTAATTAAAAAAAAAATTGTGGATTTCCCTACGTGATGCAATGCATCGTTCTCTAATATGAATGTTTTATACGTAATTAGTGTTTCAATTGAATGGATCGATAATCCCTTATTAACTAAAGATACCTTCAATCAAAAGAAAAGAAATTCAACCGCTTACAGCCTGCACCCATCGAGCGCTCGGAGGACCGTGCAGGTAAGTGCCTTTGATTTGACTTTACTTTCTTTACCTAAATTTGTTTTATATATTATTAAAATATTTGAATTATAAAATGAAATGAAAGCGAAATGATGGCTTTACTATAGTAAAGTAAATTAAACCAATGAACATCTGTAGATATATTGAGAGAGGTGTCTTGAATTAAAAGTAAATGTTACACACAACACATGTGCACTATAACATCCATGCGAATAAATAAAAACCAAACAATTGTTCCATGTAGTTGAGAAAAGAAAAAATATATACTAAGTATTTAGAACTTTGTTAACAATTTTAGTCAAGAGGGAAAAGTTGATTGTTTTTAGAGGTCTTGTTAATTATAGGGTTTAATATATTTTCCATTATAAAATAAAAGTATGGAGTAAAACTGTACCCGATGGTCTTTCCTTTCTCCAACTTTTAACCGGGTATCGGACCCGGTACGGTGGCAGGCTTCCACCCCAAAACATGAGCCAGCCACCGGGTACTCGCTAATTCCTTTTTGTGTTTCAGGTGACCGTCTTGGGTTGAGCGGCCCAAGCAGATGCAATCCAATTGTATAATTCTATGACATAAATTGGTCACCGGGGTACTCCCGTTGTTGTATGAGTTTCCCACTCAGAAGCGGAATACCTGGCCACTTCAACAAGCTATCTATGGATTTATTCCGGTTGGGTGGGTATGAAGGGGCTCCACCACCACCCGGTTGCCCCTCTTTCATTTGTGGGCTATGAACTTCGTTGGGTAACGACGAGGTCACCCCAAGTTCGCCTTTCTTTTCAGGTTTCACTTGTTCTCATAACAAGTTACATCTCCCTCGGTGAGGTTATCTACAATTCTTGCGACTTCGGTCGCCTTTTGAGCTATCGACCAATTCGTGAATGCGAAATTTTTTTGTAGTGGGTCCTCGTGCTGGGGAAACGAACCCGCCCCACGACACCGCAATGCTAGCCTGCCAGCGCATTCACGCATCTCCAGACGAGGGCATTCTCGGCAGATACCTTCATCTTCTTCTGCCGGGGCTGCAGACCATCGCTGCAGCTCTTTACGGACATATGGAAACTCCTTATTCACTACAATATATATATATATATATATATATATATATATATATATATATATATATATATATATATATATATATATATATATATCTATCTATATATGTATATATAGATATACTCGTACATATATATATATATATATATATATATATATATATATATATATATATATATATATATATATATATATATATATATATATATATATATATATATATATATATATATATATATATATATATATATATATATATATATATATATATATATATATATATATATATATATATAGAGGGTTTTCAAATAAGAGGTGTTATTTTGGATAGCCCACTATTTGGTAGATGTCAGTTTTGAAGCTGTCGTTTGTTGACAATTGGAAAGTAGAAACTGCGCGATCGATAAAAATGGAACGATACACGCTTCAACAGCGCATTGAAATTATTAAAATTCACTATGAAAATGGCGAAAATTGGGAAGAGACGGTTCGTGAAACCCGAACATTTTTGGGTCGTCGTGAAGCACCTTGTCGGACCGAAATACAGAAATTGGTGGAAAAATTCGAGCTGTTGGGAAAACTTAGTGATATGAAGAATAAAATCCCCCTTTTCACTCAAGAACAGCCGAGAATATTGCTGCTGTTTGGAATGAGGCATCCCAAAAACGTCATTACACCGTATTTTGCATAAAGATTTGGGTCTTAAGGCTTATAAAGTTCAGTCAACACAAAAACTCAAGCCGGTCGATCATCAACAAAGTCGTGTCTTTGCTGATTGGGTCCTTGAAATGCATGAAAATGATCCGGAATCCCATTGAAAAATCATCTTGTGTGATGAGGCCTACTTCCACCTCGGAGGCTTCGTCAACAAGCAAAATTGTCGCATCTGCAGCTCGGAAAACCCAAGAGTTATTGTTGAAAAGCCTCTCTATCCTAACGTGTGACTGTTTCTTGCGGTTTATGGTTCGGTGGAGTCATTGGACCTTACTTTTTCAAAAATCAAGCTGAAGCAACAGTTACGGTGAATAGATTGCGCTATCGAGAAATGATTAATAATTTTTTGTGGCCAAAATTGAATTGCATTGATCTAAACAATGTTTACTTTCAACAAGACGGTGCTACGTGCCACACAGGCAACGAAACCATTGATCTTTTACGGGAAAAGCTTCCGGACCATATTAACTCTCGAAGAGGTGATCACAATTGGCCCCCGAGACTTTGTGATTTAGCACCTTTTGACTTCTTCCTTTATGCCACGTAGAAGAGAAGGTCTACGCTAACAGCCTAACGTCAATCCAAGACCTTAAAAATGGAATTCGTGAGGCTATCGAGGACAAAGGACAGCCACTTTGCGATTTGGTTATGGAAAATTTCATGAAAAGGATATAGTCCTGTAAGTGTAGTCGTGGTAGTCATTTGCCTGATCTTATTCTTTAACTATTAACGGAATACCTTTTTCTTTATAATAAAATAAATATGCGATAATTTATGTTAAAAAATGCCATTTTTCTTTTAATATCAAAATAACACTTCTTATTCGAAAAATCTGTTTATATATTTAGATGTATATATGTATATATATATATATATATATATATATATATATATATATATATATATATATATATATATATATATATATATATATATATATATATATATATATATATATATATATATATATATATTTGGCTTACTCCTTCTCAGGGCAATAAGAGACAAAATTGTGGGTGAAGCCAATAAAGTTTTAAATATGTACGGTACACCTTTAAAATGGAACAAAATCAAGGAAGATCTGATGTCTCATTATTCGGATAAGAGAAATAAAACTTCTCTTATCAGATACATTCACCGTCTACGCCAAGGCAACGATTCGGTGCATAAATTTTATAGTGAAATAGTTGAAATACTCTCAAGTATCAACAATCATGTAAATATAGATGAAAAGGTTGCCAACGTAATAGCGGCAAAGAAATCCCTATTTTCAGAAATATGTTTGAACAGATTTTTTTCTGGACTTAAATAGCCATTAGGCTCTACCATTCGTCCTATCAAACCGCAGTGTCTAGCTGAAACGTATGCTTATTATATTAAAGAGCAGTGTGTATTTTATTCTAATTCCAACTTGGACCAACAATATCTAAATATGAACTATTTATAACCGAATCCTCTGAATGCAGATCTAATACCAAAACTGAAGTTGCCACAGTAAGTTACCAAAATAAATAGCAACACTAAATTTCCTTTGGTTCAACCACTTGTTTTCATATCACAAAACCGTTCTTCTCAAGCCTTTACCCACAACGTTTTATTCAACGAACACCATTCGGGAACCCAGTACACAATCCAATGGGATATCAAAGGTACCCAACTACAAATCCGAATTTTTACCATGGACCCAGCTTCAGGTTAAACAACCAAAGACCAAATTCATTCACCAATAATAGTTTCCAACAAAATCAAAATGTGTTTAATAGATCAAACAACCAACCAATAACCAAACCTGGACCCATGGGCATTTCTACTACAATTACAAGTAGAAAAAACCAACCCCAGTCTTACCCCCAAATAATAACTACTTTGGGCCTCACCAAACAGTCCCAAGATGCACCGTTAAGGAACTTTTTAACGTATCCGAACAGAGTAATCTAGACTACAATGAATATACCTAAGACGAAATTGAATCTCAAAGCATTAACTTGATTCAAAATCCTCAATATGCGGAATACTTCGAGAATATACACGAAAACTATAATGAACCTTGTACCTCATAATGCAAACTAGACTCAAAATGAAAGCCCACCAAACATTAAAATATATGATGAAAATTTTCAATTCAATGCCTCAACAAGCCAAGATATAAACAAACACGGTAGTGCACTCCCTTATATTCAAATTTCCTCCCCTTTCGGACGCCCACTAAAATTTCTGATTGATACCGGTGCTTCTTCCTCGTTTATTTATCCTGAATATGTAGACCCACGTGATGTTAAATCAACGACACCTATCTGTCGCTAAGCTACCGGCAGATGTTCGAAACGGAGATGTTTTTATCAAAACTATTCATATCACCCCCAAAATATTAGTCTATGAAAGTATTTACCATGCTATCGATTGGCATGCCTATATCGAAGTAAGCAACATATCCAACAAGTTGAGTAAGCAGGAGAGTGCTCCTACCAGAAGGTCTTGCTAACATCCTAGGGCTAGAAACAAGTTTTCTAATTGTTGGTACATTTTGCCTTCCCCTTAACCCCCTAAATCATAAAATGATTTTTTTATTGCAGATTATAAAAGTTCTAATCAAGACCTTTCATTTGATACCCCACTTGACTACCTGTGATTAAAAAAATTTTTTAAGGGTTCATTAGTTATTCGGGGGGGACCCCCTTTAAAATTTTTTTAAATTTTTGGTAAGATCCGATCTTTTGAGAGACTATCACTTCTGACCTTTTCACAAAGTTTGAGCATTTTATCTTCTATAGTTTCTGAGGCAACTAGCTGTGACGCACGGACAGATGGACAAACGGACGGACAGACGGACGGACAGACAGGTCGCGAAACTAGTAGGTCTTTGTAAAAAAATTTTTTACAAAGATCTTAAAAATGAAAAAGTACAGGGTGGGCCAGAAAGAATTGCGAATTTTAAAAAATCATTAAAAAAAACTGAGTACAATTCACATACAAATTTTTATTTCTATAAAAATTGACATCTGGGAAATTCATTTCTTAAAAATAACGTCATCCAGGTGTGCACCATCCCGCTGCAAACATTCTTCGAATCTGACCCTCAAATTGGTAAAAACTCGCTGGCACATTGCACGGGGAATAGCTACCATTTCTTCCCGGATATTGGTCTTCATCTGGTTAATCGTGGCTGGGTTATTGGTGTAGACTCTACTTTTTAGGTATCCCCACAAAAAAAGTCCAGTGGCGTCAGATCCGGACTTCTAGGAGGCCATGCAATTTCACCTCGGCGCGATATCAGTTTCCCAGCAAACATCTCGTTTACGACCGCCAAAGAGGCATTAGCTGTATGGTATGTCGCGCCATCTTGTTGAAACCATATCACACAATTATAGGCTTCAAATTGTTGCAGTTGTGGAAAGAAAAAATCCCTTAACATGGCTATGTATCGGTCAGAATTTACAGTGACAGGTTGGCCTTGTTTTTTCGAAGAAGTAGGGTCCGATAATTCCGTTCTTGTTGACCTTGGGCGTCCTGCAGGCTTCTGTTTGAGAGTCGAACCAGTCTCTTCGAACTTTCTGACCCACGATCGAATCACACTTTCTTTCGGACACTGATTTAGGTCATGTAATCCAAACTCACGCCGAAATAAACGCCGAACAATAGCGCACGAATTGTGATTTTTAATAATGTTTAACGCAGAATGCACGTTGCGCTCCGGTGAAGTGATCCATCGCGACTAAATTTCCGAGAACCGAGCTACTTAACCCCACCACCCGCGCAGTCCCCTCTCTAAAGCTTCAAACGCAAGAGTGTTTTTAAAATCGTACGCCTTTCTGGCCCACCTTGTACTTTTGATCGAAGAACCACTAATGGTTGAAAGTATTCAGACAAGTACGAACAAATAAATAACATTGAGATAAATTATGTGGGAAACGCTCCTATCAAAGACTCAAAAGATTTAATCGAATTATTACGCATATACCTTCTCAACATTGAGGAAAAGAAATTACTACTGAAAATTTGCCGTCAGTACGACAACATTTTCTTAAAACATGACCAGGATCTCACATTTATTAACCAAGTTAAGCATAGAATTAGAACCACGGATGACTTTCCCATCATTTACACAAATCATACAGATACCCGTACATGCATGAACAGAAAGTTTGTAAGCAAATAGAGGATATGCTGAAACAAGAAATCATTCGACCAAGCTACTCCCTATGGAGCTCTCCTGTATGAATTGTGCCAAAGAAGAAGGATGCTAGCGGCAAAAAAAGTGGAGATTGGTGATCGATTACAAAAAGCGCAGCGAGAAAGCGATTACCAATAAATCCACTCCCAAACATAAACGAGATTTTCGATAAACTAGACAAATCTATGTACTTTTTAACGCTGGACCTTGCCTCTGGATTTCACCAGATTGAAATGGATACTCGAGATATTCCGAAAACTGCACTTACAGTAGAGGGTGGACATTAGGAATACGTTCGAATGCCGTTTGAGCTAAAGAATGCCCCGCAACCTTCCAACGCGTCATGGACAACGTGTTGAAAGACCTCCAAGGAAAAATCTGTCTCGTATATCTTGATGACATCATAATGTTATTTTACCTCCCTACACGAACATGGGGAAAATCTAAACAAGGATCGGAGCCATCCGAAAGAGTGATCGATATCCGCGCGACGTTAGATAAGCTTCAAATGTTGATGTGAAAAGGGTGAAATGATCCAATTAAAAAAGTTAAGCTAATACTAAACAAGGAGTTTCAAAAGCTGCTCGAAGCTGACCTGAAATTGAAACTTGATAAATCAAAATTTATGAAGAAAGAAATAGCCTTTCTTGGTCATATTATATATATATATATATATATATATATATATATATATATATATATACATATATATATATATATATATATATATATATATATATATATATATATATATATATATATGTATATATATATATATATATATATATATATATATATATATATATATATATATATGTATATATATATATACGTCTATACATATATATATATATATATATATATATATATATATATATATATATATATATATATATACGTCTATACATATATATATATATATAGATATATATATATATATATATATATATATATATATATATATATATATATATATATATATATATATAATATATATATACATATATATATATATATATATATATATATATATATATATATATATATATATATATATACGTATATGGGGGATATAATGAAACTTGTGACCATGCTAGAGGTCGCAATTTTGCTCTAAGTTTCACCAAATTTCTAGGAAGTGTGTATTGGGTAAATATCTCGGTCAGACCTTCAACTAGCTAAATCTGCCGAGCGAAAACAAAATGGCGGCCATGATTTCTATTCTGACTAATCTATAGCATCGATTTGGATGAAGTTTGGTCCAGAAGTTCATTGAACTGTATGATGAATATCACAATGAAAACTCCAAAGTTAAACCATCTGAAACAAAAAGGGTGGCCGCTTAAAAATCGAAAAGAATGCAGAAATTTGTTGTTGTTGTTGTATTGGCCAAACCTTTCAACCGATAGTGTTTTTAGATCTTTGTGGCGCTTTAGCAGCCACGTTTTCGAAAAGATTTTGATGAAACTTGGAATTATGGATAACAGTTTTACGTCTTATATTGTGCAAAGAATTATCAAAAGGAAATGAAAAATAAAACTGTCGAAAATTTAAAACAATGGTTGAAGCTGCCATTTTCATCAAAAATTTAATTTGTTTGCCCTGTCTAGGGCGAAACACCGATTTGAACGAGATTTGGGTCACTGATTGATGAAAAACCTAAGACATAAATATTTTTTTAAATCCTAAATTAAATGCTGCATTCAAAATGGCGTGCCAAAGGTGAAAAGATAAGCGCACTTCGCTATTTTAGTGGCAACCGAAATAATGAATGTTTTTCATGGCTGCGTTTTAGATACCTTAACTTGGAAGTATTTATGCAACAGAACAGTTTTAAAGGTATTGTACGCGACGTGTCTGTCCGTCTGTCCGTCCGTCGGCCAGTCCGTACGTCACAGCGAGTTTTCTCGCATAATACCTAGATTGAATAAATATTCTACGTAGGCCAACGGTGGAGCAATCTCAAAGGTTGCAGTGCAAAACCATAATTTAAATGGGTCTCTCTATACAGGGGAGCAACTTTTAAACAATTTTTTTTTCAAAAGTAGCCATTATGGGTGCCAAATAAAAGGTTTTGATAAGAACTTTTCAAAACAGGTCCTAAACAAGAGCTTTATGCAAAGAGGGGTGAGGGGAAACGTACAAAAAATGTGTGTCCTGTCCCCTCACGATTGGACATGTTTGGACAGAAAAATCTGAGACTTACGAAAGTAAGTCGTTATAAGTACAAGACTACCAAATTCCTCAAAAGTTCAAATTCTATCAGCTTTGTTAACATTAGTGCATTTCATAAATTTTAGGCTTTCATCCATAAAATTGAAGGATGACCCTTTTTTTTGTGGTAGGGAAGTGAAGGCATTTACGCCCGCCGAGTCTGGCAGTGTGGGACTCCCATGGAGGATACCGTTGGACTACCCACTAAACACCTCCCCTGTCAACCTGAGAACCCAGCCTGGAACCGTTTGACACATTACTTCGGGCCAGGTCTCGTTTTGTTACGCCGTGGGGCGCCTTCAAGCTGGGAAGTCCCTTTCCTAGCGGGAGGGGAGAGGGGAAGAGGAAATGCCAGAAGAGCGATCCCCCAGCACCAGCGCCCCAGCTGCTGTGATTCCCTTTTATATTTTAGGACTGCCCGAGCATAATGTGCCACCTGATTCCATTTGTCAACCGATTCGAGCATCACCGCAATTATATTATCCGGGGTGAGCTCTCCCGTCTCCCTGGAGAGTTCCCTTCGTAGCCTGACCCGTTTTGTACACGCAAAAAAAACTGTCCTCCTCTCCTGGGCAAAACCGACAATCGGGAGACCGTGACTTACCGATCTTGTGCAGGTAATACTGAAAACACCCGTGCCCGCTCAAAAGTTGGGTCAGATAGAAGTCAGTCTCACCATGCCTTCGATTTAGCCATGGTCTCACATCCGGGATGAGGCGCGCAGTCCACCTTCCCATCGTGCAATTCCCCCAAGACTGCTGCCAATCGTTGAGCGAGCGTTGTCTCTCCTCGCGGACAACCATCTCCCTCGCATCCTCGTTTTGGCGCAGGTAAATAGCGTGGCGCTCTCTAAAAAGAAGGGCGACAGGTATCACGCTTGCAATCACTCTCACCGCTGAGTCGGAGACTGTTGGATACGAAGATGCAATTCTCAGTGCTCCTCTTCTCTGTACCTGTGCCAATCGTTTTCGGTATACCTTCTTGCTGAGAGCGTACAGTAGCACTGACCCTACAGCACTCATCAAGAGGCGTCTTCTTGATGGGCTGGGTCCCCCTACGTTGGCCACAAGTCGACTCAGGGCCGATATTCCCGAAGCAGCCTTCTCAGCCGTTGCCCTGATTTGCTCAGAGAAACTCATCTTTGAGTCGATCAGTAGCCCCAGGTACTTCACCGCTGGCTTCGATTCGATTTGTATATCTCCAATATTGATCATCCTTACTCTAGGGACTCTCTTTTTTGTCAGATGACCACTTCGGTTTTCTCCAGTGCTAAACTGAACCCGCGAGCAGTCATCCAGTCCCTCACTCGGCGCATTAGCATACCAAGCCTAAGTTGCGCTTGTTCAACGGTGCGTCCGTCGACCAGAGCCGCAACATTATCCGCATAGCTGACCAAGCGCGACTCATCTGGCATCTCAAGTCTCAGTAGCCCGTCGTAAGACACGTTCCACAGGTCCGGACCAAGGCTAGATCCCTGGGCAACACCCGATGTAATTTTCATCCTTCGTTGGCCCTGTGTCGTGTCGTAGAGCAGGCTTCGGTCCTTAAGGTAGTTCCTCAAAAGCCGCATTAGATATTCTGGAACTTGAAAAGAGTTTTCCAGCGTGTCCAGAATATCCACCCATCTAGCGGAGTTGAAGGCATTCCTGACGTCAAGTGTCACCAACAGGACGATCCGTCGCTTGGTGCGACTATATGCCTCTGCCTTTTGGACCGCGTTCACCACCTCTGCAATCGCATCAATGGTAGAACGTCCTGCTCTAAAGCCGTACTGCCGAGGAGATAGGTCCCCAGCAGCAGGAATCGCGTCAGTGAGTCTTCCCTTGATGAGTTTCTCTAGCACTTTCCCAGCCGTGTCTAGCATGCATAACGGGCGGTATGCAGACGGCGATTCGGGATTTCCCTTCCCCTTGCTGATCAGCACGAGCCTCGCCACCTTCCATAGAACCGGAAAAACCCCGTCCCGTAGGCAAGCGTTGAATATGCTGAGCAGCAAGTCAGGACAATGGTGATAGACGAGCCGCAACACCTCAGCTGGAACACCATCTGGACCTGGAGCCTTCCTCGCTTTCAAGGAGAGGACTGCCTCCTCCAGTTCCAGCTGTGTGAAGAGTGGGCACTCTATTGCTGATTCACCATGGACAGCGTCAACACGGACGGGATGGGCGGGGAAGAGTCCCCGCACTATCGCGTCCATCTTTTCCGCGTCATGTATACAAGGCTTCCGTAGGGCACCAAGCTTCCCCATGACCAGCTTGTAGCCAAGGCCCCACGGATCCTTGTTCACATCGTCCACTAGGTCTCGCCAGCAGCAAGCCTTGCTACTGTTGATCAGCTTGCGAAAGCATTATCTGGCCGACTTATATGCTGCCACCTGGTTGCATGCCTCGTCACGGTTCCGCGCCCGTTGAGCCTCACGCCGAAGCTTGTGAAACTCCCTCCGCTTTTCAGCGATTTTAGTAGACCACCAGTACACTGGATGCTTGCCGTCCCGGGGTCTTCGACGGGGCATAGAAGCGCAGCAAGCAGTCGTGATTATGCTCATAGTAGAGTTCACCACGTCTTGAGCTGCCAGTTCTTCCGTTCCCTCCGGAGCTCCCTGCAGCGGCTCACCTGCTGTGAGAACCTTGACGAACCTCTCGACGTCCATTCTTCCAATGTTCCATCCAGTTGTTGAAGGCCGAAATCATGGACGTCGGGAGAAAGCATCACTTATCCCAAGCAGAATGCACTGGTGATCACTGGCTGAGTAGTCCTCTAATACTTTCCAGTTGTTTTCCCTCCGTACTAAGGACTCCGAGGCGAATGTCACGTCCGGTATGGTTCCCTCACAGGCAATACGGTGGAGAGTCGGCGTGTTTCCGGAGTTTAGTACGATGGGGGCCGTCCTGGCCGCCATTTCCAGGATTCGTTTTCCCCACGGATCCGTCTGAGGCATGCCCCATTCGATTGCTTTAGCATTGAAGTCGCCCCCAACGAGCACTTTACCCTCTCATCAACTCGTTAGGCGTTAGGTACACACTAAAGGAGGTGATCCCTGAGCACCGAACCCACACGAAACCATCCCCCCGTCCACAACTCTCCGCTTAAAAGTCACTGTTCCAAACCCAGATAGCGGCAGTACCAGTTTCATCAGAGTACCATAATGCAGGACTTTTATTATGGTGTTGCTCACTCAGCAGCAAGAAGTCGGCTTTCATGTCCCTCGCAAACTGCTCAAGCAGATTTTGGGCGGTTGAACTGCGGTGTATGTTTAGCTGCAGGATGCGGGTCATCGAAGCTCTGATTTTGCCTTGGAGAGAGCTTCCTGGAACACCCGGCATTTTCCTGATCCCAAGACGTGTCCAAAATCAAGTTTTGGATCAGCATCCTTGCAAAGGATACAGTGTGCCTCCTTCGTATACTCTTTTCTTTTATGACCCATTTCACCGCATTTGTAACATAGGGAAGTCCTATCGAGTCCTTTGCATACTTGTGTGGTGTGACCATAACCAAGGCACTTGAAACATTGAAGAGGCGTTGCTCTTCGCCGTATCCTACAGACAACCCACCCAATTCGTACTTTGCCCTTGTTCAGGAATTGTTTGGCGTCCTTTTTGGTCAAGTCAACTATGGCCATGCGTTGTCCCCTGTTGTTTTCTGGTGTCAGTCTCGCTTTGATCCTTCCCACGCAAGGGAACTCCCTTTTGATGGCCTCTTCTACCTCGGCCAGATCCGTCACGCAGTCAATGTCCCGTATTTCGATCGTTGCCATCGGCTCGAGCGGGGCTATAGTTGCGCTTTTGCCGAGGACTTTCTTTACTGCGTCACAGAATGCATCTTTATTGCCAGCCTCTGCTCCGAATCCGACCAGTATGTGGCCCGACCGCGTTGGTCGTACTACTTTAATGGTAGTATTGGTGTCTTCGGGCCTTACGTTTCCCCTGATGTCCCGCAGCACCTCCGCGTAGGATCAGCCATCTTGGGGCTTTACAAGCAGTGCCTGCTGCCAGGGTCTTTGTCGGGGCTTCTGCCTCTCCTGTTTTGCATCAGGTCCTTTTTCTAATTGGGCGTCCATGCGAATTTTATTTTCTGGCTTTTTTTGAAGGAGTTTCTTTGGGGCTTTCTTCGCTCTTTTTGTAAGCACTGTCTGGAACCCTTGATCTGGTGCTCCACGTCCGTCAAGTGCCTCTTCCTTCCTTCTTTTATCCCGATCTCCTTCGATTGGGCTAGACGCCATTCTTTTATTGACTTTTAATGATGGAGCTATCTGCATGTTGCCTTTAGATTTTGCCACAAGCGCCTCTTTAGCCTTCTGTTCATCTTCGGCCCTTAACCAGCTCCTCCAATAGTGCCCTATGCGATCTAGGAGCTCGTCTAGTTCAAGGAGCCCTTCCTTTGCTACTTTGCTAATTTTTGGGGAGTCGCATGCAGCTTGTATTCTGTTCAGAACATCTCCCGCTTTTCGGAGTAGTCTTTCTTCTTCGTATCGCAGGGCTGCAATTGTACCTTGCAACCATCCTTGGGAGAGGTTATCGCGTTCCGTTTCTGAGTGCAGTACTTCCGCCACATTTTCAACGTTGGCGGTACAATCACGCGGTGTCTGGTCACACTTTGCTTTTAGTGCCGTAATCTCCTCGTTGGCTGCTGGATTTTTCGTTACAATGTCGAATTTGTGACTCTTGCAACGGCCGCTTTAGTAACGATTGCAGCGGTGACAGTCAAATTTTCGGTGCTCTTTATGTTATCATCTTCCACTGCTCGAACACCTGAAGTATCCTGCTGAGTCTCCCGCTTCTCCTTAATAGGACGCTCGGGCGTTCGCATAATTTTTTGCTGCGCCCAAACGCCGCAGGAATCTCAGTCTGCACCTCGGAGCCAGACCAGGGCTAATCGGGAGTCCGTCTCAACCGAACCTACACCACCAACCCAATGGTGCGAACTTCGAACGTACTCCGAGGCCTGCCAAGGCTTTACCGGGATGGAGACGGTATGATAGTTGAATTGGAGCCGTTCACACACGAGTTTCACCTCGGCGCTACTGTGCAAAGCAACTAGGTCCAAACCATCACATCCGCCAGCCCAAAGCGTCAATTCCAGTTCGCTGTCCAAAGCGTAGTCCATATCCAATCAGGGTCGTTACCTGTCATCCCAGGAGGGAACCTCACGGCACCCCCCTATATCCCCGGGTCCATGCGGTCGTCACTCCCCAAAGAATGCTAGCCTCCAAGAATGTTCTTGTCGGACGGCTTTCTCCCTGCGGGAATTTCCTCGGGTACGTGGGGGCGGAACTCCCCAAAGAATGCTAGCCTCCAAGAGTGGTCTAGTCGACCGGCATTCCCCCTGCGGAGTTTCCTCGGGTACGTGGGGGCGGAGCTCCCCAAAGAATGCTAGCCTCCAAGAGTGCTCTTGTCGACCGGCATTCCCCCTGCGGGAGAAGGATGACCCTTAGATTGCCAAAAACTGTCACTTAAATTTTTTATGTAAAACGCTTTCTGAAGTTTCATAAAAATCACACCATAAACAGCTAAGCTACAGACGATTGAAAGTTATCAATTACAACAATAATTACACGTGATACTGTATAAATACACATTTGCAAAGGACCCAAGCACTACGTATGTGTAAGGGTTTTGATTAACATTTTGGAAACAGTTTAAAACACTAATATGTTATTATGATCACTCAAACATTGAGACCAACAGACCGAAAATAAAACTGCGGCAAATTAAAATACATAATAACGATAGATGGTTTTTCCGAGCTTAATTCATGGAATATATGTGTGAGCCAAATTTTAATATTCAAAAGACGTTGGTTGATTTACAAATCATTTCACAGTGCTCTTCTCTCCTGCTACTTTGACTTGTCCTTAAACAGTGTTTGTCTTTTAAAGTAGTGGCCAATAAAATGATTATATGCTTTTAAAATACGGTTGCCTATGAGAAATTTGCTTTTCCAGCTGGTGGTGCCAACAGAATTTTTCATGTGTACATAGATGTGGGAAGCAAGTTGAACGTAAGACTCCGGGGTGTACAAGCTACTCAACGTTAAGATTTTATATTGTTTATCATTATGCCGATGGTGTCAAATACGATGCTAACGTTCTAATATAGTGCGGTGTATTACTATTAAACGTATGATCACTGATACTGGCTGATAACTCCATGCTGATGTTGATCCACAGAATGAGTCCAATGACAATAAATAACCATTTATTCTTTTTAAATAAAACGAATAAGCATAAAATTCGTGCGAAAAGAATCAAATTCCCAGTGATACTTAAGATGGATGACATGTCTAAGAAATTTAGTGGAGTAAACATGCCGTAGTCCATATAAATGTCTTCTACTAAAAATCCTGTGAAGACACATAATTCACCGGTTATCTGAGCAATTGCTGACACGATTCCCACTCAACTGGATTTTGCAGTTCAATCTATGACTAAATAAGAAACAATTAAAGCACATCCATCAGCAAAGTACTCTCCACATTTATATGGATCCAATGCATCTTCTCCTATTAATGAACAGCAACTTTTTGGTATACTCTTATGCACGCTACCCAAATCTTTAGCACGTACGTTTCCAATTGTCACCACGCATTGTATGCATGATTGCATGAAACAATTTCCAACAAAATAATTCCCTCAAAATAAAGCAGTGTCGGCTTATGAAAACAAAATATATACTTATGTAACCCTTGGCCACACCATAATATCCCATTGCGGACACAATTATGGCACTGGCTACAAAGAGGGCCACGGAGACCCGACAGGGTAAACCGAATACGCCACCATAAACGCGTACCTTCTTTATTTTAAAATATTTCGCGATGGGCTTAAATATTTGCAACATTTTCGTCCGTTTGTACACATAAACCAAAGTATCAACATAATCAATGACACTACAATCAAAACAAGTCCATATGGTTGTTATCGATAATGCAGAGGATTGTGCGCTTGCGTCCGAGGAAAACGCTATAAGGTTGAGCAGCCGTGGTAGATGTTGTCGCTTTGAACTTGGGTTCTTCAACTCAAGTCAAAGAGCCGTTGCGACAAACTTATAAAAAAACCAGCGACAGTGGAAGCGGTCTCTTTTACGGAATATTTGGACGAACAACAGGCATGAATACTAGAGGGAAGGAGCGTTGTCGCTTCAGACAACGATGGGAAAATTGATCCAGACAGCGAGCAACGTTAAAGTTCCGCCACAAGCGCGCTAATTGGTTAGAAGCGGAAGAGTTGAAAGTGCAAGGATTTTGACCATCGACGGGGCCTCGACATAGGAATTAAGGAGGATTTGTACTCTGATTGATGAAAAACCTAAGACATAAATATTTTTTTAAATCCTAAATTAAATGCTGCATTCAAAATGGCGTGCCAAAGGTGAAAAGATAAGCGCACTTCGCTATTTTAGTGGCAACCGAAATAATGAATGTTTTTCATGGCTGCGTTTTAGATACCTTAACTTGGAAGTATTTATGCAACAGAACAGTTTTAAAGGTATTGTACGCGACGTGTCTGTCCGTCTGTCCGTCCGTCGGCCAGTCCGTACGTCACAGTGAGTTTTCTCGCATAATACCTAGATTGAATAAATATTCTACGTAGGCCAACGGTGGAGCAATCTCAAAGGTTGCAGTGCAAAACCATAATTTAAATGGGTCTCTCTATACAGGGGAGCAACTTTTAAACAATTTTTTTTTCAAAAGTAGCCATTATGGGTGCCAAATAAAAGGTTTTGATAAGAACTTTTCAAAACAGGTCCTAAACAAGAGCTTTATGCAAAGAGGGGTGAGGGGAAACGTACAAAAAATGTGTGTCCTGTCCCCTCACGATTGGACATGTTTGGACAGAAAAATCTGAGACTTACGAAAGTAAGTCGTTATAAGTACAAGACTACCAAATTCCTCAAAAGTTCAAATTCTATCAGCTTTGTTAACATTAGTGCATTTCATAAATTTTAGGCTTTCATCCATAAAATTGAAGGATGACCCTTTTTTTGTGGTAGGGAAGTGAAGGCATTTACGCCCGCCGAGTCTGGCAGTGTGGGACTCCCATGGAGGATACCGTTGGACTACTCACTAAACACCTCCCCTGTCAACCTGAGAACCCAGCCTGGAACCGTTTGACACATTACTTCGGGCCAGGTCTCGTTTTGTTACGCCGTGGGGCGCCTTCAAGCTGGGAAGTCCCTTTCCTAGCGGGAGGGGAGAGGGGAAGAGGAAATGCCAGAAGAGCGATCCCCCAGCCCCAGCGCCCCCGGCTGCTGTGATTCCCTTTTATATTTTAGGACTGCCCGAGCATAATGTGCCACCTGATTCCATTTGTCAACCGATTCGAGCATCACCGCAATTATATTATCCGGGGTGAGCTCTCCCGTCTCCCTGGAGAGTTCCCTTCGTAGCCTGACCCGTTTTGTACACGCAAAAAAAACTGTCCTCCTCTCCTGGGCAAAACCGACAATCGGGAGACCGTGACTTACCGATCTTGTGCAGGTAATACTGAAAACACCCGTGCCCGCTCAAAAGTTGGGTCAGATAGAAGTCAGTCTCACCATGCCTTCGATTTAGCCATGGTCTCACATCCGGGATGAGGCGCGCAGTCCACCTTCCCATCGTGCAATTCCCCCAAGACTGCTGCCAATCGTTGAGCGAGCGTTGTCTCTCCTCGCGGACAACCATCTCCCTCGCATCCTCGTTTTGGCGCAGGTAAATAGCGTGGCGCTCTCTAGAAAGAAGGGCGACAGGTATCACCCTTGCAATCACTCTCACCGCTGAGTCGGAGACTGTTGGATACGAAGATGCAATTCTCAGTGCTCCTCTTGTCTGTACCTGTGCCAATCGTTTTCGGTATACCTTCTTGCTGAGAGCGTACAGTAGCACTGACCCTACAGCACTCATCAAGAGGCGTCTTCTTGATGGGCTGGGTCCCCCTACGTTGGCCACAAGTCGACTCAGGGCCGATATTCCCGAAGCAGCCTTCTCAGCCGTTGCCCTGATTTGCTCAGAGAAACTCATCTTTGAGTCGATCAGTAGCCCCAGGTACTTCACCGCTGGCTTCGATTCGATTTTTATATCTCCAATATTGATCATCCTTACTCTAGGGACTCTCTTTTTTGTCAGATGACCACTTCGGTTTTCTCCAGTGCTAAACTGAACCCGCGAGCAGTCATCCAGTCCCTCACTCGGCGCATTAGCATACCAAGCCTAAGTTGCGCTTGTTCAACGGTGCGTCCGTCGACCAGAGCCGCAACATTATCCGCATAGCTGACCAAGCGCGACTCATCTGGCATCTCAAGTCTCAGTAGCCCGTCGTAAGACACGTTCCACAGGTCCGGACCAAGGCTAGATCCCTGTGTTAAGTATCTTGCAACGAACGTTGCAACCTCAACTGCCTGGAGTAAATATTACCGCAACGCTACACCCTATGTATAGCGTTGATACCTGTAAAGGAAGCAAAGCACTGTACCTACTACCGAACGAACACCTTCCTCCAGTATAAACTAATCTTCCTTCTTTTGATGCACATTTATTTAATTTCAAATATTCGTACAGATTATTCTGGGCATGTTGGCGATCCAGATGAAGACGAGTTTCTCGCTAATTCTTTAAGCCGCTGCTGGCTCTTGAACTCAGCCTCCAGTTGCCGATACTGCCGCTTAAAACTCTCCCGCTCAGCCGAAGTGACCGCAACTCGTGCCAGGTTGCAACGTTCGTTGCAAGATACTTAAAATTTTGGCGCAGCCGGTAGGATACCGGTTTTGCTTAGATTACAGTGATAGCGTCTGTATAGCAAATTAAGTGATGGGAACATCAACCGGCATTCGAACCTATATTAATTATTGCTTGAGAGTGAGGTATCTAAACATCTTATTTTTTCGAAAAGCACACTCTACCACGAACATGCCTTGAGGTACTCCAGTCTAAACTAATCCGTTGTTATAAATATTAATAATCACATTTAAATTACAGTGAAATAATTTTAATTAACATAAAAACAGAGACTGCAATATAACAAGTGAGCTCTTGGTGCGGGTAACCGAGTAAACGGTGAAATTTAATTTTTGATTAAGGTGTATAAAAGCAGTTTGAAAGTGAAAAAAAAACTCTAAGAGTAAGGAGCATATGACTGACAAAACATTCAACGTTGATGATTTGTTCCATCATTCGACGCCTTCAGGTAAACCCAGCGGAGTAGTGCTACGAAGCGGAAAGGTATTACAACCTCAAAGAAGTAAGTCTGAGTCCTTTGACGAATTGAACCAGATAACCACAGCACAGGTTCTGCGAGATTCTGCCCTCCAAGAACTGGAATCAATTCAAAGTATTACCAAAACTTTAGAAGAAATAAATATCAAACGGATCCAATTCATAGACAAGTTTCGTGAAAAAACGGAAGAATTTAAGAACGAAATAAATCAGTTCCGCGGAACCTCGCAAAACCCAACAGGCCGTTTTGACCACGTATCGCAATCAGTTGATCGATTAATCACTTCACAAGATTGGAAAATTTCTCTAGAATCAGGAAATACCTCCTTTTTTGCTACTCAATCCATGGTAGACGAGAGTTCGAACGAAATGGCCGACTACATGAAAGTGGCCAAACTAATGGGACAGATGATCCCATTGTTCTCTGGCGCCCCGAGTCTCACCATCGTGTACGAGTTGCAGACCTTTTTAGGATGCAGTAGGCAGGTTTGGCAATGCTTAAACAAACTAGAGCAACTGCATTCATGCAAATTTTCCCTACCAGGCTACGAGGTGAAGCTTATCAATTAATTTCTTCAAGTTGCCCGACAACACTTGAAGCAGCAGAGGAGCTCCTGAACAGGTTATACCTACCACGGGAAACTTATCAGGAGTTAGTTATTGGGTTGGCTACGGCCAAGCAGTCTCCTATAGAGACTCTTACTGCTTACACATCCCGGCTGCGGCAACTGCTAAAGCGTTGTCAGGAAGCGGCAGGGCTCAAATACGGAAAGGAAGCAGCCAACGTATTAAATCAACAATTGGAGGACTTTGCTATAACATCCCTCAAGGGTGGAGTTACGAATCCATACTTACGCCAGTACCTGCTGCCACTGGAGAAGATAACGTTTGAGGACCTCATACCCAAAGCCTTGGATATGGAAAAGATGCAACAAGGAGCCCACCATGTTCAGTGGAGTCATGAGCAACCCAGTTTTAGCTATCCAACCAGCCAAACCACCATGACACTTAATCCCCTTATACCATCCTTTCAACCGCAGGCCGAAAAGGTAATAACTAGTCCAGATCATTCAGAGGTGCGTAAAAAGCCATCTAAGTTCACGTGTAACTTTTGCCATAAACCTGGACATACGTATTCCGAATGCCTAAAGCGGAAGAACTCTCCTTTCTGCCCCACTTGTAAGAAGTATAGACATAATCTAAGGGACTGCAATGCAACCGCTGCCACACCGAAACAAGATAATGGTCCACAAGTGTATCATATGTCGGTAATTTGTGATTTCTGTGGCCGGCAAGGTCATCAAGTGGGAGACTGTTACCAAAAATTGAAATGGGAGAGTTCTAAAGCGGGAAACGAGAAAAAGTCGAGCCGAAAATCCCCGACTCGACTCTAATTAGAATTGAACTGGGCACCGCTCGTGGTGGATCCAAACTGTTTTCCGCGTCCCTACCCATAGATATAGGCATAGAAATTAGGACTAGGCTCACAATTGACACAGGCGCAGAGGTTAGCTTAATAAAAAAATCTGCCATAAAAGCAGGAAATATTAACTTTCGTCAGAAAATAACACTGCAATGTCCGTTTGGTCGAGGAGGAACATTAGGTACTATTTTAGGAAGATTTGATTTTCCCACTCCTCTTTTCTGCAATTTTCATGTAGTGGATGAGATACCTGGGGTAGCCGACGATGGGTTATTGGGAAACGACTTTTTAGCTAAGCACTGTAACGTGGAAGGTCCTGGACAAACTCTTCGATTTCCTCGCACGGAAATCAACCCTGAGGAGTTTTCATTCCCATTATCCCTGCCAGGGGATGGGACACAGGAGCAGCGGAGTTGCCAAGTGGTGTCGAAGAGCGCGGATCCAGACCCTAGTGAGGGGCAGGCACGCGTGACACCTGAAGTACCCGCAGATTCACGACAAAACCCAAGGGACGTAATACCCACTAGGGACATGGAGGATGGCAGACACAGGGTTACTTTAGAGAAGGCCGTCACATTACACCCCCGTACCCAACAAATAGTGGAAGTCCCATTAAAATTACCCCATGAGATGCTTTGTCAATCGCAAGAGGTTTGTGATGGAGTTTTCCTAGCTAATCCTTGCTGAGCCCTTGCAGGGTATTCATTGGCATGCTCAACGCTAACAGTATCCCCATCACAATAACCCATGTTGATCTGACACTCGAAGCAGTCACAAAATACCATGTTCAAGAGTTAACTGAAGAGAAAGGGTCAACAGGCCCTACTGTAGCTCCTATTGTAAAACCGCGAAATCAAATGGAACGAGTAGGGGTTGTGTCCAGGTCGGTGGAACCAGGTTTCAAATTAAATTCCCGGCATTCTCCGATCAATTCTACAAGACATGCTGATACTGAAAGAAACTCACAACTTGAAAAAGAACTGATATTATATGAACACCTGAATCCCGAGGAAAAGGGAGCTATAACGCAGCTTTGTCAAGAATTCAATGACATATTTTTCTTATCAGGCGACAAACTCACACATACGAATGCTATTCAGCATGAAATACCTTTGGTGGCCAATCAAGCACCTATCAACCAGAAAATGTATAGGCTGGCTCAGCCCCAAAAGGAAATAATTAACGAGCAGTTAAAAGAGATGTTGGACAATGATATTGTCCAGCCTAGTAAAAGCCCTTGGAACTCTCCTCTTTTGGTAGTGCCAAAAAAGGCTGGAGTTGATGGTAAGAAGAAATGGCGCGTAGTTGTCGACTTTAGGCGGTTGAATGATAAAACCATAGGGGATGCATTCCCTCTGCCTCGTATTGAAGACATCCTGGACCAACTTGGACATTCACGCTATTTCAGCACACTTGATTTAGCTAGTGGCTACCATCAAGTCCTTGTTCAGCCTAGGGACCGGTCCAAGACAGCGTTCAGCACGAGCTATGGGCATTATGAATTCAAGCGTATACCATTTGGGCTGAAGGGAGCGCCAGCTACTTTTCAGAGGTTAATGAATCACATCTTGACTGGCCTCCAGGGTATTGATTGTTTCGTGTATTTGGACGATGTAGTACTATACGGAAAGAACCTACACGAACATATTGGCAGACTCAGGAGACTTTTTTATCGCCTCAGGGAAAACAATTTAAAGTTGCAGCCAGAGAAATGTCAATTCCTACGTCCCGAAGTCGTCTATTTGGGTCATATCTGTTCTCAAACTGGTGCCCGGCCAGATCCTAGCAAGACTAGCTGCGTTCGAGATTTTCCAGTACCCACCACTGTAAAACGGTTGCAGTCTTTCCTGGGTTTGGTAAACTACTACCGCAAATTCATTCCTAACTTTTCAAAAATAGCTAAACCCCTTACAAACTTGCTTAGAAAGGATGTAAAATATACCTGGACGGAAAAGTGTAATGAAGCATTCCAGCTTCTTAAAGCCGCTTTGGTTCAACCACCATTGCTAGCCTACCCCGATTTTAGTCAGCCTTTCAACCTAACCACAGATGCCAGTAAAGAAGCACTGGGTGCGGTATTATCCCAGGGGGAGATAGGTAAGGATAAACCAATAGCCTATGCCAGCCGTACCCTAAATAAGGCAGAGCAGAATTATTCTACCATCGAGAGGGAACTACTAGCAATAGTATGGGCAGCACGCAACTTCCGCTGTTACCTTTTAGGTCGGCAGTTCACGGTGTTCACAGACCATAAACCTCTAAAAGGGGTCTTCAATGTAAAAGACCCTACTACACGTTTGGTTAGATTTCATCACAAGCTATCAGAGTTTGATTACCGGATAGAATACAAACCTGGTAAGTATAACACGAACGCTGACGCTCTCAGTAGGATTCCTGCGGAGACAGTGGAAGATACGGAACAGGTGCGCCAGTGTAATGTAACCACCCGGTCCAGGAAAAAGGATTCAGAAGTTCAGAAAGAAGAAAACCAGCTACCTCCAGCTGATCTCTCTCTCTCACAGACAACCCACCCGGTGGCTCACCCAGAACGGGTTAGTATCGAGATAGATGAGTTGCCAGTAGAGTCAGCCTGTCCTCTTGGTATACAGTTGGAAACTACAGGACCAGATAACATTACTCTATTACATACTCCCGAGCAAGTTAAGGCTGTGTTACACGAGTATCATGATTCCGTTTTCGGTGGTCATCAGGGAGTTTCAAAAACATATAAAAAACTCAAGAAGCATTTTAGATGGAATCATATGTTGCAAGACATCAAGTCTTATATAAAAAAATGCAAGAAGTGTCAAGTGATGAAGAGCAGTCTTCAGCACCGTATGCCCATGGTCATTACAGACATAGCTGATAAACCTTTCGACAAAATATACCTGGACATCGTAGGCCCTTTAATCGAAACCTCTTTAGGCAATAAGTATATTCTCACTTTCCAGGATAATCTAACAAAATTTATTGATTGGTATGCGATGCCCAACGCGGAAGCGGAAACTGTAGCCCAAATTTTCTTTGAGGAAATTATTACAAGGTATAGAATACCGAAACAGGTAGTTACGGACCAGGGTACAAATTTCACCAGCGATTTATTCAAACAAGTTTGTAAATTACTCCATGTCAGGAAACTGCAGACCACTGCGTACCATCCACAATCCAACGGAGCTCTGGAAAGGGCCCATCGTCCTCTAGTAGAGTACTTACGTACAGCTGTGGATGAAAATCCAAACACTTGGGACCACTTTTTAAGGACTGCCGCGTTTGTGTATAATAATAGTGTACACGATAGTACCAAATTGACACCTATGGATTGTTTATTTGGTTTCACGGCAGATATACCATCTAACTTCAAAAAAGATCCTGAACCTTTATATAACCATGAGAATTATTACTATAGCCTCAGATATAAACTACAAAAAATGCATTCGATAGCCCGACAGAACTTATTCTCGAGTAAAATAAAATCTAAAGAGCAGTATGACAAAAAGATGAGGCCAGTATCTTTCCATTTGGGGGATAAGGTACTCTTGAGGAATGAAAATAGAAAGCACAAGCTAGTACAGGTATGGTTAGGCCCTTACATAGTGAAAAAAATAACGTCACCGGTCAACACCACGATTGCGATAGGCAAAAAGTTGGTCAACGTTCACAACAATAGATTAAAACTTTATCATGAATAAATAATTTTGTATATTTATTTTCATTTTTTTTTACGATTTTTATCATTTAGAAATGGCGCAACGTTCGATAACTACACTTTTAATCCTCGCCGCAGTTATTGCCCGAATCGAAGCGGTACCATTCACTATTATACCAGTTAGCAATTCGGGAGTTTTATTTGAAGACGTAGGTGAACTCCTTTGTTATTATAGCTCTTGGAGCATTGTAATGGAACTAAACCTTGGAGAAATTCGGACGCAAATAGATCTTGCGGAGCGAGCAGAGCACTTAGTGCAACTACTTTGTTCTTTTAACAACACAGAATGCAAGGATCAGGACCGGCATATGCATGTGTTAGTAGAAAACCTAAAACTCCGCTCCGAAACTCTTCAGGAATCCTTGGTGCCGCGAAGATCAAAAAGATCCTTATTCGACGGTTTGGGACGAACCATGCATTTTTTGTTTGGGACTATGGACAACGAAAATGAGCAGGAGCTATATAGTAGGCTTGGGCAGGTGGAAAAAAACGAAGAGCAGCTAGTGAATTTGGAGAAGCAGAGAATAAGCGTTGTAAAGACTTCTTTGGAGGAACTTCACAAACCATTAGCACACGTTATAGATAGGCAGCGCCAATTAGCAATGCAGATTCGCGATATTGAAAATGCAACTAATGCTTTGTTAGTAAGTGAACGGAAAAATCAAATCATTACCACCCTGCTTGCACAAATATTGGAAATCGAAGCAAGGCAGCGAACGTTAGTAGATATCGTAGTAGCAACCAATAACAATAGAATACATCCTCTTCTTATATCTACCAGAAAACTTCGGGAAGTTTACGTTAAAACCGGCAATAATTGTCCGGAGTTTTGTGAGCAAGTATTAACTCAGTCCGCAAGTTTACATTATTATCGGTTAAAAGATAAACTCATAGTAGTCATAGGACTTCCACTATTTCAATTGCAAAGGATGCGGTTGCAGCAAATACATATTTTTCCTGTTAGCACTAATAAAACATACACGCTAGTGCCCGAGATTGGTTACACTCACATAGCAAGCCATATACCATCACAACAATTCCTATTATTAGCGTCTATAAACGCGCAGAGTTTTAAAAAGATTAGTCACCCTGAGCCGGGAGACCTATACGTTATGCCCCTTACTGTCCCAATAATCCGTTCCCCACCCGCACAAAATGAAATTATTTCGTTGCTGCATAATCCCTATCAGGAAAAAGTTAATTTTCCTCTTCGAATAGATGTATCTCCTCGCAATGTGCTAATCAAATTGAATAAACCTAATAGTTGGCTATATTTTTTCCCAACCATCACACCCGTTCATGTGCAGTGTGACAACAATATCACAACTCATACTCTTAGTGGACAAGGGATCCTGACTGTTATTCAGCCCTGCAATATGCAATTCAACGAGCTACTTATACCACATCAGGTGGAAAGTACGCATGATTTTAAAATTCAACATCCACCTTTCTTCCCCGAGTTTGATAACGAGCTATTTAACCTCAATCTTTCAACCCTTTCAGTGAGTCATCCTAATAATTCCCTACAATTAGTACCACCTAAAGATGGAAGTAAGGTATTTCAAAGTGGGACGCATTCCCTGACTGAAATATACTCTAAATTGGACCAAATAAAATTCAAGGAAATTAGTAGAAAGCATATGCAGGTAACCCAACTATCCACGTCAATTGTAGCACTTTTTATGCTTGCGGTAGTAGCATATTTAATTGTTCGCTTTGTGTTGTTTCGCTGTCAAAGGTCATCCAAAGCGCCCAAACATTCAGGAAACAGCAACACAAGCCAGCCATCAAGTTCTAATATTACCCTCAATCTTCGTGAGGAGCGGATGACAACAAAAGAGATTCCAGCACAAACTGTTTTAGGAAAAATCACGGTAGCCCCAACATATTCCTCAGCCCGATCCTTTCAATTAGTCTAACAAACAAAAAAAAAAAATATTAACTAAAAATACTAATTTTTCCCATTTAAAAATTCCCCACGGAGTCCACATATCAAATAATTTTGTCAGCGCATAAATTGGCCGTGCATCCGCACTGACTGCATTGAGTGCACTGAATTGAGTTCAGCAGCTAGAGCTACACGCATCGTCGCCAAGCTACATGCATGCACATACGTGCAGATAGAAGCGAAAGTCCGTGAATAATTTTTCTATATCCATATATGAGCTGCAAAAGCTTTTCTGGTAGCCGAACAATTCAATTTAGTAAGTAGCACCAATCACTCGAAGTTTTTATGATCGTACCCGATCGTGCTGACAATCCGCATATGATTGGGTGGATGGTCCGCCAGGATCATATTACCTATGCAATGAAGTGCGGATAAAATGGCGCTATGCCAAACCCTTTGCATGTTAATTACCATGCCAATCCGATTCCCCACCCAGAATACTAATAAATAATTTAAACATCAATGATGAATGATGTCGTAACCAGAAGCTTACCATGAAAGCTTCTCGTTATGGGAAACGTAAAAGATAAATTGATTTAAAAATAGAGATTCAAAAGAATGTAATGTTGTTAATCCAAAAATATTAGGTAAATACAATTGCAAAAGGAATATAGTAAGGAAATTTTATGAAAGAAGTATATACTATTATAAATATAAATAATTGAAGAAGAAGAAGATCTTTATGAAATAAAAGTTAGAAGACAAAATGATGCAAATCAGAAAATATTAAGAAACAAAATGCAAAAAAAAGAATTATTTAAAGTGCATGCTAATTACTAATTAATTATTTCTCGCATAGAAGAAACAACATAAGTTTAAGTATGTACGTAAATTTGATTGAGTAAAGGACAATTATTAATTAAACGAAACAAAGTACATAATATCATAAGATTGGAAACTGGGTTGTAAATATAAGGCTATTCAATTACCCATAAATAAGTAAATGTATGCAAAGATGTAAAAAATGTGTAAAGGAAATTTATTAAAGGGAAAAAAATACATACTAGTTACTGTAGTTCAATATATCTTTATTTATTACGTGTGTAAAATGTATTGTACATAAGGAATGAAATATAAAAAAATATTCGAAACTAAAAAGTAAATATATATCTGGCCGGTTATCCACATTTATAAGGAAGAAAAATGTTGTCTAGGAAAAGAAGAAAATTGTAACTGAATATAAAAAAAAAAAAATAAGCATCAAATACAATCAAAATCAGATGGAACAAAGTAGTTTAAGTAAAATAAGGAACTTTATCAACAAAGCAATAGACCACTATAAAATTAAATTGAAAATGTATACATATGAAAGAACTTTGAACATAAGAATACTTAATTATGAACACTATAATGTAATTAAAAGAAATAAGATTAATAAATTAAAACAAAAAAACAAGGTAATTTAAATCAAAAGTACAAGGAGAACTTGTACAGAGTCGATAAGCGATATATTTAAAAGAAAACAAGAATTTAACGTTTATCAAGCAACATAATAGGCAAGGAAAATGTAATTTGAATTTAACTACTTGAAGAGAAACATTTCTGGACCCTATCACGACTAGGCTCTCCAAGCCATTCGTGCTCAATCTTTTTCGGCAGGATAGTAATGTTATAGGTCACATGCGATATACTTATTGCATGCTATTTCTCTAGTTGCATGCTACTTTACTTATCATGACTCCCTCTCTTTGATAAAGTCACGAGTTGCCTGATATTTCGCTTATCACAAATAATTACACATGCATGAAAGAGGTGTGTCTAACTTGCACTTGCATTGAAACACGAAACCTCGAATCGCGTGTACACACAAAATCTTCGGCATGTTTAATGTACCGAGCCGAGTCTCAAAAGAGAAACTTACTGTTAAGAGCGAAAAGTGGGCGTGGCAAAGACGGGAGCTTTCGCGTTATAGCTGCAGCAGCTACGGAGGAAGAGATTGTCGGGGTTCTGAAATGTTTGAATGAACTAAATTGAAACCATTATTTTGCTTGATAATCAATAAATCAATTAAAAGTAGGCTATCATCGAGTATAAAAGAACCTGGTGGTTCCAACAATGGTGTCTTAATCGTTGAGTAGCTTGTTCAAGGCGTATGCCCGAACAATACCAATTCCAAGGCTTCCGCCAGGAATAGCGAAAAGCGATCAAGGCCTCGTCGTGCTGAACATACAAAGGAGAGCCAAGCAGCGGACAAGCGTACACCAACAACATAGAAGTCCCAGACCCGCAGAGCCAAGCAGCGGACAAGCGTACACCAACAACATAGAAGTCCCAGACCCGCAGAGCCAAGCAGCGGACAAGCGAATACCAACAACCCCGAAGTCCCGGACACGCAGGGGGAATCATCTGTTATGCCGACGGACCGTCCGGCATTGGAGCAGGCTATTGAAGCATCGCCCACGGCAGGCCCACGACCACTGACAATCGAGGAATACCGCGCTCGAACAGCGAGGCGTTGCAGCCCACCACCTGAGCCAAAACCCGAGAAGCGACAACGAGGCGGCCGAATAGTTGCATACCGGCGCCAAGCAAGCGACCTGCGAAGGCTGGCACGAGTTGCGGTCACTTCGGCTGAGCGGGAGAGTTTTAAGCGGCAGTATCGGCAACTGGAGGCTGAGTTCAAGAGCCAGCAGCGGCTTAAAGAATTAGCGAGAAACTCGTCTTCGTCTGGATCGCCAACATGCCCAGAATAATCTGTACGAATATTTGAAATTAAATAAATGTGCATCAAAAGAAGGAAGATTAGTTTATACTGGAGGAAGGTGTTCGTTCGGTAGTAGGTACAGTGCTTTGCTTCCTTTACAGGTATCAACGCTATACATAGGGTGTAGCGTTGCGGTAATATTTACTCCAGGCAGTTGAGGTTGCAACGTTCGTTGCAAGATACTTAACACCTGGGCAACACCCGATGTAATTTTCATCCTTCGTTGGCCCTGTGTCGTGTCGTAGAGCAGGCTTCGGTCCTTTAGGTAGTTCCTCAAAAGCCGCATTAGATATTCTGGAACTTGAAAAGAGTTTTCCAGCGTGTCCAGAATATCCACCCATCTAGCGGAGTTGAAGGCATTCCTGACGTCAAGTGTCACCAACAGGACGATCCGTCGCTTGGTGCGACTATATGCCTCTGCCTTTTGGACCGCGTTCACCACCTCTGCAATCGCATCAATGGTAGAACGTCCTGCTCTAAAGCCGTACTGCCGAGGAGATAGGTCCCCAGCAGCATGAACCGCGTCAGTGAGTCTTCCCTTGATGAGTTTCTCTAGCACTTTCCCAGCCGTGTCTAGCATGCATAACGGGCGGTATGCAGACGGCGATTCGGGATTTCCCTTCCCCTTGCTGATCAGCACGAGCCTCGCCACCTTCCATAGAACCGGAAAAACCCCGTCCCGTAGGCAAGCGTTGAATATGCTGAGCAGCAAGTCAGGACAATGGTGATAAACGAGCCGCAACACCTCAGCTGGAACACCATCTGGACCTGGAGCCTTCCTCGCTTTCAAGGAGAGGACTGCCTCCTCCAGTTCCAGCTGTGTGAAGAGTGGGCACTCTATTGCTGATTCACCATGGACAGCGTCAACACGGACGGGATGGGCGCGGAAGAGTCCCCGCAATATCGCGTCCATCTTTTCCGCGTCATGTATACAAGGCTTCCGTAGGGCACCAAGTTTCCCCATGACCAGCTTGTAGCCAAGGCCCCACGGATCCTTGTTCACATCGTCCACTAGGTCTCGCCAGCAGCGAGCCTTGCTACTGTTGATCAGCTTGCGAAAGCATTATCTGGCCGACTTATATGCTGCCACCTGGTTGCATGCCTCGTCACGGTTCCGCGCCCGTTGAGCCTCACGCCGAAGCTTGTGAAACTCCCTCCGCTTTTCAGCGATTTTAGTAGACCACCAGTACACTGGATGCTTGCCGTCCCGGGGTCTTCGACGGGGCATAGAAGCGCAGCAAGCAGTCGTGATTATGCTCATAGTAGAGTTCACCACGTCTTGAGCTGCCAGTTCTTCCGTTCCCTCCGCAGCTCCCTGCAGCGGCTCACCTGCTGTGAGAACCTTGACGAACCTCTCGACGTCCATTCTTCCAATGTTCCATCCAGTTGTTGAAGGCCGAAATCATGGACGTCGGGAGAAAGCATCACTTATCCCAAGCAGAATGCACTGGTGATCACTGGCTGAGTAGTCCTCTAATACTTTCCAGTTGTTTTCCCTCCGTACTAAGGACTCCGAGGTGAATGTCACGTCCGGTATGGTTCCCTCACAGCCAATACGGTGGAGAGTCGGCGTGTTTCCGGAGTTTAGTACGATGGGGGCCGTCCTGGCCGCCATTTCCAGGATTCGTTTTCCCCGCGGATCCGTCTGAGGCATGCCCCATTCGATTGCTTTAGCATTGAAGTCGCCCCCAACGAGCACTTTGCCCTCTCATCAACTCGTTAGGCGTTAGGTACACACTAAAGGAGGTGATCCCTGAGCACCGAACCCACGCGAAACCATCCCCCCGTCCACAACTCTCCGCTTGAAAGTCACTGTTCCAAACCCAGATAGCGGCAGTACCAGTTTCATCAGAGTACCATAATGCAGGACTTTTATTATGGTGTTGCTCACTCAGCAGCAAGAAGTCGGCTTTCATGTCCCTCGCAAACTGCTCAAGCAGATTTTGGGCGGTTGAACTGCGGTGTATGTTTAGCTGCAGGATGCGGGTCATCGAAGCTCTGATTTTGCCTTGGAGAGGGCTTCCTGGAACACCCGGCATTTTCCTGATCCCAACACGTGTCCAAAATCAAGTTTTGGATCAGCATCCTTGCAAAGGATACAGTGTGCCTCCTTCGTATACTCTTTTCTTTTATGACCCATTTCACCGCATTTGTAACATAGGGAAGTCCTATCGAGTCCTTTGCATACTTGTGTGATGTGACCATAACCAAGGCATTTGAAACATTGAAGAGGCGTTGCTCTTCGCCGTATCCTACAGACAACCCACCCAATTCGTACTTTGCCCTTGTTCAGGAATTGTTTGGCGTCCTTTTTGGTCAAGTCAACTATGGCCATGCGTTGTCCCCTGTTGTTTTCTGGTGTCAGTCTCGCTTTGATCCTTCCCACGCGAGGGAACTCCCTTTTGATGGCCTCTTCTACCTCGGCCAGATCCGTCACGCAGTCAATGTCCCGTATTTCGATCCTTGCCATCGGCTCGAGCAGGTCTATAGTTGCGCTTTTGCCGAGGACTTTCTTTACTGCGTCACAGAATGCATCTTTATTGCCAGCCTCTGCTCCGAATCCGACCAGTATGTGGCCCGACCGCGTTGGTCGTACTACTTTAATGGTAGTATTGGTGTCTTCGGGCCTTACGTTTCCCCTGATGTCCCGCAGCACCTCCGCGTAGGATCGGCCATCTTGGGGCTTTACAAGCAGTGCCTGCTGCCAGGGTCTTTGTCGGGGCTTCTGCCTCTCCTGTTTTGCATCAGGTCCTTTTTCTAATTGGGCGTCCGTGCGAATTTTATTTTCTGGCTTTTTTTGAAGGAGTTTCTTTGGGGCTTTCTTCGCTCCTTTTGTAAGCACTGTCTGGAACCCTTGATCTGGTGCTCCACGTCCGTCAAGTGCCTCTTCCTTCCTTCTTTTATCCCGATTTCCTTCGATTGGGCTAGACGCCATTCTTTTATTGACTTTTAATGATGGAGCTACCTGCATGTTGCCTTTAGATTTTGCCACAAGCGCCTCTTTAGCCTTCTGTTCATCTTCGGCCCTTAACCAGCTCCTCCAATAGTGCCCTATGCAATCTAGGAGCTCGTCTAGTTCAAGGAGCCCTTCCTTTGCTACTTTGCTAATTTTTGGGGAGTCGCATGCAGCTTGTATTCTGTTCAGAACATCTCCCGCTTTTCGGAGTAGTCTTTCTTCTTCGTATCGCAGGGCTGCAATTGTACCTTGCAACCATCCTTGGGAGAGGTTATCGCGTTCCGTTTCTGAGTGCAGTACTTCCGCCACATTTTCAACGTTGGCGGTACAATCACGCGGTGTCTGGTCACACTTTGCTTTTAGTGCCGTAATCTCCTCGTTGGCTGCTGGATTTTTCGTTACAATGTCGGATTTGTGACTCTTGCAACGGCCGCTTTAGTAACGATCGCAGCGGTGACAGTCAAATTTTCGGTGCTCTTTATGTTATCATCTTCCACTGCTCGAACACCTGAAGCATCCTGCCGAGTCTCCCGCTTCTCCTTAATAGGACGCTCGGGCGTTCGCATAATTTTTTGCTGCGCCCAAACGCCGCAGGAATCTCAGTCTGCACCTCGGAGCCAGACCAGGGCTAATCAGGAGTCCGTCTCAACCGAACCTACACCACCAACCCAATGGTGCGAACTTCGAACGTACTCCGAGGCCTGCCAAGGCTTTACCGGGATGGAGACGGTATGATAGTTGAATTGGAGCCGTTCACACACGAGTTTCACCTCGGCGCTACTGTGCAAAGCAACTAGGTCCAAACCATCACATCCGCCAGCCCAAAGCGTCAATTCCAGTTCGCTGTCCAAAGCGTAGTCCATATCCAATCAGGGTCGTTACCTGTCATCCCAGGAGGGAACCTCACGGCACCCCCCTATATCCCCGGGTCCATGGGGTCGTCACTCCCCAAAGAATGCTAGCCTCCAAGAATGTTCTTGTCGAACGGCTTTCTCCCTGCGGGAATTTCCTCGGGTACGTGGGGGCGGAGCTCCCCAAAGAATGCTAGCCTCCAAGAGTGCTCTTGTCGACCGGTATTCCCCCTGCGGGAGAAGGATGACCCTTAGATTGCCAAAAACTGTCACTTAAATTTTTTATGTAAAACGCTTTCTGAAGTTTCATAAAAATCACACCATAAACAGCTAAGCTACAGACGATTGAAAGTTATCAATTACAACAATAATTACACGTGATACTGTATAAATACACATTTGCAAAGGACCCAAGCACTACGTATGTGTAAGGGTTTTGATTAACATTTTGGAAACAGTTTAAAACACTAATATGTTATTATGATCACTCAAACATTGAGACCAACAGACCGAAAATAAAACCGCGGCAAATTAAAATACATAATAACGATAGATGGTTTTTCCGAGCTCAATTCATGGAATATATGTGTGAGCCAAATTTTAATATTCAAAAGACGTTGGTTGATTTACAAATCATTTCACAGTGCTCTTCTCTCCTGCTACTTTGACTTGTCCTTAAACAGTGTTTGTCTTTTAAAGTAGTGGCCAATAAAATGATTATATGCTTTTAAAATACGGTTGCCTATGAGAAATTTGCTTTTCCAGCTGGTGGTGCCAACAGAATTTTTCATGTGTACATAGATGTGGAAAGCAAGTTGAACGTAAGACTCCGGGGTGTACAAGCTACTCAACGTTAAGATTTTATATTGTTTATCATTATGCCGATGGTGTCAAATACGATGCTAACGTTCTAATATAGTGCGGTGTATTACTATTAAACGTATGATCACTGATACTGGCTGATAACTCCATGCTGATGTTGATCCACAGAATGTGTCCAATGACAATAAATAACCATTTATTCTTTTTAAATAAAACGAATAAGCATAAAATTCGTGCGAAAAGAATCAAATTCCCAGTGATACTTAAGATGGATGACATGTCTAAGAAATTTAGTGGAGTAAACATGCCGTAGTCCATATAAATGTCTTCTACTAAAAATCCTGTGAAGACACATAATTCACCGGTTATCTGAGCAATTGCTGACACGATTCCCACTCAACTGGATTTTGCAGTTCAATCTATGACTAAATAAGAAACAATTAAAGCACATCCATCAGCAAAGTACTCTCCACATTTATATGGATCCAATGCATCTTCTCCTATTAATGAACAGCAACTTTTTGGTATACTCTTATGCACGCTACCCAAATCTTTAGCACGTACGTTTCCAATTGTCACCACGCATTGTATGCATGATTGCATGAAACAATTTCCAACAAAATAATTCCCTCAAAATAAAGCAGTGTCGGCTTATGAAAACAAAATATATACTTATGTAACCCTTGGCCACACCATAATATCCCATTGCGGACACAATTATGGCACTGGCTACAAAGAGGGCCACGGAGACCCGACAGGGTAAACCGAATACGCCACCATAAACGCGTACCTTCTTTATTTTAAAATATTTCGCGATGGGCTTAAATATTTGCAACATTTTCGTCCGTTTGTACACATAAACCAAAGTATCAACATAATCAATGACACTACAATCAAAACAAGTCCATATGGTTGTTATCGATAATGCAGAGGATTGTGCGCTTGCGTCCGAGGAAAACGCTATAAGGTTGAGCAGCCGTGGTAGATGTTGTCGCTTTGAACTTGGGTTCTTCAACTCAAGTCAAAGAGCCGTTGCGACAAACTTATAAAAAAACCAGCGACAGTGGAAGCGGTCTCTTTTACGGAATATTTGGACGAACAACAGGCATGAATACTAGAGGGAAGGAGCGTTGTCGCTTCAGACAACGATGGGAAAATTGATCCAGACAGCGAGCAACGTTGAAGTTCCGCCACAAGCGCGCTAATTGGTTAGAAGCGGAAGAGTTGAAAGTGCAAGGATTTTGACCATCGACGGGGCCTCGACATAGGAATTAAGGAGGATTTGTAAGTGTACGGGTTTTGAGTATACTGATAACAACCTTGCATGATACTTAAGATTATCATTTTGAATTTACATTTAAATTGTAGACAAAATATTCTTGTTTTGTGATAGTGCTTTCAGCCAGTGTATTCGCGCGTGGAGTGTGCAGTGTTGATAGAAAGCGTAAATTACGCCTGGAGTGTACAAGAATCCTTCCCGTCGGGGATTGCAAGTCACTTAGTCGATTTTTAGTGGAAGCTAGAGTGTACAAGAATCGTCTCCGTCGGGGATCCCGATTTGCTTAGTTGATTTTTAGTGGAAGCTCGAGTGAACAAGAATCCTCTCTGTCGGGGATCCCAATTTGCATGGTTGGTGTTTTTCTTTCAGTAGGAGTGGTGATAGGTGGCTCAATGAGCCGAGAAAGCGGTTTCTTAGTGACCGAACCGTTCTGGGGAGCCCCAAGCTCAACAATTGGTTCCTGGGGGCAATTCTAGGAATGGCGCTTTTCAACCCCGTCTTCACGGGAACCGGAATCGCTTGGTGTAATGTAGCATGATCTTAAAATTTCATATTTTCTCCAATTAAATCGTATACATACCCCTAAGTTCAACAAAATTAATATGTATGTAGTCTTACAAAAGGCTCTAATGCTTGTTTGTCAAATCATATTCATGGAAGTTTTAGCCATTTCAAATCTTTCTCATTGCAAGGACAGTACCGTATGATTTTGGTATTCTTAGGATTTTCCATAGAGTCAGACCACACACTTTTAATTATATTTTTTTTTAATTTTCAATTGAGCTAAATAACATAAATATTTTTGGAAATCCCTTATGTGAACTATATTTGTTGCATTGCAAAAATATGGCAGCCAGTGAAATTGGGACACCGATGGTTTTCCATTCAACCCTTGCCTCAATACCACACCATATCTATGTCATTTGACCATAATGATTAAAATTCTTCACCTCCTCAAGATGGTCGGGTGTTTACAAACCATTCAACTCTCCGTTGTATGTTTGCATGTTAGAAAAAAATTACAAGCGTGTTTGATGTTTCTAATGGAAACCTACAACGACTGGATCGGTCTCGCTTCGTAATCCATTCCGCTTTTAACCTTTTTTTATGTTTTTTTTTGTTTTTAATTTCTTGGTTTTAGTTACATTACAGTTAAAGAAACTAACAAGATAATTTCTATTTAAAATAATTTTCTCTCATCACCATCATGTTTTATCTCTAATTCTCTGGCATTTTTAACAATGATACTTTTTCACCTGACTTTTCTATTTGCGTTTTATTATTTTGTATTGGCTTACAATAATAACGACGACGCAACCAGCAGTTGCAGCCACGATATCAACAGTACATCGCGAGCGGTACTAACAACGACAAAAACGAAGACTAACACAAAGACAGTGAAGACCGACGAAAAACGGAGAATTCAGACTGAGATTCCTGCGGCGTTCGGGCACAGCAAAAAAAAAAATGATGCGAACGTCCGAGCGTCCTATTAAGGAGAAACGGGAAACTCTGCAGGACACTTCGGGTGTTCGAGCGGTGGGAGATAACATAAAGAGCACCGAAAATTCGATTGTCACTGCTGCGATCGTTACCGAAGCGACCGATGCAAGGGTCACAAATCCCAACATTGCAACGAAAAATCCAGAAGCCAACGAGGAGATTACGGCACTAAAAGCAAAGAGTGACCAGACACCGCGTGAATGCACCGCCAAAGTTAAAAATGTGGCGGAAGTACTGCACTCGATAAGGGAACGCGATAACCTCTCCCAAGGATGGTTGCAAGGTACGATTGCGGCCCAGCGATGCGAAGAAGAAAGACTACTCCGAAAAGCGGGAGATGTTCTGAACAGAATACAAGCTGCATGCGACTCCCCAAAAATTAGCAAAGCAGCAAAGGAAGGGCTCCTTGAACTAGGAGAGCTCCTAGATCGCATAGGGCACTATCGGAGGACCTGGTTAAGGGCCGAAGACGAAGAATAGGCTACAGAGGCGCTTGGGGTGAAATCTAAAGGCGACACGCAGATAGCTCTACCATTAAACGTCAATAAAAGAATGGTGTCTAGCCCAATCAAAGGAGATCGGGAAAAAAGAAGGAAGGAAGAGGCACTTAAAGGGCGTGGAGCACCAGATCAAGGGTTCCAGACAGTGCTTACAAAAGGAGCGAAGAAAGCCGCAAAAAACTCCTTCAAAAAAACCCAGAAAGTAAAGTTTGTACGGAAGCCCAATTCCAAAAAGGACCTGCGGGAAAGCAGGAGAGGCCGAAGCCCCGACGAAGACCCCGGCAGCAGGCACCGCTTGTAAAGCCCCAAGATGGCCGATCCTACGCGGAGGTGCTGCGGGACATCAGGGGAAACGTAAGGCCTGAAGACACCAATACTACCATTAAAGTAGTACGACCAACGCGATCGGGCCACATACTGGTCGAATTCGGAGCAGAGGCCGGCAATAAAGATGCATTCTGTGACGCAGTAAAGAAAGTCCTCGGCAAAAGCGCAACTATAGCCCCGCTCGAGCCGATGGCAACGATCGAAATATGAGACATAGACTGCGTGACGGATCTGGCCGAGGTAGAAGAGGCCATCAAAAGGGAGTTCCCTTGTGTGGGAAGGATCAAAGCGAGCCTGACACCAGAAAACAACAGGGGACAACGCATGGCCATAGTTGACTTGACCGAAAAGGACGCCAAACAATTCCTGAACAAGGGCAAAGTACGAATTGGGTGGGTTGTCTGTAGGATACGGCGAAGAGCAACGCCTCTTCAATGTTTCAAATGCCTTGGTTATGGTCACACCACACATGTATGCAAAGGACCCGATAGGACTTCCCTATGTTACAAATGCGGTGAAATGGGACATAAAAGAAAAGAGTGTACAAAAGAGACACACTGTATTCTTTGCAAGGATGCTGATCCAAAACTTGATTTTGGACACGTCTTGGGATCAGGAAAATGCCGGGTGTTCCAGGAAGCTCTCTCCAAGGCAAAATCAGAGCTTCGATGACCCGCATCCTGCAGCTAAACATACACCGCAGTTCAACCGCCCAAAATCTGCTTGAGCAGTTTGCGAGGGACATGAAAGCCGACTTCTTGCTGCCGAGTGAGCAACACCATAATAAAAGTCCTGCATTATGGTACTCTGATGAAACTGGTACTGCTGCCATCTGGGTTCAGAACAGTGACTTCAGGGGGAGAGATGTGGACGGGGGGATGGTTTCGTGTGGGTTCGGTGCTCAGGGATCACCTTCTCTAGTGTGTACCTAACGTCTGACGAGTCGATATCATCTATCCAAGCCAAGCTTAATGTCTCGAACGCAGAGGGCAAAGTGCTCGTTGGGGGCGACTTCAACGCTAAAGCAATCGAATGGGGCATGCCTCAGATGGATCCGCGGGGAAAACGAATCCTGGAAATGGCGGCCAGGACGGCCCTCGTCGTACTAAACTCCGGAAACATGCCGACTTTCCGCCGTATTGGCTGTGAGGGAACCATACCGGACGTGACATTCACCTCGGAGTCCTTAGTACGGAGGAAACACAACTGGAAAGTATTAGAGGACTACTCAGCCAGTGATCATCAGTGCATTCTGCTTGAGATAAGTGATGCTGTCTCCCGACGTCCGTGCTCTCGGCCTTCTACAACTGGATGGAACATCGGAAGAATGGACGTCGAGAGGTTCGTCAAGGTTCTCACAGCACATGGTGAACTCTACTATGAGCATAATTACGGCTGCTTGCTGCGCTTCAATGCCCCGAAGCACAAACGCCCAGGACCTACTTGAGCAGTTTGCGAGGGATAAGAAAGCTGACCTCCTGTTGCTGAGCGAGCAACATCATAACAAGGACTCGCAAGCGTGGTACCCTGACAAAACTGGTACCTCGGCCATCTGGGTTCGAGACAGCGCCCGCCTTCAGGTGCAGGGCCATGGACGCGGGGATGGTTTTGTGTGGGTGCGGTGTTCAGGGATAACATATTTCAGTGTTTATCTGACGCCTAACGAGGCAATGCGATCCTTTCGAACCAAACTCGATGCCCTGGAGGACGCTGTCTCGAACACAGAGGGCCACATGCTGGTCGGGGGAGACTTCAACGCTAGAGCCATCGAATGGGGTATGCCACAATCCGACCCAAGGGGAAAGCAAATATTGGACATGGCGGCCAGAACAGCGCTTTTTGTCCTAAATACTGGTAACACCCCTACTTTCCGCCGCTGGGGTTGCGTAGGAACCATACCCGATGTGACACTCGCTTCGGAGTCCCTGGTACCTAGAGTACACAACTGGCGAGTACTAGAGGACTACTCGGCTAGTTATCACCAGTATATAGCTGTTGAGATTCACGACGGTGCCACTCTGCGTGCATATGCCCAAACTTCAATCCTCGGATGGAGGACTGGGAGGATGGACGTCGAGAAGTTCACTGATGCGCTTACGGCAGGCGCACCGTTGCTGGGAGCTCCGCCAGGGAGTGGAGGGCCTACAGCCAAGGACTTGGTGAACTCAACTATGAGTACCATCATAGCTGCTTGCGAGTCTTCCATGCCCCGCCGGAGACCCCGACATGGTAAGCCTCCAGTATACTGGTGGTCAAACGAGATCGCCGAACAAAGAAGCGAGTGTCACAAACTTCGGCGAGAGGCCCAGCGGGCGCGAACACGGGAGGAGGCAGACACTAGGCTAGCAGCATACAGGTCCGGCAGGAAATATCTTCGCAGGCTTATTAACAAGAGCAAGGCCCGATGCTGGCAAGACCTCGTGGACGATGTAAATAGGGATCTGTGGGGCCTTGGCTACAAGCTGGTCATGGGGAAACTTGGTGCCCTACGGAAGCCTTGTATACATGACGCGGAAAAGATGGACGCGATATTGCGGGGACTCTTCCCCGCCCATCCCGTCCGTGTTGACGCTGTCCATGGTGAAACAGCAGTCGAGTGCCCACTCTTCACACAGCTGGAACTGGAGGAGGCAGTCCTCTCCCTGATGGCAAGGAAGGCTCCAGGTCCAGATGGTGTTCCAGCTTAGGTTTTGCAGCTCGTCTATCACCATTGTCCTGACTTGCTGCTCAGCATATTCAACGCTTGCCTACGGGACGGGGTTTTCCCGGTACGATGGAAGGTGGCGAGGCTCGTGCTGGTCAGCAAGGGGAAGGGAAATCCCGAATCGCCGTCTGCATACCGCCCGTTATGCATGCTAGACACGGCTGGGAAAGTGCTAGAGAAACTCATCAAGGGAAGACTCACTGACGCGGTTCATGCTGCTGGGGACCTATCTCCTCGGCAGTACGGCTTTAGAGCAGGACGTTCTACCATTGATGCGATTGCAGAGGTGGTGAACGCGGTCCAAAAGGCAGAGGCATATAGTCGCACCAAGCGACGGATCGTCCTGTTGGTGACACTCGACGTCAGGAATGCCTTCAACTCCGCTAGATGGGTGGATATTCTGGATACGCTGGAAAACTCTTTTCAAGTTCCAGAATATCTAATGCGGCTTTTGAGGAACTACCTAAAGGACTGAAGCCTGCTCTACGACACGACACAGGGCCAACGAAGGATGGCGGTTACATCGGGTGTTGCCCAGGGATCTATCCTTGGTCCGGACCTGTGGAACGTGTCTTACGACGGGCTACTGAGACTTGAGATGCCAGATGAGTCGCGCTTGGTCGGCTATGCGGATGATGTTGCGGCTCTGGTCGCCGGACGTACCGTTGAACAAGCGCAACTTAGGCTAGGTATGCTAATGCACCAAGTGAGGGACTGGATGACTACTCGCGGGCTCAGTCTAGCACTGGAGAAAACCGAAGTGGTCATCTTGACAAAAAAGAGAATCCCTAGAGTAAGGATGATCAGTATTGGAGATATACAGATCGAATCGAAGCCAGCGGTGGAGTACCTGGGGCTACTGATCGACTCGAAGATGAGTTTCTCTGAGCAAATCAGGGCAACGGCTGAGAAGGCTGCTTCGGGAATATCGGCCCTGAGTCGACTTATGGCCAACGTAGGGGGACCCAGCCCATCAAGAAGACGCCTCTTGATGAGTGCTGTAGGGTCAGTGCTACTGTACGGAGCAGAGGTATGGGGCGACGCTCTCAGCAAGGAGGTATACCGAAAACGATTGGCACAGGTACAGAGAAGAGGAGCACTGAGAATTGCATCTTCGTATCCAACAGTCTCCGACTCGGCGGTGAGAGTGATTGCAGGCGTGATACCTGTCGCCCTCCTTGCTAGAGAGCGCCGCGCTATTTACCTGCGCCGAAACGAGGATGCGAGGGAGATGGTTGTCCGCGAGGAGAGACAACGCTCGCTCAATGATTGGCAGCAGTCTTGGAGGGGTTGCACGAAGGGAAGGTGGACTGCGCGCCTCATCCCGGATGTGAGATCGTGGCTAAATCGAAAGCATGGTGAGACTGACTTCTATCTGACCCAGCTTTTGAGCGGGCACGGGTGTTTTCAGTCTTACCTGCACAAGATCGGCAAGTCACGGTCTCCCGATTGTCGGTTTTGCCCAGGAGAGGAGGACAATGCCTGTCACACATTTTTTGCGTGTACGAAATGGGCCAGGCTGCGAAGGGAACTCTACAGGGAGACGGGAGAGCTCACCCCGGATAATATAGTTGCGGTGATGCTCGAATCGGTTGACAAATGGAACCAGGTGGCACATTATGCTCGGGCAGTCCTAAAAGATAAAAGGGACTCACAGCAGCCGGAGGCGCTGGGGCTGGGGGATCGCTCTTCTGGCAATTCCTCTTCCCCCCTCCCCTCCCGCTAGGAAAGGGACTCCCCAGCTTGAAGGCGCCCCACGGCGTAACAAAACGAGACCTGGCCCGAAGTAATGTGTCAAACGGTTCCAGGCTAGGTTCTCAGATTGACAGGGGAGGTGTTTAGTGGGTAGTCCAAAGGTATCCTCCATGGGAGTCCCACACTGCCAGACTCGGCGGGCATAAATGCCTTCACCTCCCTACCACAAAAAAATAAAAAAAATAAAAAAAAATGCCCCGTCGAAGACCCTGTGCGGCAAGCATCCGGTGTACTGGTGGTCTACTGAAATCGCTAAATAGCGGAGGGAGTTTCACGAGCTTCGCCGTGAGGCTCAACGGGCGCGGAACCGTGACGAGGCATGCAACCAGGTGGCAGCATATAAGTCGGCCAGAAAATGCCTTCGCAAGCTCATCAACAGTAGCATGGCTCGCTGCTGGCAAGAACTAGTGGACAATGTGAACAAGGATCCGTGGGGCCTTACGGAAGCCTTGTATACATGACGCGGAAAAGATGGACGCGATAGTGCGGGGACTCTTCCCTACCCATCCCGTCCGTGTTGACGCTGTCTATGGTGAAACAGCAGTAGAGTACCCACTCTTTACACAGCTGGAACTGGAGGAGGCAGTCCTATCCTTGAAAGCGAGGAAGGCTCCAGGTCCAGATGGTGTTCCAGCTGAGGAGTTGCGGCTCGTCTATCACCATTGTCCTGACTTGCTGCTCAGCACATTCAACGCTTACCTACGGGACGGGGTTCTCCCGGTACCATGGCAGGTGGCGAAGCTCGTGCTGATCAGCAAGGGGAAGGGAAACCCCGGATCGCCGTCTGCATACCGCCCGTTATGCATGCTAGACACGGCTGGGAAAGTGCTAGAGAAACTCATCAAGGGAAGACTCACTGACGCGATTCGTGCTGCGTGGGACCTATCTCCTCGGCAGTACGGCTTTAGAGCAGGACGTTCTGCCATTGATGCGATTGCAGAGGTGGTGAACGCGGTCCAAAAGGCAGAGGCATATAGTCGCACCAATGGACGGATCGTCCTGTTGGTGACACTCGACGTCAGGAATGCCTTCAACTCCGCTAGATGGGTGGATATTCTGGACACGCTGGAAAACTCTTTTCAAGTTCCAGAATATCTAATGCGGCTTTTGAGGAACTACCTAAGGCACCAAAGCCTACTCTACGACACGACACAGGGTCAACGAAGGATGGAAATTACATCGGGTGTTGCCCAGGGATCTATCCTTGGTCCGGACCTGTGGAACGTGTCTTACGACGGGCTACTGAGACTTGAGATGCCAGATGAGTCGCGCTTGGTCGGCTATGCGGATGATGTTGCGGCTCTTGTCGCTGGACGCACCGTTGAACAAGCGCAGCTTAGTTTAGGTATGCCAATGCGCCGAGTGAGGGACTGGGTGACTGCTCGCGGGCTCAGTTTAGCACTGGGGAAAACCAAAGTGGTCATCTTGACAAAAAAGAGAATCCCTAGGGTAAGGATGACCAGTATTGGAGACATACAAATCGAATCGAAGCCAGCGGTGAAGTACCTGGGGCTACTGATTGACTCAAAGATGAGTTTCTCTGAGCAAATCAGGGCAACGGCTGAGAAGGCTGCTTCGGGAATATCGGCCCTGAGTCGACTTATGGCCAATGTAGGGGGACCCAGCCCAGAAGACGCCTCTTGATGAGTGCTCTAGGGTCAGTGCTACTGTACGGAGCAGAGGTATGGGGGAGCACTTAGAATTACATTTTCGTATCCTACAGTCTCCGACTCGGTGGTGAGAGTGATTGCAGGCGTGGTACCTGTCGCCCTCCTTGCTAGAGAACGCCGCGCAATTTACCTGCACCGAAACGAGGATGCGAGGGAGATGGTTGTCCGCGAGGAGAGACAGCGCTCGCTCAACGATTGGCAGTAGTCTTGGGTGAATTGCACGAAGGGAAGGTGGACTGCGCGCCTCATCCCGGACGTGAGACCGTGGCTAAATCGAAGGCATGGTGAGACTGACTTCTATCTGACCCGGCTTTTGAGCGAGCACGGGTGTTTTCAGTCTTACCTGCACAAGATCGGTAAGTCACGGTCTCCCGATTGTCGGTCTTGCCCAGGAGAGGAGTACAATGCCTGTCACACATTTTTTGCGTGTACAAAGTTGGTCAGGCCACAAAGGCAACTCTACAGGGAGACGGGAGAGCTCACCCCGGATAATATAGTTGCGGTGATGCTCGAATCGGTTGGCAATTGGAACCAGGGGGCACATTATGCTCGGGCAGTCCTAAAATATAAAAGGGACTCACAGCAGCCGGGGGCGCTGGTGCTGGGGGATCGCTCTTCTGGCATTTCATCTTCCCCTCTCCCCTCCCGCTAGGAAAGGGACTCCCCAACTTGAAGGCGCCCCACGGCGTAACAAAACGAGACCTGGCCCGAAGTTATGTGTCAAACGGTTCCAGGCTGGGTTCTCAGGTTGACAGGGGAGGTGTTTAGTGGGTAGTCCAGTCGCGCATGGGAGTCCAACACTCTGTGCAGAGATAGCATTCACCTCCCTACCACAAAAAAAAATTTGGCTTACAATACAACTACTTTCCAAGAACTAGAAATCAGACAGCAGTTTCGTTGTAGGTGATGAACACTCCTCAGGAGCTGCCACACGCCATCACCTACAGGGCAGCTCGACCGCGTGGTCCCAAGGTGGGTATTGGACTTTATATACATGTGGAAACATACCCAACATGCAAGTTATACGAGCTGTAAGCTTCCACATAGACTGTGGTTGTCAACTACAAAGTGTTGAGAATAATGGTGCCAGTCTCCTAAGTGAAAGAACCACTTATTCTTTCACCCGGGCCATCTTTGACTATCAACATAATAGCACATGTTCTTGGCCTGATGGAGACCAGCGTTTTCAGCATGGGAAACGCTGTTTGCTGGCACCAGCCCTATGCTGCAAACGCTGGTCTCCATCGGGCCAAGAACATGTGCTATCATGTTGATAGTCAAAGATGGCCCGGGTGAAAGAATAAGTGGTTCTTTCACTTAGGAGACTGGCACCATTATTCTCAACACTTTGTAGTTGACAACCACAGTCTATGTGGCAGCTTACAGCTCGTATAACTTGCATGTTGGGTGTGTTCCCACATGTATATAAGGTCCAATACCCACCTTGGGACCACGCGGTCGAGCTGCCCTGTAGGTGATGGCGTGTGGCAGCTCCTGAGGAGTGTTCATCACCTACAACAAAACCGCTGTTTGCTGGCACCAGCCCTATGCTGGAAACGCTGGTCAAGAGCATGTGCTATCATGTTGATAGTCAAAGATGGCCCGGGTGAAAGAATAAGTGGTTCTTTCACTTAGGAGACTGGCACCATTATTCTCAACACTTCGTAGAAATCAGAGCCTATTTGGGATGCTGCTTTATTTCTTTTGTTAATTAGAACACATTCATTTCTCGCTTCTTATGCTTGAACATCCTTTTATTTAATTAAATTAGAGAATAAATTTTTGAACTTAATTCCTTTCACATATTTGTTGTATATATAAATATATATCTTGTTTTTGAACAGATTCGTTTTTTAGGGTTTTGTACTAAAATACAAAACCCTATTGCAATCACGACCTGTGTCCGTCTATCCGTCCGTCCGTCCGTCTGTATGTCACAGCACTTTTTCTCGGAAACTATAGGGGCTACAGCCATGAAACTTTGTAGAAAGGTCAGAAGTGGTGACCTCTTGAAAGTTCAAGGGTGGAAAATTTTTTCAAAGGCGTTTAAGGGGGGCTCCCCATATAGGGGGGTGACCCCTCAAACAAAAATTTTCACCATTGGTAGTCGAGTAGGGTGTCATTGGAAAGGTCTCAATGAGATCTTTTCAAAACAAGTCTTAAAATTGTCTTATAAGCACCAAGGGGGGCAGGGTAAGGGGAAATGTACGAACTTTTCGCGTACCCCCCCCTCGCGATTGGACACCTTCCATCCGAAAAATCTGAAAAAAATCATGAATGTAGGCCTTAATGAGTACAACAACAACAAATACATGGGAAGTCGAAATTCACTCAACTTTGTTAGTAATAGTATGATTTATCGATTTTGTGTTTTCTTGAATAAAATCTAAACGGTACCTTTAAACTCAACAAAATTTAGTTAAGAGATGACTATTTACAAGATTGATCTTTTTGGAAAGTTTTATAAAGATCGAATAGTATTTACCGAAGTTATAGCGATTTGAATTTTCGTGTATTACTATGGAGCAATATGCCCTGTATTACTATGGAAACATATTGCTATGGAGCCATATGCGCTTTTTACCGACTTAGACACTACAGCTTTGCTAGAATTTGCATGGAAATTTCAGGAGTGATAGGTATCATGAAGATGAGTACATACAATTGAAACAAGTCAAAGAGGCTGGAGAGAGCTCCTAGCTAAAGGGCTTTGTAACCATTTTAGGATTCGAAAAAATAGGCCATGAATCGATGATTACAGTACAGAAGAGTGGCCCCTGAAAAAAAATTTCATGAAAGGTAGCCGATTTGAGTATCAATTGAAAGTTCTCTATGAGAGCTTTACAAAACAGTTCTTAAACTGACAGTTTTTGCTTCAGTGGGGGCACAGGGGGTGGGGGGGAAATACATGAAAAATGTGTTTCCTCCCTCGCGAATGGACACCCGTGATCTTAAAAAAATCTGAATAAATTATCAAAGGAGATATTTATGGGTATAACTATAACAAATACCTCAGAAGTCAAAATTCGTTCAACTTTGTTAATAATAGTATGATCCTCGAATTTCACATTTTCTCCAATTAAATCGTCTTTGACATGTTTCTTGATTTTATTCGTTGCTGGTTACTGCATTTTGTAAGTTGAGTACAAAACCCTTCTGACATGAGCATAGGTCTGTCTACCCAACTTGTTTTACTCTGTTAATTAGCAAATGAAATTTTATGTGCGATGGGATGTAATTTACATGTATAATATATTATATATTTTTAAGTTCCGCTTTAGTGGTTTTACACGTACATTTAAAAAAAAAACACACCCGATTAAAATACAATCAAAATTTATCTGGGATTATGCAATGTTTTTTTGTGTGTTAAATGCAGTTTTACAATCAAAACAAACTCATAGCGGTTCTCCTATTTCTTAGTCTTGGGCTCCTTATAGTATGTTATGTATATTGTTTTCTTCATCGCTTTTTTAAGTGTGATTTAGAATTACTAACGACTATATTTTCTTTAAATTTTCAATTTTTGTGATTATTCTTTTGTCTTTATTTCATCTTCCGTGATTCTTATTTTATTTTTTTTTTGTTTTTGCGTTTTTTCCCCTTTGGTTTGCTATTTTATTATCTATATATATATATATATATATATATATATATATATATATATATATATATATATATATATATATATATATATATATATATATATATATATGTGTGTGTGTGTGTATGTTTTTGCGTTTTTTGGGTGTGTTTTATTGGCTTACAGGTTGTTTTCCTTTGCTTTGACTTTCGGTTAGTTAGACTAATTGGAAAGATCGGGTGAGATCATTAGTAAGGGAGGGTGCAATACCTTGGTTAGTTAATGGGAGTCGACTTTCAGGAGACATTTCGCGTTGGGTTTCGTTAACTGTAAGGACGGGAATGTGCCGATCGTCTGCTTGAGGACTATTTATTTGTAAGGCTATAGCTTTTCCTGGTGTGGTGTGCTCTGCATGGCGTCGGAATTTTAGCAGTCGCCAACCAAAGTATGTGAAAATTATTGAGCTAGAGATTGCAGTTAAGCTAATTGAGGCTGTGGAAAGGTGTGAGTGTTTTTTGGAAGACTCATTGAATTTTATTTGCTCAAGATGGGTATAGATTTCATTCAACCCCCGTGCACTAGCTTGGAATTGATATTCTTTTCCTTTAGTTGTTATACGCTGCAATTTGTTGATTTTTGGGCTTACACTGAGGATTGCGAAATCTAAGTCCAATATCCGTGAGTGCTCTCCGCTTCGTAATGTATGAACATCACGTTGATTTGAATAGTACAGGGGGTATTAAGAGTTAGGATACTCTGACCAACCAGCTTGCTTGTAATGATGCCTGTATTGTAACGGACGCGAATAGGAGTTTTCTCTTCCAGGAAATAAACGCAGCTCGATTTTGTTAGTGAATTCGTTATACTAGTGCTGATGTCGAGGGGGAGTTCATTCCGTAATTTGAGATGGTTGTGTAAAAGAGAGATTACGTCATTCGTAGTCGGTGGTGATTGGATGATTAGTGTAGACGAAGGTGCTACGCACAGCTCACCTATTTGGGGGTGTTTAATTTTCTTGTGATTCGAAGCATCTGTCAGGGAAAAGAATAATTGGGTGCTAATATTACTAGCGATGTAGGTGAACTCCACGGAAGGTATCAGCAGGTAGGAATTGTTTGCTTTGATGGAAGAAAGATGGGTTTGGTAGAGCTTCATTACTGGCAATTCGAATAGCGGTAATTTGATGACAACCACCAGTTTAGTTTAAATTTTGAAATGCTACAGAACTGCAGTTTGCGAAAGGATTTTCTCACAAAAATAAGGCATTTATTGCCCGGTTTGGTATATACCTCGTGCAGTTTTTTGTTCGAAATTAAAAGAAGATGATTTTGGTTATCTTGAATAGAAACGACTATTTTGATGATTGGCCGTTGGCGAGCATCAATTTCCAAAAGTTGTGCCAACAAAGAGGTTAGAACCAAATTCCTGCGTTCCGCTGCAAAAAGCTTGTCGGTCGTTATTGACATGTCTTTGATCTGCATTCCTAGCTCTGTTTGCCTGCTCAGTACATCGGCCAATGGTTTGTGGATCTCTTCCAAAGAACTGTTTACTATGCTGATCCTTTCTTTTTCCAATTAAACCAATTCCTTCTCCTTATCCTCCAATGTATTCCAACGACTGTAGAGCTCCTTCTCACTTTCATCGTCCATCGTACCAAACGGAGCATGCAGAGGCCTGACCACTCCATCGAAAAATGATCTCTTTGATCTTCTTTTTACAAGAGAGTCTAGTAGCGCTTGCGAACGAATTTTGAGATTTCGACCAAGCTATGGACATGTCTTAATTGCTCAGCGCAACCTTGGTTTCTACCAACACAGAGTAGTTTAACAAGGTATTCGGGACGCTTGGCCATATTTATCTGATCCTAAATCTCGCCTGAATTGAGCACAATATTCCAAAAACTGTGGTAGCTTAAAAGTTCATCGATATTTTCAAACAGGATCCCTTGGTTGTCTAGTCTCTCAACGGAATATGAAAGTTGATCCGCAATGGCCCTTGATAAAATGCTGGTCAGGGATAAAATAATGAAAAGAGTGGCCATTGCTAAAAGCGGGGGAAGAGGAGAAAAGAAAAGAAATTGATACCGTTTACTCGAAGTAGTGCTTAAGTCTATTGTTATGGACATTGACAATTTTTTTCCAATCGCAGTATTTGTATTCACCGGAAAAGCCACGCTCTTAACCTCGTATGGACCAGTCCATACTTGTGCTAGCTTGTGCTTACGACTGTCATTTTTTAGCAAAACCCTGTCGCCAACATGGAAACTAACAGGTTTTACTTTATCATCGTAGTTAGCTTTAGAAATAATTTTACTTTCTAATGTATTCTGTCGTGCTAAAACGTACATCTTCTGTAGTTTGTGCTTCAATAGTGAGTAGTAGTTTTTATGGTTGTACAAGGGTGCGGGTTCCCTTTTTAAACTTGACGGAACGTCAGAAGTGAAACCGTAAAGACAGTCCATTGGTGAAAGTTTTGTGCTGTCATGCTCACTGTTATTGTACATAAAAGCAGCAGTACACAGGTATTGATCCCAGGCCTGCAGGTTGTCATCCACCATGGATCGTAGATTCTCTATAAGGGGTCTGTGAGCTCTTTCCAACACTCCATTAGATTGGAGATGGTACGCTGTGGTCTGCATTTTCTTTATGTTAAGCAGCTTGCATACTTGCTTAAACAATTCCCCCACGAAATTTGCCCCCTGATCCGTTATGAGGTGTTTGGGTCTTCTATACCTCGTCACTATCTCATCATCGAATATCTTGGCCATGGTTTCATCTTCCGCGTTTGGTAAAGCATACCAATCTACAAATTTGGTTAAATTGTGTTGGAATGTCAGTATGTACTTGTTACCGCTGGAGGTCTCAATCAGAGGTGCCACGATATCCAGGTATACCTTATCGAATGGCCCCTTCCGCAATATCGGAAAAAACCATTGGCATACGATTTTGGGGTGAAGTCTTCATAACTTGGCATTTCTTGCAAGTTTGAATATATTTTTTAATATCCGCTAGCATTTTTTTCCACTTATAAACTCTCCGAATTCTCCTGTAGGTCTTCGCGGTGAGTGCCGCCTTTATCTCTTCCAGCGTGGTGACATTCATGATCCCCGGTAATCTGCTCTCTTGTAGGGATTCAATGCTTGAATTCGTTACTGTGGTGCTTGCAGTTTTTTCGTTGTCTGTCCGCGTAACACTCGGTATTGGCTCCACCACTGAGCTCGCTTGGGGTTGATCAACCGGATCCCGTTATTTCTTTGCCCGCGTTACCGCATTACATTGATAGTTGCCGTCTGATTGTTCATCGGTATCTTGGGGAATCCGAATCAGGGCGTCAGCATTTGTATTGTACTTGCCTGGTTTGGATTCAATGTGAAATTAGAACTCGAATAATTTATGGTGAAATTTTACAAACCGTGTAGTGGGATCCTTCACATTGAATATGCCTTTAAGGGGTTTATGATCCACGTAGGTCGTAAATTACCTCCCCTGTAGATAACATCGAAAGTTTTTAACTGCCCACAGCATAGCAAGTAATTCCCTTCCAATAGTAGAGTAGTTGCACTCGGCCTTGTTCAGGGTTCGACTAGCATAAGCTATTGGCTGGTCTTTCCCAATTTCTCCTTGAGACAAAACAGCTCCCAAAGCTTTACAACTCGCGTCAGTCGTGAGATTAAATGGCTTAGAGAAATTCAGATGGGCTAGCAAAGGAGGTTCTATGCATTTGTCGGTCCAGATAAACCGAGCATCTTTCCGTAACAGGTTTATGAGAGGCTTAGCCACCTTTGTTTTTTTTTTTTTTGCTGTAGGGAGGTGAAGACATTTACGCCCGCCGAGTCTGGCAGTGTGGGACTCCCATAGAGGATACCCTTGGACTACCCACTAAACACCTCCCCTGTCAATCTGAGAATCTAGCCACCTTAGAAAAGGTAAGTATGAACTTACGATTGTAATTTACTTAACCTAAAAATGACTGAAGCCTACGGACTGTTGTGGGTACAGAAAAATTGCGCACGCAGCTAGTTTTAATCGGGTCTAGCCAGGCACCAGTTTGAGAATAAATGTATCCCAAATATACTTCTTCAGGACGGAGGAATTGGCACTTCTCTGGCTGAAGCTTGTCTTGTGTTCAGCCTTAGTCTTTCAAAAATCTTCCTTAGCTTACAGATGTGGTCCTGTAAGTTCATCTAAGTACACAAAGCAATCGAAACCTTGTAAACCCGTTAGGATGTAGTTCAGCAGTCTCTGAAATGTAGCGACTGCCCTCTTCAAACCAAAAGGCATCCGCTTGAACTCATAGTGTCCATAGTTCGTACTGAATGCTGTTTTTTGTCGATTTTTTGGTTTGGCCAGAACTTGATGATAACCACTAGCTAAATCCAGTGTGCTAAAATACCTTCAGTGTCCAAGCTGGTCAAGTATATCTTCTATGCGAGGTAATGGGAAAGCGTCACCTATTGTTTTTTCGTTCAGTTTCCTGAAATCAACAACTACTCGCCACTTCTTTACTCTATCGGCTCCTACCTTCTTGGGTACGACCAAGAAGGGGAAGTTCCAGGGGCTCTTACTTGGTTGGATGATATCGCTTTCCAACATTACCTTCAGTTGTTCGTTGATTATGTCCTTCTGTGGCTGACTCAGCCAGTACATTTTTTGGTTCATCGAGGCCTGGTCAATCAATAACGGATATTCGTGGGTGATTGCTTTCGTACAACTCAGCTTGTCTCCAGGAAGGAAAAAAATATCGTTGAACTCCTGACACAACTGAGTGATGACGGTTCTTTCCTCAGGATTACTATGTTCGAAAAGTGTGACCTCCTACTTCAACAACGCATTGTGCATCACATTTTCTGAAGAATCGGAGTATATGAGCTTAGAAGCTTCTCTCTCCAAGTGATTGTTTGATGGACCCGTTATTGCCTCCGAGGCGACATAGCGTATATGTTTAATTATAGAGTCTAAACCGGATTTAGCCTGATGTCCTTCCCCGCGCAAAACGTTTAACCTACTAACAGAGTATCTATTCATTTTCTCTGGCTTCAAACTAAGTTGCGTTGGTGTGAACGGAGAACTACCACTTTTTTTGTGGTAGGGAGGTGAATGCCATTTATGCACAGATTGTGGGACTCCCATGCGCGACTGGATTACCCACTAAACACCTCACCTGTCAACCTGAAAACCCAGCCTCTCGTTTTGTTACCCTGTGGGGCGCCTTCAAGTTGAGGAGTCCCTTTTCTAGCAGGAGGAGAGAGGGGAAGAGGAAATGCCAGAAGAGCGATCCCCTGGCCCCAGCCCCCCCAGCTGCTTAGAGTCCCTTTCATATTTTAGGACTGCCCGAGCGTAATGTGCCAGCTGGTTCCATTTGTCAACCGATTCGAGCTTCACCGCAACTATATTATCCGGGGTGAGCTCTCCCGTCTCTCTGTAGAGTTTCCTTCGCAGCCTGACCCATTTTGTACACGCAAAAAATGTGTGACAGGCATTGTCCTCCTCTCCTGGGCAAGACCGACAATCGGGAGACCGTGACTTACCGATCTTGTGCAGGTAAGACTGAAAACACCCGTGCCCGCTCAAAAGTTGGGTCAGATAGAAGTCAGCCTCACCATGCCTTCAATTTAGCCACGGTCTCACATCCGGAATGAGGCGCGCAGTCCACCTTCCCTTCGTGCGATTCACCCAAGACTACTGCCAATCGTTCAGCGAGCGCTGTCTCTCCTCGCGGACAACTATATCACTCGCATCCTCGTTTCGGTGCAGGTAAATAGTGCAGCACTCTCTAGCAAGGAGGGCAACAGGTATCACGCCTGCAATCACTCTCACCGCCGAGTCGGAGACTATTGGATACGGAGATGCAATTCTCAGTGCTTCTCTTCTCTGCACCTATGCCAAACGTTTTCGGTATACCTCCTTGCCCATACCTCTGCTCCGTACAGTAGCACCGACCCTACAGCACTCATCAAGAGGCGTCTTCTTGATGGGCTGGGTCCCCCTACATTGGCCATAAGTCGACTCAGGGCCGATATTCCTGAAGTAGCCTTCTCAGCCGTTGCCCTGATCAGAGAAACTTATCTTTGAGTCGATCAGTAGCCCCAGGTACTTCACTGCTGGCTTTGATTCGATTTGTATGTTCCAATACTGATCATCTTTACTCTAGGAATTCTCTTTTTTGTCAAGATGACCACTTCGGTTTTCTCCAGTGCTAAACTCAGCCCTCGAGCAGTCATCCAGTCCCTCACTCGGTGCATAAGCATACCTAGCGTAAGTTGTGTTTGTCCAACGGTGCGTCCAGCGACAAGAGCCGCAACATCATCCTCGTAGCCGACCAAGCGCGACTCATCTGGCATCTCAAGTCTCAGTAGCCCGTCGTAAGACACGTTCCACAGGCCCGGACCAAGGATCCCTGGGCAAAACCCGATGTAATTTCCATCCTTCGTTGGCCCTGTGTCGTGTCGTAGAGCAGGCTTCGGTCCTTTAGGTAGTTCCTCAAAAGCCGCATTAGATATTCTGGAACTTGAAAAGAGTTTTCCAGCGTATCCAGAATATCCACCCATCTAGTGGAGTTGAAGGCATTCCTGACGTCGAGTGTCACCAACAGATCGATCCGTCGCTTGGTGCGACTATATGCCTCTGCCTTTTGGACGGCGTTCACCACCTCTGCAATCGCATCAATCGTAGAACGTCCTGCTCCAAAGCCATACTGCCGAGGAGATAGGTCCCCAGCAGCACGAATCGTGTCAGTGAGTCTTCCCTCGATGAGTTTTTCTAGCACTTTCCCAGTCGTGTCCAGCATGCATAGTGGGCGGTATGCAGACGGCGATCCAGGATTTCCCTTCCCCTTGCTGATCAGCACGAGCCTCGCCACCTTCCATGGTACCGGGAAGACCCCGTCCCGTAGGCAAGCGTTGAATGTGCTGAGCAGCAAGTCAGTCTCAGTCGGAATACCATCTGGACTTGGAGCTCTCCTCGCTTTCAATGAGAGGACTGCCTCTTCCAGTTCCAGCTGTGTGAAGAGTGGACACTCGACTCCTATTTCACCATGGACGGGATGAGCGGAGAAGAGTCCCCGCACTATCACGGCCATACTTTCCGCATCATGTATACAAGGCTTCCGTAGGGCACTAAGCTTCCCCATGACCAGCTTGTAGCCAAGGCCCCACGGATCCTTGTTCACTTTGTCCACTAGGTCTTGCCAGCAGCGAGCCTTGCTACTGTTGATCAGTTTGCGAAGGCATTTCCTGGCCGACTTATATGCTTCCACCTGGTTGCATGCCTCGTCACGGTTCCGCACCCGTTGAGCCTCACGTCGAAGCTTGTGACACTCCCTTCGCTTTCCAGCGATTTCAGTTGACCACCAGTACACTGGGGGCTTGCCGTGCCGGGGTCTTTGACGGAGCATAGAAGCGCAGCAAGTAGTCGTAATTATGCTCATAGTAGAGTTCACCACGAGCTGCTGGTTCTTCCGTCCCCTCCGAAGCTCCCTGCAGCGGCTCACCTGCTGTGAGAACCTTGACGAACCTCTCGACGTCCATTCTTCCGATGTTCCATCCAGTTATAGAAGGCCGAGAGCACGGACGTCGTGAGACAGCATCACTTATCTCAAGCAGAATGTACTTATGACCACTGGCTGAGTAGTCCTCTAATACTTTCTAGTTGTGTATCCTCCGTACTAAGGACTCCGAGGCAAATGTCACGTCCGGTATGGTTCCCTCACAGCCAATACGGCAGAAAGTTGGCGCGTTTCCGGAGTTTAGTACGACGAGGGCCGTCCTGGCCACCATTTCCAGGATTCGTTTTCCCCGCAGATCCATCTGAGGCATGCCCCATTCGATTGCTTTAGCGTTGAAGTCGCCCCCAACGACCACTTTGCCCTCTGCGTTCGAGACAGTGCCCTCCAAAGCATTAAGCTTGGCTTGGAAAGATGATATCGATTCGTTCGGCGTTAGGTACACACTAGAGAAGGTGATCCCTGAGCACCGAACCCACACGAAACCATCCCCCCATCCACAACTCTCCGCCTGAAGTCACTGTTCCGAACCCAGGTGGCGGCAGTACCAGTTTCATCAGAATACCATAATGCAGGACTTTTATCATGGTGTTGCTCACTCAGCAGCAAGAAGTCGGCTTTCCTGATCCTCGCAAACTGCTCAAGCAGATTCTGGGCGGTTGAACTGCGGTGTACGTTTAGTTACAGGATGCGGGTTATCGAAGCTCTGATTTTGCCTTGGCTAGGGCTTCCTGGAACATCCGGCATTTTCCTGATCCCAAGACGTGTCCAAAATCAAGTTTTGGATCAGCATCGTTGCAAAGAATACAGTGTGCCTCTTTTGTACACCCTTCTCTTTTATGTCCCATTTCACCGCATTTGTAACATAGGGATGTCCTATCGGGTCCTTTGCATACTTGTGTGGTGTGACCATAACCAAGGCATTTGAAATGTTGGAGAGGCGTTGCTCTTCGCCGTACTCTACAGACAACCCACCCAATTCGTACTTTGCCCTTGTTCAGGAATTGTTCGGCGTCCTTTTCGGTCAAGTCACCTATGGCCATGCGTTGTCCCCTGTTGTTTTCTGGTGTCAGTCTCGCTTTGATCCTTCCCACGCTAGGGAACTCCTTTTTGATGGCATCTTCTACCTCGGCCAGATCCGTCACGCAGTCTATATCTCGTATTTCGATCGTTGCCATCGGCTCAAGCGGGGCTATAGTTGCGCTTTTGCCGAGGACTTTCTTTACTGCGTCGCAGAATGCTTCCTTATTGCCGGCCTCTGCTCCAAATTCGACCAGTATGTGGCCCGACCGCGTTAGTCGTACTACTTTAATGGTAGAATTGGTGTCTTCGGGCCTTACGTTTCCCCTGATGTCCTGCAGTACCTCCGCGTAGGATCGGCCATCTTGAGGCTGCCGGGGTCTTCGTCGGGGCTTCTGCCTCTCCTGCTTTGCCGCAGGTCCTTTTTGAAATTGGGCATCCGTACGAACTTTACTTTCTGGCTTTTTTTGAAGGAGTTTTTTTGCAGCTTTCTTCGCTCCTTTTGTGAGCACTGTCTGGAACCCCCGATCTGGTGCTCCACGCCCTTTAAGTGCCTCTTCCTTCCTTCTTTTATCCCGATCTCCTTCGATTGGGCTAGACACCATTCTTTTATTGACGTTTAATGGTGGAGCTATCTGCGTGTCGCCTCTAGATTAACCAGCTCCTCCAATAGTGTTCAATGCAATCGAGGAGCTCCTCTAGTTCAAGGAGCCCTGCTTTGCTAATTTTTGGGGAGTCACATGCAGCTTGTATTCTGTTCAGAACATCTCCCGCTTTTCGGAGTAGTCTTTCTTCTTCGCATTGCTGGGCCGCAATCGTACCTTGCAACCATCCTTGGGAGAGGTTATCGCGTTCCGTTTCCGAGTGCAATACTTCCGGCACATTTTCAACTTTGGCGGTGCATTCACGCGGTGTCTGGTCACTCTTTGCTTTGAGGGCCGTAATCTCCTCCTTGGCTTCTGCATTTTTTATTGCAATGTCGGGATTTGTGACCCTTGCATCGGTCGCTTCGGTAACGATCGCAGCAGGGGCAATCGAATTTCCGGTGCTCTTTATGTTATCTCCCACCACTCGAACACCTGAAGTGTCCTGTAGAGTTTCCCGCTTCTCCTTAATAGGACGCTCGGGCGTTCGCATCATTTTTTGCTGTGCCCGAACGCCACAGGAATCTCAGTCTGTATTCTCCGTTTTTTGTCCGTCTTCACTGTCATTGTGTGAGTCTTCGTTTTTGTCGTTGTTAGTACCGCTCGCGATGTACTGTTGACATTTCTTTTTCTGGGTATTTGTGGTCTTCTGATTTTTTTGCTCCAGTTTTGTTGGGTCCCCCCTTTGAGCCACTATCCCGGTTCGTATGTGTAGTCGCCTTTTTGATCCCATGGTTATCTTTGCAGAGCAGGGAGGCCATGCAAAGGTTGGCACAAGCCCTTATGGGGACAAGTGCTCAGAACCAGCCCAGGGCTAATCGGGAGTCCGTCTCACCCGAACCTACACCACCAACCCAATGGTGCGAACTTCGAACGTACTCCGAGGCCTGCCAAGGTTTTACCGGGACGGAGACGGTATGATAGTTGAATTGGAGCCGTTCACACACGAGTTTCACCTCGGCGCTTCTGTGCAAAGCAACTAGGTCGAAACCATCACATCCGCCAGCCCAAAGCGTCGTTTCCAGTTCGTTGTCCAAAGCGTAGTCCAGATCCAATCAGAGTCGTTACCTGTCATCCCAGGAGGGAAACTCACGGCACCTCCCATATCCTCGGGTCCGTGGGGGCGGCGCTCCCCAAAAAATGCTAGCCTCCAAGAGTGTTCTCGTCGACCGGCATTCTCCCTGCGGGAATTTCCTCGGGTACGTTAGGGCGAAACTCCCCAAAGAATGCTAGCCTCCAAGAGTGCTCTTGTCGACCGGCATTCCCCCTGCGGGGCAGGAACTACCACTACATTTTTTGTTCGTGCAGGTAATTTAACAGCTTCTTTAAAAATGACCATCTGTGGCTTTTGTATCCCTTGAATCCTCTTTGGCAGAATTATGAGACACCACATGATTCCGACCTGTTAATAATGTCCCGTTCTGTGTCGCTCAAAACGACAACGCTTCGCCGTTATCAGATACCTCAGCCAAAACCTTGTAGCGAATATGTATCTCAAAATGTCCGTAAAGGACTTCAGGGATGCTCTGCTGCCTCGGCGAAGGAAGATGTTGATATCCGCCGAGAATGCCCTTGTCTGGGGACGCGTGAATGGGCTGGCAGGCTAGCATTGTGGTGTCGTGGGGCGGGTTCGTTCCCCCAGCACAAGGGCCCACTACAAAAGAATGTCGCATTCACGAATTCTTGGGTCTCGAAGAACGGGCGACCGAAGTCGAAAAATTGTAGGTAACTACATAGAGGGAAAATGACTTGTTCAGAGAACAAGTTGAACGAGTGAAACCAGACGGACTAAGGGAAACCTCGTCGTTACCCGACAATTCTCATGGCCCACAAATAAGAATGGGACAACCAGATGGTGGTGATGCCCCCGCGCACCCGCCCAACCGGATCAAGATCCATTAACGTTGCAGTGGCCATATAATTCCCTTCTGAGTAGAAAACTCATGCAACATACTTTGCATGACCCTTCCCATTTATATCATAGAGTTATGTGAGCGAATCACATTACCCTATGCTATAAAAAGGCACCTTGCCCGAGGCCACTCAACCCGCAAGAGTCCCTAAAACAAAATGGAGCTTAGAGCTTGCCCGATGACTGCATCATTTTTGGTGGGGAAAACCTTCTACCGTACCGGCTCCTAAACCCGGTCAGATCCGACGGAATGGAAAGACCGACGGTTCAATTTAAAATTCCATTATTTTTATTCAAATAAAATTCTATTGAATTTTAACAATCTACAGCAATTCATTTTGCCACACCTGCTCTGGTGCAAGTTTAAGTTGAATACGCGATAACGATAAAAAAAAACTAAAATTCAAGAAAAAATCTAAGAATTTGTAATCACGAGTACATATAAAATTTACCCACTCTCAAAAAAATAACGAACTTAATCAATGCTAATATGTGAATTAATTAATTAAAGGAATTGTGTTTGAATATACAAAAATTTAAAAGAAAGGAAACAGACGGGGTACTTACCCAGCCTTTTCAACGAGCGCTCGTTAACAAGGTGGGCAGGTCCTGGAAATTTCTTATTATTGATTTTATACTATCACTAATTCATTAGACTATTGATTTGCAAGACGATGATTCCCGAATACTCCCTAGTGTAATCACTCCTCCAATACGTTTAACAGTTTGTCAATTTGATTATTTTGATAAAACAAACGCATTAAAACGCTACTTTAGGTAATCCATCCGTTCAGAACGAAACGAAAAATTAAAAACAGCAATACTACCAATCGATTTCGACATAATAATGAGGCAGGTGTTATACATATACTGTCATTGTTCCCTGATTCGCGGAATGCACCGTCGCTTGCATCAATCTCTATGATGATCCCTAATCGGGACACTATGTACGACCTACAACGGGAAATGTTTTCAATGGAGCTCACAACAACTATCGCGCGACTCGCTTAATTTTGTCCCACTAACGGCACACATATCTTCAAAACCCGTTGCTCAACAAGTATAAATATAATATAATTTATATGTCGATTATTTTCCAATGTTTACTAATTAACACAAAAAAGATACACATTTATTTCCTTTATACATTGGATTATATTAAAAGAACTTCCGTAGAATAGCTATTTTCGACGCCTTTTTGACGTCTTCTTCAGTACAGTTGATCTTATTCTAGGTTCCTGAAATTTATACTTTTAACTTTTACCATAATCTTATCTCAACAGTTTTATTGCTTTATTACTTACATATTACTTAATTACTATTCGTCTCCTATAATTAGTCTTAGCAGGCTGGAATTGCAATTTTCTTCGTCTTCATTCAGCCGTAGGTGCACAAGTACTCGGATTATCTCCATTGATTCAATAGCGTCTAATTTCCTTGGGTTAATTACGTTTTTTATTACACATACATTGCTAATATCCATGGGATGGTTTTCTTCCACGATATGCTTTGCTATCGCTGACCTAATCTGCGTATTCGGGCATTTTGTTGCAACTATCGCTTCTCTGATATGCTCGTTATATCTTACCGGTATGGTTCGCTTGGTTTGTCCAACGTATATTTTGGAGCAGCTTCCACATGTAGCTTTGTATATCCCGCTCATTTCGTCCATCATTTTCGGATCCTTACCAGATCCCAGCTGTGCTGTTGTTGTGAGATTACGACTCGAAGATACCATTTCAATTTTGTGCCTCTTGAGTATCTTGCTAATATTTCGCGAGTGTGCTGAGTATGTAACTGCTATCCTCTTGGGTGTTTCGACTAACGGTTGTAAGGTCGTAAGATTATTCCTTGACTGCTTTTGCGTTTTTCTTTTTATTATAGCTTCAATACATTCTTTGTCCTATCCGTTTATTTTTGCCGTACTTAGGATGTATTCTTTTTCGCTGTTGTACCTTTCACTGTTCAAAGGCGTTGTTACCAGACGATGGATCATGGCATGGTATGCTGCCATTTTATGTTGAAAACTATGCCCTGAATCGCTCGTAATTGTGCGTTGTGTACTAGTAGGTTTTCTATAGATATCAAATTCAATTTTACTATCGTTTCTGGTGAGTTTCAGATCTAAAAACGGTATTTTGCCGTTTTCTTTGGTTTCTATTGTGAATTTGATCTTCGGATGAATATTGTTTATGTTTTGGAATGTATTCTCTAGTTCTTCTTTTGGTATTATTGCGAGTATATCGTCCACATACCTTACCCAAAATCTAGGCATCAAACCTGCTTGTTCAATTAGACTTTCTATATGAGTCATGAAAACCTCACTCATAAGCGGTGATAACGGACTGCCCATAGCTGTACCGGATGTCGTCTTGAAGTATCTGCTGCTGAACGTGAAGTAGTTTTCATGCATGCTTAACCGCGCCAATTTTACCTAACATTTAATCTTCTCTGTCCACTCCCTGCTATTATCAATGCTCAAGAGCCACTTATCTAGTAAGTAGAGCGCTTCTTTTATTGGGACGCTAGGAAATAAAGATTTGACATCAAAGGATACCATGATCTCATCCTGTTTCAAATCTCTCACTTCTTGGACCTTTTGGATCAACCCTGATGAATTTATTACTGTTTTATCACTTGCGGTTTTATTTAATTTTTTGATTTCCTTGGCTAGCCATTTTGATATGTTATATGTTGGAGAATTAGTGTCTGTTATTAATTCGCGTACATCATTGTTGTTTTTGTGGATTTTAGGTTGTATGCGGATGCGCGGAAGGGCTGGATTTGGCATTCTCAGATTTCTTGTATTTATGACTTTTCGGCATTCTTTTAAAATTTTATCAACTCTTTTTATACAGTCTGGCAGAGGGTTACTTCTAGCTTCCATAAAATTTCCATTTTTTAGACAATTCAACACCTTTTCGTCGTGCTCGGCTTTGTCCATTACTACAATAGTGTTACTTTTATCTGCTTTAAGGTACCTCACTTGTTTACTTTTTAATTGTTTGATAATTTTATGTTCTTCGGATTTATATAATTTATTCTTTTTCGCCAACTCTTTCTTTACGTTGTTTCTAATATCTTCTTTGACTTCATTTTTAAGGTTCTTAATCCCCGTTTCTATGTCTATAATTATATCTTCTAGCGGATTACTTTTTGGCACAGCATACTTCAGTCCTTTATTAAGAAAGTTTAATTCCTCTTCACTGAAATCGCTCTTGGACTTATTGACTACCAAGTTAGGTATGATAAGTGGTTTACTTATTTGGCTATCCACGCTTATTTTTCCCCCATGCAAATTGTTGATTTTTTTGTTTTAAATGCTTCGTTTCCGCAATTTTTCACATAGAAAGGCAGTGTTAATTTTCCCCGTTGCTGTGACAATGTCTTCATTGTAGATTGTCATTTGCTTTGCTAATTCCAGGTGTACATTATAAGCATTGATTGTAACGGAATCTAATTTGCTGTAGAGGTATTTTACACTACCTTTTATTAAATTTTTTTCCACGAGCTTTTTTTGTTTATCAGATTTATCCAGGTGACTTCTCAGGAACACCATATGTGATTTTGGAGTAATGTTTTGTTTTAGACAGATTTTCAGGAACCTAATATCCTCTAAGATACCAGCAATTGATTTCTTCAATTGTAGTAACTTATTGTATATCGACTGCGACTTGGTTGTCATATTATATAATTTATATGTCGATTATTTTCCGATGTTTACTAATTAACACAAAAAAGATACACATTTATTTCCTTTATGCATTGGATTATATTAAAAGAACTTCCGTAGAATAGCTATTTTCGACGCCTATTTGACGTCTTCTTCAGTACAATTGATCTTATTCTAGGTTCCTGAAATTTATACTTTTTAGGGTTTTGTACTAAAATACAAAACCCTATTGCAATCACGACCTGTGTCCGTCTGTCCGTCTGTCCGTCCGTCCGTCCGTCCGTCCGTCCGTCCGTCCGTCCGTCCGTCCGTCCGTCCGTCCGTCTGTATGTCACAGCACTTTTTCTCCGAAACTATAGAGGCTACAGCCATGAAACTTTGTGGAAAGGTCAGAAGTGGTGACTTCTTGAAAGTTCAAGGGTGAAAAAATTTTTCGAAGGGGTTTAAGGGGGGTCTCCCCATATAGGGAGTTGACCCCTCAAAAAAAAATTTTCACCAATGGTAGTCGAGTAGGGTGTCATTGGAAAGGTCTCAACGAGATCTTTTGAAAACAGGTCTTAAAATTGCCTTATGAGTACCGAGGGGGGCAGGGGAAAGGGAAATGTACGAACTTTTCGCGTACCCCCCCCTCGCGATTGGACACCTTCCATCCGAAAAACCTGAAAAAAATCATGGATGTAGGCCTTAATGAGTACAACAACAACAAATACATGAGAAGTCGAAATTCACTCAACTTTGTTAGTAATAGTATGATTTATCGATTTTATGTTTTCTTGAATAAAATCTAAATGGTACCCTTAAATTCAATAAAATTTAGCAAACAGATGACTATTTATAAGATTGATCTTTCCTGAAAGTTTCATAAAGATCGATTTGTATTTAACGAAGTTATAGCGATTTGAATTTTCCTGTATTACTATGGAACAATATGCCCTGTATTACTATGGAAACATATGGCTATGGAGCCATATGCGCTTTTTACCGACTTAGACACTACAGCTTTGCTAGGATTTGCATGAAAGTTTCAGGAATGATAGATATCATGAGGATGACTACATACAATTGAAACAAGTCAAAGAGGCAGGAGAGAGCTCCTAGCAAAAGGGTTTTGTAGCCATTCTAGGATTCGAAAAAATGGGACATGAATCGATGCTTACAGTACAGAGGAGTGGCCCCTGAAAAAAATTTCATGAAACGTAGCCGATATGAGTATCAAATGAAAGTTCTCTATGAGAGCTTTTCAAAACAGTTCTTAAACTGACAGTTTTTGCTTCAGTGGGGCACAGAGGGGGGAAATACATGAAAAATGTGTTTTCTCCCTCGCGAATGGACACCCGTGATCGAAAAAAATCTGAAAAAATCATCAAGCGAGATATTTATGGGTATAATTTTAACAAATACCTCAGAATTAAAAAATTCTTCCAACTTAGTTAATAATAGTATGATCCTCGAACATGACGTGTTTCTTAATTTTATTCGTTGCTGGTTACGGCATTTTGTAAGTTGAGTACAAAACCCTTCTGACATGAGCATAGGTCTGTCTACCCAACTTGTTACTTTTACCATAATCTTATCTCAACAGTTTTATTGCTTTATTACTTACATATTATTTAATTACTATTCGTCTCCTATAATTAGTCTTAGTAGGCTGGAATTGCAATTTCCTTCATCTTCATTCAGCCGTAGGTGCGCAGGTACTCGGATTATCTCCATTGATTCAATAGCGTCTAATTTCCTTGGGTTAATTACGTTTTTTATTACACATTACAATGGCTAGCCAAGGAAATCAAAAAATTAAATAAAACCGCAAGTGATAAAACAGTAATAAATTCATCAGGGTTGATCCAAAAGGTCCAAGAAGTGAGAGATTTGAAACAGGATGAGATCATGGTATCCTTTGATGTCAAATCTTTATTTCCTAGCGTCCCAATAAAAGAAGCGCTCTACTTACTAGATAAGTGGCTCTTGAGCATTGATAATAGCAGGGAGTGGACAGAGAAGATTAAATGTTAGGTAAAATTGGCGCGGTTAAGCATGCATGAAAACTACTTCACGTTCAGCAGCAGATACTTCAAGACGACATCCGGTACAGCTATGGGCAGTCCGTTATCACCGCTTATGAGTGAGGTTTTCATGACTCATATAGAAAGTCTAATTGAACAAGCAGGTTTGATGCCTAGATTTTGGGTAAGGTATGTTGACGATATACTCGCAATAATACCAAAAGAAGAACTAGAGAATACATTCCAAAACATAAACAATATTCATCCGAAGATCAAATTCACAATGGAAACCAAAGAAAACGGCAAAATACCGTTTTTAGATCTGAAACTCACCAGAAACGATAGTAAAATTGAATTTGATATCTATAGAAAACCTACTAGTACACAACGCACAATTACGAGCGATTCAGGGCATAGTTTTTAACATAAAATGGCAGCATACCATGCCATGATCCATCGTCTGGTAACAACGCCTTTGAACAGTGAAAGGTACAACAGCGAAAAAGAATACATCCTAAGTACGGCAAAAATTAACGGATAGGACAAAGAATGTATTGAAGCTATAATAAAAAGAAAAACGCAAAAGCAGTCAAGGAATAATCTTACGACCTTACAACCGTTAGTCGAAACACCCAAGAGGATAGCAGTTACATACTCAGCACACTCGCGAAATATTAGCAAGATGCTCAAGAGGCACAAAATTGAAATGGTATCTTCGAGTCGTAATCTCACAACAACAGCACAGCTGGGATCTGGTAAGGATCCGAAAATGATGGACGAAATTAGCGGGATATACAAAGCTACATGTGGAAGCTGCTCCAAAATATACGTTGGACAAACCAAGCGAACCATACCGGTAAGATATAACGAGCATATCAGAGAAGCGATAGTTGCAACAAAGTGCCCGAATACGCAGATTAAGTCAGCGATAGCAAAGCATATCGTGGAAGAAAACCATCCCATGGATATTAGCAATGTATGTGTAATAAAAAACGTAATTAATCCAAGGAAATTAGACGCTATTGAATCAATGGAGATAATCCGAGTACCTGCGCACCTACGGCTGAATGAAGACGAAGGAAATTGCAATTTCAGCCTACTAAGACTAATTATAGGAGACGAATAGTAATTAAGTAATATGTAAGTAATAAAGCAATAAAACTGTTGAGATAAGATTATGGTAGAAGTTAAAAGTATAAATTTCAGGAACCTAGAATAAGATCAACTGTACTGAAGAAGACGTCAAATAGGCGTCGAAAATAGCTATTCTACGGAAGTTCTTTTAATATAATCCAATGTATAAAGGAAATAAATGTGTATCTTTTTTGTGTTAATTAGTAAACATTGGAAAATAATCGACATATAAATTATATAATATGACAACCAAGTCGCAGTCGATATACAATAAGTTACTACAATTGAAGAAATCAATTGCTGGTATCTTAGAGGATATTAGGTTCCTGAAAATCTGTCTAAAACAAAACATTACTCCAAAATCACATATGGTGTTCTTGAGAAGTCACCTGGATAAATCTGATAAACAAAAAAAGCTCGTAGAAAAAAATTTAATAAAAGGTAGTGTAAAATACCTCTACAGCAAATTAGATTCCGTTACAATCAATGCTGATAATGTACACCTGGAATTAGCAAAGCAAATGACAATCTACAATGAAGACATTGTCACAGCAACGGGGAAAATTAACACTGCCTTTCTATGTGAAAAATTGCGGAAACGAAGCATTTGAAACAAAAAAATCAACAATTTGCATGGGGGAAAAATAAGCGTGGATAGCCAAATAAGTAAACCACTTATCATACCTAACTTGGTAGTCAATAAGTCCAAGAGCGATTTCAGTGAAGAGGAATTAAACTTTCTTAATAAAGGACTGAAGTATGCTGTGCCAAAAAGTAATCCGCTAGAAGATATAATTATAGACATAGAAACGGGGATTAAGAACCTTAAAAATGAAGTCAAAGAAGATATTAGAAACAACGTAAAGAAAGAGTTGGCGAAAAAGAATAAATTATATAAATCCGAAGAACATAAAATTATCAAACAATTAAAAAGTAAACAAGTGAGGTACCTTAAAGCAGATAAAAGTAACACTATTGTAGTAATGGACAAAGCCGAGCACGACGAAAAGGTGTTGAATTGTCTAAAAGACGGAAATTATATGGAAGTTAGAAGTAACCCTCTGCCAGACTGTATAAAAAGAGTTGATAAAATTTTAAAAGAATGCCGAAAAGTCATAAATACAAGAAATCTGAGAATGCCAAATCCAGCCCTTCCGCGCATCCGCATACAACCTAAAATCCACAAAAACAACAATGATGTACGCGAATTAATAACAGACACTAATTCTCCAACATATAACATATCAAAATGGCTAGCCAAGGAAATCAAAAAATTAAATAAAACCGCAAGTGATAAAACAGTAATAAATTCATCAGGGTTGATCCAAAAGGTCCAAGAAGTGAGAGATTTGAAACAGGATGAGATCATGGTATCCTTTGATGTCAAATCTTTATTTCCCAGCGTACCAATAAAATAAGCGCTGTACTTACTAGATAAGTGGCTCTTGAGCATTGATAATAGCAGGGAGTGGACAGAGAAGATTAAATGTTAGGTAAAATTGGCGCGGTTAAGCATGCATGAAAACTACTTCACGTTCAGCAACAGATACTTCAAGACGACATCCGGTACAGCTATGGGCAGTCCGTTATCACCGCTTATGAGTGAGGTTTTCATGGCTCATATAGAAAGTCTAATTGAACAAGCAGGTTTGATGCCTAGATTTTGGGTAAGGTATGTGGACGATATACTCGCAATAATACCAAAAGAAGAACTAGAGAATACATTCCAAAACATAAACAATATTCATCCGAAGATCAAATTCACAATGGAAACCGAAGAAAACGGCGAAATACCGTTTTTAGATCTGAAACTCATCAGAAACGATAGTAAAATTGAATTTGATATCCATAGAAAACCTACTAGTACACAACGCACAATTACGAGCGACTCAGGGCATAGTTTTCAACATAAAATGGCAGCATACCATGCCATGATCCATCGTCTGGTAACAACGCCTTTGAACAGTGAAAGGTACAACAGCGAAAAAGAATACATCCTAAGTACGGCGAAAATAAACGGATACGACAAAGAATGTATTGAAGCTATAATAAAAAGAAAAACGCAAAAGCAGTCAAGGAATAATCTTACGACTTTACAACCGTTAGTCGAAACACCCAAGAGGATAGCAGTTACATACTCAGCACACTCGCGAAATATTAGCAAGATACTCAAGAGGCACAAAATTGAAATGGTATCTCCGAGTCGTAATCTCACAATAATAGCACAGCTGGGATCTGGTAAGGATCCGAAAACGATGGACGAAATGAGCGGGATATACAAAGCTACATGTGGAAGCTGCTCCAAAATATACGTTGGACAAACCAAGCGAACCATACCGGTAAGATATAACGAGCATATCAGAGAAGCGATAGTTGCAACAAGATGCCCGAATACGCAGATTAGGTCAGCGATAGCAAAGCATATCGTGGAAGAAAACCATCCCATGGATATTAGCAATGTATGTGTAATAAAAAACGTAATTAACCCAAGGAAATTAGACGCTATTGAATCAATGGAGATAATCCGAGTACCTGCGCACCTACGGCTGAATGAAGATGAAGGAAATTGCAATTCCAGCCTGCTAAGACTAATTATAGGAGACAAATAGTAATTAAGTAATATGTAAGTAATAAAGCAATAAAACTGTTGAGATAAGATTATGGTAAAAGTTAAAAGTATAAATTTCAGGAACCTAGAATAAGATCAATTGTACTGAAGAAGACGTCAAATAGGCGTCGAAAATAGCTATTCTACGGAAGTTCTTTTAATATAATCCAATGTATAAAGGAAGTATAAATGTTACGGAGCAAACAACTCAAGACTGGAGCAATCGCTCGGGCACCATTTCAAGATCCAACATTCTCCTTGAAGTCATATTTCGTAGATAGCTCAATCTGAAGAAGAAATTGCCGATCGAAAGCAAATACTTCAACCGACAACAGTCAGTCACAGATGATATCACTTTTATCTTTTCTTCAATCACCACTAAATCCATTCACGCCGGGCAAATGTATCTTTTTTTTAGCTTTCAATACAACAGTACTCAAAAACTTTTTCTTCTTCAGTCTCTCATAATTTTTCTATTCATTTGTAAACTTCAATGGGGACTCGAAATAAAAAAATTTCGTTAAACACTTTCATTTGTTGTCGTAAAGATAAAAAAATTCTTTTGCGAAAAGGAAGTTACAAACATTCTCCCGAATCCGAGCGAAGCGAAAATTCATCCAACAGCCCTCCAGGGTTCACGAAAGAAAAACCAATCACAGGCAAATGGGAATGCACAAACACCAGAAATCGTCCGCGCGACATGCCCAGAAATTTAAACCGACATTTTTCGACACTGAAAATCTTCAATTCACTTTGCCGGCGCGGTTCTCACCCGTCCACGCTGTGTGTCGGTTTTCAGCAGACTCCCCCTTTGTCCAGTTTGGATCCGTCCAAAACTTGTCTTCGCTTTCACATTCCGTGCCTACGAAAATTCTATCAGCTGTCCACCCAGCTGAATTCGAATGCATTCCATCATGTAATGCACTGATGCCCTGCACTAAGTCAGGGGTTCCACATCTTAAATTGTAATGGGCAGATTCAAATTTTTAACCAAAAGCCAGGATTTAATTGTAGTAGGGAAATTTTAACCAAACTAAAGAAATTACAAATGAAGTAAAGGAATTTAAATAAAGTGAAGAAAATTGACATGCTACGAACAAATTTACATAAAGGAAGGAAATAAAAATTTTAAATAGTAATAAAATTTAAATTTTATAGAAAAGATAATTAACGGGAACATTTAAATAGTTATGAAAATTTAAATTTTAATATAGAGGAAAATTAATATCAAGTTACATTTACTAATAACAATAGGAAGAAAAACTATTCTACTAGTTATAGAAAAAATTTACATATTTTTATTTTAAATCTGCCATTACAATTTAGATAGGAGAAAGGAAGGTTTTCGAACAGTTCGCTGGTATAACTGCTCGATTACTACAACCTGTTCATCATGTGAACCTTCCACCTCCACTTGGCTCTCTATAGGGACCAAGAAATCATTACTATTTACTTCCGTGCGAGGAAACGTCAGTGATTTACTTGGACCTTCGACATTACAGTTCGCCTTCCGTTGTACCAAGGGTTTTACCTTCCCCAAACGGGCTTTGCAAAGTGAGCTTACGCTGAACATATGTTGGGCATGTGTCTCTAATAGCTGACTTATTTATAATACTGACTTCAGCCCCGTATCTATAGTAAATATGGTCTTCTATTGTATTCCTAGATCTAGAGGCAGTGCAGCTGTTGCCAGACTAGTACCGCGATAAGTGCTTCCTTTGGTTTTTTGATTGTCCATGCACTCATGCGTGACCATTGCTTCCATCGTCGTTTCCGATTTGTGATTATTTGGCTGTTTAGTTAAAGTCGAGCCAGAGATTTCTGACTCGACCGCCCCTCGTTTTCCTAGAGCTTGAAATCCCACCGTTTCTTTTGGAGACAAGCTTCCAAATCATGTCCTCTGCAACCGCAACGATCACACTTCACCTGGACACTGTATACTCTTCGGTTCTCCTTACTGGCCCGATGGCTAGTGGAGGATTTTACCTGACAATCCTTTTGATCGTAACCATATTCCTTACAGGTGGGGCAATAGGGAGTATTCTTCCGAGAATAACAATTGGAGTATGTGTGGTCCCGTTTATGACAAAAATTACAATTAGTTCTCGGACCCTTGGTGAATTTTGATCATTTTGATTGAGGATCCTTCTCTGGTACTACGACCACTTGTGGGTGTCGCACAGGGATTAGGCAAGTTTATTGCCTGCCGAGGAGCCATCACGTGCTGGTTCGTCATCCAATTATTAAATGGGGGTTGAACTTGCGTCATTTGTGTTATTGTTTGTGATGCACTGTTCTGCAAAAAGAAAACTCCCTGTTGACGTATTCCCATATTCAGCCCCTTAGTTACAAGCTCCTCAAAGGTGCATTTCTCTTAAGTCAAAAGGTACTGGCAAAGATAAGGATTAACTACTCCACTTCAAAATGCATTCATCGCAAAGTCCTCTAATTATGCATTCAAAATTTTACTCGCATCCGATCCATATTTAACTGTTGCTGCTTCCTAGCAACGTTTGAGAATTTGCCTAAGACGAGCTGTGTAGGCTAGAATGGACTCCGAAGGAGTTTGCTTTGCTGTTATTAGACTAAATTTGCATAAACGCAGCGTGCTCCTGATTGCTAAGGCATTTCTATACCTGCTTACTGCAACCAATGAATGTTTGCAGATCAAGCACCATGGCGGGACTGGGTGCCCCAGAAAACAAGGGAATCATTTGTCCCACTAACTTTGCAACCTTTCCGTAATCTGCCACAGTGTTCGCAAAATCCTTGACTTTGGCTTCCTTATCCGTCATAGGAGGTGATTTCTGGTTAACAGTCAAATCCACGGACACACTTTAGGATGAGCTCACTCCCAATACCAATTTCCAGTCATGTGACGTAATTAAAGTTTTTAACGACTGCAAAAAATCTAACAAACTGGTATGGCCAAACGCACTCCCACTAAAATGTTTAATCTCTTCCCTGAACTGCGCTGTCTGTTCACGAAATTGATTGATCTGCTCTAAGCAGCAAAAATATAACTGATCAACAAAGTCAGTAAATTCACGAATTGACTCTTTATTCGTAGATGCAGGTTCTCGCTTAACCTGTGAGTCTGAACCAGGAGAAAGAGTTTCCCATTTATTTTTAGGGGTAGAAAGAGTTCTTCTACTTCGGAGCACTAGCCCGCAGTTTTTTTCTGGAGTTAATTGATGTACCTCCCTAGTATTCTGACGAACGTTGTTCATTCGTTCAAGTAACTAACGAATTCCTTTTCTCTTGGTTTTTTTTACTGCACCTACATCCTCCTTCAAGACTCGGATATTTCAAGGATGACCTCCCAGTTACAATCTTAATCTAAAGGACCACCTTCCAGGTATCAAATCGTGTAAATGAGTGTTATAACCTCAAGAGTGGTAAGGAAAGGTTCTCATTCCGTCTGAAACACCAATTATTCTATCCAATAGCTGGTCCCTCCACAAAACGTTCGTTATACTGGAGCTGTTCGGAATCAAAAACTGGCTGCGCCAATTGTTACGTGTAAGCAACCACCCTGCCTGTGCTGGCGTGATGATTGCACCTCACCACACATTACCACAATCCTTGATACCTAGAGGGGAATGGGTCTGTCCCTTAGAAATAAGAAAACTCTTTTTTCTTTTCCATAGAAACACAAAAGATATTTATTGTTGTTTGACAATTGGCTTTTGCATAATAATTTCAACGTCTGGAACCCATTTGGCCGGTAGCGCTCGGATTCTATCTGCCACCGCTAGCCTACTCCTTCGCTCCTCCTCGATTTGTTTCTTGGATGCCCTGGCCTGAGCTGCGAAGAACTCCCGCTCCTTGTCGGACTTCACGCCTCATGCGAGACGTCGTAGGTTGCCCAGAGCTTGCCGCAGCCTCACGTATCTGCCACCATACTTCGGATCCTCCGGGGACTTCCTAGCTGTGACATTCAGCGAGACTGTTGCGAATAACCAATAAGCAGCCGCGGACAATGGTCTGCAGTGAAGGGAGAGTCTCAGGACAAATACCTGAGTGTGAATGATCTTCACTGTGACATGACGAAATATATGGCGTCATCAATTATCCATATATCCTGGCAGTAGGTAAAATGCTATGGGAACGGAAACCCAGACAGAAAACCAAATCACGCAAGTCCACAAGGGGAACCAAATTACGGTGCAGGGGGTCGGATCCCCAGTGCCGGTGGCGGAGGTAGTGAGCGAGCAGGCTCCCGGCCGTCGTCATCCAGCGACTGCAATGTTATAGAAGTTGTGAACTTGGCTTCTGTAACAGATATAACTACAAGCAAACAGGACGCTAGCACGGAGAACCCTTTCAGGCAAAAACCGCTGTTGGCAAGAACACCGATAAAACAAGTCACCGGTTGCGGGGGGAGGCAGCAAACCCCAGAAACACTGTCAAAGTCAACATCACAGGTTAAATCATCGGAGACAGACCACAGACGGACTAACGAACGAAAGAAGGCAGAGTGCGTTGTGCAACCTGGCATCATTGTGGCCTTTGGGCGCAGTAGAAGGACTATGCGCACCCCGGAGCGTCAAGTCCAAGACGTACACAATCCGGATCAAGCTGCGACACCAACAGAGGCCAGTGTAAGACTGGGGGAGGGAGAAGTTTTGCCGTTGGCCGACGCCACTTCAAACGCGACCCAAGCGATAGAAGCAAAAGGGCTAGGAAAAGGGGGCCTCTCCCAAGAGGTGGCGCCAAACAACACAATCGCCCTTGACCGCGCCGAAGAGGAGCGGCTTACTGGGAAAGCGGGGACTATCGTCAAACAACTATGGGCTGCCTGCGAAGTTCAGAAAAACATAGGCAAGAGTGTCAAGAATGGCATTCTTGAACTGGAGGAGCTTTTTGGCCGCATAACGCACTACAGGCGGAGGTGGCTTGCAACCGAAAAGCACCAAAAAGCCACGCTCTCCCTCGAGGCATCAGTGGGTCCTAGCAGCAGCAAAAGAATGGCCGGTAGCCCAATTGAAGGCAACCGTGAGAAAAGGAGGAAGGACGAGACCATAAATGCAGTTGACACTCCAGGCGAGGAGTTTCATGTGGTGCGAAACAAGGCAGCGAAAAAAGTGGCAAAAAAGCTACTCCTAGAAAAAACAGACAAAGAGCTCAACCACGAAAAGAACAAAGAACCCCCCGATATACCGCAGAAAACAAAAAGCGAACCGCGGCGCAAACCCTTGCGTGAGGCACTGCTTATTAAACCCACTAAGGGCCGAACCTACGCAGATGTCCTCCAGGAAATTAAAGGAGCGGTCAAGCTAGACGACATCAAAACTGCCATCAAAGCAGTTCGAACAACCTGGACCGGTGGCCTGCTGGTGGAATTAGGGCCAGAGGCCACAAACAAAGATGCATTCCGTGACGCGGTTCAAAAGGTTCTTGGAGATGCGGCAACGGTTGCCTCGCTCGAACCAATGGCCACCCTGGAAATCAGGGTTCTCAACTGCGTCACGGACAAAGCTGAAGTAGAGGATGCCATCAGGAGGGAGTTCCCCAGCTTAAGTGAAGTCAAGGCAAGATTGACACGTAAAAACACAAGGGGGCAACGCATGGCTATCGTCGAACTAGCTGATAAAGACGCCCAGTAAATCCTGGCGAAGGGCAAAATTAAGATAGGTTGGGTAATCTGCAGGATACGGAGAAGAGCGATCCCTATCCGCTGCGTCAGATACTTCGAATACGGACACACCGCGTATGGCTGTAGGGGACCCGACAGGAGATCTCTGTGCTACAAATGTGGTGAAACGGGGCACAAAAGGAAGGAGTGCATGAACGAGGCAAAATGCATTCTTTGCAAGGATGCTAAGCTAGTACCCGGCGACCTCAAACATGAGCCGGGGACAGGGAGATGCTGGGTTTTCAAGGAGGCCCTAACTAAAGCCAAATCGATACTCAAATGATCCGTATCCTGAAGGTCAATTTGCACCGAAGCACAAACGCCCAGGACCTACTTGAGCAGTTTGCGAGGAATAAGAAAGCTGACCTCCTGTTGCTGAGCGAGCAACATCATAACAAGGACTCGCAAGCGTGGTACCCTGACAAATCTGGTACCTCGGCCATCTGGGTTAGAGACAGCGCCCGCCTTCAGGTGCAGGGCCATGGACGCGGGGATGGTTTTGTGTGGGTGCGGTGTTCAGGGATAACATATTTCAGTGTTTATCTGACGCCTAACGAGGCAATGCGATCTTTTCGATCCAAACTCGATGCCCTGGAGGACGCTGTCTCGAACACAGAGGGTCACATGCTGGTCGGCGGAGACTCCGCCGCTAGAGCCATTGAATGGGGTATGCCACAATCCGACCCAAGGGGAAAGCAAATCTTGGACATGGCGGCCAGAACAGCGCTTTTTGTCCTAAATACTGGTAACACCCCTACTTTCCGCAACTGGGGTTGCGTAGGAACCATACCCGATGTGACACTCGCTTCGGAGTCCCTGGTACCTAGAGTGCACAACTGGCGAGTACTAGAGGACTACTCGGCTAGTTATCACCAGTATATAGCGGTTGAGATTCACGACAGTGCCACTCTGCGTGCATATGCCCAAACTGGGAGGATGGACGTTGACAGGTTCGCTGACGCGTTTACGGCAGGCGCACCGTTGCTGGGAGCTCTGCCAGGGAGTGGAGGGCCTACAGCCAAGGACTTGGTGAACTCAACTATGAGTACCATCATAACTGCTTGCGAGTCTTCCATGCCCCGTCGGAGACCCCGACACGGTAAGCCTCCAGTATACTGGTGGTCCAACGACATCGCCGAACAAAGAAGCGAGTGTCATAAACTTCGGCGAGAGGCCCAGCGGGCGCGAACGCGGGAGGAGGCAGACACTAGGCTAGCAGCATACAGGTCTGGCAGGAAATATCTTCGCAGGCTTATTAACAAGAGCAAGGCCCGATGCTGGCAAGACCTCGTGGACGATATAAATAGGGATCTGTGGGGCCTTGGCTACAAGCTGGTCATGCGGAAACTTGGTGCCCTACGGAAGCCTTGTATACATGACGCGGAAAAGATGGATGCGATAGTGCGGGGACTCTTCCCCGCCCATCCCGTCCGTGTTGACGCTGTCCATGGTGAAACAGCAGTCGAGTGCCCACTCTTCACACAGCTGGAACGGGAAGAGGCAGTCCTCTCCCTGAAAGCGAGGAAGGCTCCAGGTCCAGATGGTGTTCCAGCTGAGGTTTTGCAGCTCATCTATCACCATTTTCCTGACTTGCTGCTCAGCACATTCAACGCTTGCCTACGGGACGGGGTTTTCCCGGTACGATGGAAGGTGGCAACGCTCGTGCTGGTCAGCAAGGGGAAGGGGAATCCCGAATCGCCGTCTGCATACCGCCCGTTATGCATGCAAGACACGGCTGGGAAAGTGCTAGAGAAACTCATCAAGGGAAGACTCACTGACGCGATTCGTGCTGCTGGGGACCTATCTCCTCGGCAGTATGGCTTTGGAGCAGGACGTTCTACCATTGATGCGATTGCAAAGGGGGTGAACGTGGTCCAAAAGGCAGAGGCATATAGTCGCACCATGCGACGGATCGTCCTGTTGGTGATACTCGACGTCAGGAATGCCTTCAACTCCGCTAGATTGGTGGATATTCTGGACACGCTGGAAAACTCTTTTCAAGTTCCAGAATATCTAATGCGGCTTTTGAGGAACTACCTAAAGGACTGAAGCCTGCTCTACGACACGACACAGGGCCAACGAAGGATGGAAATTACATCGGGTGTTGCCCAGGGATCTGTCCTTGGTCCGGACCTGTGGAACGTGTCTTACGACGGGCTACTGAGACTTGAGATGCCAGATGAGTCGCGCTTGGTCGGCTATGCGGATGATGTTGCGGCTCTGGTCGACGGACGCACTGTTGAACAAGCGCAACTTAGGCTAGGTATGCTAATGCGCCGAGTGAGGGACTAAATGACTGCTCGCGGGCTCAGTTAAGCACTGGAGAAAACCGAAGTGGTCATCTTGACAAAAAAGAGAATCCCTAGAGTAAGGATGATCAGTATTGGAGATATACAAATCGAATCGAAGCCAGCAGTGAAGTAACTGGGGCTACTGATCGACTCGAAGATGAGTTTCTCTGAGCAAATCAGGGCAACGGCTGAGAAGGCTGCTTCGGGAATATCGGCCCTGAGTCGACTTATGGCCAACGTAGGGGGACCCAGCCCATCAAGAAGACGCCTCTTGATGAGTGCTGTAGGGTCAGTGCTACTGTACGGAGCAGAGGTATGGGGCGACGCTCTCAGCAAGGAGGTATACCGAAAACGATTGGCACAGGTACAGAGAAGAGGAGCACTGAGAATTGCATCTTCGTATCCAACAGTCTCCAACTCGGTGGTGAGAGTGATTGTAAGCGTGATACCTGTCGCCCTCCTTGCTAGAGAGCGCCGCGCTATTTACCTGCGCCGAAACGAGGATGCGAGGGAGATGGTTGTCCGCGAGGAGAGACAACGCTCGCTCAACGATTGGCAGCAGTCTTGGAGGGATTGCACGAAAGGAAGGTGGACTGCGCGCCTCATCCCGGATGTGAGACCGTGGCTAAATCGAATGCATGGTGAGACTGACTTCTATCTGACCCAGCTTTTGAGCGGGCACGGGTGTTTTCAGTCTTACCTGCACAAGATCGGCAAGTCACGGTCTCCCGATTGTCGGTTTTGCCCAGGAGAGGAGGACAATGCCTGTCGCACATTTTTTGCGTCTACCAAATGGGCCAGGCTGCGAAGGGAACTCTACAGGGAGACGGAAGAGCTCACCCCGGATAATATAGTTGCGGTGATGCTCGAATCGGTTGACAAATGGAACCAGGTGGCACATTATGCTCGGGCAGTCCTAAAAGATAAAAGGGACTCACGGCAGCCGGAGGTGCTGGGGCTGGGGGATCGCTCTTCTGGCATTTCTTCTTCCCCTCTCCCCTCCCGCTAGGAAAGGGACTCCCCAGCTTGAAGGCGCCCCACGGCGTAACAAAACGAGACCTGGCCCGAAGTAATGTGTCAAACGGTTCCAGGCTAGGTTCTCAGATTGACAGGGGAGGTGTTTAGTGGGTAGTCCAAGGGTATCCTCCATGGGAGTCCCACACTGGTAGACTCGGCGGGCGCAAATGCCTTCACCTCCCTACCACAAAAAAAACGGGACTGCCAGGCGGGCTTAGTACGTCTCTAGAGTGAGGAGTTATTGCGTTCCTCGAGTGAGATCCTGGGGAGTGGGCTCCGGAGTTGTCTACTGCTTTCGAACTCGCTTCCTTCTCCTTGGAAAACTTGTCAACGGTCGGGGACCCGCCAAAGGATTTGCACGGAGTACCTCTTCCAGGCTGGGCTTGGTGATCCTGGATTTTTGGGGCCTGTTGTTGCTGCCAAGCTCCTCAACTGAGCCGCCGATACTGGCAAGTGTGGCCATGGTTTCATTCTCCGGTGATTTTTTGTACGCGGAAGAAAGCTCAAACTAGAGTTTCACCGGCTGAAGACTAAAGAAACCCTATTTCAACTCCTGTAAATGTCTATTTCAACTCCTGTAGATGCCTTCACTTGGAAATTGTTTGTGTTGAAGTATTGTTGATGGCAAAATTATCTCTCCTTTGATAATGAACTTGAATACAAACGTCGACCGCAATCGTCTGCGACAGACTCTCCTCAAGACATGTGGTTATGCTGGCTGCCTTGTCAAATTTGCCAGTAGCTTAAATACAAACGAATTGCTTGCATTGCTAGTGGGAGTCGTAGACCTTCGCTCCTGTTAACTCCAAAACGCTGAGCTTGTTAATGTGCTAGTTCCCCTTAATTTGCTTTACTAAGTCATTCCTCCCCCGTTCTTCAAGAACAATCTTGTTGCATGAAAAGGAACGCCAGAATCAATCTTATGTTTTTGCTTTTTTCGTCTTCAGTATGCGTCTATCTGAATATTCGATGACTTCTCCTCATATGATATGTGAGTTGGTTGGTTACAATTGTGCATGCGCGGCAAATTGATACTCAGTTGAGCGGATAGATATAAGATTCTTATATACAATAAATTGCGATTTTTTATTCTGTGTAGGGTGTCGCCATTCCCTAAATATGGGTGGCGAAGCAAACATTGCTTGTTGGTTCGCAGAAAAACGCTACGTGCGACAAGCGAGATATGGGGAGCGTGATCAACTGTTATAGGGTTCCGAGCAATTAGTATTCACGTATGCTAATTAATGTTGTCGTAACAAGGATTTCATATTCTATACGCAGTAATCGACCATTCCTTTCAAGAAGTTTTGTAAATTAATTTTGAGTAATTAAGACGGATTCCTTTGGTACTGATATGACTTACTTTTACCATGGTTAACTCCTCCTTCGTTACGTATAGTCGACTGGATGCAGTAATGGTACAAAAGGCATTTTCGATTCATTCGTAACTTGGAACATTCTCAGTTGCCTTTACAATCAAAAACGCAACATACTCCTGAAATTATACATATCTACCACGACTTGGGTTGATTACATCCAACATTTTTCGACCATAAATTTCAATTTAATTTAATACTAGGTGAAGGTTCAATTCGCATGAAAACCTGCATGCAGAGTAGAATACGTCACAAAAACACTTAAATATTCATCCTAAAGATTCATTTCCACTAAATATTTTCGCACTCCACCGGTCGCTTGGTTGCAATTTGATTTCCATCAAAGTTTTTGGTGCACAGGTATCAAATCGCGATATTTTCCCGAAATTGTTTGCCTAACACATTATCAATATTTAAATTTTTAAAAATCTTCATCAAGACATTTCATTTGATACCCTCCTCGACTATCTTCAGTGAACATTTTTTTGAGGGTCGCTTCCCCATATGGGGAAAGCCCCCTTACAATCGTTTGAACATTTTTTTGGCTATGAAGCTTTCATTGACCAGAAAATTCTGAGCTGACAAGATTTGATGACACTAGCTTCTCTAGTTCCTGAGAAAAGCTGCTGTGACGCACTGACAAACGGACAGGTATCAATATTAATAGGGCATTGTAAGAACCTTCTCCATTGACTAATATGCAGAATATGGTCAAAGGAGCAGCTACCAAAGGACTGCCTAAAAAGTAGAATGTGTCCTGTTATTAGCTTTGACCATTCCGGGCCATTCATTAAAGAATAAACTTTTTTGTGTGAATTCAAATATTAAAATTCCTTCTGCGTATTTAGTTTTTTGTTACTAGCACACAAATATTTACGAACTGTGCCCAAGCTCTCATAAATCTCTCTATTTCCCATATTGTCGAAGCTTTCAAATAATGAATGTTGAACATATGCTTCAAATCTTTCATAAATCATACTACTTGCATAAATTTATTCCAGTCAGTTGCAACATACACTATTGGCAGTTATTTTGTTTTAATAGATTTTCCACTCATACGCGATTATAGGTGATGCACTGCTTACTTTCAATTTCAAAACTTACAAAGCATATTAACAGAAACCACAAAAGTCATCAAAAAATTTTCTGATCTCTTCATGTAACACTCAAGCACACTCCATGTGCTTTATAAATGGAATCCAATTACCTTTGGATTTCTTCAATTAGCTGCGATTTGCATGCGAATCTCGGATAATGTGGATGAGATGTGCATCGCCGTTGTTCGTGGAAATGTTTTCTTCAGCACTCTTCTCATCTTGTTACTGCAACGAGTGGTTCCATTCTCTGTAACATTGATGGAGATTGTTTGCAAGGACTCTCATATATTTTTCTTCTTTTATTTCGACTGTCCGCAAAGTACTGGTCTGACGAACCATCAGAAAAAAACTGTATCGGTCAATAAATAACAAATAGTTTCCTTGTGAACATCTTTGCAATGGTGTTGAGCAATACATGCTTAATTGCTGGCCACCTAGCAGAAATCTTCGCTGTCGCTCGTGAAATAGAAGCAAAACCCATATTCGCAAGGTCTGTTCAGCCATGCATTGCGCTTGTTGCACAAATTTTAAATGATGAACCCTTCGTTGCAATAGCCCTGAGTGTGGAAGCAACAAATTCTTCGCAACACGGGCCCCACTGGCTTCAATGCACGCAGCAAATGTGTCTCGCAAATGCTTGAGACTCACCGGCAGCGCCATATATGACAATGCAGAGGAAAGCAATGTATATCCACTCAAATAGCAATAGCAATAAGAGGTGTTATTTTGATATTAAAAGAAAAATGCCAATTTTTAATATCAATCATTGGATGTTTATTTCATTGTAAAGACAATGGTATGCCGTTAATAATGAAAAACCACACCAGGCAAACGACCACCACGACCACGCTTACAGGACCATATCCTTTTCATGAAATTTTCCATAACCAAATCCCAAAGTGGCTGCCCTCTGTCTCGATAGCCTCACGAATTCCATCTTTGAGGTCTTGAATCGACGCTGGGCTATTAGCGTAAACCTTCTCTTTCACGTGGCCCCAAGGGAAGAAGTCGCAGGGTGTTAAATCACAAGATCTCGGTGGCCAATTATGATCACCTCTTCGAGAGTTAATATGGTCCGGAAACTTTTCCCGTAAAATATCAATGGTTTCGTTGCCTGTGCACCATAGCACCATAGCACCATCTTGTTGAAAGTAAATTTTGCCCAGATCAATACAATCCAATTCCGGCCATAAAAAATTATTAATCACTTCTCGATAGTATAATCCATTCACCGTAACTGTTGCTTCAGCCTCATTTTCGAAAAAGTAAGGTCCAATGATTCCGCCGGACCATGAACCGCACGAAACAGTCACACGTTGAGGAAAGAGAGGCTTTTCAACAATTGCTCTTGGGTTTTCCGAGCTCCAGATGCGACAATTTTGCTTGTTGACGAAGCCACCGAGGCGGAAATGGGCCTCATCACTCAAGATGATTTTTTAATGGAATTCCGGATCATTTTCATGCATTTCAAGGACCCAATCAGCAAAGGTGCGACGTTGTTGATGATCCATTGGTTTGAGTTTTTGTGTTGACTGAACTTTAAAGCCTTAAGACCCAAATCTTTATGCAAAATACGGTGTAATGACGTTTTTGGGATGCCTAATTCCAAAGAACGGCAAGGAATGGACAAACTTGGGTTTTCTTCAACACTTCCGGCTACAGCAGCAATATTCTCATTCTCGGCTGTTCTTGACTGAGGTGCGCGGGTTTTATTCTTTAAATCACTAAGTTGTCCCAACAACTCGAATTTTTCCACCAATTTCTGTATTGCGGTCGAACAAGGTGCTTCACGACGACCCAAAAGTGTTCATAGTGAATTTTAATAATTTCAATGCGTTGTTGAAGCGTGTATTGCTCCATTTTCATTAATCGCGCAGTTTCTACTTGTCAAATGTCGAAATATGACAGCTTCAAATGTGGCATCTACCGAAATAGCGGACTTTCAATATAACAACTCTTATTTTTAGGGTTTTGTAAAATAATTTTACAAAACCCTTCCAAAATCGCGTCCTGTCTGTCCGTCTGTCCGTCTGTCTGTCTGTCCGTCCGTCCGTCCGTCCGTGTGTCACAGCAGTTTTTCTCGGAAACTACTTAAGCTAGAACCATCAAATTTTGTATGTAGGTGTAAAGTGGTGAGCTCTTCAAAGTTCAACTACTAAAAATTTTTATAAGGTATTTAAGGGGGGTCTCCCCATGTAGGGGAGTGACCCCCCGAAAAAAAAAATTTCATTGAAGGTAGCCGATATGGGTATCAAATGAAAGGTCTTGATGAGAACTTTACAAAACAGGTCTTAATTTGGCAAAGTTTGCTTCGAGGGGCGCACAGGGAGGGGAAATACACGAAAAATTTGTGTCCCCCCCCCCTCGCGATTGGAAACCTTTCATCCGAAAAATCTGAAGAAAATCAAGAATGTAGGCCTTGATGAGTACAACAACAACAAATACGTGAGAAGTCGCAATTCACTCAACTTTGTTAGTAATAGTATGATTTATCGATTTTATGTTTTCTTGAATAAAATCTTAACAGTACCCTTAAATTCAATGAAATTCGATACACAGATGTCTATTTATAAAATTGATTAACCTTGCAAGATTCGATCATATTTAGCGAAGTTATAGTGGTTTGAATTTTCCTGTATTACTATGGAACAATATGCGCTGCATGTATTACTATGGCAACATATGGCTATGGAACAACATGCGCTTTTTACCGACTCAGACACTACAGTTTTGCTAGGATTTGCATGAAAATTTCAGGAATGATAGGTGCCATGAATAACTTTGAGAATCAGTTCAGCTAGTGGTATCAGTAATCGTAAAACAAAATAGTGGCTGTTTCAAATGCGAAGATTGAATAATGTTGAGTTATTTTTTCCCAACTTCAACGTTTAAGGTGCATGCTTTGAACACTTGATTCAATTTAATGAATGACTAAAGCTGAGTACCTACAATTAATACTGATAAGTGAAACAAGTCAAGGAGGCGGGAGGGAGCTTCTAACATAAGGGCTTTGTAACAGCTCTAAGATTCGAAAAAATTGGCTATTAATCGATGATAACAGTACAGGAGAGTGGCCTCTGAAAAAAAATTCATCAAACGTAGCCGATATGAGTATGAAATGAAAGTTTTCATGGGAGCTTTTCAAAACAGTTCTTAAACTGTCAGTTTTTGCTACAGTGGGGCACAGGGGGGAAATACATACATCCTCCCTCGCGAATGGACATCTGAAATAATTATCAAGGGAGATATTTATGAGTATAACAATAACAAAAACCTCAGAAGTCTAAATTCTTTCAACTTTGTTAATAATAGTATGATCTTCGAATTTCATAGTTTCTCCAATAAAATTGTCATTGACATGCTTCTTGACTTTATTCAATCTGGTGACTGCATTTTGAAAATTGAATACAAAACCCTTCTGACATGAGCGTAGGTCTGTTTACCCAACTTGTTTCTTTATAATGAAATGCATTCAGCTCTTGTCGATTCCGTGGAGCTGATAGGGCTCATGAGTCACTTACGATATTCTATGTTAGAGGCACTGCTACATGTATGCGCGGACGTGATCGAGGATTAACCCGCAATTTGGCGACCTGGAATCGACGGATCAAATTTAACTGTGTCGTGCGTTGTGAATTATTTGTATTGATCTTACATCGATCTAAACAAGCGAATTTTGTTACTTTGTAACACGAGGTGGGATACGTTCACATGATTTGCATGGAAACTTCAAAACGGACAACAAAGATCAAGCAATACAATGGAGCAAACACAAACTACATAAAAAGAACAATTAAAGCACTAAATACTCAAGCAGCATTATTGCAAATCAAATTTCGCCGTAGACAGTCCCAAGCCAGTTTGATAAAGGAATAGGGAGCCCCTTGTTTCTCCAACCCACAGCTTCTATGATTCTTCATCCTAAACCCCACGATTAAATGGTAGTAAATTTTCTCGGACTTGGACATTGGGTTTACTGGTTCCCTATAATGAGTAATTAAATACCGAGAAATACTTATAACTTTAAATGCGCCTACAGCTTTAGTACTAAATTCTACTTACACCTCCTTCCTGGTAACATAAGAAGGTGAAGGCGAGTCTTAAGAGCCTGATTACGGAATTGAGGTAATAACTATGATGCCAGAATGAAAGTTGGGCAACGGGCTTACTTTTATAGATGGTTGCCATGCGGAACAAAGAAGACGTGACAATTTCTACAAATAAATTTATTGAGATAAGAAATACAAAAGATAAAATGGGTAACGTCGTCTTGGACTCGAAGCTGAGATTTACGTGGACGTAGATGAAAGACTGACTGAGTGAGTGAATGGATGAATGAAGAAACAAATGAATCTTTGATACTTATGTTATCCACTTATATTCATTGATAACGCTGGCGACGCATCGTAAACGATACTTCTACTGGTTGCACAGCCGCTAGCACATTCGACACATCATTAGCTCTGCTTTTGTTGTTTCCAACTAAAATATGCTGACGCGCAATCGTGTGTGGTCAGCGGACATGTGCCGTCAGCGATATCCAGGCGGAACAAAGTTACGCGTGTTTGCTTTGGTGACAAAGTTGCGTGTCCCCACAAAGTCATCAGCACATGAATATGGATCATGCATGGCCCGTGGTGCGCAAGCATGCATGTTGAATAGATGGTTGGACACCACAGTACTCCCTCTGTAGTGGCTGAGCCGCAATATGGTGTTATTATGCCGCAAACCGTACCGGCATGCTCGGTGTGATTGGTTGCTGGTCCGCCGTAAAGAATACGGGTTTAAACCTGTCGATGGATATGGCTGTTTGTCGTCTATTCACGTCAATCTTAAAATATTTGTCCCTCCATTTTTACATCGGGTATGGACCGCCGTAAGGTAATGTGAGTGAAGCGTTGACTGTGTTGTTGCGGACGAAGACGTGTGTGCAATTGTACAGATCCTTGTTGACGTAGACGTCGTCCTTATTTTGGTATGCCGTATTGCACGGGGTTAACGTAGACATCCTCGTATGCAGATCCCTTAGGAAGGTTCCGAGCGTTGATGGAGTGCAAACTGCAACAGCTTGTGGTCGGCGATGACGGTGAACACTCTGCCTTCGACCATTTGCCGGAAGTGTTTAATTGTTTTGTTTATAGCCAAAAGCTCCCGGTTGTACGTGCTGTACTTTTGTTGGGCGTCTGTGTACTTCCTTACGAAAAATCAAAGTGGCGTTGCAACTCCTTCCTTCGTTTTTTGCAGTACGGTTCTGATACCGTTATCTGAGGCATCGACGAAAAGAGGCCATATGGCGTTCGAGTCAGGATGGGCAAGAGTTGCTGCCTTCCCTAAGTTCGCCTTTCACTGCTTGAGTGCAGCTGCCGTTTGGTCCAGTCAGTTGAGAGGCATTTGATCACGTTTGCGGTTTTCCGTGATCAGCTGCAATAGGGCGTGCTGGTATTGGGCTGCATGTGGGAGGAAATGGCGGTAGAAATTGACCATCCCCAAGAAGGGTTTTAGCTAGTGTACGGTCTTCGGCCTCGGTGTTGCAGAAATTCTTTCCATTTTCTCAGGTAAAGGCTTCAATCCATGGCTGTTGATGGCGTGCCCAATTTAGGAATGTTTATAATTAGGCTGCAACACTTGCTTTACATGAACCAGTCGTGCCTATTGGCTGGAAGAGAAGATCAGTATTTCGTCAAGGTAAACAAATACGTTGTCCAAGCCACGAAGCACCTCGTGCATGAAGCGCTGAAACGTCTGACCTGCGTTGCAAAGTCCGAATGTGATGTACATGAATTCGTACAATCTGAACGGTGTGGTAATGGCAGTCTTTGGAATGTCACTTGGTTCCACGGGAATTTGGTGGTAAGCATTCTGCAAATTGATCACGGAAAATCCGTCATCTTGTGGAGGACTGCGGTACGATCCTCAAAAAATCCATTGAGTAGTGGTCTGGGATTGTGTGGTTGTTGATCGCACGGTTGCCAATCTCTATTTGGCTCTTTAACAATATGCAAGGGCTGATCCATATGCTTTTTGATGGACGGCAAATTTCGAGATGGAAAAGGTAGTCAAACTCGGCTTTAGCGGCAGCCAGCTTGTCAGGTGAAAGAGTTCGTGCCTTAGCATTACCCAGCTGCCTCTTAGTTAGGATGTGATGCGTGGTTGAGCACTTGGTGTTTGGTTGTTGGTTGTCCTCCGGGAGGCAAACATAGTCCAACAGCAGTGATCGCAGCTCGTTACTGGCATTATTCGGGAGCAAGTCTCCGTTGGGCCGTTGTTTGTCAATGTGCGCTGTAATTCCGTTGAGGCATGCGTGTTCAATAAGTTGTCTCCCCATCATGTCGATGAGGAGGCCATAGTGTTCGATGAAATCGACCCCGATAATTGGAGAACTTACATCGGCTATTGTGAAGGTTCCCGTGAACGGCGTTGAAAATCTCAAGTTCAGTTTCACTGATCTTTTGTCAAATCCGTGATCCATTGGCTGCCATCCTCGAGCTACGATTCTAAAGCCTCGAAACCATTGAAAGTCGACAGCCTACCAACAAAGTGTCTAAGCCAGCTTCAATAGTAACATCAGCAGCAGAAAGCAACTTTATTGTCTGTTCTTAAGCGCATCTGTTATACACTTGCGAGACATTTCAAGGACAGTCACAAAAGCTCAGGCTTGAAACCGTGCAAAAAATAAGCTTTGTATCAATTGCTTGAAGGCTGACCATTTAGCCAACCAGTGAACTTAAGGTAACTGTAAGCGCTGTGGCATCATACCCTGCTGCACCTCGATGAAAGCAAAGCCAGCAAACCAAAGGCAGCACCCAAACCAATACCAACAACAAATTTGTCTTCAACCATTGAAGGCATTGGATCCACTCCCGGATCAAACGACAGCTACATCTTGCTTGGGGAAATTTGTGTGATACTGAAGACATAAGATGGTCGGGAGCCATAGAAGGAATTGGAAGAGGAAAACAACTTTTCAACACTAAAACAGTCATTGAAGTTAAATCAAAGACGACTGAATACACCTCAACTTTGGAAGCATACGTCTTGCCTCATATTATAAGCAACCAAGCAAGCAAAGAAGTGAACATCGCCAACTGGTCAATTGCGCAAAATATAAAACTGGCGGACTCTACCTTCAACAAAATAGGGCGAATTGACCTTCTGATCGGTGCTGAAAATTTCTTTCAACTGCTGTCTATATGCCAAATCCGCTTAGAAGAATATCTGCCCACGTTACAAAACACTGCTTTTGGATGGGTCGTCTGCGGGAGAATTGCGGGGATATCCAACAATGCAATGATAACGACAGGAGTATGTGGTGTCTGTCCGAATGAAGAGCAATGGCTAGAGGAGCATGACTTCAATCCACAATCGTCGATGACCAGTCAAGAGAAGAAATGTGAAGAACATTTTGCTCGTACAACAAAACCAGATGCAGGCGGCCAATTCATTGTCTACCCACCCTTTTCACGGGATCCAGTGATGCTGGGTGAAACACTAGAAACCACCTTGAGACGATTCTTAGCTCAAGAGAGGGCTTTCAAAAGGAACGATTCATTCAGGCAACAATATACTGAGTTTTTGCAAGAGTATTTGTGATTGGGGCACATGCGAGAAATCAACGAAGCAGAGCTCCAGGCTCCACACTATTTCCTCCCACACCACTCTATGATGAGACCAGATAGTAAAACCATAGTTTTCGATGCGTCTGCAAAATCGTCGACTAATGTATCGCTGAATCAAGTCCTTCATACTGGTTCTGCTTTGCAAGAGAACGTTTTGACAATCCCCTTGCGCTTTCGGACACCAAAATATGTCTTCACGGCTGATATCGAGAAGATGTATCGTCAAGTCCAGGTCGACCAACGAGATCAACCGTACCAAACAATCGTCTGGAGGGATTTGCCAAATCAACCCTTGCGTTACTTCCAACTTGCAACAGTAACGTACGGTATAACTGCAGCACCCTACCTAACAATCAAATGTTTGCAAAGTCTAGCGGAAGAAGCACAAGGTTCCAGCCCACTATGGGCGGAGGTTCTTCGGCGGAACATCTACGTTAACGATATGATGGCCGGTGCAGACAGATTACGAGAGACAGAGGCAATGAAAACCCAGCTAACCACTATTCTTAAATCGGGGTGTTTCCATTTACGGAAACTGTTCTCCAATGAGCCACGCTTACTTCGAGATATTCCAGCGGCAGATCGGGCATTACAGTTCTAGCTGCAAGATCAGAATAGTTGCCATGGCAAAACACTAGGCCTAACTTGGCTCCCTGCTTCCGATGAATTCACCATCAACACTATTGAGGTCAGCAAAAAAAATATAAACAAGCGAACGATATCCTCCAAAATTGCACCTATATTCGACCCGCTAGGAATATTAAGCCCAGTAACCATCCGCGCCAAGTTGTTCTCACAGTCTCTGTGGGACTTACATCTAGATCGAGATGCGGCACCACCGATGGAATTTCACACGCGTCAGTGCATTCTCCGTGAGGAGATGAAATCGCTAAAAACCATTTGACTTCCGCGACATATTTTTGCCGGCCGCTCTCCTCAGGACTTGCAGATGCACGTATTCTGCAACGCATCTCTTCAGGTCTACGGAATGGCGATCTATGTTCGATTCCAGCAAACCGGCGACTCTGTCGTAGTAAGATTGCTTTGCGCAAAGGGAAAGGTTGTACCATCGAAGAAGCCAATAATATCAAGGATAGAACTGCAAGCTGCCACCTTAGCTACCAAATTCACCAGTCGGATTCGAAGCGACCTAAACTGGCAAGATGTACTTCTGGTGTGATTCAGCGTAGCCCTTCTATAGTTAAATTTACCAGCGAGCCGCGTACAACCTGCTCGACCATTCATCACCTCGGGCGTAGACTTCTGCGGCCAATTTTGGGTTCACTTTAAAATACGAGGCAAACCACCCCAGAAAACTTATTTGGAAATCTTTGTGTGCTTTGCCACTAAAGCATTAAAGTGCTTTATAGGATGAAGAGGCAACTGCAGGACCATCTATTGTGATATTGCAACAAATTTTGTGGGTGCCTACACCCAGCTTCGCGAATTGAACGAGGTCTTATATTCAGGCACAGCAATGGAATCGATTATGCGATTCTGTTCTAGCAAAGGAATCGATTTCAATTTCATTTCTCCCAAATCCGCACACTTCGGTGGATTGTGGGAGGCTGCCATCAAATCTGCAAAGCAACTTCTTCCTACGTGGTTTCAAAAACTTTCGTTAACCCACGACGAGCTCGCAACACCTGTAGTAGAGGTTTAAGCCATTTTTAATTTGCGACCTTTGACTCCGCTATCTTATGACCCCAATGGCTTGAATGCCTTAACTCCCGGACATTTTCTCGTCGGAGAACCGTTAAAAAGCAGTGCTTATCTGATAGTACCACCAAAGTACCCCAATTTGTATCAACAGTGGAAGTGGCAACTTGACATCAAAAGCCAATTCTGGCAACGATGGACAAACGAAGATGACGATCAGACTGATCAGTCAGGGCCAACAACCTCTAAGTGGCCACGATAGATGATCGCTGCTACAATGTTCAACGTACTGTTGGTTTTCTTCTTAACAGCCTATTCGACGCAGGCGTCACCATTAGTGACTACAAGACCTCCAGCGAACCACCACGGACTGTATTTCGAGAAGTGGAATCTCGTCATCTTTTTCAACCTCTCCGCCTACTGGAAGGAACCAAGCATCATAGCTCATGATCTCACTCAACTTGGTCGAATCTGCAATACTATGAAGACATCTCGGGTATGCGCCTCAACATTATCTCAACTGGATGAAGCGTTCAGAAGCATTCAGAAGCGAAGCGAACTTCTTCAAGACAAACACTCTCTGCGTAGCAAATCAGGAGCTGTTGATCTGATCGGCAATTTTGCACATTCCTTGTTTGGAGTGCATTGAAACAATGAACATCAGCTACTGTCACTTATCCGCAACCAAACGAGCATCCTGGACGCTACTACCGAAGTAATGCAACGATCTCACGAAGCTGTCACCAATCAAATCGATGATCTCAACCTCAAAAAAACGTTCGAGGTAATAGCCCAATTCACCTGAAATGAGCAGCAAATTCAGGCCATTGATTTCTTCAACACGTTGGCCACTCATATGCTGGTAAAGATGACGGCCTACGAAGGCACCCAAACTACTCTCCTGGACGTTGTGATTGATGCTCATCATGGAAAGATCCATCCCAAGCTGCTTCCCCCAAGTTGCCTGCTAAAGCAGTTAACCATCGTGAAGGACAATTCGCCTGCAGCGTGAAAGCTGTCGGCAAAATATCACAACCTTTCAAAAATCTACAGCCTGCTGACCGTCAAAGGCCGAATACTACCTAACAAAATCTTATTCCGGCTCACACTTCCCTTAGTATCCCAGGACTCATACGAAGTATTGAAATTACATTCAATTCCCATAAGCACTGAAGAAGGCTTCAATAAAATAATTATAACCACCAACTACCTCTTAGTCAACCTGGCTCGCGATTTGTTTTACGTCGTCGCAAGTACTGAGTTTTCTCAATGCTTCATGTTCGAACCAGCCTACTACATTTGCAAGCAAGTGCATCCCGTATTGCGGAAGGGACCCGATGTAACAAATCGCGAGATCAGAATTCTCTCATAATCAACTCCTGCCACTCCGTGTCGTGCCGCTCACACTACAACCATTCCTGCTCGGATTTAGCTGCAGCGCCCAAACTATTGAATATATGTGATGAACGAACCAAGTGACTTCCACATCGTTTACGGCATCATTGTTCAAACTATAAGGTTGAGCGGAACTGGCAAGCTCAACGTGACAAATGGATCTACAATCGAGCTGTAATATTGCAGGCCAGCAATTTCTATTTCGTCGTATGAGATACATCATTTTCGGTATCAAGCAACCACTCAATGGACCTTGCACTGATTTGTCCGGAAACGAAATTTATCCCGATGGAAAGATTCATCAACGATACTGCCAGGAATATAACACTTCCACGCAATCGGATGCAGCAATTGCAGCGCAATGAATCGCACATTCTCAGTCACCCTGCTAATCATCCATCACTACAGCGTTGCCTACATCAATCTTGCAATGGTCGCTGCTTTAATGTTTTATCTGTGCCTAAAGGGTTTCCAGCATCGAAACCGAGTGTCCATCAAAACCTTACCGATTCCTGCACCACGACCATCTCGACAACCTTCCTTCTTATTGGATCCGGGACTTCAGGTTTGAACCCTAGGTTCAAGGCGGGGAAAATGTTCAGTTTCCTGCGTCAAAACTGACACCTCAGTATATTGAAAGAACGTTAATGCAAAAATCCTATGTAAATCTCACCTGAAATTGTATAGACGCAATGTCAGCAATTTTCGTCAGACGGTCATTCTGCACGTTTGGCAATAAAAACATCTGCTCAATTATATTCCCTAACCACTAAACAAGTTGGGTAAACAGACCTACGCTCATGTCAGAAGGATTTTGTATTCAATTTACAAAATGCAGTCACCAGATCGAATCACATCAAGAAACATGTCAAAGACGATTTTATTGGAGAAAATATGAAATACGAAGATCATACTATTATTAACAAAGTTGAACGAATTTCGATTTCTGAGGTTTTTGTTATTGGTATACTCATAAATATCTCCCTTGATAATTATTTCACATGTCCAGCCGCGACGGAGGAAACACATTTATCACATATTTACCCCCTGTGCCCCACTGAAGCAAAAACTGGCAGTTTAACAACTGTTTTGAAAAGCTCCCATGAAAAATTCTATTTCATACTCATATCGGCTACGTTTGATGAATTTTTTTTCAGGGGTCACTCTCCTGTACTGTTATCATCGATTAATGGCCAATTTTTTCGAATCCTAGAATGGTTACAAAACCCTTTTGCTAGGAGCTCTCTCCCGCCTCCTTGATTTGTTTCACTTGTAAGCATTAATTGTAGGTACTGATCAACAGTCATTCATTAAATTGAATCAAGTGTTCAAAGCATGCACCTTAAACGTTGAAGTTGGGAAAAACTAACTCAAAATTATTCAATCTTCGCATTTAAAACAGCCACTTTCTTGTTTTACGATTACTGATACCACCAGCTCAACCGATTCTCAAAGATATACATGACACCTATCATTACTGAAATTTCCATGCAAATCCTAGCAAAACTGTAGTGTCTGAGTCGGTAAAAAGCGCGTGTTGTTCCATAGCCATATGTTGCCATAGTAATACATGCAACGCATATTGTTCCATAGTAATACAGGAAAATTCAAACCGGTATAGCTTCGCTAAATATGATTCAATTTTTATGAAACTTGCAGGGTAAATCAATCTTATAAATAGTCATCTGTGTACTGAATTTCATTGAATTTAAGGGCACCGTTAAGATTTGATTCAAGAAAACATAAAATCGATAAATCATACTATTACTAACAAAGTTGAGTGAATTGTGACTTCTGACGTATTTGTTGTTATTGTACTCATCAAGAGCTACATTCTTGATTTTTTTCAGATTTTTCGGATCACAGATGTCCAATCGCGAGGGGGGGGGACACAAATTTTTCGTGTGTTTCCCCTCCCTGTGCGCCCCTCGAAGCAAACTTTGCCAAACGAAGACCTGTTTTGAAAAGTTCTTATCGAGACCTTTCATTTGATACCCATATCGGCCACCTTCAATGAATTTTTTTTCGGGGGGTCACTCCCCTACATGGGGAGACCCCCCTTAAATGCCTTATAAAATTTTTTTATATTTGAACTTTGAAGAGATCACCACTTTACACCTACATATAAAATCTGATGTTTCTAGCTTAAGTAGTTTCCGAGAAAAACTGCTGTGACACACGGACGGACGGACGGACGGACGGACGGACGGACGGACGGACAGACAGACGGACAGTCAGACAGGACGCGATTTTAGAAGGGTTTTGTAAAATATTTTACAAAACCCTAAAGAGCTGCATGCACAGGAAAAGTACGCTCCAATCGTATAAATCTGTGATAAGCTCTGTGCTATACTATGGGTATGAATCATGGACCCTAGTCTAAGCATTCGCAAGCATATTGAACACCTTTGAGCGACAGGCCCTGAGAAGAATAATAAGAGTGAAGCTTGACGGGAACCAAATGTGAATTAGATACAACCATGAGCTGCATGAAATTTTTGACGAAACGGAGGTCTCAACTATTGTAAGACTGTGGAAGCAGGCCACATAAATCCTGTGGATGAACAACGGATACCCAAAAAGGTATTGGTTGGGAGAACTCAAGGGCAGAGGCCAGTAGTGAAACCAAGGAAATGCTAGTCTGACTCGGTCGACGAAGACAGTTTATCACTGCTCAGATTTCAAAATTAAAGGATGCGTTCTAAGGGCCGCAATATTTAGGGGATCTTTTTGCGGGAAGCGAAGACAAAAGAAGGGCTATAGTCCTACGAATAGGAAGAAGGTGCTCATTGCACAAAGCACAACATTTTCACAATAACCAAAATTATGAGCTCACAAATGCGAAAAGCGTTTACAAAAGACCCAAGTTCAAATAAAACGTGGTCAGTATTAAAACTTAGCTGCAATTACGTTTAACGGTTCAATGAAGAGAGATATTTTGCTTCGTTAAATGTACTCACCTCATTTTGATGAAATCGTTAAGTTGAATTCAATTTCATATCTCTTTCAGTCTTGTGGGGTGAAATACATACGATATTCTTGTTCGGCCTTGTTTTTTGCTATTTTTCTTGTAAATACGCGCGTGGACTAATACTAATTCGCAGGCACGCATAAAATGAAAAGTACCGTTAAACGAGCATTTTGTTCTGAGTGTATTAGCTTGTAATCAAAACATTCATACAGCTCATAGTTGTATCGAATTTATCAATCGTTCAACTCATAAAGCTTTTTTCGAAGGCGTTCAATATGTCTGTGGGTGCTGGAGTTAGGGTCCATGCTTCACACTTATAGCAAAGCGCAGGTCTCATTACAGATTTTTATACTTGGAGCTTTGTTTTTTTTTTGTGTATGCAGACGGTCTTTAAGAGATTCAAAACTTAATCAAGTAGTGTATTTGATAGCTGTATTCTTCAGTGTATTTTGTCTCTTTCGTTACTGATTCTCATTATTCTGGTACACAAATATACCTACATTTTCGATATTGCATTCATCAAGTGTGATATTTTGAGTACTTAGGTATCTTTCTTTGACTGGTCATGAGCTTCGTTTCTTTTTATGGTTTTGTACTAAAATACAAAACCCAATTGCAATCAGGACCTATATCCGTCTGTTCATCCGTCCGTCTGTTTGTCACAGTGCTTTCTCCGAAACTATAGAAGCTACAGCCATGCAATTTTGTGGGAATTGGCGAATTCTTGAAGGTTTTGGGTGGAAAATTTTTTCAAGTGGTTTAAGGGGGTCTATCCATATAGGAAGGTGACCTTTTAAAAAAAAATTTTCACAATTGGTAGTCGTCTAGGGTGTCATTAAGAAGGTCTAAATGAAATCTTTTCAAAACAAATCTTAAAATTGCCTTATCAGTACCGTGAGGGACAGGGTAAGGGGAAATGTACGAAACTGCAGCATTGATTTGATCTTCTTAAAATTTTCAAATAAGATCAATAACATGAACACTATTGGGAATTCATGATTTGAGTGATTTTTGTTAGTTTGCAACATAATGGCGACCGTGGAAAATAGAGAAACAATGAATTTTCTTTTAAATGTGTATATCTCTTTGGAATGTTTCTTAACTTCATTCGGTTTTGTTGACTACATCTCGGAGAAGTTGATACAAAACCCTTCTGATATGAGCGTTGGTGTTGTTTTGTTTTTTCCTTCATGTATTGTAGCCCCTTTTGGACATCAGCTTAGTTAGAGTATCTCATTATCTTGTTCAAATGTATTGGCACTTGGTAAGGTGATTTGGTCAGTCTATTCGCCAAGTGTGAAATTTTGTTTATTTGAGGTATTTTTCCTTGACTGCGTCATGAGCTTTGTTCTATTCTCATTGATTTGTAGCCCTAGTAGTTTTGCTTCGCTGTCAAGTTTCAAAGCTCTTTGGCAGTTGTGAATGACCGTAACAAGATGTTGATGTCATCTGCATAGGCTAAGACTTGGCTTGAGTTATATAGTAACGTAACTCTTGCATTGACAGGCAGCTTTCTGATGACATACTTCAGAGCAAAATTGAATAGCAATAGGGCCAGACTTCCTCCTTATTTTATTCAGATATTTGTGTCAAAGACGTCGGTGAGTTGGTTATTGATACGGACTTGGGGGGTTGTTGACATATTTGTAAATTTGATACGATGGACTAATTTAGCTGGGATACAACAACAAAGCATTAGTTGGTACTTGGAAGAGTGCGTTGCGAGCGATACTATCGTGTGCTTGCTTAAAATCAACGAATATTTAGCATAGTACATTCATATTTCCACACCTTTCATTTGCCCTGTGTTGCACACTTTCTGAATTTTTCTAGGTGTCGGTCAGCTGAGCCGGGGCACATCAGCTCAGCTGAGGCCTGCTTTATTCAAAAAATAAAACAAAACGCAAATAAAATTTCCGATGCACGTGATTTTTTAATCCATTCCAGAATATGCAGGTGCTGCCAGATCCTAATAAAAAACTAAAAGATTACATGGAACGAATTCGTTTTTCTGCAAGGTTATTGAGTTTTTGAGATTCGTGAAGCCTAAAATCTCTCATCGAAGCACATGTTTATATTCGCGCCAATCCTCGCGTCAGCATTTACAACGTACCCGTTTTTTTTTTTGTTTTTTGTGGTAGTGAGGTGAAGGCATTTACGCCCGCCGAGTCTGGCAGTGTGGGACTCCCATGGAGGATACCCTTGGACTACCCACTAAACACCTCCCCTGTCAATCTGAGAGCCTAGCCTGGAACCGTTTCACACATAACTTCGGGCCAGGTCTCGTTTTGTTACGCCGTGGGGCGCCTTCAAGCTGGGGAGTCCCTTTCCTAGCGGGAGGGGAGAGGGGAAGAAGAAATGCCAGAAGAGCGATCCCCCAGCCCCAGCACCTCCGGCTGCCGTGAGTCCCTTTTATCTTTTAGGACTGCCCGAGCATAATGTGCCACCTGGTTCCATTTGTCAACCGATTCGAGCATCACCGCAACTATATTATCCGGGGTGAGCTCTCCCGTCTCCCTGTAGAGTTCCCTTCGCAGCCTGGCCCATTTGGTACACGCAAAAAATGTGTGACAGGCATTGTCCTCCTCTCCTGGGCAAAACCGTTAATCGGTGGACCGTGACTTACCGATCTTGTGCAGGTAAGACTGAAAACACCCGTGCCCGCTCAAAAGCTGGGTCAGATAGAAGTCAGTCTCACCTTGCATTCGATTTAGCCACGGTCTCACATCCGGGATGAGGCGCGCAGTCCACCTTCCTTTCGTGCAATTCCTCCAAGACTGCTGCCAATCGTTGAGCGAGCGTTGTCTCTCCTCGCGGACAACCATCTCCCTCGCATCCTCGTTTCGGCGCAGGTAAATAGCGCGGCGCTCTCTAGCAAGGAGGGCGACAGGTATCACGCCTGCAATCACTCTCACTGCGGAGTCGGAGACTGTTGGATACGAAGATGCAATTCTCAGTGCTCCTCTTCTCTGTACCTGTGCCAATCGTTTTTGGTATACCTCCTTGCTGAGAGCGTCGCCCCATACCTCTGCTCCATACAGTAGCATTGACCCTACAGCACTCATCAAGAGGCGTCTTCGTGATGGGCTGGGTCCCCCTACGTTGGCCATAAGTCGACTCAGGGCCGATATTCCCGAAGCAGCCTTCTCAGCCATTGCCCTGATTTGCTCAGAGAAACTCATCTTCGAGTCGATCAGTAGCCCCAGGTACTTCACCGCTGGCTTCGATTCGATCTGTATATCTCCAATACTGATCATCCTTACTCTAGGGATTCTCTTTTTTGTCAAGATGACCACTTCGGTTTTCTCCAGTGCTAAACTCAGCCCTCGAGCAGTCATCCAGTCCCTCACTTGGCGCATTAGCATACCTAGCCTAAGTTGCGCTTGTTCAATGGTGCGTCTTGCGACCAGAGCCGGAACATCATCCGCATAGCCGACCAAGCGCGACTCATCTGGCATCTCAAGTCTCAGGAGCCCGTCGTAAGACACGTTCCACAGGTCCGGACCAAGGATAGATCCCTGGGCAACACCCGATGTAATTTCCATCCTTCGTTGGCCCTGTGTCGTGTCGTAGAGCAGGCTTCGGGCCTTTAGGTAGTTCCTCAAAAGCCGTATTAGATATTCTGGAACTTGAAAAGAGTTTTCCAGCGTGTCCAGAATATCCACCCATCTAGCGGAGTTGAAGGCATTCCTGACGTCGAGTGTCACCAACAGGACGATCCATCGCTTGGTGCGACTATATGCCTCTGCCTTTTGGACCGCGTTCACCACCTCTGCAATCGCATCAATGGTAGAACATCCTGCTCTAAAGCCGTACTGCCGAGGAGATAGGTCTCCAGTAGCACGAATCGCGTCAGTGAGTCTTCCCTTGATGAGTTTCTCTAGCACTTTCCCAGCCGTGTCTAGCATGCATAACGGGCGGTATGCAGACGGCGATTCGGGACTTCCCTTCCCCTTGCTGATCAGCACGAGCCTCGCCACCTTCCATCGTACCGGGAAAACCCCGTCCCGTAGGCAAGCGTTGAATGTGCTGAGCAGCAAGTCAGGACAATGGTGATAGACGAGCTGCAAAACCTCAGCTGGAACACCATCTGGACCTGGAGCCTTCCTCGCTTTCAGGGAGGGGACTGCCTCCTCCAGTTCCAGCTGTGTGAAGAGTGGGCACTCGACTGCTGTTTCACCATGGACAGCATCACCACGGACGGGATGGGCGGGGAAGAGTCCCCGCACTATCGCATCCATCTTTTCCGCGTCATGTATACAAGGCTTCCGTAGGGCACCAAGTTTCCCCATGACCAGCTTGTAGCCAAGGCCCCACGGATCCCTATTTACATCGTCCACGAGGTCTTGCCAGCATCGGGCCTTGCTCTTGTTAATAAGCCTGCGAAGATATTTCCTGCCGGACCTGTATGCTGCTAGCCTAGTGTCTGCCTCCTACCATGTTCGCGCCTCCTGGGCCTCTCGCCGAAGTTTGTGACACTCGCTTCTTTGTTCGGCGATCTCGTTTGACCACCAGTATACTGGAGGCTTACCGTGTCGGGGTCTCCGACGGGGCATGGAAGACTCGCAAGCAGCTATGATGGTACTCATAGTTGAGTTCACCAAGTCTTTGGCTGTAGGCCCTCCACTCCCTGGCGGAGCTCCCAGCAACGGTGCGCCTGCCGTAAGCGCGTCAGCGAACCTTTCAACGTCCATCCTCCCAGTCCTCCATCCGAGGATTGAAGTTTGGGCATATGCACAAGGAGTGGCACTGTCGTGAATCTCAACCGCTATATACTGGTGATTACTAGCCGACTAGTCCTCCAGTACTCGCCAGTTGTGTACTCTAGGTACCAGGGACTCCGAAGCGAGTGTCACATCGGGTATGGTTCCTACGCAACCCCAGCGGCGGAAAGTAGGGGTGTTACCAGTATTTAGGACAAAAAGCGCTGTTCTGGCCGCCATGTCCAAGATTTGCTTTCCCCTTGGGTCGGATTGTGGCATACCCCATTCAATGGCTCTAGCGGCGAAGTCTCCGCCGACCAGCATGTGGCCCTCTGCGTTCGAGACAGCGTCCTGCAGGGCATCGAGTTTGGATCGAAAAGATCGCATTGCCTCGTTAGGCGTCAGATAAACACTGAAATATGTTATCCCTGAACACCGCACCCACACAAAACCATCCCCGCGTCCATGGCCCTGCACCTGAAGGCGGGCGCTGTCTCGAACCCAGATGGCCGAGGTACCAGATTTGTCAGGGTACCACGCTTGCGAGTCCTTGTTATGATGTTGCTCGCTCAGCAACATGAGGTCAGCTTTCTTCTCCCTCGCAAACTGCTCAAGCTGGTCCTGGGCGTTTGTGCTTCGGTACAAATTGACCTGCAGGATACGGATCATTTGAGTATCGATTTGGCTTTAGTTAGGGCCTCCTTGAAAACCCAGCATCTCCCTGTCCCCGGCTCATGTTTGAGGTCGCCTGGTGCTAGCTTAGCATCCTTGCAAAGAATGCATTTTGCCTCGTTCGTGCACTCCTTCCTTTTGTGCCCCGTTTCACCACATTTGTAGCACAGAGATCTCCTGTCGGGTCCCCTACAGCCATACGCGGTGTGTCCGTATTCAAAGCATCTGAAGCAGCGGATAGGGATCGCTCTTCTCCGTATCCTGCAGATCACCCAACCTATCTTAATTTTGCCCTTCGCCAGGATTTACTGGGCGTCTTTATCAGCTAGTTCGACGATAGCCATGCGTTGCCCCCTTGTGTTTTTACGTGTCAATCTTGCCTTGACTTCACTTAAGCTGGGGAACTCCCGCCTGATGGCATCCTCTACTTCAGCTTTGTCCGTGACGCAGTCGAGGTCCCTGATTTCCAGGGTGGCCATTGGTTCAAGCGAGGAAATGGTTGCCGCATCTCCAAGAACCTTTTGAACCGCGTCACGGAATGCATCTTTGTTTGTGGCCTCTGGCCCTAATTCCACCAGCAGGCCACCGGCCCGGGTTGGTCGAACTGCTTTGATGGCAGTTTTGGTGCCGTCTGTCTTGACCGCTCCTTTAATTTCATGGAGGACATCTGCGTAGGTTCGGCCCTTAGTGGGTTTAATGAGCAGTGCCTCTCGCAAGGATTTACGCCGCGGTTTGCTTTTTGTTTCCTGCGGTATATCGGGGGTTTTTTGTTCTTTTCGTGGTTAAGCTCTTTGTCTGTTTTTTCTAGGAATAGCTTTTTGGCCGTTTTTTTTGCTGCCTTGTTTCGCACCACATGAAACTCCTCGCCTGGAGTGTCAACTTCGTTTATGGTCTCGTCCTTCCTCCTTTTCTCACGGTCGCCTTCAATTGGGCTACCGGCCATTCTTTTGCTGCTGCTAGGACCCACTGATGCCTCGAGGGAGAGCGTGTCTTTTTGGTGCTTTTCGGTTGCAAGCCACCTCCGCCTGTAGTGCGTTATGCAGCCAAAAAGCTCCTCCAGTTCAAGAATGCCATTCTTGACACTCTTGCCTATGTTTTTCTGAACTTCGCAGGCAGCCCTCAGTTGTTTGACGATAGTCCCCGCTTTCCGAGTAAGCCGCTCCTCTTCGGCGCGGTCAAGGGCGATTGTGTTGTTTGGCGCCACCTCTTGGGAGAGGCCCCCGTTTCCTAGCCCTTTTGCTTCTATCGCTTGGGTCGCGTTTGAAGTGGCGTCGGCCAACGGCAAAACTTCTCCCTCCCCCAGTCTTACACTGGCCTCTGTTGGCATCGCAGCTTGATCCAGATTGTGTACGTCTTGCGCTGGACGCTCCGGGGTGCGCATAGTCCTTCTACTGCGCCCAAAGGCCGCAATGATGCCAGGTTGCACAACGCACTCTGCCTTCTTTCGTTCGTTAGTCCATCTGTGGTCTGTCTCCGATGATTTAACCTGTGATGTTGACTTCGACAGTGTTTTTGAGGTTTGCTGCCCCCCCCCCGCAATCGGTGACTTGTTTTATCGGTGTTCTTGCCAACAGCGGTTTTTGCCTGAAAGGGTTCTCCGTGCTAGCGTCCTGTTTGCTTGTAGTTATATCTGTTACAGAAGCCAAGTTCACAACTTCTATAACATTGCAGTCGCTGGATGACGACGGCCGAGAGCCTGCTCGCTCACTACCCTCTGCCGCCGGTACTGGGGATCCGACCCCCTGCACCGTAATTTGGTTCCCCTTGTGGACCTGCATGATTTGGTTTTCTGTCTGGGTTTCCGTTCCCATAGTATTTTACGTACTGCCAGGATATATGGATAATTGATGACGCCATATATTTCGTCATGTCACAGTGAAGATCATTGACACTCAGGTATTTGTCCTGAGACTCTCCCTTCACTGCAGACCATTGTCCCCGACTGCTTATTGGTTATTCGCAGCGAACCTTTCGAGAAAGGTCTTCCCCTATCCGCAACCCTGGGGACGCATTTACAACGTACCCGTTACTGAGGATTTATGGTTCGCTCTTCAGCTTGTGTGCGGATTTTACCGGAGGGTAGATTGAGTGTGGATACTAGGTTATTGTACTATGATATTTAGTGTACGTCTATGTTGACCTCCAGGTATTTCTACTTCACTGTGAACTACTGAGGTATACCGACTTAAGCAGCTGCTGCAAACAAACTGGCCGACAAATCACACTGACATATGGCATAGTAATTAAGGTCATTCCTACCAACTTAACAAAATACATTTTTTTGAAATATCGCTTACCCAGGAATTCAAATTACAATTTCCGGGTACATTTTTGTCACCACGTATATATACAGGGTGCGTACGGTATTTGACGACAACTTGAGAGTAAATTTAATCTGCTTGTATTTTTAACAAAATTTAATGAAATTTCCGGAATTTTTTATACAACGTTAAATTAATATATGGCTACAAAGTTATTCAATAAAATCGCCATTAGCAGCAATAACCTCTTCGATCCGGGTCCGGAAACGACTACATGCCCGAATCAAATGCTTCTTGTTCATATTGACCATAACGGCTTTAATAGCAGTCTTCAGCGAAGAAGTGGTATTATGAGGACGCTTATTGGTCTCACGCTCAACTACGCTCCATACGTAATAATCCAAAGGATTAAGGTCTGGGGAGCTAGGTGGCCATAGGTTTGGTATTATGTGGTCATGAAAATTTTTGGCTATCCAATCTTGTGTCGCCATCGCTTTATGTGATGGAGCAGAGTCGTGTTGAAAAATGCATGGTCTGCCTCCGCTTACATTGTGGCATAATATGTCCTTCGTTGCTGACAACCCCTAAAACCATAACAGTGGCTGGAAATTTTATATGCATAACAACAGGAACCTCCGTAGGATTCGACAATAGCCATACTTCATTTCTGCGATTAGTCCTTTGATCTTGGTCAACATTTTTTTCGTCGGAAAAAAACCATATCATTTTGGGTGCCTCAGGGTGTTTGATTTTGTTTAAAAGACGTTTTGATCGGTGAACTCTCTGTTCCCGTGTCCGTGCCGACATGAACTGTCCTGTGCGCATCACGTAAGACTTAAACCGAAGAAGGTCTTCGTGGATAACTCTACGAATAAGGCGCTCAGAAACATAAAGCTCACTCGCAAGGACCCTCATTGATTTTGAAGGGTCCTCGTCTATGATCGCTGTATGTTTGTTCACACATATAGCGACGATGACAGCATGTCTCTTCATTTCTTGAGTGATGTTATAGTCCGTAATTTCTTTTCTGAAAAGGGGGGAAAAAAAAATCCGCGAAGTTTTAGTCACATTTATGCATGCCCTCAAATACCGTACGCATATATATATATATATATATATATATATATATATATATATATATATATATATATATATATATATATATATATATATATATATATATATACTCGTATATATATATAAACAAGTTTTCGGAGAATTATGTTAATATTTTTTTAATATAATAGGAGGATCTATGACAATTATGTGTAAAACAAAATATTGCTCAAACGCTTGCTACGGCCACGGCAGCATACTTCTATCCGATGGTCCATATTTTCAATGGCTCTGAGACATAATTGGCGTTCAATGTCGTAAATGCGCTGAATTATCTCATCCTCTAACTCTTGAATTGTTATTGGCATATTGACGTATACGTTTATAATAGAAGGATTTATGACAATTATGTGTAAAACAAAATATTGCTCAAATGCATTTGGTCGATTATGCTGACAAACAAATCACGAAGTGCACGAAATGCATTTTGATTTGAACACCCATTTTCGTAAAAGATCAACAACCTTAACGCGCTGCTCTGATGTGTACCTTGTCAAACACAGAAACAAAGACATATATATATATATATATATATATATATATATATATATATATATATATATATATATATATATATATATATTTATATATATAAAGGGTGATCCAACCATAATACACGATGTTAATTTTGAGTCACACTTTTTTTTTGTGGTAGGGAGGTGAATGCTCTTTATGCACAGAGTCTGGGACTCCTATGCGCGACTGGACTACCCACTAAACACCTCCCCAGTCAACCTGAGAACCCAGCCTGGAACCGTTTGAGACATTGCTCCGGGCCAGGTCTCATTTTGTCCCGCCGTGAGGCGCCTTCAAGCTGGGGAGTCCCTTTCCTAGCGGGAGGGAGAGGGGAAGAGGAAATACCAGAAGAGCGATTCCCCAGCCCCAGCGCCACCGGCTACTGTGCGTCCTTTTATATTTTAGGACTGCCCGAGCATAATATGCTACCTGGTTCGATTTGCCAACCGATTCGAGCATCACCGCGACTCACACCTTAGCGACAAGTTTTTCGTCCAATTTAATTTGACATTTCTTTGTTTCTGTGTTTGACAAATTCAACCATGGAAAGGTACACAACTGAGCAGCGCGATAAGGTTGTTGATCTTCTACAAAACTGGGTGTTCAAATCAAAATGCATTTCGTGCACTTCTGATTTGTTGGCCAGCATAATCAAACAAATGTGTCCACAATCGGGAGAAGCGGGTGCAAATTTCAGCAAACCAGGTCTATTGAAAATGGGGAATCACCTGTGCAGACTCGCCCAGTTCGTTCTGCGGAAAACATTGCTGTTGTTCGCAATAGTGTAGCAGAAGAGCCGTCAACCTCGACTCGTTGTCGTGCCCAACAATTGAACATCTCACGAACATTAATGATGCGAATTTTGAATAAAGATTTGAATTTACACGCTTACAAAGTTCAATTTACTCAAAACCTGAAGCCTACTGACCATTTCAAGCGTAGGAAATACGCCGAATGGTTGGTTGAACAGTCAGATCGGAAAAGTGACTTTACAAAGAAAATTATCTTCAGCGCACACTTACACCTCAGTGGACTCGTTAACAAGCAGAATTGCCACATTTGGGCAAATGAGAATCAACGAGTGATTGTTGAAAAGCCGATGCATCTACAAAGTGTGACAGTTTGGTGCGGTTTATGGGCTGACGGCATCATTCGGTCGTACTTCTTCAAAAATAAGGACGGCCAAGCAGTTACCTTGAATGGTGTTTGCTATTGCGAGATGATAACCGACTTCTTATGGCCAGAAGTTGAGGTTGTCGATATGGACGATATGTGGTTCCACAGGATGGTGCCACTTGTCACACAGCCAACGAAACAATGGTCTTTTGCGCGAGGAATTCAATTGCCTTATTATCTCACGTTGTGGCGATGTTAATTGTCCGCCACGATCATGTAATTTGAAACAATAACAATTCAAGAGTTAGAGGATGAGATAATTCCGCTCATTTACGACATTGAACCCCAATTATGTCTAAGAGTCATTGAAAATATGGACCATCGGATAGAAGTATGCTGCCGTGGCCGTAGCGAGCATTTGAGCAATA